>OY728140.1:123701915-124401336 GCA_963277665.1 Viscum album | reverse complement strand
ATATACCATCAACAAACTAGAATCACTAAATAAGTATTTCCAAAGGTAATTACAATTTAATTTAAAATATTTGATAATTTTTTGTTTTTATGTATTTTCTCAATACTTCCAGGATTACTGAAAATATACGTACTCTAAGGAATTAGGTTTGTTTAGAGATGAGTGGGCATATTATGTGGAGTAAGAATGTTTTCCAATCTCAAGTTGAGGTGATTACCTATTATGTTTGTAAATTTTTTTATTTATTTTTTAGAGATCATGATCATTTGATTGCATATCAATATGAAACATTATGTTTACAGTATAACTCAAAATATTTTTTTTCAATATAAAAGTGTCATTTTATTTTAAAACATGTGTCACGTTGTCAAAACCGAAAAAATGAGCTCTTTTTTCAAAAAATTAGGACCATGATTCATAATTCATTTTTGACATGTATGAATCATCTGCACATCAATACAATAAATGATGTGATCTATATGACTCAAAGTGTGTGTTTTCTCATTAAAAAGGTGTTATTTTACTCTAAAAAATCTTTCAGAGATCCAAAATTAAGTAAATGAGATCATATTCTCTTGATACTTTAGAAAAATAATACATAATTCATTATGGATGTGTAGGAATTGATCACACATCAATCCAACATACTATGTGATTGGTAGGACACCATGTGTGTGTTTTTGTATTATAAAAGTGTCACATTACTCTAAACCACATGTCGTATATCCATAAATGAGAAAAAAAGATCCAATTGTCTTGATACTTTAAGAAAATGATCCATAATTCATTTATAACATGTAGGAATTGACCCCACATCAATCTGACACACGACATAGCCGATGACACTCAGTGTGCTTGTTTTCAATATAAAACCATAATTTTAGTCTGAAATGTAATGCACATAGAAAATACTGAGAAAAGGAGATAAAATTGTCCTGATACATTAGGAAAACTATCCATAATTCAATTGTGATATATAAGAACTAACCATGTAGAAATCTGACACAAGATGTGGTCGATATGACTCAAAGTGTGTCTTTTCATATTAAAAGTGTCATTTTATTTTAAACCACAAGTCACATAGATAAACCCAAGAAACTGACATCAAATTTTCTTGATACATTAAAAAATGATCCACAATTCATTTGTGACATGTAGGAATTGGCCGGACATCAATCTGACACGTGATGTGGCCAGTATGACTCAAACTGAGTATTTTCAATATAAAATTGTAATTTTAGTCTAAAACATGAAAAACATAGATAAAATCAAGAAAAAGAGCTCTGATTTCTTTTAATCTATATCAAAACAATACATAATTCATTTTTGGATTGTAGAAATTGACCAAATGTCAATCTGGCACACGATGTGACTGGTATGACTCAATGTGCATATTTTCAATATAACATCATTTTATTTTAAAATGTACATCACGTTGTCAAAACTAAGAAAATGAGTTTGGATTGTATTAAAATATTTTTAAAATGATCCATAATTCATTTGTGATGTGTAAGAATTAACCGCACATCAATCTAATACATGATGTGGCTGGTATGACTCAAAATGCATGTTTTCACAATAAAAAAGTGTCATTTTACTCTAAAATATGTGTCACATAGACAAAACCAAGAAAATGATCTCAAATTATCTTAGTACCTGAGTAAAATGATTTTTAATTCATTTTTATGTGTAAGAATCGATCGCACGTCAATCTAACACACGATGTGATTGGTATGACTCAAAGTGTGTGTTTTCACATTAAAAATGTCATTTTACTCTAAAACACACGTCACATTTCCAAAACCAAGCAAGCGATGTGTGGTCAATAATTAATTTTTGATGTGTGGGAATTGACTTCACATCAGTTCGACACACGATGTGGTCGATATGACCCAAAGTGCGTGCTTTCAATAAAAAAGTGTAATTTTAGTCTACAACACGTGTCACATAGTCAAAATTGAGAAAACAAGCTCTAATTATTATGAATATATAGTAAAATTATACATAATTCATTTATGGCATATAGGAATCGATTGCATTCCAATCTGACACATGATGCAGCTGGTATGACTCAAAGTGTTTGTTTTCAATATAAAAGTGTAATTTTAGTTTAAAATATGTGTCACATTGTCAAAATAGAGTAAAGGATCCTGAATTATTTTTAAGCATTAGGAAAAATATCAAAAATTCCTTTGCGATGTGTAGGAATTGATTGCACGTCAATCTGACACTTAATGTGGCTGGTATGACTCAAAATGTGTTTTTTGACATTGAAAAGTGTCAATTTACTCTAAAACATGTGACATACAGCCAAAACTGAAGAAAAAAAACAACCCATAATTCATTTTTGTTGTGTATGAATCGATCTCACATAAATATAACACAGAATGTGGCTGGTATGACTCAAAGTGTGTGTATTCAATATAAAAGTGTCATTTTAGTCTAAAGCATCTCTCACATAGGAAAAACGGATAAAACGAGCTTGAATTGTCTTGAATCTTTAGGATAATGATAAATAATTCATTTTTGGTGTGTATAAATCAATCACGCATCAAGCTGATACATGATGTGGCCATTATGACTCAAAGTTCATATTTTCATTATAAAAGTGTCATTTTAGTCTAAAACATACATCATATTTTCAAAACCAAACATACATGATCTGATTGTTTTAAATCATTAGGAAAATAATTTATAATTTATTTGTGACATGTAGAAATCTGACATAAGATGTGGATGGTATGACACAAAGTTTGTGATTTCACATTAAAAAAATGTCATTTTACACTAAAACAAGTGTCATATTGTTAGTACTAAGAATAAGAGATTGGATTCACTTGATAATTTAGAAAAACAATTCATAATTCATTTGAAATTTATAGAAATCAACTGGATGTCAATCTGACACGTGATGCGGGCGGTATGACTCAAAGTGTGTATTTTCACATTAAAAGTGTCAGTTTACTCTAAAGCACTCACCACATAGCCTAAACCGAACAAAGGAGCTTGGATTGACTTGATACTTTAGAAAAAAGATCCATAATTTATTTGTGACATATAGGAATTGACCACACATCAATTTGACACATGATGTGTCTGGTATGACTCTATGCGCATGTTAACAACAAAAAATGTCATTTTAGCCTTTACACATTTCACATAGTAAAACTGAGCAAACTTGAGCAAATTAGCTTGATACTTTTTTAAAACAATCCATAATTCATTTGTGGCATATAAGAGCCGACTAAATATCAGTTTGACACACGATGTTGTGAGTATGACTCAAAGTGCATGTTTTTGAAATAAAAGTGTTATTTTACTCTAAAACAACCAAAATTAAGAAAACGAACATGGATTATCCTTATACTTTAGAAAATAGATTCATAAATCATTTTTGATTTTTTGAAATATGCAGTACATCAATTCGATACATGATCAGACCGGTATGACTCCACGTGCATGTTCAAAATAAAAAAAAATATATCATTTTAGTCTAAAACGCGATTCACAAAGCCAAAACCGAGAAAACAAAATCATATTGTTTAGATGCATTAGGAAAACATTAATCAATAATTTATTTGAGATATTTAGGAATTAGTCGCATGTCAATTTGTCACACTACGTGCCCGATATGACTCAAAGTGTGTGGTTTCACATTAAAAAAAGTGTCATTTTACTCTAAAACACGTGTCACATAAACAAAACTGAGAAAACGAGATCTGATTGTCTGATACTTTAGGACAACGATTCATAATTTATTTTTGACATGTAGGAATTGATTGCACGTCAATCCAACATATAAATTGTCTGGTATAACTCAAATTGCGTGTTTTCGATATAAAAATGTCATTTTAGTCTAAAACATGAGTCACGCCAAAACTGAGCAAACTTGCTTGGATTGTCTTAATACTAGAGGAAAACTATTCATAATTTGTGTTGTGATGTGTTGGAATCGAATGCATGTCAATATGGCACACTATGTGGTAGGTATGATTCAAAGAGATTATTTTCAATATAAAAGTGTCATTTTAGTCTATAGCGAGATTCACATAACCAAAACCGAGCAAACGAGCTTTGATTGTCTTGATACTTTAGAAAAATGATGTATAATTCATTTGTGATGTATAAGAATCTGTCGCATATCAAACTGACATAAGATGTGGTTGGTATGACTCAAAGCGTTTGTTTTTACATTAAAAGTGTCATTTTACTCAAACACGTGACGGATTGCCAAAATCGAGTAAACGAGCATGTATTGACTTGATACTTTATGACAACGATTCATACCTTATTTGTAATGTGTAGAATTTGATTGCAAATCTGTCTGATACACAAAGTGATTGGTATGACTCAAAGTGCTGGTTTTTAATATAAAAGTGTCATTTTAGTCTAAAAGATACGTCACATACTCAGAACCAAGCAAACGATCTTTAATTGTCTTGAATCTTTAGGACAACGATGCATAATTTATTTGTAGCGTGTAGGAATCAACCGCATGTCAATTTGAAATATGCATGACTAGTTAATATAATTAATAAGTAATAATGTAATTAATAATATAATTAATAATTAATAATGTTATTAAAATATTAGTAATTAATGATGTAATTGTTAACAACAATTTAAGTTATGATAATTATTAATTGTTAATATTATTAATATATTCAATAATTAATGATATAATTTATATAGATTATTAATTTACAATTTAATTAATAATTCGTAATATAATTATTAATTAATCATATAATTAATAATTAATAATATAATTAAGAATATAATCATTAATATTATAATAAATAGCATAACAAATAATATCATTAATATTTTCAGTAATTAACAATATCATTTATCATATATAGATTATATAACATTAAAATTAAAATATTTTTATTTTTATGTACTGTTACTAAAATAAACATTGATTTTATTGTAAGGACATCTTTTGTACATAGCTTGATCATTAGAGAAAGTTTGCTATAAGAGTTTTTGTTTTTGTATATTAGGTTGATTTTTTTTTTTTGGATTAATTGTGAATATCACATCGATGTAAATATTTTGTATGGAATTTTTTAATGTAAATTTTAAATTGAAATGATGGTGCAATATAATATTTGAATTCCAATTGTGTTTAATTGTAATATTTATGATGTTTTTTCTATGCTTTTGTTTTAACAACAAAAGTAGGAGTTTGAGATTTACACAATCACTATGGGATTGTCACTTAAAAAAATAAACAAATTCTAATTTCTATAGTCCGTATGAGAAGGCAAACATTGAAAAATGTATATCCCAATCGTTTTTTATTCCTTCCCCATATGAATAAATAGAGAAGGGTTCTCCTACGCCCGTGCTTCCAGCTCCAGCACCAGCGTTTGGTTAATGGCGTTCGAAGTTGGACCCTCAAACTGAATGGGACCTGACCAACCAAAACAAGAATAGTCAACATTTTACACTTTCAAACCCAATAAAACTCCAAATCTATATCAAATATAACCATACCTGGACTCACGTAACGGTTGTTAATGGCCCATTCCTCTCGAAGACATGCAAACTTTTTGAAAGGCGCACCTGAACAATTTTATCATAATAGATTAAATCTATGTATTTAACACTTGCGCTCTCTTCCTCTTCATGGTTCTGCCGGGTGTGGATCACTGAATATAGGGTATTTTCTGATTCATAATTGGACTTCGGCTCAACAATTATTGAAAACTGTTTATAACATTTATCACTTACCAATATCAAGATTGAAAAAAACAAGTGGTTTTTGTTATGTCTCTGACAAAAATCACATCCGCAAATATTGGAGGAGAAAACTACTCAAATAAGTGATAAAAAACACCTTTTCCAAAAGTAAAATGAAAACACATAACAAAGCTTTCTATGCAACACAACATTTATAAAACATCACAAAAGTTACTCACCTTCGAGTTCCACCATCGCCTTCTTAATCACGGGCTTGAATTTTCCTACAAATAAATTCAACACATGAATGAACTTCTAAAAGGAAAAAACACAAAAAATTACAGAATTTTATCATTCTAAGAATTTCATGCAGGATCCTCGTTTGTGTCAGGATTGTTTTCCTCCAACCCTATGTCTTCTAGACATAGGACTTTCTGAGGTTTCATCATAAAACTCATTGGATGATAGGAGGAATTGTTCATCCAAGCTTATATTTTAGTCATCATCTTTGGTGGAATCCGATGTGAGACTGGAGTTTGCACCCCAACAATCTTCCTCTTAAACCAAAGATCACACAATTAGGTCTCTTCTTCAACGATAATCCACCAAATCCAACCATCTTGCACCGTCGTTTTTTCATCACTGGGACTCGGCATCTGATCACTGCTATCAAGAACATTTTCAACAGAAGACACCATAGATCCACGGTTGTTGTTTTCTAACTGATTTGGGGAATACTCCACTCTATATCACATTTGGGTCGTATCATGTCTCTGATACCACTTGTTAGAATCGTTTTTCTCTAGCCCTAGGTCTTTCAAGCTCAACACATAAGTCTTTCTGGGGTTTCATCCTAAAACCCATTGGGCGATAGGAGAAATTGATATTCCAACCTTATATGTTAGCCACAATCCCTTGGAATCTGATGTGGACCTTGGGTTTGCACCCAATAGTTTGTACAATATATGAAAAGTGATTACTTGTAAAGTGATTGATGTTAAGGTAACGTTACAATGTTTTGTATGCAATGAAAAGTTGTATTTCAACTACAAGAAAAGTAATAATGCAGCCAAAGTAATTAAAATCACCATACCAATGTCCCTGTTATTAAAGTTTGGAAAGTAAAATGGTAGCATACCATGTCTTCTTTCCACGTCCATCAAAGATGTCAAAGCCGTTCCACCAACAGTCCATTCTTCAACCGGTGCATTCAGATTTCCCACCTGAATCGACAAGCAATGAGTTGTGGGCTTTAAATTCTAACATGTGATAGGGAATGGGCTTGGTGAAAGATGAAGAAGACTTCAATGATGAAAACACAAACCGAGGAAATCAAACCGGTCTTCCCAGAATGCAGAAGGGCTCCTGCACCATAGCCCAGTGCGTAGCAGTAGTTAGCATCAAAATTTGAAGGCAAACCGCATCTTCCTTCATAGCTGCGAAGTGCACAGATATTCAGAAAAAGTTTTTCAAAATTAAAAACAAACTTAGGTTCCGATATGTTCATCACCCCAAAAAGTGGGACTGCCCTTTGAAATGGCCATTGTAAATGCCATCCTTCCTTCTCTGTTCCAGTTCAGTTTCCACCATTTCAATCAGCATTTTCTCAGTTTCTATCTTGGCAACCTAATGCCATGATAAACCACATTAATGACACCGAAGAGAAGCCAACAATTTACCTTCAATGAGTATCACAACTCTGTAGACAGAGCAAGTACCTGAACATTCCCGTGAGGATCTCTTTCAAGCATTAGCTGCTCTTGAATTGCTGGGGGTAGAAGCTCAAAGAGCTGAAGAGATTGATTGCGAAGTTTCTTTTTCCACTGACCACCTTCATCAACCACATCATGGGACAGTATTTCATTTAGCTCTGCAATAAGCTGTTGAACCTGTGGAAATCACAAACCAGGCATAAAGGAAACAAACCGCACAAGGCTACATTTGGCTGCACAGATTGAAAACTCCTTACTATAACTGCTTTTGTTTATGTGTTTCCAGATTGCTCATTGAAAAAAGTACTTTTATGCAACTAATTTAAGTTTTTTTGTTTTCCTTGAATTTAGGTACAGGTGTTTTTTCTTTCAGAAATTGAACAAATATGATTAATTTTTGAAACAGTTAATCATAAGTGAGAAGTGTCATAGTTTTTTTTTTTTTTTTTTTTTGGAAAAGTGCTGTCAAACAAAGCCTGAATAAGGTTTTGTCAGACTCATCCAGCATAAACATATTTTGTAATTTCTAATTGCACCTCAGGAATGAAATCAATGAGGCCCTCAGGTATCAGTATGACACCATAGTTGAGGCCATCATTTCCACGTTTACATATTACACCGGTAATGTAATCTGTTACGTTCTTCAAAGTCTGCTTCTCGACCGCAACCTGTGTTCATAGGAATATTCTTGTGAAAACAAAAAACAAAGGCTCAAGAAAGCAATACATAAACCACGAAATGATTGCTGGTGATTTTTTTTCACACATCACCAACGCTTTTAATGAAGGCAAAGAGGTAGCTAAAGTCCTACATGGTAGTAAAAACTATACAATTGCTACTATAAATGGGGGGTGGTGCAGCTTTCTTGATTACTCCATTTCTTTTTCAAATTCATATGCACTGTTCTTTTTTTCCCCGTGTGCTTTCAAGGATTCCTTGGTTTCATTTTTATATGTCCCAAACTTTTAATATATGCCATTATCATTTTTTTTTTAAAATGGAGGATAATGGCTAAATGAATTGATGATAAACAATATAGCAGGGTGAAAATGAATGTTGAAGTAACCTCTTCACCGATAATAGCGATGTTTGGATGAGTCTGCAAAGCACATTCCAAAGTAATGTGAGATGCTGCTCGTCCCATGAGCCTTACAACTACCAAAAAAAAAGGAAAGGAAGGTTACAATCACCCAAAAGATGGATTTATTTATATGAGGAAAACCGTTTTAAACATCACCATTGATTCATGCGAAAAAGAGTTTGGTAAGCAAACTATATAAAGTTCACTCACAATGATAGTATTTTCCGGTTGAACGAGCATCCGTCATTATATTTCCAATCATCTCAGCATATATCTGCACATTATAGTAAGTAAAGAGACTCTAAAAACGAATTTCCTCAAAAAAAAACTAAGTAATACAACAATATTAAGTTCAGATATGAAATAATTCTATAAAACTTTTTGAGGAACCATAAAAATTAAAAACAGAATCAAACCAGTCCCGACATTAAGGGAAATAAGAGTTACCCTGCATGCAGTATCGAATCCAAAACTCGTGGGGACCTCCTTAGATTTCAAATCACCATCGATGGTCTTTGGACAACCAATGACACGGCATTTAATTTTCTTGTTCCTTATAAATTAAGCATAAGAAATAAGATGATAATGCAACAGGAATTTCATTCTGTCTTCTTTTAAAGAAAAGGTAAAATTTCTAGAAAAAGATAACAAAGTCCTCCCTCGTGAGCACCAGCTACCTGAAATTCTCAGCAAGAAGGCAGGCGTTGGTGTTCGAATCATCACCACCAATGACCACAAGGCCATCTAAATCAAGTTTTGTAGCTGTTTCCTGAGCTTGCTTAAACTGAAAATGCATGAAAAAAATGTTTTAAGCTCCAGCACTGTTACTTAGAAACCAAATATGAATTCAAAAATTCTTTGCTGGTATTTCAAAAATAAAGGATGAAATGGGTCATAGGACCTGTGAATGCATAATAACTACCTGTTCAGGAGTTTCAATTTTATCCCTGCCACTGCAGATCATGTCGAAGCCACCCTGCCATACAGAAGTCATATTATGACATGGGTAATTCTCCAATACAAAGATGAAAACAAGTCCTATACTCATTCAATCAACTAACTGCAACTGTGAAATCACGTTGCGTATTCAAGCATAAGTTATTTAACCAGCCCTTGAAAGGAAAACCTGATTTCTGTAGGGATAAATGAAGGTTGAAGTCAACTCAACAAATTTGCATTTCATGATCCCCGCCGGACCTCCCTTGAATCCATACATAGTGCTTCCCTTGGTTTTATCCTGCAAATAATCTAAACAACAAACCGAACAAGTCATTCTCCGAAAAAAAGGAAGATTGAAGCATTCATACTTGGCAAATATCCCCAAATTTGGAGAAAGGGGTGGTTTTTCACCGAAAATTCCAGAAATGACATTGTGGCCACCAGGAGCCTGTCCCCCAGACAGAACAACCCCAATCTTTTGACCCTGTCCCAATGCACCTTCGGACCTGGGCTTGAGCATCACTGAAGGCTGGCCGAACATATTAGGGAACAGTTTTTCAATCTCCTCTGCAAATAATGACACAACGCGTCGAATCCTATTGTCATTATACGAAAATCACACTAAAAAAACCCAAATAGAAATCCCCTTTCCCCCGCACAGACCTGGATTGCCTGAAGCGGAGCTTGGCGGGCCATCAACTATGTTAAACGTTCCCACCAGCACAGAAGGGAGGGGAATAGAACGATCAAGCCGAGTGGCTTGAACTTCGCTGTAGACCGAAACTGGAGTGCAGGGGGAGGAAGACATTGTGGTAATGGAAGGAGGGTGGCGGACAAGATCCTGTTTCGGTTTTAAAACAGAGCAGAGGGAGGTTTTCGTTGTTTGTTCGTGGCTGAACGGGTCTTGCGGGGAGGGAAGTTGAGCGAATCTCCCGGATTTGTGGTCGGTGCTTTCGGGAATTTGTGCTTTCTTGGTCGGAGGCGTGTTTGGGGTCTCGTCGGCTTCTGCTCGGTGATGAGGTTCGGCTTGCCTGCATCGTCGTTGGAGGTTCGTCGTTGCCTCTGGTTTCGCAGGTTGCTGGTTGTGGGCTCGCCGGACGGCGTGGCTTCATCATGGATGGTGGCTGCTTGTGGCGCTGTCGGAATCCATTCGGCGTTGGGTTCGTTTGCTCGGTCTGCCCGCGTCGTGGTCGGTTTTCGTCGGGCCCTTGGCTTCGTCAGCGCTCTGGTTTCATCAGAGCTCCTGGTTCGGCCGCGTCGCTTCTGGTTGTGTTTGCTGGGGCTTGTTCCGTTGTTTGCTGGCAGTGGGTTCGTCGGACGACGTCGTGGTCGGCGAGGCACTATGGTTCCACGCCGGCTCTGTTTGGCGTTGGGTGGCGTCCGGCTGGCTTGTGGCTGCTGGGTGTTGGTTGAGGCTGTTGGGCGCTTTGGTGGGAGATGAAGTGGGGGTTTGATGGTTTGTGGCTGGTGGCTGGTGGCTGGTGGGAGTGCTTCATGGTGCAGCTGGGTCGATACTGGCCTGGAGATTTGGTGCTGCTGGTACTCTGTTTTGTTGGATTGTTGGTGCTGCTGGGTGGGTGGGGACTTCGTGTTGTGGTTTGGTGATCACTAAAAGTGATAATAGAGAAAGAAAATGAAATAAAACTGAGCTTTATTTCACGAAGAACAAACCATACAAAAACTTTTCTCTACACTTCCGTCACATGGAGCTCTCAAATCTATTTTAAAAGGAAGACATCTCTTGGCTCTGATTTGATGATGATTGAAGCTCCCTTACCCTACTTAAATAATCATGGTGGGAAGTGTCAAGTTTTACACAACTCCAACCAATCTTCCACCAACCATTGGACTTCAACAATAGTGACATTCATATTCTGCATGTGCAGCAGTCTGTGTTGAAGCAGCCAAGGGTCAGGTGGGGTAGGTTGTAAGATCTCTGATCTTCTAAAGGTATGTTTTTGTTTAAGTTTTGGTTTGGCCTCTTTTTTTTTTTTTGCTAGATAAGTGCTTCCTCATGTTTAGGTGAAGGCTCGGAGGTGTTCCGGGAGTTCAGGACACGAAATAGAAAGAAAAGGGAGTTTATGGGCATGTTGCACGGTTTGCGCACGGTTAGTGCAAACAGTGCGGATCATCTCAGGCAACCGTGCAGTCATTGACAGAGGCTTACGCACAGTTGGCGCACGGCTAAGCAAACCGTGCGGAATTTCCAGAAAATCGTGCGAAGGGGTGTTTTTCGGGCAGTGGCTCATGCACAGTTTGCACACGGTTTGGCAAACCGTGCGGGTAAACTGTGCATCCTAGAAAAGTTGAAAAATTTACAAAATTGTCACTTCGGATTTTAAAACCCAACTCGGGTTTCTCCTCTATTTCACCCCATGCAACCCTAGTGACGAGCTTGGAAGAACCAAGCTTCCCAAGGGTGGTTCTCCTTCGATTCTTGGTTTTTTGGAGCGTCGTTGGTTGCGGATCAAAGCTTCGGGTAAGTCTAACGCGCCTCTTGCTTCTCTTTTTCGGATTAGGGCTTGTGGTTTCTTCCATCTTCTTCTGAAATCCTAAAACCCTCTCTTTCTGGTGGAACCTAGGTTGGGGCTTTGAGGGGTGCTTCAATCCGGATCTAAGGCCATGATTAAGAGTGCGTTTATCATCAGATTCGAGGTAGGTGGTCTACAAGTATTATCCCATAGTTTTATCTTGGATTGTGCATGGAAACTCGTGTTCTTATTTTTCCCTAATTGTGTTCTTGGTTCCGTTGGAGTGTTTGTGTAAGAACCTGGTTCTTATTTTCGAGATACGGGCTTCTTCTTTTTCCCTTTTCTTAGGTGTTTTTGAGAAAATATGGAAAGTGGGGAAAATCCTAAATTTTGGAACTACACGCCATGCACTTTTTCCACACGTCGTGTACTTCTAGCCGTGTGGGGATGAGTACACAGGGCGTGTAGCCATGCCGGCGACGAAGGGTGTAGGAACCGACTACACGCTGTGTAGTGGTGCCTTACACGCCATGTAGTCAGTCGGCAGGCCTAAACAGTAAGGCGGTGGAGCAGCCGACAGCTGGGTGACAATACACGCCGTGTACTTTAGAATACATGTTGTGTACTCATGTCGACGGTTGAACAGTGTGGTGGTGCCACCAAATGAACAGTTAAATGAAAGAAGTACACGTCGTGTACTTTGTTTTTTCGGCTTAAAACAGGCAGTAGCCTCCTCATTTGGCAGAGGAGACACTTGAGCCGATTTGGAGCCAAAGGAGGAGGCCAGACCTTTGAAGATCCACCGGGTGTTCGTCTGGAATCGGTTTCCGCCTTGAACGATCTCGTTGGAACCGTACGAGTAAGGGCTTCCACCTCCTTGGCTGGTTCTTACCAATTCTTCTCCTAATAGGAGTTATTTACGTTTGAATGGTTTTTGTTCTTCGTTAGATTTACGTCGTTCTTGGGCATTTCTGGAGTCGGCGTTCGGGTATAACATTCGTTGGCGTATAAGGTAGGTGGCTTGGTGTTTGTTTTTCCAACTGTCGTGTGTTTTGTGCGTTTTTGTGTCACGAACCCATGTTGGGGTGTCGTGTGGCTGAGGTCGTTGCTATATTTAAACACCTAGAATTGATTAGGTATTTAATTATGATAATAAAATGTTGGTTGGGATCATTGCTTGGATCCGGAACCACCCCGGGGGTGTATTCCACTGTTTAGCTGTTTGGCCAGGATACTTGAGGGTATGCCTTCAAAGTAGTAATTGTAGAATTTCCTTGAGAGGAATTGCTTGTTACTGCTTGTTTACCTGTTGGGCATGGTCCGGTTACCTGTTTAGCCTGAGGGCGTTGTTGTATTTAGCCTGAGGGCGTTGTTGTGATTAGCCTGAGGGCACTGCACTATTTAGCCCGAGGGCTGTAGTATTTCGCCTGAGGGCAACCTTTTGTGCCTGAGGGCTTGACTTTTGTGCCTGAGGGTGACACTTCCTACGCCTGAGGGCAATTTCTGTTACGCCTAAGGGCTATACCTGCGGGTTGGATTCTGATTACCTGAGGGTAAGGTTTTGCTTGTCTGAGGACGTTGACTGTTTACTTAGAAATGCACTGTGGTGATTTCTTATATTAAATGGATTAAAATGAAAAGTAAAATGGCAATATAACTGGTAATTAGTTACTTTTGAGTACTGTTTACTTTATTGCATTTTACTACTACATACTATTGTTGCATGCTTACACGCAGTTGGGCACGGGCCTTTGGCGGGTGCCTACTGAGATATATTTCTCACACCCTGTTTGGGTCAGGCTTTTCGGCCCAAACAGATTACGTTTCTGCAGGTGTGGATAGGGGAAAGAGTCCCTACACAGGTACTTGACTGTTGCTGAGGAGTAGGAGGGCATGAGACCAAGCCTAGGCTCGCGATGCCGTTGCCAGCTGTTTTGTTTTGTTTTGTTGTACCTTGCTTTTGTTGTACTGTATTGATGTATAACATGTTCTGGCTGTTTTCATAGAACTTGAGACATGAAGCATCATTACTTATATACTGTTGGTTATATCCACTGTTGTTGGTTATTTCAGATGTGTATGGTTTACTGCTTCCGTTGTTTGTTGTATGTTTGATTTCAATTCCGTTGCGCTACACTTTGACAAATGAGGGCATAGTTTCCCCACTATCAGACCTGGGCCCTCGCTGCTAGTCGGCAGCCTCTGGCATTTGGGGAAATGCGCTTGAGGTCACGTGGCGAACCGGGCTCGGGGCACCCGTCACGTGGCACCCGGGTCCGGGATGTTACAAAGTGGTATCAGAGGGGTTTCTTTTCTTTGACTTACTATTTGGAGCCGTAGTCCGGGATAGTACGGAATGGTAGTTGGTAATAAGCTGTGCCCGGGCGTAGCTAACCCGTGTACAGGGAAAAGCCAGTCTACCTCGTATTTTGCATTCTTTTGATTTTGCAAATTTTACGGTTGATATGTTTTCACCGTTGGGTGACACACTTTGAGATTGTGAAGTTTATATTTTATCTATGGGTTCTATTAAGTTACAACCCGATGAGATGATGGTATGTTATCTCATGCATCATATAGGCACATGCTAGATATCACATTCCATGCATAGTTTCCATGCCATGTAGGTGTATTAGAATTTTCATGTTGTTGTGATAGTTGTTGTGCTAATAAAGCATGTTGTTGTGATAGCTGCTTGATAAATACCTGCCTTGTGATATGATATGTTTGTTTGAGCTTGTTTATAGAATGGACGCCAAAATTTGGTTTTTGGGGAGTATGGGCCCCCATTGACCGGAATTTGGTGGATCATTGACTGTTTATTGGTTATAACACATATAAGATGTCAAACTTTGATTCTTGGGGGAGTATGGGCCCCCATGGGTCGGAATCTGACACTTAGGTGTTAGTTTCATTATTTTCTGGGTTCTGGGGAAGTTTCTAAGGCATACTGTCCGGAAACCCAGTATACACGCCGTGTAGTAGTTCAAACACGCCGTGTATGGCCTTCTGTTCGGGAAGAAAAATAAACTTTTTGAGTACACTCCGTGTACCCAGAGTACACATCGTGTAGTCTCTTCCCATGTCACAAACCGTGTGGGCGGCGACATTGGGTAGGGAAAGGCTTGGGTAAAACACGCCGTGTACCGAATAGACACACCGTGTAGTGTGACCTGGAGTCCGGCCGTGTAACTAACAACACGGGTTGGTGAACTCCTTAACAGAACATGTCGTGTCAATTATAGACACGCTGTGTAGTGTGACCTGGGGACTCGTCCGTGTAACTAACAACACGGGTTGGTGTCACCTTTCCCTAAACACGCCGTGTACCTGTGGGACACGCCGTGTAGTCTTGTCCGAGGACAAACAATGTAGAGTTAGCCATGTGGCTGGGAAATGGGGTGGTGTACACGTCGTGTGCGGGTGTAACACACCGTGTAGTGTCAAGCCGAGTAGTTGGCCGTGTCACAGATGACACGGGCAGTTGGAAAATAACACCGTACATGCCGTGTAGATATTATACACGCCGTGTAGTTTCGTTCGACGGAATCCGTGTGGCTTAGCCGTGTGTAAGGACCCGGGCATGGGAAGAGAAGTCAAGTACACGTTGTGTAGTCAGTGTACACGCCATGTAGTCTTGTTTTGCAAATTTTGAAATGCCTTCTTCCTCTTGTTCCTTTGTGGTTCCTTCGTTTCAGTCTTAATAATCTTGAATCTGAGGCGTGATTTTGACCATGTAGTTTCATGCCGCCTAGACGACCGCGAGTTTTTCGCCAGGAGAGCGGTGATGATTATACTCCGAAGATGGTGGGCCATGGGCTACCAGTTGATCCACCAGCAGAGCCAGATGTGGCGCCAGCTGTTATACCGGACACAGGCGCGGAGGCACAGTTCCGTGAAGGCTTTATACGGTTCATGCAGACCATTCAGGGAGCACCACAGGCTGCCACATCTATGGCCGATCTGACACATATCTTTCAGTAGTAGCATCCACCTACGTTTTTAGGGGATGGCAGAACACAGGCTGTGGAGTCTTGGCTAGGATCGATGCAGACTATTTTCGAGCATCTTGAGACGCCTCTAGGGTGGAGGGTCAAGCTCATGACTTACATGCTGCGTGATTCCGCCAAGAGGTGGTGGGATATTACCACCCAGTCAGAGCATCACAGAGACCTGGCGTGGGAAGATTTTCAGGCAGTCTTCTATGACTTCTTCTTTCCCAAGACGCTGAGGGCAGATAAAGCTTGAGAGTTCATGAATCTGCAGCAGGGCGCTATGTCGGTGATGGACTATTCTGCTCGTTTTACGGAGCTTCAACGTTTTTCAACCGTACTGGTGGGTGATGAGATGTTGAGAGCCAGACGTTTTGAGGATGGTCTTCGGTATGACATCTGATCACTGTTGAATGTTTTCAGGTTACCTTATGTACACGCTATCATGAATCAGGCGCTGATTACAGAGAGGAACCTGTGGGAATCTAGTGGTGTGGGCCAGGGCGGTTCAACACCAGTTAGTGGTATTATTTCTACTGGCAAGAGGAAGAGACATATGGACTTCTCTCAGGGTGGAAGTACCAGCCAGGAAGCTTCTTCAGGTGGCCCGATCAGGTGCTACCATTGTGGTAGAGAGGGGCACAAGAGACCTTAGTATCCACGAGACCCAGTGGAGTTCTGAGCTTGCGGCAATATGGGTCATCTACAACGCTTTTGTAGGGCGTTTCCACCAGTGGCTAGTGAGAGGGGTTCTGTGCAGACTCCGCGTGCGGGAGAAGGACCAGTGGCTTCTTACCAGCCAGGGAATTGGAATGCGTCAGGGCGTGTAGGCAGAGATGGTGGTCGTGGCTGAGGTAGCCAGACACCAAGATCTCAGAGGCAGCAGGGCGGGACAGCTCAGGGTAGCCAGACTGTGTCGTAGGGCCGCGACACTGGGCAGGCATATGCAGTGCAACAGACCCAGCAGGAGTAGGATCCCAGACCTTCGACAGTCAGAGGTACTATTTTAGTAGCTTCTGTATTATCTTCAGTACTTTTCGATATGGGTGCTACACATAGTTTCATATCTATACCCGTTGTGGAGAGCCTTGGGATCTGTGTTTCTTCTTCTTCTGATATCATGACGCTAGACACTCCGTTGGGGACTAGAACGGCTGGTGTGTGTCAGTGTAAGGAGTTCCCCCTTGAGGTTGGAGGGTGTCACTTCCTTTGGGACCTCTATATCTTGGAGATTACGAGCTATGATGTCATTCTCGGGATGGACTGGTCGGTTCCCTTTTGAGCCTTTGTAGACTGCTATCGTCGCAGGGTGAGTTTCATGTCACCAGAGGGCGGAGAGTTTCTATACAAGGGTGAATGAGATGTTCAGGCGAGTCGAGCTGGACCAGAGCATCATGGGCGAGGTGGAGTCACAGCCCAGATAGCGAGCTTATATTTGGATGATTCGGGGACTTTTCAGACAGATTTCCCTCCAGTTGTTGATCATTTCAGGGATGTCTTCCCAGACGACTTTTTAGTTCTACTTCTTGTGCGTGAGGAGGATTTCTCTATTGATCTCATGCCAGGTGCAGAACTGGTGTCCATTTCTCCTTATAGGATGGCCACACCTAAGTTGCAGGAGCTTAAGAGGCAGTTAGAGGAGTTACGGGAAAAGAGATTTATCTGACCCAGTACTTCTCCTTGGAGTTCTCCGATCCTTTTTGCGAAAAAGGCAGACGGTACCCTCAGACTTTGCGTGGATTATCAGAAGCTGAACCAGTTGACGGTTAAGAACTGATATCCCTTATTGAGGATAGATGATCTATTTGATCAGCTTCGTGGATCAGGAGTGTTCTCGAAGATTGACTTGAGATCTGGATATCATTAGCTGCGAGTTAGACCATCTGATATACCCCTCACAGCTTTCAGGAGTAGGTATGGTCTATATGAGTATACGGTTATGTCGTTCGTACTGACGAACGCACCGGCAGTTTTTATAGATCTGATGAATCGTTTGTTTCATCCGTATCTTGATTCTTTTGTGGTTGTATTCGTGGAAGACATCTTGGTGTACTCTCGCACTCGACAAGACCATGCCACCCATCTTGAGATCGTACTGAGTATAATGAGAGAGAATCGACTATATGCTAAGCTCTCGAAGTGACACTTTTGGATGGACCAGATTCACTTCCTGGGTCATATCATCTCAGAGGAAGGAGTTGCAGTAGACCCAGAGAATATGAGGGCAGTAGTTTCCTGGGAGCATCCTAAGAATGCGTTTGAGATACAGAGTTTCTTAGGGCTGGATGGTTACTACAGACGCTTTATACAGGACTTCTCCCGCTTAGCAGCATCGTTGACAGGTCTGACTAAGAAGGGTGTGAAGTTCGTTTGGTCAGAAGCTTTCAAGACAGCTTTTCAGGACCTGAAGGGAAGGTTAACATCAGCACCGATACTGATACTCCCAGAGCAGGGGAAGAGATATACAGTTTACTGTGACGCATCAGGGATTGGGCTGGGAGCCGTTTTGATGCAGGGCAACCGATTTGTTGCGTATGGGTCTCGGCAGTTGAGGCCACATGAGAGGAATTACCCAACGCATGATCTCGAGTTGGCTGCAGTTGTGCATGTGTTGCGCTGTTGGAGACATTATCTGTTGGGAGAGAATTTTGTGGTTTTCACCGACCACAAGAGCCTCTGGTATATATTTACTTAGCGTGACCTGAATCTAAGGCAGATAAGGTGGGTTGAGTACCTACATTCCTTCGATTTTGAGCTTTCCTATACACCTAGTAAAGGTAATACAGTAGCCGATGCACTGAGCGGGAAGACTCAGATACAGGCGGTGCAGGAGGCCAGTGGTGAGTGGGAGCTCATGACCTTGTTCTCTGAGATGCATCTGGAGGTTCATGACAGTCAGGGGCAGACTTATCTTTCCTCATTAGTTGTGACTTCTACCCTCCTGGACAGAGTGAGGATGAGAAAACTATCAGATTCAGAAGGCCTAGTTCTACGGGAATCAGTGGCAAGTGAGGACCCTCCTCCTAGTTGGACGATAGGCGATGATGAGGTCCTGCATTTCCATGGATGAGTGTGGGTTCCAGGGGATATACGCGAGGAGCTGATGCGGGAGTTTCATGCTTCGGCTTGGGCAGTTCATCCTGGGGTTACCAAGATGTACCGTGACTTCAAGCGTCGGTACTGGTGGCCGGGTATGAAGAGAGAGATAGCTGGTTTTGTTACGAGGTGTTCCACCTATCAGCAGGTGAAGGTGGAGCACCAGAGACCAGCTGGGCTGTTACAATAGTTACCCATTCCAAAGTGGAAATGGGATGATGTCGTTATGGATTTCGTGACGGGATTGCCGAGGTCACCTCGAGGCAATGACGCCATGTGGGTTGTTGTGGATAGACTCACGAAGGTAGCTCACTTCTTGCCGATCAAGGAGACCTTCGGTGTTGACAAGTTAGGAAGTTTGTATATCTGAGAGATCGTACGTCTGCATGGGGTCCCTCGTTCTATCATTTCTGATAAGGACGCCTGCTTTACGTCTCGTTTCTGGCAGAGTTTTCAGAGGGCACTGGGTACACAGGTGCTTCTGAGCACAACATACCACCCTCAAATAGATGTCCAGTCAGAGCGTACGATACAAGTGCTAAAGGACATGATGCGTGCATGCGTCCTAGACTTTGGGGGCTCTTTGGAGAAGCATATACCCTTAGTCGAGTTTTCCTATAACAATAGTTTTCAGGCGACTATTGAGATGACACCATACGAGGCTTTATATGGTAGGCCATGCTAATCACCTTTTTGCTGGTTGGAGGCAGGTGAGGCAGCTTTACTGGGGCCACAGCTCGTGCAGGATACATCTGAGCAGGTCCAGTTGATTTGGAAGCGGATAGCTACCGCGCAGTCTCAACAGAAGTCTTATGCTGATCGCCGTAGACGACCCTTGGATTTCGTGGTTGGGGATCAGGTTTTTCTATGTGTTTCGTGGAGGCTGGGACACAAACGGATCAGGAGACAGGGTAAGCTTTCACCGAGGTATGTGGGACCATTCGAGATTCTAGAGAGAGTCGAGCTAATTGCCTATCGGTTGCAGTTACCGCCGCGGTACCGAGCCATGCACGACGTCTTCCATGTGTCTCAGTTGCGTCACTATCATTCAGACTCGTCTCACGTTTTTCAGCCTGAGGAGGTTGAGCTGGAAGTAGATGCGTCCTTTGAGGAGCATCTGATTCGTATCGTTGACAGGAGCATGAAGGTTCTCCGAGGCCAGTCAGTTCCTCTCGTACGGGTGTTATGGAAGCATGGCTGAGTGCAGGACGAGACCTGGGAGCGGCAGGCCGACGTACGTGCTTAGTGGCCAGAGCTGTTCTGAGCTTTATCTTCGCCACCCTGGGAAGGGAAATTCGGGGACGAATTGCTATAAGGGGGGAAGTTTGTAAGAACCCGGTTCTTATTTTCGAGGTACGAGCTTCTTCTTTTTCCTTTTCCTTAGGTGTTTTTGAGAAAATATGGAAAGTGGGGAAAAATCCTAAATTTTGGAACTACACACCGTGGACGTTTTCCACATGTCATGTACTTATGGATGTGTGGGGATGAGTACACGGGGCGTGTAGCCATGCCGACGACGAAGGGTGTAGGAACTGACTACACGCCGTGTAGTGGTACCTTACACGCCATGTAGTCAGTCGGCAATCCTAAACAGTAAGGCAGTGGAGCAGCCGACAGCTGGGCGACAGTACACACTGTGTACTTTAGAGTACATGCCATTTACTCATGTTGACGGTTGAACAGTGTGGCGGTGCCACCAAATGAACAGTTAAATGAAATAATTACACTCCGTGTACTCAGAAGTACACGTCATGTACTTTGTTTTTTCATCTTAAAACAGGCAGTAGCCTCCTCATTTGGAAGAGGAGACACTTGAGCCAATTTGGAGCCAAAGGAGAAGGCCGGACATTTGAAGATCCACCGGGTGTTCGTCTGGAATCGGTTTCCACCTCAGACGATCCCATTGGAACCATACGGGTAAGGGCTTCCACCTCCTTCGCTGGTTCTTACCAATTATTCTCCTAACAGGAGTTATTTACATTTTGAATGGTTTTTGTTCTTCATCAGATTTATGTCGTTCTTGGGCATTTCTAGAGTCGGCGTTCGGGTATAACGTTCGTTGGCATATAAGGTAGGTGGCTTGGTGTTTGTTTTTCCCACTGTCATGTGTTTTGTGCATTTTTGTAACACGAACCCATGTTGGAGTGTCATGTGGCTGAGGCCGTTTCTATATTTAAACACCTAGAATTGATTAGGTATTTAATTATGATAATAAAATGTTGGTTGGGATCATTTCTTGGATCCGGAACCACCCCGAGGGTGTGTTCCACTGTTTATCCATTTGGCCAGGATACCCGAGGGTACGCCTTCAAAGTAGTAATTATAGAATTTCCTTGAGAGGAATTGCTTGTTACTGCTTTTTTACCTATTGGGCATGGACCGGTTACCTGTTTAGCCTGAGGGAGTTGTTGTATTTAGCCTGAGAGCGTTGTTGTGATTAGCCTGAGGGCACTGCACTATTTAGCCCGAGGGCTGTAGTATTTCGCCTAAGGGAAACCTTTCGTGCCTGAGGGCTTGACTTCTGTGCCTGAGGGCGACACTTCCTACACCTGAGGGCAATTTCTGTTATGCCTGAGGGCTATACCTACAGGTTGGATTCTGATTACCTAAGGGTAAGGTTTTTCTTGTCTGAGGACGTTGATTATTTACTTAGAAATGCACTGTGGTGATTTCTTATATTAAATAGATTAAAATAAAAAATAAAATGGAAATATAACTGGTAATTAGTTACTTTTGAGTACTATTTACTTTATTTCATTTTACTACTACACACTATTGTTGCATGCTTACAAGTAGTTGGGAACGGGCCTTTGGTGGGTGCCTACTGAGATATATTTCTCACACCCTGTTTGGGTCACGCTTTTCGGCCCAAACAAATTACTTTTCTGAAGGTGTGGATAGGGGAAAGAGTCGCTACACAGGTACTTGACTATTGCTGAGGAGTAGGAGGGCATGGGACCAAGCCTAGGCTCACGATGTCGCTGCCAGCTGTTTTGTTTTGTTTTGTTGTACCCTGCTTTTGTTGTACTGTATTGATGTATAACATGTTCTGGCTATTTTCATAGAACTTGAGACATGTAGCATCATTACTTATATACTATTGGTTATATCCACTATTGTTGGTTATTTCAGATGTGTATGGTTTACTGCTTCTGCTGTTTGTTGTATGTTTGATTTCAATTCTGCTGCGTTACACTTTAATAAATGAGGGCATAGTTTCCCCACTATCAGACCTGGGCCCTCGCTGCTAGTCGACAGCCTCTGGCATTTGGAGAAATGCACTTGAGGTCACATGGAGAATCGGGCTCGGGGCACCCGTCGCGTGGCACCCAGGTCCGGGATGTTACCGTTTGATAAAACGGGGGTATCTAAGTGACCGATTGAAACCCTCGCGGTCCCCGTGGGATGCGTAGAAGAGGACTTGACCATTTTAGGGCCACCCATGGGGTACGCTGGCAAACCCAGACCTAGAGTGTGGTAGGGCTAAGTGAAGGGTTGTCGAATAATAATGTGGAACCCTTGTAG
Source organism: Viscum album (assembly GCA_963277665.1). NCBI lineage: Eukaryota > Viridiplantae > Streptophyta > Magnoliopsida > Santalales > Viscaceae > Viscum > Viscum album. The sequence continues at coordinate 124,378,832 of OY728140.1, read as the reverse complement.
AATATGTCTTAATGGTTGATTAAGTTGTAAATGGAATGATGATAAATATGCCTAGGGTGATAAAGGCATAAGGAGTTGATTGGCATGACATGAAAATGGGAAAATTGGGTTGAATGGGATTAAGTCAATTGTTTAACGAAATTTTTTTAGAAATGCCTAAGAGTATTAGTTCATATTTAATGGTGAACTTACAATTGGATAATGGAATGGAAAATAGGGAGTATGTTAATGGGATTTAATAAGGAAATGGATGAAAATGTTGAATGGGTTAATACATGGGAATTGTGGTACACCTAATGGTTGAATGTAATAAGTTCTTGTGTTATGAGATATGGGAAATGTACTTGTAATGCATAAGTGGGTAATTCTTGTGAAATGATAAATGGGTAAATGTATGTTCATTGATGAATTTGGATAAGGCATAGTGGTTATTGAATAAACTTAAAGGGTTAAGGCATGAGAATGAGAACTTGTCTAAATGACTATTAATTGTAATCGGTAAATGTGTTAATGGGTTATGACATAGTATTAATTCCCATGTTATTTGTTATGCATTGTGATTGATGATTTCTAATGGCATTGGTTATGTTGTGTTGTGTTGTGGTATGGTTGTGGTGATTTGAAAAATAAGCATGTGCACATGGCTTGGTAGAGTGGGGTATTAACTTGAGGTTCTACACCCACGGGTCAAGTTAGACTAAGACTCTAAACTCCACCCCATAAATACATGGGTTAGGGAAGGGGACAAAGGCTCTATTCCCCTAACTATTGCATTCCACCCGGACCGAGGCTTTGAGGTGAGGATAATATGTTGATGTGATATGTGTATCCCTAGTGAGATAGGGACTTGATTTATTTTTCCTATGCATTGTGATTGATTACCTTATACCCTTGTGTAGATGATAATTATGCCTAACCCGTGGAGCATGTGATCAAAATTGCTTATGTAATGAAGATGGTAAAGAAATGAAATTGGGATAAATGCTAGGAGTTAATTAAGTGAACCTTGGATATTTAATGGCACCTGAGTTGTCCTTTGCTTACTTAACATTTATTTTGTACTTGCATGAACTATCTTTTAGACTGAATATTTTGTAGATACCGTTGGTGGTGGCCTACTGAGTTTTGTACTCACACCTTGCTCGGGCCGCTATTGGGTACCTGAGCAGAGCTCTTGGTTGCATGTCAGGACAAGGGCAGAGGCCCTACACTAAGATGTCAAGTTGGGATTAGGATGTACATAGATAAGGATCCAGACTTGGAGTCAAGACTCGTTTGGAGTTTTTGGCCGTTTTTCTTATTTTTGGGTCTCATTCACTTGCATTACTAGTGTGGCATGACATTGTTGTATGTGATTTGAGGTTTGTACCATGTTTGGGAAATGCTTGGCTATACATGTTTATTGGTTGTTTAGATTGATTTTGTTATTTATTTTGTGTTTTTTTGTGGCTTACTATGACCAAGAGGGTATAGTCTCCCCATGTGATCTATTAGACCCTCGCCGCTAGTCGGCAACCTCTGGCATATGGGGAGGTGTGCTTGAGGTCATGTGACAACTCGGCTTGGGGCGAGGATTAGTGGCTTCCGGGTTGAGGATGTTAGAAAGTGGTGTCATATGAGTTCTTTTCTCTTTATTACTATTTTTAGATGGTAGACATGATATTAGGATGTGTCGGGCCTTGGTACTGAGCTCATGATTGGGAGTAGCTAACCCATGTATGAGGGGAAACCCAAGTCACCCTGGGTGGAAATTGTTGTTCTTGATGTGTGTTGTTACAGTTGAATGATATTTCATTATTGGGTGATGCACATGTTGTGTGATTTGATTGATTTATGATATTTCTCTCATTTCCTGAATGGAATGGGGTTGTGCATTCATTCATCATTTTAGGCACCTAAGGATATAGGTGGCATACATCACTATAGGCACACACACGGGATGAGTGTGCGGGGATTAGAGAGTAGAATGCATTTTCTTTCCTTGATAAAAATGAAGAAAATGATGCCTAATAATAGTAATGTAAGTGGGTGAATGAAAATAATGAAAATGAATATTTAATAAATATCATGTATAAAGAATTATTATGACTGGGTAAAAGTTTTGGGTTGTGATAAATTGTAAAGGTCGTTTTGGTGTCTAAAAGAAAAAGGGTTGCGTAATGATGGTAAAATTGTTAATGAATTTTTCCTAATGAAAGGTGTAAATGAGTTAAAATGATGATTTTAACATGTTTTAAAATGGGAAGTGTTCCTAAGAGTAAAGGATCTTGTTGTAAAAAAAGAATTGGTTTAAAGATGTGTTGATGAAGGACTTGTGATTAAGTGAATTGGTTACCCCATATTGACCATGACCAGGAGTGGGTATGATAGAGGGTAGTTTTCTAAGTGCGATGATGATCGTTGGGATAGAGTATGAAGAATGGTTTGTCTAAGATTGATAACGTGAGATATTTTACAATTATGGTTAAATCTTATTGGTCACTCTTCGAATCATCGGGTGAACGATAAGTTTAAAATGATAATGATTGAGTTCAAAGGTGGGTATCATTTTTGTTGTCGGTTTGACCCTTGTATGTGTGGGTTGGGCAGTGAGAGTGCCCTAGATTGAGACCTTGGATTTGTATTTTGAGGCCTTTCCAGTTATGATATGACTTAGGTGGTGTGTTTAGGGAACCCTTGGTAGGGTTTTGACCTTTAGGTTGCGAGGCGTTGTCCGGTAATGTGAATGAGGAAACTCTCGCGGTTCGCGACCGTACGAAGGGCATGTTGGACCCTAAGGATGGTGCCTGGGTCTTAGTGTCCTTATGAGTAGAGACCTGGTGAGTTTCACTTTGAATCCCAGAAAGAATGTTTTGCTCTTAGTACCGATGAATGTGCATACCTTTGGTACAGAACCTAGAGTAAATGTTCACTTGGTGCGTTAGGCACAATATGCATCAGAATGGGGGTGAGAGTTCCATCTTCGAGATTTTCTTTGTTTGTATCTTGATATGTATGGTTTGGATAGAGGTCCAATGGATTTTCCTGGTTGGGACTCCAGTCTAGAGATTTGGTATCATTCAATCTTCAAGGTGACCTATGAGAGAGGTCGGACGGGGTTCTAGTGCTTTTGGGTGTGTGTCGCACATGTGGATGTTTTGGAATCTGATAGTGGAACTTAGAGTGTTATATGGTGTGGGTTTTTCCTAGAGGTCTAAGTGGGAAGGTTGATGGTTGGTGGTGTTATTCGAGTTTTTGTTATGCGATGATAGTTTTGGAAAAGAAAGGGTGACCTTGTAGGATATTAGTCCAGCGGTGCAAGTACCTTGGAATATGAAGCATGGGAGATGCTTCAGAGGTTATGTCAATGCATACTGAGTACCACTGAGTTTTATTAAATGGTATAGTTGTGCATGGTTCTTTCGTAAGGGAACCCTAGTGCTTGTGATAGGATGTAAGGTTTGTTTTGAAGGGTTATATCGTAGGGATGTCTGACTCACCTGTTTGGATGATGATTGATGGAGGCCTCGAAGTTATTTTTGGAGTGGAAGAGACAAGGGTGGATGGAGTGTGGTTATATTCTTTTGCTCGATGGTGACACTTGAGGTGATGGTGGTCACGTGGATGAACTTGTTTTTATGAATGGTTTGGTTGTTAGGTGAGAAGAAGAGGCCACCTCAGGGATGATGATGCTGACTAACCAAGATGCATGGTTAGGTAAGTAAGCAGGAGATGGGATACACATAGATAAAGGTTGTTTTATGAGAGACTGTTGGTTTGTTTGGTGCGTTGGACCATTGTGCTTCGGTTGTTAGCTGTCCGGGACACATCGGAAGGACTCGAGTGGTGTGGTGGAAGTAGTGTCACATGAAATGTTGTTTCATGGTTTATTGGTGATTTGGTCATAGAGTGATGGTTAGATTTGGTTGGAAACCACACCTGAGTTGTGGTGGTTAAATGTTGATGAGATGTGTTCAGTAGGGAAGCTTGAAACCCTTGGCAGGTCATAGTGTCCCTCAGTTCAACAAAAAAAATGGATAAGTTGGAGGTGGTGTTATTCAACAATTTCTTATCCTACCTCATCTAGTGAAAACCATTCCCAACATCTTGACATCATCCCAGGTACATTAAGAAGCTTTGGCTCATGCCAAGATACATGAAGGTGTTTGGTTAGATGAGGGACATTATGAAGTTACATTCATGGAAATGGTATAATTGGAGCTTGATGGTGGGATGTACACCCTCAATGGCTTCGAGTGAGGTCCTCAGGGTGGGATGAATGTCAACAATGCCATGGGTGTCGTTCACGGAAGCCGAGACATGCATTGGGTGACGTTTGTTTTCTTATTTTGGAAAAATATAGATAATCGTGGCTATGTTTTGGGGTTCATCTTGTGATTGAGTGTAAGAAACGGTGGTTGGAATACCTCTTGAGAGCAGTGGTAACAAATCGCCTAATGTGGGGAGTGATAAGTCAGCCCTAAATGTAGAGAAGAAAATGTCGAGTCAACGTAGTGGCATTGGGTTGCCAATGAGAAACTCGTGAGGTGCATGTCAGGTTCCTCAGAGAAGCATGTGGGCCTTGGACGTGGTGTCTGATGATCCCAATGTTGGCTTCGAGCTTAGGGTGGTTCCATGTGAAGCTTGTGATGTTTGTGCCGAGTCGTAGAAGGGTGTGGTTGGATATGACAATAGGTTGTGGTAATAGAGGTTGGTTTCTATAACTCCAATGATGATTGAGGTTAGACTCGGGAAATTTACCCTTGGGTGGCTTTAGAAAATCGTGAAGTTGGGTGAACCTTGGCCATGTGATGTGGTGTCATTCCGAGGGTGAAGCCCGATGACGGTTTGGAGGGCGGTAATGCCATGATGATGGAATTCTATTGTAATTCATAGAGTGACCTCAGTAGGTTCATGGGATGATAATGATAGGCTTCAAGTCAGTAGAACCTTGGGAAAGTGAGAGAGGAGTAGTGTACCATCAGTAGAATGTGGGTGTTCTGGGAAAATCCAGTCAAGTGTGGTCCAACCTGAGATGGTAAACTTGAATGGGTGTGGTGAGAGTGACCCACCTCCAAGTTGATGTTATGGTGGAAAGTACCTTATTATAATTAAGTGTACCTGAGTGAGGTCAAGTTGACCTTAGTCCTTGAATAGATAGTGTAGGAATGTCCTTCTAAATGGTTTTGACGGTGTGGCTAGATGCCAATGTAGGGTAATGCCTCTATGGATGCTTGGGCACGGTGAGTTGGAACATGTTAGATGATGGGAAGTTTTAGTTGAGTTCTAGTGGTCCTTTATCAATGGGGGAGGTTCCAAGTAACCAAAAATGATGGAGAGAACCATACCGGATAAATGATTGGTTAATGGCGTGATCAGAGTTTTGGGTTAGAAGGACTCGAGAGGTAACCGTTCAAGTGAGTTTTCCTTAATAGAGATCTTTGGCATGAGGTTAATTGGTCGAGTAACTGAGAGTTTTGGGTTGCATTTGGATGTGTAGTTGTGATTGAAATCATCAAGAAATGTGGTTGAAAGGATTGTGTGTTTTCCTCTGGGTGATACTGGGTTTGTCGCCGTTATAGTTGGGTGAATAGGAAAATGATTCCAAGTGATTTAGGTCATGAGTTGTGCAGAGGATCGGGCTGAAGAGGAACTGTTTGGTTTCCTCTATGATGATGTGATACCATGTGTTAAGTTTACATGTGTTGTGATCTAGGTGTTGTCACCTAAGTTTTCCCCCATGAAGTTCTCATGGTGAGAATGGTTGAAGTTGATGAATCCTCGAGGATTTTCAGCTCGTGTTGTGGTCATAGTGGGGAAGGCTTGTAAGGAAAGTTTGTGCCCTTGATCCATGTTTGATGGTAATTGTGATGTGAAACCAGAAACATGGAAAGTGGGAATGGATAGGCAGGCCTTGCAGCATGATCTCTTATTACAAAAGTTAGTGATGCTCGGAAGAGCGGCTCGAGGATGAGCCATTATAAGGCGGGGAGTTTGTAAGATCCTGGATCTTATTAAGGTATGTTTTTGTTTGAGTTTTGGTTTGGACTCTTCTTTTTGTGTAGATTAGTGTTTCCCTATGTTTAGGTGAAGGATTGGGGTGTTCTAGGGGTTCAGGACACGAAAGAGAAAGAAAAGGGAGTTCCTGGGCATGTTTCACAGTTTGTTCATGGTTAGTGCAAACCATGCAGATCATCCCAGGTAACCGTGTGGCCATAGATAGATGCTTACACACGGTTGGCACACAGTTAAGAAAATTGTGCAGAATTTACAAGAAACCGTGTGAATGGGTGTTTTTTGGGAAGTTGTTCATGCACGGTTTGGAAAACCGTGCGGGTAAACCATGAATCCCAAAAAAGTTGGAAAATTTAAAAAATTTCCACTCTGGGATTTTAAAACCCAACTCGGGTTTCTCCTATATTTCACCCCCTACATCCCTAGTGATGATCTTGGACAAACCAAGATTCCCAAGGGTGGTTCTCCTTCGATTCTTGGCCGTTTGGAGCATCATTGGTTGAAGATCGAAGCCTCAGGTAAGTCTAACACTCCTCTTGCTTCTCTTTTTCGGATTAGGGTTTGTGGTTTCTTCCATCTTTTTTTAGAACCCTAAAACACTCTCTTTCTGGTGGAACCTAGGTTGGGGATTCGAGGGGTGCTTGAATCCAGATCTAAGTCCATGATTTAGAGTGTGTTCATCAACGAATTTGAGGTAGGTGGTCTATAAGTATTATCCCATAGTTTTATCTTGGATTGTGCATGGAAGCTCGTGTTCTTCTTTTTACCTAATTGTGTTCTTGGTTTCATTGGAGTTTTTGATAAAAATGAGGTATCTAAGTGACTTATTGAAACTCTCATGGTCCCTATGGGATGCATAGAAGATTACTTGACCATTTTAGGGCCACCTATGGGGTGCGCTGACAAACACAGACCTAGATTGTGGTAGGGTTATGTGAAGGGTTGCTGAATAATAATGTGGAACCCATGTAGAATATGTATTAATGGTTGATTAAGTTGTAAATGGAATGATGATAAATATTCATATGGTGATAAAGGCATAAGGAGTTGATTGGCATGACATGAAAATAGGAAAATTAGGTTGAATGGGATTATGTCAATTGTTTAACGAAATTTGGTTAGAAATTCCTAAGAGGATTAGTGCATATTTAATGGTGAACTTATAATAGGATGATGGAATGGGAAATGGGGATCATTTTAATGGGATTTAATAAGGCAATGGATGAATATGTTGAATGGGTTAATACATGGGAATTGTGGTACACCTAATGGTTGAATGTAATAAGTGCTTGTGTTATGAGATATGGGAAATGTACTTATAATACATAAGTGGGTAATTCTTGTGAAATGATAAATGGGTTAAATGGGTAAATGTATGGTCATTGATGAATTTGGATAAGGCATAGGGTTTGTTGAATAAACTTAAATGGTTAAGGCATGATATTGAGAACTTGGTCAAATGACTATGAATTGAAATTGGTAAATGTGTTAATGGGTTATGAGATAGTATTAATTTCCATGTTATTTGTCATTAATTGTGATTGATGATTTCCAATGGCATTGGTTATGTTGTGTTGTGTTATGGTGTGGTTGTGGTGATTTGATAAATATGCATGTGCACATGGCTTGGTAGAGTGGGGTATTGACTTGAGGTTCTACGCCCATGGGTTGAGTTAGACTAAGGCTATAAACTCCACCCCATAAATGCACGGGTTAGGGAAGGGAATGAAGACTCTATTCCCCTAACGGTTGCATTCCACCCAGACCGAGGCTTCGAGGTGAGGATAATGTGTTGATGTGATATGTGTATCCCTAGTGATATAGGTACTTGATTTATTTTCCCTATGCATTGTGATTGATTTCCTTCTACCCTTGTGTAGATGATAATTATGCCTAACCCATAGAACATGTAATCAAAATGGATTATGTAATGAATATGGTAAAGAAGTGAAATTGGGATAAATTCTAGGAGTTAATTAAGTGAACCTTGGATATCTAATGGCACCTGAGTTGTCCTTTGCTTACTTTCCATTTATTTTGCACTTGCATGCACTATCTTTTAGACTGAATATTTTGTAGACACCCTTGGTGGTGGCCTACTGAGTTTTGTACTCACACCTTGCTCGGGCCACCGTTGGGTACCCGAGTAGAGCTCTTGGTTGCAGATCAGGACAAGGGTAGAGGCCCTACACTAAGATGTCAAGTTGGGCTCGGGATGTACATGGAGAAGGATCCAGACTTGGAGTTGGGACCCGTTTGGAGTTTTTGGTTGTTTTTCTTATTTTTGGGTCTCATTAACTTGCAATACTAGTATGGAATGACATTTTTGTATGTGATTTGAGGTTTGTACCATGTTTGGGAAATGCTTGGTTATACATGTTTATTGGTTTTTTATGTTTCTTTCGTTATTTATTTTGTGTTTTATTGTGGCTTACTCTGAAAAAGAGGGTATAGTATCCCCATGTGACCTATTAGACCCTCACCTCTAGTCGAAAACCTATGGCATACGGGGAGGTGTTCTTGAGCTCATGTGATGACACAGATTGGGGCACCGTTTAGTGGATTCTAGGTCGGGGATGTTACATAGGTGCACCGGCCACCTACCAAGGTATCTGGAAAATTTCTCCATCAATTCTCCCCCTTCAGCTACAATCTGTTGGAGCATCTGCAAAGGTCTATCTTCTCCTAAGAAACTACCTTTGTCAACATATCTGTCAGGTTATCCTTTGTGTGGATCTTTACAAGTTGCAGTAACTCTTGATCCGTCAATTTCTGTATCTAATTATAGAGAATGTGGATGTGCTTCTTGATATCCTTTAGGCTCTCCCTCATCAGTCAAAAACAGGTACTCTGACTCTGAATATTTTTTTGATGGAATAATTCCTCGTGAAGATCTTCAAACCTGTAAAATGGTAGGTTTAGGTTACAAAACAACATATAGCTCCTATGATGGTTCTACAACTTCTTGTGGAGAGAATTAAGTCTCCCCCTACTCAATATCCTCCTCCACTGCCACTTATTTTGCTACTAATAATTCTTCTTGTACCTCATCCACTTCAATGACATGTGGTGCTGGTGTAGGTGTTGGATCATGAATTGAGTTCTTGACACTTTACCTTCGATACATTCTAGGATTTTGAATTTCCTCAATCATCTGGTTCTCATGGAACATGACATATCTACTTGTGATCACGTTCTTCTCCTTCGGGTCCCAAAGCTTGTATTCAAACTCCTCATCTCTATATCCAATGAAGATTTATGGTGTAGATATCCCATATAGCTTCTGGCTGAGCTCCCTGGATACATGTGAAAATTCAAAACATCCAAGTACTCGTAAATGAGAGTAAGAGGGATGTTTACCAGACCATCTCTTCTATGGAATCTCAAAATTCAGTAGGATTGATGGTGATCTATTGATGAGGTAGCATGAAACCTGAATAGATTCTCCCCATAATGGCTTAGAGAGCTTAGCCAAACTCATCATGATTCTAACCTTCTTCGTGATGGTTATATTCATCCTTTCCGCAACTCCGTTGTGTTGTGGGGTGCATAGGATCGTCCTCTTATGCAGGATGCTCTGACTCCTACAATAAGTATCAGATTCTCTATATGTATACTCTCCTCCATTTTCTGTATGAATACACTTCAGCTTCTTTCTAGTTTCATGTTCCACCATGGCATGGAACATCTTGAAGTAATAAAATACTTGGGCCTTCATCCGCAATAAGAACACCCACACCCTTCGAGATGCATCATTAGTAAAGGATAGGAAATATCTGTTACCTTTGAGTGAATCCACCTCCATGGGTCCGCATACATCAGAGTTCACAAGATCCAATAACTCTAATCTCCTTAATGAAGTAGTATTTATTGAGACTCTATGTTTCTTCCCATACAAGTAGTATTTACAAGGATCAAGTTATGCATCCTTGTCAATAATGATGTAATTTTTCTTCATTAGGGTAGATAACTCTCTTTCACTCATGTGGCTGAGTCTCCTATGCCACATATTGGATGATGTCTCTCTTTACACCGTGTTGAGGCTACCTGTACATATCTTCACATGAGTTTTGTACAATGTACTGCATATGTGTCCTCAGGGTGATGATGATGGTTCCTTTTTTCATCTTCCATGCTCCATTGCTGAAGATGTTGTCATAGACTTGTCGATTAAAGGCTATACCTGATAATAGGTTGAGTCAAAAAATTGGAACATTCCTAACATCCTTTAGGGTGATTGTGTATCCAACGTTCATCTTGACTTGGATATCAACCATGCCAACAATCTCCGCCAAACTGGTATTCCCCATCTTGACTGCACCAAAGTCACCAGCTTGATAAGTCAAGAAATACTCACGATGCGGAGTGACAAGGTATGATGTTGCAGTATCAACCACCCATTCTGTGTCTTATCCTAATGTATGAAAGCATGTATCTTCTTCATCTTTGGATAAAAGAACAACTTCTCTAATGACGTTCACATGCACATCTTTATTTCCTCTTCGTTGGTTACTACTTTAACCATTTTCTTGTAGCAACCTTCGACAGTTCCTTTTCATGTGTCCCTCTATGCCACAATGGTAGCATTTGTATGATAGTATCCTACCATCTATGGACCTTCCTCTATTCTTTCTTCAGCCTCTGATTTCTACCCATGATCTCCTCCTTGTTTTCTCCCTCGCTTCTCCAGAACGAGTGCTTGCATCTGGTTGTAACTCACATCCTTCCTTCGGGCTTCCTCATTGAATAGTGCATCTTTTACCATCGCCATGGTAAGTTTGCCTCTGGGTTTTTATTTATTGAGTGAGATGACAAGAATATATTAACTATTAAGAACTGTGTAGAGTAAGTGGTTCGCCTGATCTTCATCATTTAGTTTCTTACCAGCAGCCACCAACTGGTTCACCCGGCTTTGGAACTTGCTAGTATGTTCGACTATAGATCTTACACTTTGTAGTCGAAGATTCATCAACCGATTCAACAAGAGGATCTTGATTCAAGTGGTCTTTGACTAGTATATATTTTACAACTTTATCCTAAGTTCGTATGCACCAGTCTCTTGAGAAACATGGTGGTAAATGTTGTGATCGATCCATTGGTGGATTTGATCGATCATATTCTTGTTCAATTTTTTCCACTTCGCTTCCTTAGTATCATCAGGGTTGACTCCCTCATTCTCAATGGGGTCAAAAAGATCCTTAGTATTGAGAAGATCTTCCATTCGATAATTCCAAATGGAGTAGTTCGAAGAAGTCAAAATGATCATCCCTCCTATGGATGATCCCTCTATTGGATTTAAATTCAGTTAAAATTGGTGCAGAATCTGGAAAATTGGAGGTCACCGTTGCGTCCGAAATAGTTGAAAATAGTGGAATCGACTCCTAGATTGTTGAAATCAGATACCAATTGATCAAGATATCCATCCAATGGCCCGGAGGCCTTCATTTTTTTATGGATTTTGATAATCTACATTTCAAGGGGTGAGGTGGAACCCTTACAAGGCCCGTAGGCGTAAGTATTCCATGGCCCGTAGGTCTTAGAGGAATTCATTTTCCCGTAGGATTTAAACATTACATACAACCCAGACTAACTACTTAGAACTGATCCTCCCCAGCATCTTCATCATGAAATCAGCTCTCCACCTTCGCATGGCTGTTCGGCTAGGCATTCCTGTGCATGCATAGGCTTGTCCCGATGGCAGGTGTCATACCCTCTCATTCTTGCAATCCGTTTAGCTTCTGCTATGGTTAAAGCTCCTTGCTCATCCTCCTTGTAGAGCTTGTTCCTCGTAGGTCATCTGGTTTGCATCTGCACTTAAGGTGGCCCGAAAGCCTTGAGGTGGCCCGAAGGCCTTACTGACCCAAAGGCCTGGGCGTCCTGAAGGCCTTAAAGGACTCGGGGACCAAATTGGTGGCCCGAAGGCCCAAACGGGGGCATATTCCCGACTGCTACAGTGCCAAACAGTACATGTTACATTTCCCGCTACAGTACCTGCTACAATACTTCTACAGTGCCTGGAAATAATGTCTCTGCCTGGATTTGATCACGGGTCTCCCAAATGCACTTACGGAGTCCTTACCAACCAGGCTAAGGCTCACATGCAAGATATGATTAAAACAATATCGATGGACGAGATCGTCCGATGACATGGTGATGACGTATCGATGACGTGGCGATGATGTGGCATGCCGGAGCACCCGCTGGAAAAGTTTTTGGTTCCAAAATAGTACCTTCTTCTTCACCAAGGGGGTACTATAGCACCTGAAGTTTGACCAAACTTTGACTGGGCAAAGTAATCTTGTTTTAGCTCTGTTTTTTATTTAGTTTGCGCTATTGGAATCATCTCAAGATAAGCTTTTAGAATATTCCCTCAAAACATGATTTCGGGCAACATTAATTTTCTGGTCACCTGAAAATTTCCACTTCCCATTTCCATTTCATCGGAACCTGACTCTGATACCACTTTTTGTGGTTTTCTGACCATGAAGATAGATAACAGAGAAAGAAAATGGAAGAAAACTGGGCTTTATTTCACAAAGAACAAAGCTTACAAAAACTTCTCTCTACACCTCTCTCATATGGAGCTCTCAAGGCTCTCTTTAAAGGAAGAGCTCTCTTGGATCAGATTTGATAAGGATTGAATATCCCTTGAACCTCCTTAGATAGACATGGTAGGAGGTGTCAAGTTTGACACAACTCCCACCAATCCCCCACTAACCATTGGACATCAAAAATGGTGTCCTGCATATTCTGCATGTGCAGCAGCCTGTGTTGAAGCATCCAAGGGTCAGGTGGGGTAGGTGCACCAGCCACCTACCAAGGTAGATGGAAAATTTATCCATTAGTTTTGGTGATGTGAATCTGGTTAGAGGGATGATAGTATTGAATTTGGTGTTGCTTTAGAGTGTTTTTTATGGAGATATGGAGATAGGTTGGGAGTTTTCGAGGACCAGGTTCTGATATTCTTGGAGCTGGTGTTGTGTTTTATGGGAACTATTGCAATGAGGTTTGATGCTAGATCTAGTGATTGATGAATATTATTGTGGTGCCATGGTTGGTGGGCGTTTCACCAATCATACCCATCATGGAAGAATTTCATTTTAGGGGCTGTGTATTTCACATGTGAAACAACTATTGTTTTGAAAATCGTGGGAGTTGTGAAATTTGTTGGTGACAACCATATTTGAAGTCCAATGGATGGTGGGGATTGGTGGAGGAGTAGTGTCAAACATGAACTCCTCCCACCATGGTTATATAAGGAGTCCTTGAAGTTCCTCTTATCATCATCAGATCCAAGCTAGAGATCTTCATTGTTCTTGAGATCCTTGAGAGCTCCATGTGAGAGGAAAGAAAGGGAGGTGTGGGAGGGGTACATTGTAACCTTTGTTCTTGTTCGAATAAAATTCATATTTTCCCTCCATTAATCTCTCTTAGTGATCAGTGAACCACAAAAAGTGGTATCATAGGAGGTTCCGGTGAAGTGCAATGAGAAGTTGAGTTTTTTGGATGATTAGAAAATTCAAGTTGCTCGGAATCCTATTTTGAAGGAAGATTCTGAAAGTTCATGGAGAGTTGATTTCAATGGCACAAACGACATCACAAATGGAGCCAAAAAAAGATTTCTAGGATCGGTTAAAGTTCATTCAAACCCTGGGTGCTATAGTACCCCCAGAGAGAAAGGCATTGTTCCAGCACTGACAACTTTTTCGATGAGTTTCCAGCAACTGCTCTGGCATGCCAGATTAGATCCACTTTAGCGTCACTTCATCGGTCGATCTCGGCCGTTGATACTGTTTTGATCATATCTTGGTCAATCAGTGTTTGATTTCGATGATCTAGGAGTTGATTCCACCATTTTCGATAATTCCAAAAGAAACGGTGGGCTCCATTTTTTCCAATTTTGCACTGAATTTTTCAGAATTGAAATTCCATGTAGGAACCATCCACAAGAGGTGGTAAAGGGGCCGAAAATAGATTCCAAAACTAGAGAAGGTCTATAGATGGTAGAAGACTATCATATAAATTCTATCATTGTGTAATGATGGCCCACATGAAGAAGAACTATCAAAGTTTTCTATAAGAAAAATGTCAAAGTTTTTCATAAGAAAAATGTCGAAGTATCAACTGACAAAAAGGAAATGGCGACACACATGTGACAGTATTAGGAGAAATCACACTTTTCTCCAAAGACGAATAAGAGACATGCATTTATACATCAGACCAAGTCACAGAATGGGTGGTTGATACTGGAGAATTATACCACATCACTCCACATCGTGAGTATTTCTTGACTTATCAAGCTGGTGATTTTGGTGTAGTCAAGATGGGAAATATCAGTTTGGTAGAGATTGTTGGCATGAGTGATATCCAAGTCAAAATGAACATTGGATACACAATCACCCTAAAGTATGTTTGTCATGTTCCAAGCCTTCTACTCAACCCGTTATCAGGTATATCCTTTGATAAAAAAGGCTATGAAAACATATTCCACAATGAAACATGGAAGATGATGAAAGGAGCGATCATCATCTCCCAAGGACACATATGTGGTTGTACAAAACTCATGTGAAGATATGTACAGACAGCCTCAACATGGTGGAAGGAGAGACATATTCCAATATGGGGCATAGGATACTTGACCACATGAGTGAAGAAGGGTTATCTACCATGATGAAAAATAAGTACATTAGTATTGAAAAGGATGCATCACTTGATCCTTGTAAATACTGATTGTATGGGAAGCAACATAGAGTCTCATTCAATATTTCTTCATCAAGGAGATCAGAGTTGCTAGATCTAGTGAACTCTGATCTATGAAGACCCATGTAGGTGGATTCACTAAGAGGTAACAAATATTTCATATCCTTTATTGATGATGCATCTCAATGGGTGTGTGTGTTCTTCATGCGGAAAAAGGACCAAGTATCAGACTACTTCAAGATGTTCCACACCATGGTAGATCATGAAACTGGAAGGAAGCCAAAGTTTCTTCATTAAAACAATGGAGGAGAGTACAAATCCATGTAATTTGATTCCTATTATAAGAGTCAGGGCATCCAACATGATAGAACGGTCCCACACACCCCACAACATAATAGAGTTGCGGAAAGGATGAAAATAACCATCATGGAGATAGTCAGAAGCATGATGAGTTTGGCTAAACTGGCTAAACCATTATGGGGAGAATCTATTTAAGTTGCATTATACCTCATCAACAGATCACCATCGATCCCACAAAATTTTGAAATTCCACAGAATATATGGTTTGGTAAACATCTCTCTTACTCTAATTTATGAGTATTTGGATGTTTGGAATTTTCACATGTATACAAGGATCTTAGTCATAATCTATAAGGAAGATATAATCCATGCATCTTCATCAGCTATGGAGATGAGGATTTTGGATATAAGCTTTGGGACCTGAAAGAGAAGAAGGTGATCAGAATCATAGACGTCGTGTTCCATGAGAACAAGACGATCAAGGACATTCAAAATCCTATAATTTCTTGAAGGGAAAGTGTCAAGGAATCAATTCATGATCCAACACCTATACTAACACCACATTTAAATAAAGAGGAGAAGGTATAATAAGAATCATCGGTAGCAAACTAAGAGGCAGTGGAGGAGGATATTGAGCAGTGGGAGACTCAATACTCTCCACAAGAACTTTTAGAACCATCAAAATAGCTAGGTGATGTTGTGCCTCTCAAACCTAACATTTCACAAGTCCTAAGATCTTCATGAGGAAGGATTCTGTCAAAAAAATATTCAGAGTCATATTACTTGTTGTTAACTAATGAGGGGGAGCCTAAAGGATACTAGGAAGTAGTGTCTCATCCCGATAAACTCAAGTGGATGCATGCAATGGAGGATGAGATGGAGTCTTTGATGAATAACCAAACGTAAGATTTGGTGGAATTACCTAAAGGTAAAAAGGAACTAATGAACAAATGGGTTTTCATGTTGAAGAAGGATGGAATCAAAAAGGATGTCAAACACAAAGATCAGTTAGTTTTCACGGTATTCCTTTAGAAAAAAGGAGTTGAATTTGATGATATATTTTCACCCATGATGAAGATGGCTTCAATCTGAGTCATTTTTGGATTAGTGGCTAGCTTGGACTTGGAGCTTGAACAGATGGATACAAATATAAATTTTCTTCATGGTGACCTCTCCGAGGATATCTATATGAAGCAGCCTAAAGGTTTTGTGGTTTTTGGACAAGAAACCCTCGTCTGCAAATTGAAGAAGAGCTTGTACGGACTGAAACAAGCTCCCAGACAGT
The DNA here is from genome assembly GCA_963277665.1 of Viscum album. Lineage (NCBI taxonomy): Eukaryota > Viridiplantae > Streptophyta > Magnoliopsida > Santalales > Viscaceae > Viscum > Viscum album. The sequence goes on along the minus strand of OY728140.1, from coordinate 124,362,553 downwards.
GGTACAAGAAGTTTGACTCATTCATGGTGAGTAATGGCTATAAGAGGATAGAGGAGGAACAGTGTGTTTACATCCAGATATTTTAGGATGGTAAATTTGTTTCTCTTCTACTTTATGTTGATGACATGTTGATCATAGGGAAGGATGTAGCGAATATTATCCAGTTGAAGAAGGAGTTATCAAAGTCTTTTTATATGAAGGACTTGGGAGTACCTCAACAGATTTTGGGGATGCAAATCATTCGTGATAGAAAGAGGAATTTGTTATGGATATCTTTGGATAAGTATGTTGAACATTTTCTGAAATATTTCAACATGGAAAAATCTAAACCTATGAGTATTCCTCTTCTCGACCATTTGAAGTTAAGCAAGATTTCATGCCCATCGTCCAAGAAAGAAATCGAGGCGATGGAGATGATACCATAATCCTCAGTAGTTGGAAGTTTGATGTACACTATGGTGAGTATGATACCTGAAATTTACCATGTAGTGGAAATCACGATCCAATTTCTTTCCAATCCCAAGAAGCAGCACTAGGATGCAGTCAAGTGGATTCTGAGGTATCTTAAAGGTACTTCAAAGAAATTTTTGTGCTATGGGGGAGATGAACCTATATTAAAGGTCTATACAGATGAAGATATGGATGGAGTTCCTAATAGAAGAGAGCGTACATCAGGATACTTCTATACTTTTACAGGAGGACCTGTATCATGGCAGTCAAGGTTGCCGAAGTGCGTCACTTTATCCACGATGGAAGTAGAGTACATTGATGCTTCAGAATATGGAAAGGAGATGTTGTGGATAAAGCGTTTTCTCTAGAAGCTTGGATTCATCGATAAGGAGTACATGGCTCATTTTGATAGTCAATGTGCTTTGGACGTGATCAAGAACTCTATGTACCATTCTTAGATGAAGCACATCGACATTTTCTATCATTGGATATGCGAAGTGATGGATCGATAGCTGTTGTGACCTGTGAAGATCCACACAACGGAGAACCTGGTGGATATGTTGAAAAATTTGGTTTCTAGGGATAAGCTATAACTTTTCATATGCTTCAGAAGATTGTATTTGGAGGGGTATAATTGATGAATGTTGATCGCACCATGATTCACTGCTTTATTTCACTCCTACAACACTGTTTTTAACTGGTTTTGTATTTGAAATTCCAAATTTTATAAAAAAATTAACTTCTCATATGATTCATTAATTTAATTTTTATCAATGTAAAAAAGGTAAATTCTACTTTTTTGGGTGATTTTATTATAGGAGGGGGTGATTTGGGGGGCCGAATATGATCCATAAGGAAAATGGTCCAAACTGTATTGAAGACCAAGGACATATATCCACTATTTTGCACATTTCACGAAATAAGTGACTCAAATTGGGATGCAATTTTTTGGACGGATCCAAAACTTCACGTAATAAAACTTTTATTAAGGAACCCAATCCCAATTTATCCTTATGGTGGCCCATCCATACTGACATGTTCAAGACATTGAATCTGCACAGAGTCAAAAGTGGTGTGATGTGTTTCATCCATATCTAGAGCTGTAGGCATAAAAATGATTCCAAAATTTTTGTGGAGATAGAAAAGAGGTGGGGAAATATATTTTTAGTTTTTTAAAATTTGATATAATTCCATTTAACAACCGAAAATAGAGATACAAGTGGTATGAGAAGAAGTGGGTTCCCAAAACCACTTCCCATTTTGGCTATAAAAAGGCACCATGGGAACCTCATTTGTAAGTTCGACTAGGAGAGGGAAGTGATACCAAATTGAATTTATAGAGGATTCCTTCCATCCCCTTTGAGGTTCTATAGCTACCTATCCTCATAGGTAGAGTTGAAATGAAGAAGGATATCCACTTGAGCTTCTTCCTCCTCTCAATATCGGGCTAAACAGTGAGTGTTCGTTGTGAGGGAGATACACACATGTCAAGAGAGTTCTAATGAATCTATTAGCTACTGGTTTGGAGTAATTTGGGTGTTAAAACATTTCATTCCATATATCTTCCATTATTTCATTTTTGAATGGTTATTTTTATGCATGTGAATGTTGTGCTCTTAATTTGTAACTGATTAGTGTGAGGTTTTGAGTGCATGAATTGTGTTGTTCCGATTGAACAACACATGAATCCTTTTCTTACCCACTTTCTTGTGATTTAAATCTAATTTGGAAGATAATATTCCATGCATAAGTTCCGGACCTTGAAAATACGATTGTTATGTAAAGGTTTGGTTCTTCAAACAATTAAGTAAAGGCTTAGGAATTAATCGAGATTCCAATTAATTTAAACCAAATAATTACTCCAAACCTAAATGAACCTCTAAGAAAAATGAACTTGAAATGTGTGTAGTGAAATCAAAATGACCCCTTAATCTCATATTTTTCAAAATCTACTTCGTTTTTTAAATATTAAACTCTTTAAGTTAAGTTATTTTCTTAAAAGTGGTTTCAAAATCACCCCCCTTTTAGTAATTTTTATTAAAAATGCATACTCTAAACCTATCATTTTTCCTTGAGAGACAACCTAGGGTCTTCCCTATACTGTAAATCAACCCTAAAATCATAATCAATTTTACATTTCATGAAAACATGGTCAAATTTTGGCACCATTTCCGGGGAGCACTTTGGTTTTTAGTGCGTATTTTTGATAAGATTTTTTGTAAATTTTATGAATGTTTATTTGTTTTATCTTATACCTTTAACTATCTTTTTGTGTTCTGATTTATTTATTTTTTAGGTTATTTTCATGATGTGTTCTAATCCAGGAGACTTACCACCTTTCAAACGTGAATCGAAGAGGATCTTATATCAGCGACACTGAGACGCACAAGAGAACCCTTTGAAGGAGGACACATAAAAACATCAACACTCTTCTTGATACTTCTTCTTATTATTATGAAACCCACATTAAAATTGAAATTAGAATGTATAACATGACTAAAAACAATCAAACACTAAAAGAACTAACCTCTCCTGATGTTGATATCCAACCCACTTACATTCAAATACAAGGTGAGCCACCTGATTTTAAACTTAAATCTGGTTTAATTCATTTATTATCAAGATTCCATGGAATTATTAGAGAAGACCCACATAATAATTTAAAATAATTTCACAATGTGTGTTCAACCTTAAAACCTACTAATTTGGATGAAGAACAAGTAAATCTTAGGTAATTCCTTTTTTCATTAGAAGATACTACAAAATATTGGCTTTGCTATGTTAATTCACCAATTAGAGGCTAGGAAAACATGAAACACCCTTTTCTGGATAAATATTTCCCATCCTCTAGAACTGCAACAATAAGGAAAGAAATTTTTGGGATAAGACAATCACAAGTATAAACACTTCATGAATACCGAGAAAGATTTAAAAGGCTTTGTTTAAGTTTCCCACACCAACAAATAAGTGATCAACTTTTAATTCAATATTTTTATAAAGGTTTAATTAATATTGATCGAAATATGATTGATGCTGCTACAAGTGGCGATCTAGTTGATAAGACCCTAATTGCTTTAAGAACCCTAATTGAGAACATGGCACAAAACACACAACAATTTGGTACAAGATCCAATGTACCCATTTGAGGTGTCTATGAGGTGCAAAGTACTGAATTCGAGAAGAAGGTGCACATGAAGTTTGAAGAGGTAAGTACCCTTATTCGAAAACTTAATTTTTTCCAAGGTAAATCCCAATCTCCTCCTCCCATCCACTATGTAATATGTTCTTATGACACCCATTATTCCGACCAATAACCCCAACTAAGAGAAAATTATGAGAGTTATGAGGTAATATTTTTAGGCTTCCCCTATAACCAACCCTTTAGGCAAGAACCATATTATATATCCAACCCTGGGTGGAAAGAAAATCAAGCCTATAGGCAAGGGGGTATTCAAACCAACCTCAACAACAAGGGAACCAACTGAGGCAGAGTAGTCATCCACCACCACCACCTAGAAATACCCAACCACCACAAAGGACTTTCCAACAACCCCTCAAAAACCCAAGCCTAGCCTAGAAGTTATGATAAAATAAATGGCTGCCAACAATCTCCAATTCCAACAAACCACAAAATCATCCACACAAGACCTAAAAACCCAATTAGTAAAACTCGCTAAATCTGTGGGAGAAATTCAAATTAATAGTTCAGGTAAACTACCCTGTCAACTAGTACTTAACCTTAGAGATAAGAGAAATTTCATTTCCATCACCCTTAAGAGTGGAACCCAACTTAAAATACAAATGAACCCTCCTTTAGAGTCATCCCCTCATAAGGAAAACATCATCCCAACCATTAAAATAAGTCCAAATGCTGAAAAAAATTGTCCTGAGAGAAGCCATTCCAAAGGAAATAGTGTTTCTATTGATGGGTCACATATCCTAACCATTCCTCTTCTATTTCCCTAAAGGGCCACCCAACCAAGAAAAAAAAGAAAATGAACCCAATAAAGAAATCTTGGAAAGTTTCAAAAAATTACAGGTTAATCTCTCCTTGATTAATGTTGTGAAGCAAATTCCACGATATTAAAAGTTTCTCAAGGAGATGTGTACACACCAAAGGAGACTCTAAGGTGATGAGAAGGTGAAATTTGGGAGGAATGTATCAGCATTGATAGAGCCATCACCTCCCACCAAATTTAATGATCCAGGAACATTCTCAATTTTGTGCACCATAGTGGAGTATTCCTTTTCCAATGATATGATTGATTTGGATGCCTCTTTAAATGTGATGCCTCACTCCATTTACTCTTCATTATAGGTCGGAGAACTGAAGACCACTGGAATTTTTGTTCAATTATAAAATCAGAGTACAATACACCCTTCTGGTGTGTTAGAGGATGTTCTTGTGAGGTTACAAAATTTAATATTTCTTACTGATTTTTATGTGATAAAAATGGAATATGATAGGATTAATGGACATGCCCCAATTATATTGGTGATATCTTTCTTGAAAACCGCTAAAACCATAATTAATGTTTACAGTGGTACATTATCTATGGATTTTAGTTGTGACATTGTACACTTCAACATCCTTGATGCCATGAAGCACCCCTCAGAAGAACATTCCTCTCTCTGTGTTAATTTAATTGATGTACTCCCTTCCCCTAAAATACATCCTTTCATTCCCTGGACCCCCTTTTTGAGTTTTCATCATTGATTGAAATTCTAGGAAATTAATCGTACATATAATGTTGTACCTATCTAGAAAAATGTCATACATGCTTTTTAATTGATGATTTCTTGAACACAAAGGATCACATGACTATTTATGATACTACTAAGCTTGTAAAAGCTCATTCCTTGTCTAAGGATGATGCCATTGAGCAGTTAGATGAGATTAGTAACCTCTCACTTTCACACACACTCCCATAAATCCAAAATCCACCTGAATTGGAACTAAAACAATTGACTCAAGATTTAAAATATTCATATATTGAGAATGGAAACAATTTACCCGTCATCATTGCTAGTTCACTCCCTCTTGACCATGAATTGTGACTGCTTAAAATTTTGAGGGAGTATAAACAAGCTTTGGGATGGACACTTGTGGAATTTCATGGTATTAGCCCATTAATTTTCCCACATCATATATTTTTAAATAATGAGGCTAAACCAGTGAGGTGGTCACAATGTCGACTGAACCCAAACCTCTTAGATGTTGTTAAAAGGAGTTAATATTGGCTATGAGAATCATTTACCCCATATCTGATAGCCAATGGGTCAGTCCAGTACAAGTGGTTCCTAAAATATTTGGTCTTACAGTAATAAAAAATGAAAATAATGAATTGGTTCCAACTCGTGTGCAGAATTACTATTTCCTCAATGGGTATTCTGGATACTTTCAGATCCATATTTTCCCTAAGGATCAGGAAAAGAAAACCTTCACTTTCCCCTTTGGCACATTTTTATATATGAGGATTCCATTTGGTCTGTGAAATGATCTGGGAACTTTACAGTGATGCATAGTTAGTATTTTTTCAGATTACCTAGATAATTGAATGGAAGTATTCATGGATGATTTCACTATCTATGGATCATCTTTTTATGAATGTTTGAGTACTCTTGGTTAATTCCTTCATCGCTATATTGAAAATAACCTCGTATTACATGATGAGAAATGCCATTTCATGGTGTGACAAGGTATAGTTTTGGGATATGTAATTTTTGGGGATGGTATCCAAGTTGATAAATCAAAAGTGGATGTCATTTCTTCCCTACCATTCTGCAAAAATGTATGGGATGTATGGTCTTTCCTAGGTTATGCTTAATTTTACCATCATTTCATTCATTGCTTTAGTAAAATTACACTTGCCCTCTCCCGATTTCTCTAAAAATAAAAGGTTTTTTTTGATAAAGTATGCGAGGAAACTTTTAATAAGTTAAAATAGAATCTCACATCACCCCAGGTAATCCAACCAACTTTGTGGGATTTACCATTTTACCTCATGTGTACTGCCTCTAACTATGCAGTTGGAGCCGTATTATCACAAAGGGTCGACTGAGATCCACATGTCATTTCCTATGACTCACGTACTTTGGATCCTGCCCAAGAAAACTACACTACAAATGAAAAATAATTTCTTTCCGTCATGTTTTCCTTGGATAAATTCATGTCATATCTTTTAGGATTCAAAGTCATTGTGTTCTCATACCATGCAGCACTCCGGTATCTCCTTAAAAAACTAAAAGCCAAACCATATATCATTCTCTAGATTCTTCTCCTTGAGGAATTCAATCTAGAAATTAGGGATAAAAAGGGATCAAAGAATGTAGTGGCTGACCATATCAGTAGGATCCACCCATCCTCAGACATTGACTCATCCCCCTGTATTCCCATAAATGACATGTTTCCAGATGAGAAATTGTACCGAGTATAAGATTATATTACTTGGAATACCAAAATAGTAAATTATTTGATAGCATATTTCATTCCTTTTGATTTCAATAAAAATCAGGCTGACCGTCTAAAACATGAGTCTCATTTGTACATTTGGGATAACCCCTACCTTTGGAGCACATGTAGTGATCAAGTCCTCAAGAATTGTGTTCTTGATAGTGATTTTCAGTTTGTCCTTAGGATATATCACACTCTTGATTGTGGGGGCCACTTTGATCCCCAACAGACTACTTGCAAGGTCCTTGATTTTGGTCTCTTTTGGCCAACACTTTTTTCGGATACCCATGATTTCTGTAAATATTTTCCTCGCTATCAAAGAATGGGGAATGTATCTAAAAGAAATGAAATTACACAATAACCCTTACTCTTCCATGACATTTTTGATGTTTTGGGAATTGACTTTATGGGACAATTCCTCAATTAATTTGGGAACCTTTACATTATTATGGAAGTGGACTATGTTTCAAAATGGGTAGAGGAACGAGCTATAAGGACTAATGATTATAAGGTAGTTGTGAAATTTTTGAGAACCCAAATCTTCTGTATGTTTGGATTAACTAGGTTCATCATCAATAACTAGGGTTCTCATTTCTACAACTAAACAATGAAATCTCTTTTGCGTCGGTATGGGGTCAGGCATAGAGTGTCTATTTCATATCACCCACAAACCAATGGTCTAGTTGAGGTGTCAAATAGGAAGGTAAAATAGATTCTTGAAAAAACGGTTCAACCTAATAGAAAATATTGGATTCTTAGACTCAATGATTTCTTGTGGGCTTACCGCATTGCCTTTAAAACTCCCATTGGAATTTCACCCTATTGGATTATGTTTGGAAAGAGTTTTTACCTCCCTTTTGAGACTTAGCACAAGGCCTATTGAGCCATAAAATAATTCAATTCTAATCTTTCTGGTATAGGTTCTCAAAGGAAGTTACAGATTCAAGAGATGGAGGAAATGAGAATAGATTCATATGAGAACTCCTGAATTTATAAGGAACGAACCAAGGCTTCCCACGACCATCTCATCCTTCATCGTTAGTTCCACATTAGGCAGAAGGACCTTCTCTACAATGCAAGGATGAAGTTGCATTAAGGTAAGATTCATTCCCACTAGTTTGGACCATACACTATTACTAATGTCTCTCTATTTGGTGTTGTTCAGGTTCAAAATGAAGAAACCAAGAAAACCTTCTCTATCAATGGGCAGCGGCTGAAGCACTTCCACAAAGCCATTCCGGAGTCCCTGCTAGAGGAACTCCAAGTTCAATAAGTAGTCTATGAATTACAACCACCAGGTTTTATCCTTCCTTTCCACATTCTACTTTATTTTAGCGAGGACACTACACACTTTAGGTTTGGGGGGATGGGTACATTCCTAGGTTAGTTAGAAATTTTCATTATCTTTCTTCTTTTTCTCTTTTTAGCTTGCTGAATAGTATTTTTACTTTCCCCCTTTCCCTCCCCCTCACTTTTTTACCGGAATATTAATTTTTTATTCCCACTTTATCATATAAAATGATGCCCATTTAATTAAGGAATTTATTGAAAATGCATGGGGAATTTTTGTATTTCATGTTGTTTTAAAATTCAAAAAAACTTCTGATGAAATGTTCATTTCAGCAAGAATTCAATACTATGGTGTGACTTTCTATTGAAATTTTGTTGTTTTTAAATCATATAAATGGTTTTATCATTTTGAAACCTTTGAGAATAATGGTACCCTTTGTGTGAATAGTTTAACAAAAAATTATTTCACTTAATGTCTCTACACATATTTTCACCCAACCATGAAATATGAAAATTTATTACTTAATAGAAGGTAAATATTAGTAAGGTTAATTTTTATCTACCTTAAAAAATTATATTTTTCATACGTTTATTCCTTATCCAATCTATTTCATCATTGTACCAGATTAACCTATGCATGTGTACCTGTTATCTGATTGTTGTACGCCCTAAAAAACAACAAACAAATAATAAATGAGGGGAGTGATAAAATGTACAACATATGGGGATATCTAGGTTGGGAGCTTATGGTTTGACTTCTGGGAATGCTTAAGTGATTGGGTATTGAAAATTGATTGCAAAGAATGTAGGACATGTTTGGTGGAAAGGATCATGTAAGTAGACAATTTTTAAAATAACTTATAATTACTCGGTAGAATGTGGGAAGAATAACATGAAATGGTTGTCACACACATGTGTGGAGAATTAGTGACATGATTAAATTTGGAATTATTTTCTTCTATTGGTATCATGAATCTCTTATAATTTCATTCTAATATAATTTTTGAGACGTATTTTTCTATGATCACTGAGAATGACTCATCTGTGTGATTTTTGATTTGATCAAATTTATATTAGGAATTAAATTTTCATTGAAGGTTAAATATTTATGAATTTGGAAATATATACATGCATAATTTTTGTAAATATTACTTTTCCTAGGAGTGAAAATGTTTAGGTGTGGGGGTGTGATCGCACCGTGATTCGCTGCTTTATTTCACTCTTACACCACTGTTTTTAACTGGTTTTGTATTTGAAATTACAAATTTAATAACAAATTAAACTTACCATATGATTCAATAATTTAATTTTTATCAATGTAAAAAAGGTAAATTCTACTTTTTTTGGTGATTTTATTATAGGAGGTGGCGATTTGGAGGGTCGAATATGATCCAGAAGAAAAATGGGCCAAACTGCATTGAATCCCAAATAAATCTATCCACTATTGTGAACATTGAGAGATATAAGTAACTTAGATTAGGCTGAAAGTTTTTATACGTATGAAAAACTTTATGGGATACAATTTTTATGAAGGAAACCAATTCCATTCGGCCATCTAGTGGCCCATCCAGACTGATCTATCTAAGATACCAAATATGCACGGATTCAAAAGTGGTGTGCTATGTTTTTCACATATCTCAAGTTATAGGCATCCAAATGATTCAAAACTTTCAGTGGAGATATTAAAGAGGTGGGTTCATAATTTTTTAGTTTTTTACAAGTCTATATAATACCATTTACCAATCTAAAACTGAGATAGAAGTGGTATGAAAAAATCTGGGTTCCCAAAACCACTTTCCATTTTAGATATAAAAAGGAACCATGGACACCGCATTTAAAAGTTTGACCAAGAGAGGGAAGTGATGAAAAATTGAAGTTCCAAAGGAGTCCTTCCATCCCTTTAGAGGTTCTAGAGCTCCCTATCCTCAAAGGGATAGCTAAAATGAAGAAGGAGATCCACCTGAGCTTCCTCCTCCTCTTAATGTCGTGCTAACTGGTGGGTGTTCGTTGTGAGGGAGCTACACACATGTCAAGGGAGTTCTGGTGCATCTATTAGCTATTGGTTTGGAGTAATTTGGGTTTTAAAACATTTAATTCTATGTATCTTACATTATTTCATTTTTTAATGGTTGTTTTTATGCATGTGAATGTTATGATCTTAATTTCTAACCGATCAATGTGAGGTTTTGAGTGCATGACTTGTGTTTTTATGATTGGACAACACAAGAACCCTTTTCTTACCCAATTTATTGAGATTTAAATATTATTAGGAAGTTTTCATTCCATGCATAATTTTTGGACCTTGGAAATATGATTGTTATGTCAAGGTTTGGTTCTTCAAGAAATGAAGTAAAGGGTTAGGAATTAATCAGGATTCTAATTAATTTCCACCAAAGAATTACTCCATACCTAAATGAAATTCTAAGAAAAATGAACTTGAAATGTGTGTAGTGAAATCAAAAAGACTCCTTCATATCATATTTTTTAAAACCCATTTGGTTTTCAAAATCCATTTGGTTTTTTAAATATTAAACTCTTTAAGTTAAGTTATTTTCTTAAAATTGTTTTCAAAATCACCCCCCTTTTTAGTAATTTTTATTAAACATGCATACTCTAAACCTATCAAATCTTCTTTAGAGACAACCTAGAGTATTCCATATACTATAAAACAACCTTGAAATCATAATAAATTTGACGTTTCATGACAACTTGGTCAAATATTCTTCATCTTCGATGGTTGGTGGGTGTTTCACCCACCACACCCACCATGGAGGACTTTTATTTTGGGGGCTACATATTTCACATGTGTAGAAACTATTATTTTTAAAACCATGGGAGTTGTCAAAGGTGTTGGTGGAAACCATATTTCAAGTCCAAGGGATGGTGGGGATTGTTGGAGGAGTTGTGTCAAACATGGACTCCTCCCACCATGGTTATATAAAGAGGCCTTGAAGTGCCTCTTTCCATCATCAGATCCAAGCCAAATATCTTCATTGTTCTTCAGATCCTTGAGATTTCCATTTTAGAGGAAATAAAGGGAGGTGTGGGAGGGGTACATTATAACCTTTATTTTTATTGAAATAAAAGTCATTTTTTCCCTCCATTCATCTCTCTTAGTGGTCAACAAACCACAATAGTGATGGGAGTTGGTACTGCTGAGTGTTGGGTGTTGTTGGGAGATGTTATGGGTTGTTGGTTCCTGTGGGAGATGTTGTGGGGTGTTTGGTGATGTATTAGATTTTTTGGGGTTTTGTTGCTACTGGGAGATGCTACGAGGGGGGGGGGGATGGGCTGTTGTTGGATTGTAGTGCTGGTTGCATGGCTTGGAGGGCTGGATGTGCTGTTGTTGTCTAGGGGTTCAGAGCTTATGCTAGAGTTGGTTTTGGATTTGGGTATGGGTTCTGGTGGTTGGAGTGGGAGCTGGTATGTTAGTTCTTATTTTTGGGAGGTTCTGGAGGTGTTGTTCCACTAGCTAGGAGATGATGGTTTGTGGATAGTTGCATTTTGGATGGTTCATGTATTGGAGTTGGATGTTGGATGATGGATATTGGTAAAACTTGGTGTGGCTAGGGGTGCTAGGTTTGTTGTGGGTTGGGAGCTTCCAGATGGTGTTGATGCAAGGTGTTGGGTGTTGCTGGAGATGCTACGAATGGGTTCCTACTATTTGCTGGCTGGGAGGTGCTTTTTTTATGTTGTGTGGGGTTTTCTTGGATGGGATTCACCTGTTTTCTTAGGTCTTTTCTAGGCTATGGTTTGTTTGGGATTCATTTGGTTTTCAGGTAATGATTGGAGGGGCTTCTTGAGGTTTCTTGGGACTTTTTGCTGATTGTCTGCCTGAGGTTGTCTGGATTTGATTTCATTTTTCACGTTATCATTTTTTTTGGACTTTGGGCCATTGGTTCACCCTTAGGTGATGCATTTCACTTAAATTCATTTTCCTTTTGATACATAGCACATTCTATTTTCCTTGAAAAAATAGATATGCATCTAGCTTTTGGAAAAGGATAAGGTGTTAATTGTTGTGTCGAAGGATGAAGACAACTTCTTGAGGTAGAGAATAAGCCTCCTTATTGTGGGTAAATTCATCATCAATCGGAAATTTAATCTTATAGCCTTGAATAATACATTGCAATTAATTTGTCCCCTAGAGGATGGTGTCACCATTCGCGAGTTCGGTTCAGTACTTCTAGTGTTTGAGTTCTTCAATGAGAATGACAAACGAAAGATACTCCTCTCAAGGCCCTAGTCTTTCAACAACCATATCATATTAATTTAAGACCTAGATATTTATAGAAACCCTTTTAATATCTCCTTCTCCCAATCTATATTTTGGATTTGGATTATTGGAAACCCCTTTTGAGGGAGATCAGAATGCATTATAATGGATATCGGTGACCGTATTTTCACGTTCATTGAATGGTATCGATTGAATCCAATCCATTGGGGACCCACAGTGACGATTAGAGTTTTGGTTGGCATTGATTCCCATCTTCTCATGGGTATGTTTCTATCCATGGAAGGTTCAAAGTTCTAGATCTTTGTTGAATATGAAAAATTACCAATCTTTTGCTTCTTCTGTGGGCATAATGGGAATTCTGAAAAAATATTGTGCGCCCAAAGTAAGATGGTAACTTTATTATGCAATTCATCCCTTGGTTACATGAAAGAAATTATGGGTCAACCTTTGTTCCATATTTGGAGAGATCTCAGGATAGAGAAAATTTTGTGAATTCCCTTACAATGCACACAACATATATCTATAACAAAGTCATTATGTTGGGACTACCACACCACCACACAAATAGATTCCTCTTTATGGAGCTAAAAACGACTAAGTGAATCCCCCAATCTATCCCTAGTGTCTCCAAAATTCTTTCATCAAGCATCGATAACATTTATCTGGAATCTATCACTTCACCAGTATGAGTGCAAACATGGTCAGAGGATCTATTGGTTCTCCCCAGCGAGCCAAATCAGATCTTCCCCAACCCACTGGATCTCGTTCCTCCCCCAAATAATGTCCCTTCTATTCCTTATTATGATAAAGTGACGATATTCATGGAGTGAAATTTCTAAGTCCTAAAAATATTTGCACATGGAAAAGGACTACTCGTAGGAATTTTGGCACTGATTCTCCTATTACGGTTCCTAGCAGCTCTAAACAAGGTTTTGAATCCTTGCAACAAGTAGAGAAACTCCCCAAAATATGGAAAGTGGTAGGTGATGGTTCCCTCCTTGAAGTTTCAGAGGTGGAGGCTAGATTGATCCAGCCCTGCCTATCACTATGAAAACTCAATGTTGGAACTTCCATGGGATTGGAAACCCACAATCAGTTCATATGCTCCAGCATCGTTGTTCTAAAAGTGGCCTTGATATGGGTTTTTTGTCCTAAACCATATTAGAAAGTAAGGACATCCCTATTTTTTTAAATAAAGTTGTCTTTCATTTCTATTTCCCTATCCACCAAAAAGAAAATGTGGGGGGAATATATCTTCTCTGGAAAGAAGAGATAGATATTCAGATCAAATTATTTTCTCATAATCACATTGCCGCCTCCATTCACCAAAAAGGAGTGAAGGATTTGAAGTTTTTTGGCTTCTATGGATGGACCTCTCAAAGGGATAAATGGAAATCATGTAGTTTTCTCAAGTCCCTATGGGAGAGACTTCTTTGAACCATCCTTGTAGGCGGTGACATCAAAAAAAAATTATTTCAAAATGAGAATATTGGGGGTGTTTGCAGACCACTAGAACCAATGATATATTTTTAGTAGGTTATCCAGTTTGTGGGCCTTGAAAATTCGGGGTTCTCTGGAAATACTCACACTTGGTTTTAGGGAAATTATGAAAAAACTCAGATTGCAGAACGACTAGATAGATTTTTATGGTCTTGCAAATGGAAAAATATTTTCATCTTTTTTCAGGTTTCTCACTTTTCCCCCGCTTCCACGGACCACTTCCCTATCCTCATTGATTTCTATCAAGAAAAAATAAGGTCGAGGAAAGAAAGAATGTTTAGATTTGAAATCTTCTGGACAAAGGAGAAGTACTGTGAAGATATTGTTCATGCACACTATAAGGTGGGGGACCCCAACATGGGAAGGAACATCAAATAGATAGAAGATAATTTGATGTGCTGGATTAATTCCAAATTTCTAAAAACTGATTCTCATTGTGACTACATTTAAAGAAATATGAATGATTTGGACTCACTCCCTCCTTTGGATTCAGTTCTACATAGTATATCAATCACTAAAGTGGAGCTAAATGAGACCCTTAAAATTAAAGAGAGATTTTGGGCTCTTAGTTCTCATGAAACCCATATTATAGAAGGGAACTCTAATACCTCCTACTTCTATCAGAAGGCATCTGCAAGGTGGAGAAATAATTATATTACATGCCTGACTAACATAGAAGGTTCTATAGTGTCCAATGAGAGGGGAATCCATGACCTTATTCTAAACTTCTATCAAGATATTTACACCACAGGGGATTATTCCATTTCATCATACATTCTCTCTTGTATTCAACTAGTGGTTACATTGGTTATGAATGTTCAGCATACAAGTGATTTCTTTGATGAGGAATTTTTTTCATCTCTTAATCAAATCCACTTCATGAAATCTCTCGTCCCATATTGATTTCATGCACTATTTTATAAAAAGTTCTAGCACATTATTGGTCATGAAATTTTAGGCCTCATAGATATTTATGGGTAGGCAAGTCCAACTTCATAAAGCTTAACAAAATAGTCATTACCTTGATTCCTAAGATCAAGAAACCCTCCTTTGTTTCAGATTTTAGTCCCATTGATTTATGCAATGTTCTCTATAAGGTGTTCTCAAAGATTTTAGTTAATTTCCTATAGCCTTATCTTATTTCAATTATTTCTAAAAATCAGAGTGCTTTCATTCCCAAGAGGATCATCATGAGAAATTCCATTATTGAACATGAAGTGTTTCACTCAATGAAAACCCACTCGGTTTTCAAGAGCGGAATTATGGCCTAGAAGCTGGATATGACTAAGGCCTATGATAGGGTTGAATGTCCTTTTCTTAAGTTTGTTTTGTGAAAAATGGGTTTTTGTCCCAAATGGGTTGATATTGTCCTGAAATTTGTTTCTTACATCTCTTTCAAGATTAAAATTAATGGTTGAATCTCTCAAATATTTGTTCCCTCTAGGGGCCATCATCAGGGGGATCCTATTTCCCCCTTTCTTTTTATTATGGTAGTTGACATGTTTTCTAATCATATCTCAGCAGCTTCTTATGATAAATCAATTCATGAGGCCAAAGTGTGCAGACAAATCCCACCCATATCCCATCTCTTTTTTATTGATGATACCTTTCTTTTCTCAAGGGAAACAGTTGAAGAGTGCAACTCTATTTTTTGCTTGATCCAAACCTATGAGTGGGCTTCTATTAAATATTTCAATCTTTCTAAATAAGAAATATTTTTCAACATTGTTTTTACTATAAGTAGAAAATATGAACTTAATAGAACCTTTGATATTCAAATTTTTGAGAAGCATAACAAATATTTGGGGCTTCCCACTATCTTTGGACGATATAAAAGAGAGGTCTTCACAAGCATCCTAGACAGAATTGGAAAAAAATTTAGGGATGGACCTTTAAGAAAATTTCTAAAATGGGGAAGGATATTCTTATCAAGTTGGTGGCCCAAGAAATCCTAAATTATGTTATGTCTCTTTTTAAGTTGCTTGATTTTTTTATTGAACAGATTTATTTCTTCATTGCCAAATTTTGGTGGGGGCTTAATGGTGGGAGAAATAAAACTCATTGGTTAGACTGGGAAAAATTGTGCAACCCTAAAGATTGTGGTGGTATGGGGTTTTGGGATCTCCAACTCTTCAATGACGCGCTTCTAGAAAAGTGAGGATGGAGGCTACTACTTAATCCCAATTCACTCTTCACATGAATTCTTTAGGGTAAATATTTTCCTCACTCTGACTTCTATATTTCTCCTCTTATCCCTCACCCGAGTTTCTTTGGACGTAGTTTGTGGGGATCTCACAAGATTCTTTCTAGGGGTATTTTTAGAGAATTAGATATGGTTCCACTGTAAATATATGGAGAGATCCCTGGTTGGTCGATAATGATGGGATGAGTTCTACCTCTCTACCAATCCCAAGATGGGAAGATTCAAAAGTTAACTCTCTACTGGAGAGCGATTGAAATGTTTGGTGTAATGATAAATTGGAAGAATAGTTCAATGAAAGAGACTGAAGAATTATTTTGAGTTTCCCTTTTTTCAAGGATATGGGTAAGGAAAGTATTCTCTAGATTAGGGAGAATTCCAGAATGTTATCGGTTAAATCTACATATAATTTGGCCTTAGCTCACGAACCCCAAAGGAAGATGTTATTTGGAAGACATTATGGCACTTGGAGGTCCCCCAAAGATTTGGTATTTCTATTGGAAGTTGTGTACTACTATCCTCCTCATCAAGGAGTTTCTTAAGTTCCGCCAGGCTGCTGATGACTCCACTTGTCCCTTGTGCATGGTTGAGTTGGAGTCCCCTTCACATGATATATTTTTTTCCCTGGTGCCAAGGTGATTTGGGTCATGTAGGATCTAAATGATAATTTTTTGGTGGATATGGAGAATGATTCTACTTCACGCCTGCTGAAATGGCATTCCTATCTTTCATCTAGGAAAGTTGATGACCTTTGTACCATTTCCTAGTTGTATGGATTGGGAGGAATTGCAAAGTTTTCAATTATAAGTCAAATTTGTCTCACTACTGGATCAAATGTGCTACATCTTAGATGCATACTTGAGAAAATACAACTTTCTATTTGATCTTCCTTATGATATCCCATTCAACGGTGTTTGGGTTCCCTCGCTGTCGGGTCTGCTGAAAATTAACATGGATGCCTCGATCCCTGGAGGAGGCTCTATCAGGATTGGTGTAATGGTCCATGATTCCATCGGACGCATGGTGGTTTCAATCCAAAAATATGTGCAGGATTTTTGGGAACCACTGATGGTAGAAGCTCAGGCTATTTTTGAGGGTTTGAGACTCACCATCGATAAAGGATGGAAATCCATTGTTTTGGAATCAGACTGCCTCACCATTGTTAGCGCAATCTATGCAACCAAGATTGGTCTACAGTCCTTTAGTTTACTGGTTTAGAAGATTTTCATCCTTATCAATTCCTTCAGTTATTGTACGGTATCTTTTATCAGAAGATAAAGGAATAATGCAGCTCATGCGTTGGCAACTCGGGGTCATTCAGGAGATTCTCTTATTTGGTTGGTTGATTTTCCACCTTGATTGTTTTCTTCTGTATCTCTTGATCTTCAATCGATTTATTAAATTCCCCATTGCTTGTCAATATATATATATATATATATATATATATATATATAATTTTCAAAAAAAATATTAATATCTTTATATTATATTATTTTCATTAATTAATTTTTTTAAAAAGTGATCATATTTATACTTAATAAAATATACAATATATTATTCAATATATATATATATAATATTATTTTCATTAATGAAATTAAAAAATAAATATTAATAATATTTTTTAAATAATAGTGATTATAAATAAATAATATCATGAGTAGTTATGTATAAGAAAAATTATTTGTAATTTGGAAAATATAATTGGTGAAAAAATGTATATATATATATATAATTATATTTATAGATATTAATAACTTATTTTGAATATAACTATACATATATAATAATATATAATATATGAAATTAAAATAAAATGTAAATATATTATTTCTTATATAAATATAATATTTTTTTCATTAATTAATTTAATTAATTTTAATAATATTATTTTTAAAATATTACATATATATATATATTATGAGAAATTATTATAAGTGTTTGAACATAGAGAGTTTTTTAAAGTGAATTATATTTTTATTAAAGTTTTTTAATAAAAATTCACCACATTTAATTTGTTTATTTATTTGTTTTGTTAATTTCATTATTCTTTGTTTTATCATATCTGTTTTATATCCCCCCTAGGAATGTAGGCTAGTGGTTACACCTTTGAGGGGTCTCTGGATTGAGTCTCCCTGAGTACTTGTAGTTGCAATAGTTATCTTTGTTTCTTTGTAATTCATCGTCCTGAACTATTATAATAATATTTTTATATTTGAAGTTATTTATAATTTTTGAATTCTAATTTTATTTATTCCTCATATTTAATGTATTTATTTCATTTTTTGTAGATGTTTATAAATGGTAGGAGGGCTTGGTTTCAAACATATTAGTGAGTTTAATATTTTCCATCTTGCTAAGCAGGGATGTTGCCTTTTTCAGAATTCAGATTCTCTTTATAGTAAGCTCCACATGGCCAAATATTTTCCAAAGGTTAAGTTTTTATAAGGGAGTATAGGTCATTAGATGAATTTTTTTATGGCGAAGTATCATGTCTTCCAAATATTTACTGAATAATGGTTGCTACTAGAGAATATCTAATGGGATCAAAGTGGAAGTTTTTCCTGACCCATGGATTTGGGGTAGTCCCAGTACAATAATTTCATCACAGCTTTTTCTAGTATGCAAGATTCCATTGTTCATGATATCATTAATGATTACCTTTTGGTTTGGTGTTTGGAAAGATTAACCTATGGCTTTCATAACATGACCGAGATATCATTCATGGTATTTCTATTTGTTCAGGAGTTTCCAAGGATATGATTGCATGGTTTCATACTAATGATGGAGTGTACACTATTCATTTTGGATATTCAATTGCTATAAATTTTGATATTCCTTTATTTGATTCGGTTTGGCGCATGATCTAGAGTTTTTAATTACCCCTTTAGGTTTTTATGTTATGGTGGAATATGTTCAAAGGTATCCTTCCCTCCATGGATATTTTGTTTAGTAGGTATATTGTCACAATTTTGTTGTGCCCTCATTATCAGAAGTTCTTGGAGACTAAGGTGTATGTGATTTTTTGGTGTGTGAAGGTGGTTAGTATTTGGATGATGCTAGATAATTCTTTTTGTCAAGTTTCTGATTTGATTAGTGATGTTAAGCAAATTTTATTGCGATGGATTTTTATTTATGAGAAGAAGTTGGTTCCGAAGGCATGTTTCCTTACATTGTTTATTTGGATATTTTGGAATGATGTATATTTTCAAAGGATCTCCTCTTTGGATGTTGTTTGGATTCAATGGATGGTTGGAATGCTTAATGTTTGGTTATAGAGGAAAAAAGTGATTTAATTATCTAGTAATTTATGGTATATTTTTACAAGGATTTCATCATCCTTAGGTTATGTTAAATTGAACACTTATGTAGTGATTTTTTTCTTTCAACTGAGTGGATTTTGGTGCAGTGATTTGGGAAGAATTTTTCAATGTTTTGTATCCTTTCATCATTAGATTTCAGTAAAGTGGATCCCTTTGATCGCATAAGATAAGGGTTAAGTTCTTGGGTTGGAATTTCAATTAGTGCATGGATGGAGGTTTATTGCTATTGAATCTGACTATCAGGTCTTTATTCACTCTCTTTCTAATTCTGAAGATTATTTTCCCCCTTTAGTCTTTCTGTTGAGGGGATTCTATATTTTTCAAATCATTTTGAGTGTGGTCACTTACCTTTTGTTAGGAGAGAGGGAAATCAAGTTGCACATTCTGTTATACAATTTGTTGGTCCCAATAAGGCATGGGTAGGGTTTGTCCCTTATTCATTGTAGTCTTTTGTTTTGAATGATTTGATGTTTTAAAATATTTCACTAATAGAAGAATACCCTATACCAACGGTTTGAAACTATTGGTATAGGTCTCCAAACCATTGGTATAGGCTATACAAACATTTGGAAGACTGTTGGCTGGTTTGGAATTGGGATAGGTCTATACCAATGGTTCTAGGAAAACCGCTGGTATAGGTAATTTTAAAAAAACCCAGCTTGGTTTTGATCCCAGCACATACTTTTTTATAATCCAACGACCTAACCACTAACCTAACATGAATTTTGTGAACATAATTTCTTAAATATATATATGTGTGTGTGTATGTATGTATGTATGTATGTATATTTATAATTATTTTAACTTTTGATTTATTTAATGTTATTTGAAAAAATATTTCATAAAAAAATATGTGTACCTATACCAATGGTTCTCAAAACCATTGGTATAGGTTCTTAGATTTTTTGAGTTATACCAACGGTTTTGGTTAAACTATTAGCATATGGTAGACCTATACCAATGGTTCGGCCCAAACTGTTGGTATAGGGTCACTATAATGGACCTATACCAATGGTTTTAGCCAAAACTGTTGGTATAGGTCCATATAAGTGACCTATACCAACAGTTTTGGCCAAAACGTTGGTATGGGTCCAAATTAGTGACCTAAACTAATTTTTTTGTCCAAATCGTTGGTATAGGTCCATATAAGTGGCATATACCAATGGTTTGGCCAAACCGTTGGTATAGATCCAAATTAGTGACCTATACCAATAGTTTTGGCCAAACCATTGGTATAGGTCCTATTTCTAGTAGTTTTTACATTAAAAAATTATTTATTTTATTATCATTAATCTTTAAGATTTTAAGATTTCTTGGTAAGTATAAATTAATCCTTACATAAGAATTATATTACCATTATGCAGCTCATATTTGTTTCTTATTACCTTTACAAAGAGTTTAACTCACCTTTACACAGAAGCTTTTTAAGATTACAAAGATTTTATATTTTATGTATAACCTTTACATGATCCATTTATTACCTTTACTTGCATTATTTATTTACATTTATATTAATTTATATGACTCCTGTATGGCTAATGAATCTCAAAGAATTACCTTTATGTAGCTTATATAATTTTCTTACAAATTTTATGTATATTGAATTTTACCTTCACATAAATATAACATCATTTAGCCTTTATAAAGATAATCTAGATAAACATATCTTTATTTTAGATAATTTCCATAATATAAATATTATAACTCAGAAATCATCTCACAATCCTAAGAATGAAAGGTTTAGTGACTTTTAGTACCAGTTACGTAGACAAATTCTTTTACAAAACTTGTGAACATTTCTCCATAATCAAACAACACTAGACTCCCTTATACACTTCTCATAAGTTTTAAACATCTTAAAAACCTATGGAATGGATACATAATAAGATGGTGGACTCAAACTCTCAACAAGGTAAAATTACTTATCAATATATAATCAAGGGTTAGATCATTAGCATATGAGAAAACATGGGAAGGAGAGAAGTATAATATTAAAAATAATATAGAATATTAAGTGTTCACCATAATTCATGATAAAATGGAATGTAATATCAAATGAACAAACATGTACCATGACACAAGAGTGTGGGATAATAAACATGAGCCATAGAGAAAAATAATAGGCATATGACCTAGGAGCATGGAATTTCATTGAATCAAAGAATAACATTAAATTGTGGAAAAAATATAAGCACAAAAAACATCATATTGTGAAAAAATATAGGTATGTCCACCCTTTATGTTGTGAACAAATACAATCATCTCCACCCATTAAGTTGTGAACAATTCCAAGCATGTCCACACTTTATGTTGTGAACAAATCCATGCATGTTCATGCTTAATTATGCCATAAGATATAAAACCATAACCAATGTATTAGAGGGATATATATGACCCCTAAATCATTATCCATACATATATGTTCCATATGATATAAATAATTAAACATATCATAAAAACCCATGGGAAGAAAATGGACTCCATTCATCAGGTCATATAAAACCCATGGATTGAAAAATGATTTTCACAACATTACTAGGTGGTATCACCAAAATTGACTTCAAAAATGTAAATGAATAATACCCAAAATTCAATCACTCAAAATGTTTATTTAATAAGAACATTTAGAATGCAATTCATGAAAATAATTTCCATTGAAATAAATCTTGTATGTATAAAATTAAAAATTAAAGTGAAACTGTAAAAGAAGAAGTTACAAATCACATTCAAAATTTATTTTAGAAAAGGTGAAGTGAAAACATTGAAAAACATTTAGATATTAAAAAAACATAAAAATCGATCATAAAAAATATATAATGTTTATCAAAAATAGATGTGGGGTGTAATATAAAACCTTTTATTATGGAAGGATGAAAAACATTTTTAATATTGTGAAATACCATTATTGAAAAACCTCATTCTAAAAAGAGAAATAAACATTATTTTTAAAAGAGGAGAAGATAAATATGAAGGTCACATGAGATAAAAAATAATTGGTTTTATATATAAAAATGATATAATTAGTAGGAAAGAGAAATATGGACAAGGAGGGGAACCCTCATTAAATCAAATGTGTATTATTCAAAAAAATGATGTATTTTTTAGAATGAAATTCATAAAGGTGAAGATTTAAATTACAAATTCCACTTTCCCTAGAGGAAGAAAGAATTATAGTATCATAATTGAACAAATTAAAACCTTTTTTAAAACCATATTAAAAAAATAATCATAATGTCTTAAGAAAATAAGTTGAATCAAGAAGAATCACCTACCTTCATTCCTAACTTCCACTAAATCTTTTGAATATCATTGATAACTTGAGATTTCTCTTGGAAATATCCTTATAAATGGAAGTGTTATGGTAACTAATTGAGACTAGTGGTGTATTAACATGAGATAGGATTCTAGGAGGATAAAAATGGTAGAGTTTTAGGATAAAATTTGAAGGGATAGGCATATCATTAAGTGGTTGAAGTGATCCCCTTTTATAAGTGAAGATATGGGTAATTTTAGAAGTACACATTACATTAAAATAATGGAAGGTCACTATTCATAGGTAAAAGGCTACAACAGTGTAAAATAATAGAGGAGATGAGGGTTGGAAGGTCCAACTCTCATCCACACACATGGCGGCACGTTTTTAAATGTTTTAGGTCTTTTACACTTAGTAAAACTCTTTTTAACTGTTTTTATTTTACCATGGTAACTAATTTTATAACCATGGTAATTAATTTGAATGACCAAAATTAAAATTGACCTTATTACATAATTTAAAAATCCTAATTCCCAATATTAAAATAATTTTATCAAATAATATTTCTAAAATTTAGAATAGATAATTTGAATATCAGCACACAAAACACATAAAAATATTTTTTAGATGTTACGTAACTTTCAAAGTAAATAGATGTTATATGGATTTCAAAGTAACCTAAAAACCAATATCACCATTAAAATGTTTAATTAAATTAAAAGGAAAAAAACAATTTTTAAATTACAATAAAATGTTACTTATGTTCTAAAATTTTGAACATAGGTTTTTTAGGATTAGAATATTATTTTAAAATAAAATATTTTACTCATTAAATACATATTTGATCAATTAAAATGTTTTATAAACTTGTACATATTACTTATACTAATAAATCCATAAAAGTTTTAGTTTTGTTAAACACTTTATTTTTCACTATTCACCTAAAAATAAATTATTTTAGAAACAACCCTAATTTTTTTCTAAGCTAACACAATTATTATAAATTGAAAAATGTGGTTAATTTGGTTAAATTAAAATTCTAAAATTTGAGAATTTAACTTTTAAATGAAAACATATAAATATAATGAAAATTATTTTCATAAAAAAATAACTTTTTAAAATTTCAATAGTTATTATTATTTCCTATATATTACTAATTAGATATAATATTTATATCAAAAATATACTTTAATTTTAATATATGTAATTCCTTAAAATAAATTTCATAAAAATATATTTTTAAAAAAATACATTTTTCAGTATAAAATGGTATTGTTTGCTATTTATTTGTATAAATTTAATTTTATCAATTCATTAGTATTAAAAATGAACTTTAATTTTATTTAAAATTTCAAGATATAAAATGAATAAAATACATGTGAGATTTAAATAATTTGTTACATTTATATATCACCTTAACTCCTACATACATAACCCCTCAAGATCTTCATGTAAGACCTAAGCATAAGATAACATTTGTTGGACGTCATAGGTGGTTATTCTGTTAGGACAGATCTCACATCAATTTCAATGAGCTTGAACTTCTCTTTCATATTTTTTTCTTCCATATTATATTTTTTCAAGTTTAAACTATTCTTGGTCTAGATAAACCCCTAGAAAAGCTACCTACCTCCTAAAACTTTATAAATAAGGTTCGAATGGAAGACTTCCGCTACTTGATTCTATTACTTATTTATCTTAAATTTAATAATATAGTTACTCCTATTTATACCCACTTATTTAATAGTTATATTATACTGGTAAAATTTAATAAATTTATTTTAAAAAATCATAGTTTCATTTTATTTTGGTGTTCAGTGTAGAGTAACTTATTAAATATATTGTCTAAACACTAGTACAAAAATAGGATTTTTACATTGTTTTTTAGCATTGGGTTTTAGGGTGACGTTATTATAAGTGATTTAAAAAATATGTTTCTATTGTCAGTTATTAAAAATAATGTTAAAAATATTTTATTTAAGACCATTTACATCAGTTATTGTATAGACAATGTAAAAAAACTTTCTATTTTTTTAATAATTTATCAATGATGATGACTTCTTCTGAGGAAAATACAAGATCAGTAGATGGTAAAAAATTGTATAAATGAAATTAAATATATAAAAAAAACCAAATCTTTGACATAATTTGTAAACTCGTTATAGTCTTCATTAACATAAGTGTCTTCTGAGGAAATAAATAATTAGGCATCTGGAGCTATAGCTCGGGAGGAATTTTAGACTCTGATGAAATATTTATACTTTTAATGCGGTACAAAGAAGGATTCTTCAATATAAAAAAATCACTAACATTTGTATAAATTGAGAAAATAAATCATAAACAAATTAAATCATAGAAAAATATTTATAAATACCATAATTAGATCATTAAAAGAACTATAGGAACATTGATGAATATTGAAAGATTTGAATTTGTGGAATGATGATAAATATCAAATGAGTTGATCTAGGATTCCTGCATGTGGAGTGTGAAAACATATAAATGAAACTCAATAGGAAAACCAAAGAATCATAAATTTAGTCAACAATTGAGAATTTCAATGGAATACTATAAAAAAATAGAATCCCACATTGGTGTGATGCACAATTTTATCTTTCACATCATTTATATTTTAGTAGACATTAAAATTTTATTTTTAACATTGGTTTTCAACTAACCGACGTTAAAAACATAATTTTTCTGGTCATTTATTTAAAAAACAATGTGAAAATCTAATTTTTAATGTCAGTTAACATATAACCAACATGAAAAACCCACCTGGAATGTTTTCACATTGGTTATATAAATAATCGACGTGGAAAACTTTTTAATGTATGTTATTTAAAAATTGACGTTAAACCTTCGTTGTAAGTACTATTTTTTACCAGTGAAAAGAGAAATTAATACTAAAATATCAGTGCATTATATTATCACCCCCTTAAATAAATTTAATCCTCACAATTTTAATTATTACATACTAATGAATATAGTTGAGTGTATTGATGTATCCTAAAGATATTATTAAATCCTATAAGAATTATCAAATTACAAATTTATATGAAACCCGAACCACGATAAGTATAAAGGCATAATAAAGTGGAAGTATGGGGATAATCCCATAGAGAGAAGGGAATGTAGTAGATGAATTTTGACTAAAGTTCATGTCATCGCAGTTTCAGTTTGATTTTATTAAACATATTAAATGATAGAAATTAAATAGATAAATTGTAGAAAAAACAACATTAAAAGTAGAATAGAAATCATATGAAAGGAAGGGTTCAAGGTCAATTTCAGGGTAAAGGAAAATGGTAATCCTAAATCTAACTTTGGATAAACCTATGGTGTAGGCTGCAAATCAGTGCAAAAGAAACCAATTGATCTTGGTCCAACCAATTAGATCAACCTAAGCTCACAAAGACTCCTTGGTCTAGAGTAATTGACAACATAAGCACAGAAATCATGGATTCTAGGTATAAATAATTATAGGATATTGTTTCTAGATTGATATTCTCCAACAAATTCATGGTAGTTAAATTTTTACCTCCGATGGTTAGGGATAGTGCAAAAGAATGAGATTGAAATTTTTTTAAACCTAGTTAATAGCCATAGGGTCACCCAGTTTCTATTTTAGATATTCATTAGGTTCAAACCATGCCTACTCTCAACCCCTAATCCTAAGTGTATTATCCATGCATGATGGTGTTTAATGAAATCAAGGAAATAGAATGCATTCTCATCATAACAGATAAACGATTTAAAATCCAAGAGAGAATAAATTGTATTCCATAGGGAAGAGAATATATGATATTGAATTAAAAGAAGAATTAATAAAAGAGAGAGATTGGAATTAAACTATAAAGCATTCAATATTACATTAAAGAAATAAAAGTAAAATATAAAAGCATAAAGAAAAAATATCTATGGATAAATTTGAGTCAGAACCTTATGGTAGCCTCTCAGTGGTCGAGCCTCACACCTGGAATGGAATTATTTTCTCTGTGACTGAAACCCTTATTTATAAGATTTGAGGTTGTCCTTGGATTCACCCAAATAAAAAATAATGTTAATAGTCTATTTTTGGGTCAAAGTAGATATTTCCCCATTGTAAAAATCACTTTTTTTATTATTATTTCTGAGTATTTCTTGTCGTGTAATGTTTACATGATGTGTAATGTGTGTTGCTGAAAGTTTTTCTACTTTTTCCACTTCATGTTGTGAAATGATTTCACACCTTGTATAATTTACACACTGTGTATATGATTACATGATGTTTAATGTGTGTTTTCAGATCCAAAATATATTTTTTCTCTGGTTTATCAGTTTTCAGCCTCCAGAATCTCCCATGATCATACAACATCATGGGAAACCTTAATTCAATGGATGTATTGGCCTCTTGGGGTTTAATCATTAGTCCTGGATTTAATATTCAATTTCCATTATTACATCAAGTCGCTTCAATATTCAATTAATTCATATAAAAGACCCATCAATATTTAAATATAAAATAGAAATATCAGGTATCTAAATGATATTCACGACTCAAGATATATTTTCTAGAGATATATAAATATTATAAGATTAGAAAACATATCATTTTATTTAAAATAGGTTTATTCCAAATATCAATCCTTATCCAACCATTTGATCTAATAGTATATCATTGTTTAGTATCATGACCCACATTTTATTATTTCCTTTTAAAGGGGTTTAAAATCATCCTTGCATTGATATACATTAATATGAAATTTCATATCTTTATTCTAAATAATTTTTTCTTTAAGTGTAGGGAACCAATCCATTTCAAAAATTGCATTATATTTATCTAAAGAAATAATAATATGATTTCTATAAGGAACATTCCCATGATTTTTTACTTGGAATGTAATAATCATATAATTAGAATTTTTTCTTCGATGACTAAATCTGCATAATGGATATTTAGTTCTCTTATAAAACACCGTAGATATACTAGAGTGCCTATAATAAAACTTTAACAAGACATCTAAAACTCTATAATAAAATATAACTTCAACTTTAGTATCACAATTCACTTCAGTGATAGTAATCACATAAGTTTTTCCTTATTCCCATTGTATAGGAGGTTGTTTATTCCTATTACCCTTAGTACTTCTGGGTTAGGGAATCAATTTTCATAAATCCTATACTCCTTGTATTTGAATCATTAAAGTGTGGATAACAAATTAGCTAATAATTTTATACCCTCCATTGTATTGGTCGACCTTGTTATCTATCTTTAACAATTAGATGCTCGATGGAAAATAATTCCACACTTGAAATATTTTCTTGTTCCTTTGATACATTCCCTTTGGTTCATCTTAACACATTTTTGACATATAGAATATTAAATATTATTTCATTTATTATCACATCACTCGATCATCCATAAGACTTCATCCGTCTCTTTGGTGTGTTTGAAAACTCAACTAATTTCATGTTGTTAATCAAAATTCATGATAGTTGGTTAGGACTAACCATAATAATTCTTACTCCAACACTTATCTAATTAGGTTTCTCATTGAGAAAATACCTGTATTTTCCATCATATCCTTTATTAAATTGATTCATTTGGGATTCAGCCTTTTCTAAATCCAAAAGTAGTTAATGTGAGTGATGAATAATTAACACCATAAGATAATTTTTTTAATATAATTACATGACAAATTCAACTTCAAAATTTCTTTCTATTCAAAATTATTACAATATCTTTCAGGTAAACCTAAATTACTCTCAATTCTATTTAGGTTTCTTTAGGTTGGTTTCTCTAATATTTTGTAACCAAATTCACTAATATAATGAATCCATCATAATTTTTCATAAATAAAATGTGATTAACCAAATCAAATCCCCCAATAGTGTCTAGAATAATGTGTAATATTATTCCAAAACATCATATACTGAGTGATGATCAAGATGATACTCAATCAGCCCTTCTTAGGATGATTACCCTTAGGTTCATATTTTCCATAGTTAGATCCACTTTCCAATATCTAGAAATGGATTTAATTTCTAGGATAACCCAATACTCTGTACTTCAAAAAACCTTTGGGATGTTATCCTATACTTAGACTTATCCTTAGGGTTTTCACTAAATTTTTCTAATCTTAATCCAAAAAAACTAAATTAATCCATAAAAAACTAAACCTTGAAATAACACCAAATAAAGAGACCCTAGTCAAACATATCTTTATTTTAATTCATTTTTATAAGATAAATATAAAACTCACAAATCATATCATAATCCTATGAATGGATGGTTTAGTGTTTTTGAAGACCAGTTACATAGGTAACTTATTTTACAATACTTTTTAACATTTCTTCATAGTCCAACCACACTAGACTCATTTCTAAACTTCTTATAAATAATACTAATATTTATAATTTGGGGAAAGGAAATATAATAAGGGGTTTATCTCAAATTATCAACAATGTAAAATAAATCATCAACCTGTAATCAAGGGTAAGATCATAAGAAAATGAGAAAACATGAGAATATGTGAAATATCTTATTAAAAAGATCATTGAACAATAAGATCTCACTTTAAGTCATGGTAAAAGGACATACAATCTCAAAAGAATAAACATGTACCATTTTACAAGAGTGTGAGATAATAAACACGATTCATGGATCATAATCATTGGATTTTGACATAGAAACATGGCATGTGATTGAATCAAAGCATATATAGGAATTATGAAACAAACATAATAATAGAAAAAATTCATATTATGGTCAAATACAACTATGTTCACCCTTTATATTGTTAAAAAATACAATCATGTACTCCATTTGAGTTGTGAAAAAATACAATCATGTTGATGATTTATATTGTAAACAAATCCAATCATTTCCATGATTCATTATCTCATGAGATATAAAACCATAAGCAATGCATTGGATAGAGATATAGGACCTCACCCATAATCATCCATACATATATGTTCTATAATATATCAATCACTAAATATATCATAAAAATTCATAGGAAAATGGGTTTCATTCATCACATCATAAAGAACCCATTAAATTAAAAAATGGTTTTTGCAACATTTCTAAATGATATAACCAAAATTGATCTCAAGAGCGTAAATGGTCGATACGTAAAATTTAATCACCCCCAAAAAATATTTCATAAAAAAAATTATAAGGTGATTTATGGAATAATTTATAAGGAAATAATCCTTTAGATAACAAATGAAAATAGTATCAAACTTATAAAATATTTTTTAGAAAATATTTTTAATGTTGTCACAAAAGAATAAGTTACAAATCACATTCAAATTTCATTTTTGAAATAGTGAAGTGAAAACATTATAAAGAATTTATTTTTAAAAAGAAACTTAAAAAATATCATTGAATGGATATAAAGTAAATCAAAGGGAAATGTATGGTGGATGATAAAATATTTTATTATGAAAGGAAGGAAAATATTTTTAATATTTTGAGGTACCCTTTTTGAAAAAGTACATCCTAAAAAGAGTAACAAAAATTCTTTTTAAACAAGAGAAGAGAAATATGGACACATGTGATAACACATAATTGTAATTCTGTATAAAAATTTGAACATTGGTGGGAAATAGAAATATAGAAAAGGAAGGGAAACTGTCATTAAAGTAGATGAGAATTATTTTCAAAAATGACATGCTTTTTAGAAATAAATTCTTCCAGGTAAAGAATTAAATTTTAAATGTCACTTCTCCTATACAAAATGGTACTTAGAGTACCATAATATAATAGAAGAAATCCTTTATATAGAACCATAGTTAAAAAGGAATCATAATGACTTAATAGAATATGTTGAGTCAAGAAAAAACTTCTTACCTTAATTCTTGACTTCCACTAAAGCCCTTGAATTTCATTAAGAACATGAGATTCTCTTGAAAATATCCTAGTAAATGAAGGCCTTAAGAAAAATAATTAATTCCATATACTTATAAACATGAGATAGGATTCTAAAAGGAGAAATTTTTTATAATTTTAAGATTAAATTCAATGGTATATGTGTATTAGGAAGTGGTGTAAGTGATCCCCTTTTATAAGTGAAGAGAAAGGTAATTTTGAAAGTACTCATTACATTTCTATAATGGTATATCACTATTCATGGTTTAAAGGCTCCAAAAGTAAAACATATTTATGGGGGGTTGGTTAAGAAAACTCTCATATATACTATTGGAGGTACGTGTTTTAAATGTTTTAGGTCTTTTTCACAAGTAAAACTCTTTTTACCCTTTTTGGATTTTACTGTAATAACTTGTTTTTTAACCATAGTAATTAATTTTAATGACCAAAATAAAATTGGACTTATTACCTAATTTTAACATGATGATTTCAAAATTTAAATATAAATTTTCAAATAAAATTTCTAAGGGTTAGAAATGTTAATTTCATTGTTATCACACATATCACATAAAAACCATTTTTAGAAAAAATCTGTTTTTAAACTTAAAATTTATGTTTAGTATCAATTTATCAATGTCACTGATTTTCATGATATAAATTGGTTTATTATAAAAAAAAATTTATGTGGACTTAAAATCAATAAAAAAGTAAATATCAATATTAAAATTTTTAATTAAAATAAAACATAAAAAAATTAAATTAGAATAAAATGTTACTTATGTTTTAAATGTTGAACATAGGTTTCATAAGATGAATATTTTTTTTTAAAAAAATACATGATTTTACTCCGTAAATAATTATTTTATCAATTTAAATGTTTTATAAACATTTAGTTCTTACTTATAATAATAAATTCATAAAAGGTATAGTTTTTGTAAAAAAATTATTTTTCACTATTCACCTAAAAAGTAATTATCTTAGAAAATTACAAAAAACCATAAGATAAAATTGTAATTATAATCCAAAAATGAGCCTAATTTTTTCAAATTAATATTATAAATTTTAATAATTTAAAACTTAGATAAAAACATATGTATATATATACACAATAAAAATGTTTCTATAGGAAAATAATTTTTTAAAATTTCACTTTTATCATTATTATTTCCTATCAATTACCAATTAGATATATTATTCATATAAATAATATATTTTATCTATGATATATCTTTTTTCTTAAAATAATTTTCATAAAAGTACAATTTTATAAAAAATACATTTTTTCAGTAAAAAATGACCTTATTTGTTATTTAGCTATATTAATTGAATTTTATCAATGCATTAGTGTTAAAAATGAATTTTCTTTTTATTTAAAATTAAAAATGTGAAATGTATAAAATATATATTATATATAAATAATTTATTTCATTGATAATGACATGTTTATGTCACCTTAATTTCTACTTACACAACCCCTCAAGATCTCTGTATAAGACCTAAGCACAAGATAAGCTTTGGCGACTGACACGGGTGGGAATTACACTAAAATGGATCTCATAAAAATTTACATGAGTTTGAAAACCCCTCATATATGATTTCTATTAATTCATAATTTCTTGAGAATGGGTTGGGATTAGTCTAGAGAAAACCCTAGTGAAGATACCCCCTTCCCAAACTCAGATAATTGAGCCCTATAAGGAAGAATTTTTCTACTTGATTTCATTTTTTATTTCTCCTAAATTTCATAATTTGGTTACTATTATTTATACCCACTTATTTAATATATATATTATAACCGTCAAATATATTAATTTTATTTCAAGTATCATAGTTTTGTTTTTGTTTGGTGTTGCATGTAGAGAAATCTATTAAATATAGTGTCTAAAAGGGAAAATAATAATAAAACATTAGGCTGTTAAACTCTATGTGGTTGTGTAAAATATTTATTCAGTGTTATTCTTCATGTATATTTTTTGTTTCCCATGCAGTTCTTAATATGGGTTGTCATTTTTAACTGGTAATGATTTTATTTATTTGTTTTATTATTACTATATGTGGAATACAATGATTTTATATCAAGAAAATATCATGTGATTAGAATATATTAAGATTTAATGAATGAGTGATTAACCAATATAATTTGATCATGGGATCCTTGATAAAAGGTCAAAAAAATTATTTTAGCATATGAGACATTCATACAAATAAGAGAGGTACAACATTCAAAAGATATTTGATATAAGAGTGATGAAACCTTGATTCCATTAAATCTATATATTTTATTGAGATCAATAATGGACTTAAATTTTTGATCAATTAATACTTTTCAATTAATATGATCATGAAGTAACTTTAACATTTGATCCATTTCTACTACAGTGGTCATAACTATAAGAAGTTGCATCATCTTCAACACTTTTCTCGATTGTGCTTAATATCTATTATCCAATTTTACACATTGTATATTTTCATTATTATAGTTCATATCGTATGATTTAGTTTTTTAATTTACCATTCCAAAATCAAGTTTGGGTTTTATGGGTTGTGAAATTTCAGAAAAAATTAGTTTTTGATCTTGTTTTGGGTGTGTCTCCAATTAGGTAAAAGGTAGGTTCAGTAAATGGTTATCATACCTTTCAAAAGTGAGGTTTTTTTGTGGGTTTAATTATTTTCGCTGAGTTTAGAAGGATGAATAGTATATATAGGTTCTATGTGATCAAAACTAGTATAAAAATCACGTGTTCTTATATTCAATTTCACTACATTTTAATATTGATCATAATTGTTATTCATTTTATTGTTCTCATACATGTTTACAAATTCTCGTATATATTTTTTAATCTTTTTAAATTTATCTTAAAATTTTAAAAGGTATTTCCACACCCCCATCTATAACATTATTCAACATCTTTATAGGACAATAATTGGTATTATATATTAAACATTTTGAAGCTCCGTTCTTTTTTCTTATTATGGTTATTGTACTAACGATATCCTAGAAAAAATAATCCACGATAAATGATTCAGTAAGATGATAGGGATGTACATGAATTATGGTTATATTCCTCAAAATAACACATATTTATATGCAAAGGACTATGAAAATATAAAATATAGTCATATCTAATTCATCTAATAATAAATCATTGGATAATAATTTTCAAGTTGTACAAGCTATGATTTAGATACTTTAAATGGTAATAAAGTAATAAAATTTGTGTTAAATTACAAATTAATGAATATATTATATTTTCCTTTAAGTATAAGTGTTTTTATCCATGTTTAAACTTATAATACAACTCAATATACACATATAATACTTTATGTTACACATTCTTGTTTTAATAATATTAAAATAACAAAAATTTGGATTCTTTATATAGAATACCAAGATTTTAAAATTGGAGAAGACAATCCCGTAAATCATATGTTCCATCGATTCAAAAGTATTATCAATGGGATGAGTATTATTAGATAGGAGTTGGAGAATATATTACTAGTTCAAAGGGTGTTGAGATCATAACCTGGGAAGTGGAATGCAAAGAAAGTAGAAATCGATGAGAGTAATAATTTGATAGAGTATACTTTTGATTATCTAATCGGTTCCCCGCTATAGTATGAAATTGAATTGAAAAATATTTTATATGAGGAATATAAAAAGAATAATGATATTACATGTAATATAAATATAAATGGTTCTTCTAACCCTTTTGAAATAGAGTTCCATGGAATTGATAAGAAGGTATCTCATTTGAGCAATTATTTTTACAAATTTGTAGAAAAAATGAGTAAAAAGATATTTTATAAAGAATAAAAAAGGAAGATAAGAAAGATAATATTAACAAAAATCATGATGTTTTAGGCCTAACATTCTATGAATGAATCAACAAAGGTATCATTAGGTTAAACTATCCTAAAATCAAACATTCCAAAAAAGACAATAATAGAAGGAGAAAAGGATAAGCAACCATTATTGGGAGGAAGGAATTATACAGATGATTTAGATTCATTCAGTGAGTATTTTCGAAGTGAATAGAATATCACGAACCTTACATTAATGGTTAAATGTCTTAAGGTTCAATATTTATCTTTTACATAGT
Organism: Viscum album; assembly: GCA_963277665.1. Taxonomy (NCBI): domain Eukaryota; kingdom Viridiplantae; phylum Streptophyta; class Magnoliopsida; order Santalales; family Viscaceae; genus Viscum; species Viscum album. The sequence goes on along the minus strand of OY728140.1, from coordinate 124,327,888 downwards.
TTTTTAAACCTATTAATGTTAGTTTTGATGTTTTTACTAAAGATGAAAAAGAAACGGGATCTGATTCATGTTCATGTTATCATTATGATTCTATAAATTTAGATGTTAAACTATTTTATGAATAAAATAAGAGACTAGATAAATATGGTTTGAGAATTATTGAGATATATAAATATTTACAAAGAAAAAATAATAAATTGGTCAAAGATAATAAGAAAATTAAAATGGAAAGTTAAAATTTTATGATTTATGTTTCTATGAATGAAGATGATAAGAAAAATTATGATTATGAAATAATAAGATTAATGGATAAAAATGATAAAATTAAAGTCATTATTTTTGGTAAATAATGAATATCAAGAGATGAAACTTAATTCATTTTTTATGATATGATTATAGTTGAAAATGAATATCATAAACACAATAAAATATTAATAAATACAACTTCATACTGTAATGACAAAATTTATATTGATTTAGAAGCATCTCAAAAAGTGAATGAAGTTTTGAATAAATAAATTTATAGTTTAAAATAAACTCTATACAATTATTCTAGGAAAAGAAAAATTTTATAATATGATGGTTATTAATAAACAAAAAAAACAAAAATGATTTTGGATATGATTGTAAATTACCAAGGATAAACATAATTATGTTTGTTATGAGTTCAAAAGGATTTTTTTCAAGTGTAATATGTTTCAAGAGTAGAGTGCATGGGAATTATTAAAATGAATGTTCCTTAATATTTCTTAATCATTTTTTCATACTAAACAATTCCTCTCTAAGAACATATTTTTTAGGTAGCCCACATATAGTTGTTTTAAATCTTCTTGGGTGTCTAAATATTATAGTACTAATCTGATTAAACCCAGATTAGTATGGGTACCAATACAATATTTTTTATTGATTTAAAATAATAAGTAATATTTATAATTATCAAGGATTCATGGTATATGGATAGAGGAGTCCTAGATACATAGCTAGTGATCCTTCAGAATTCATATTTTTAATTCATGTATTGGAGTATTTGTAACTTTTTGAGAAAATTATAAATTATAGATTTAAGGTTATGATGTGGTCGATTTTTCATAAACTATTATTATATATTACGTAATTTATATTTAATTATTAAAACAAAATTTAATTTTTATTTCAAATATGTTTGATAATGGAATGTATGTACATTTTGAAAATGAAATTTCTGTAGTTTATAATAAAAATTTTATTTTGTTTTCAACAAATAGAAAAGATAATATTCACTGTATTTATTTCAATAACTAACCAAACAAAATAAACATTGTTTAAATTCTATAGAAAATGGTAAAAATTTATGGAAGAAAATAATAAAACATGATAATATTCAACTTGTTCATAAATTTCTAAAGTATGGATATGTTTTGGACTTACCTAAACTAAAAACAAGTAAGTTTTTTGTTTGTGATTCATGTTTTAAATGTAATAAACATAGTGAATGTGTTAATTTGTTTAATGATGTTATAATTTCTATACCTCTTGAGCTGCCTCATTATGATTTATTTGGACCTATAAATCATACTGGTTTAGGTGGAAAGAAATATATGTTTTTAATTATTTATTATTTCTATAGATTCACTTGGATTTGCATTTTGGTCCATAAAAGTGAGACTTTAACAAAGTTTGTTACTTTTTGAAAGATAATTCATAATCCTAATGGTTATTTGATAACATTTATTAGAATATATGTAGGTGGTGATTTTTTAAATTTTAAATTTTATAATTTTTTTGATGAAAATAGTTATCTTCATTATCTTTTAGCTCTTTAGACACTATAAAAAAATGTTGTTGTTGAAAAAAAAGAATATATTATTTTAAGAAATGGATAATACTATTCTTAATGAATTTAATTTTCCTAAATATTTTTTTGATGATGTTATTAATATATCTTATCATATTATAAATGGATGTTTAATTTGTAAAATATTAAATAAAACCCCCTGTGAACTGTTTAGTGGAGTTAAACCTAAATTTGGATATTTTAGGGTGTTTGGTTATAGAGTTTTTATCTTAAACATAAAATAATATCTATATAAATTTAATGATAAATTGGATGAAGAAATATTTTTAGGATACTCTAATTATAGTAAGGAATATAGAGTTTTTAATAAGAGAACCTTAGTGGCTGAAGAATCGATGCATGTTAAGTTTAATGAAAATAATAAGAAGAATTCATATATAGATAATCATAATATAGAATTTAGAGAATTTAACTTTGGTGAAGATGATTATCAAGATAATAAAGAAAATGTATCGATTTAGGGTAATATAATTTCCCCTAAATCTGATCCTAAAAATAGTAAATTGATAATAGATCATTATCTTGATAAATTAATTAGAGATGGTGAATCTGGTGTTCAAAACAAAAATTATGTTTTAAATTTCTATGATAATTCTTCCTTTGTTTTGGATTTTATTATTATTAATGTTAATATAGACTTTAATTATTAGAATTGTATTTTTATTATGCTTAATGAACTTAATCAATACAAATGAAACAAAGTTTGGAATATGGTTGAACTGTCTAATGAAAAATAGTTTATAGGAACCAATTTTATTTTATAAAATAAAATAGTTCAATATGGTAATATAGTTAAAAATATGTCTAGAATAGTTACTAAAGGATATTCAAAAGAAGAAGATTTTAATTTTTATGATTCTTTTGCTCCTATTTATAGAATATAAGCTACTTAGATTCTATTAGATTTTGTTTGTATTTAAAATTTTCAATTATTTTAAATGGATCTTAAAATTAAATTTTTAAATGGTTTAATTTATAAGGAAGTTTATATAAATAAAATCCTTATTTTTAAAAATGAGAAATTTATAAATAATGTTTTAAAAAAAAATATAATGCTTGATATGATCTTAAATAAGCTCCAAGATCTTGGGGTAGGGTGAGATTCTGGTGGTGTTTCACTTGGGGCGGTATATGAGATGTAGGCTATTGACATCCTTTGATGGGATCCTCTAGGTCAACAGAAGTGAGTAGAAGGTGGCATAACAAAAAATATAGAAAAGGAATTGACACATTAGGAAGGTAATGTGTGCAGGAACTGCCTGGTGGATAACATCAATTTGAGGGACAGATGTGTTGACACATATAGTATAGTCTTTTATCCCCTTGGACCACTAATGTGGGATCGAGGGGTACCCTATAACATGAATATCTTAACTTGGTACTATTCTGAGTATGTGTAACAATAGGTAGGTGATTCTAGCATGGCTCGTGGAAGGCATCACTATGGAGGGAGGCTCAAAATAGAGATGGGTGTGCCAAAAACCACAATTCATCCCTCCTTCGACACTATGGATGGAGGGGTTCCCTATCATGATTCATTAGTCCGGTATAATGAAATGATTCATGGAGGGGGAATATAAATTTTATAAGGGGATCATGGTGAGATGATTTCTAATAGGGAGACAATGTGATGTCTGATTGGTGGCATGAAATGATAAAGACTACTCACTCATGGCCTTTGGGGAGTTGGGCCTTCAAGCCTTTCTGTATCATAACTATGGGCTACTAGGCCTTCAGGTTATGTATGGTTTACCTCTCAACCCAATTAAAAAATACGGATATATTTCATAATAAAAATGAACCTCCAACCATACCTATGAAAAAATTGAAATGTTTTTAATGGGAGAACTAGAATTCATTTTCAGTCTTCAAATTTATCAAAGAAAAGATAGTATATTTTTATATCAATATAAGTAATCAAGATATCTTTTTTAATGCCCTAAGATTTTAAAATGGGAGTATCATATTTGATAGAATATATGACACAAAACAAAAATCTAATAAGAGAACATAACACCCCAATAATTTATGATATATTTCATTTTAAATAAATCCATTCTCTTTGATAGATTTCAACACATGAAACCCTGAGTCTAAAATAACTCTAAAATAGTATATCATTATAAAATAGCTATTAAATTAGTGGGTATGAATTATACTAACTAAATTATGAAAATTATATGGTATAAAAATTTATAAAATAAACTAAATATTTATCTATTTATTAAAATAAAATAATAACCATTTGAAATAAAAAAAATGTTTTCTAAAAAACTATATGTTTCTAAAAGACTATTTAGTCACGTTTTTCACATATAATTTAAAACTAAAATTTACCAATTTTATAAAATTTGTTTTGAAAAATAAAATTAATTTTTTAAATATACATTTCAAAATTATCTTTGGGTGATTGTTTGATAATTTTTTAAAAAGTTTAATTTTTTGATGAATAGTGAAAAATACTGATTTTTATTGAAAACTCCCTTTTCATTTAAATTATTTACAATATTAAATTATATTTAAAATTGATTTTAAATTAAAATTAGTTCAATTATATTAAAATATAACTAATTTAGTTCATTTTAATCAATTTCATATTGAATTTTGATATAATTTTTTATAAGTTTTGAAAGTTTTTCTTTGGAAAAACAGTTTTTTTAACTTGTTTGTGGGTTTAATTTTAAATTTATCTATGCTAATTGTATGGATTTAATTTGGAAAAATGGATTACATATTTTTAATCATAATAATTTATATTATCTAATAATTTCAACTTAATTTTTTATCATAATGAATAGAAAAAATAGTAAAAATTAATTAGAGTGTTTAAGGTAAAAATGGGTTTATCGGGTGGTAAAACTAAGAAGTTAAGTGTTAAAAATGACATAAAACTTGTCCAATACACATTTTATACCTATATTTTTACCTTATAACCTATAAGGTTCTATAATGACCCATTTTTTTAGTCATGTTTCATGAGAAAAATGTGGGTATCACTTTATTTTTTCAAAAATTCCATGTGTGTCCTCTCCCCACTTATAAAAGGTCACCCCCTAGCCTCTTCACTTCACACATCCAAAAACATTTGGTTCATCCAATAACTTCCCAAATATATACTTCAATCCCCTCCCCACATCATTGTATAATTATTTTTATTATGAAACCATCATAGGAAGGCTTTAGGTATAAACCTAAAGAGGCCCTCCACAGAAGAGGTAAAATTCTAAATGTGTGTATTTCTTTTATTTCTTCTTCTACCTCCATAAAACATTATTAAATGATGATAGTATAATAAAAATAGTATAATATATATATATTAATATTTTATTCCATTATTTTAATAATCTATATCCATCTCCACTTCCATCAAATGGAAAACGAAACCATCGACCATGTGTACAACAAACTATCGTCCGATGAACCGATGTAATTTATTTTCCATCACCACATTTCAAGTATGGATATAATTATGGATTTAACATATATATATATTATATTTATGAAATTATTATACTTATATAATTATGATATCACATATACATTCTTACTTACCATTCCATGGGGGGATATGATAACGTCACTCGTTTGTATGGCGGACTATCGCATTGCAAAACGATGTGATTTGTTTTTCACTTATGGTTTACATGAAAGGTATTAAGAATATAGTTAATGAATATATGTGATATTTATTAACTAAACATACTTATGTAAATATAATATCACATCTCACTTCTTACATTCCAATCCATTGGAAAACAATAATGTCGTTCATGCATACATTTGGACTACCACTTCCACCCAGCGATGTGAAATGTTTTTCATTTTATTTTTACATGGATGGTAATAAGGATGTATTTTATTAATATAAATTATTTTTATAAAATAAAAATTATTATATAAATTTTAATTAATATTTATTTTTCTTTTTTCCATCCATCAATGAAAAATGGAAATAGCCTTTATGCATATGTATGACCTATTATCTCCATGAACGATGTAAATCATTTTCCATCTCTAACATTTATAGATTAATATAAATACATATATAATAAATATTATTATATTTATATCTTTTTTTAAATTATAGATATTATAGAACTGTGATCAAAGTAAAATGATCAAAATTACTGAAGCAAAATATACATGAAAAAGAAGCAATTATCACCTGAAACAATGATTTTAACAAACAAATGTTAATGAAATGGTGATAAAAGATTATAACTAAATAATAAATAGTATTAAATATATTATTAGGGTTATTTAATATATTTATAATAAACATATATTTATTATGTAGGATTTTTGAACACGTATGAAGAAAATAAGACCTAAGGTAAGGGTTTCTTGTCTCACTCTTACTTTTGTGAGACATATGTCATATTCACCACTTATTACTTTGTGTGGTGTATATATACTAATGTTTTTTATATTTTATATCATGAATATATTTCTAATCATAGTATTTAAAGTTTCATTTGAATTTATTTCATTTATGGAGATTATGATTCAAACGTTACCAAACTGGTAATAGTTTATTTCACAATATCATCATTATTCGAGATTGTTTATGTTTAAGTATTCCTTTGATAAATAATTTGAAATTTCTTAAAATAAATATATTTTATCATTATATGGTTATTCATGAACTTTTCCAAGTAATAGTACCATTTTCCCTGTCTTTTTTACTTAAAATGGCTGATAAATTGTTTTTAAGAAAAGGTAATAGTATTTCTTTATTTGGTTGAAAAATGCTTTATCTTCCAAAACCATGTTTTATAAAAATGTTTTCAAAAATGTTTTTTACATTATCAAAATTATTTATTAAATAAAATTTTTCCCATGTTTTGAATTTTTATAAAATATTTTGAAAGTAATCTTAATATCGTTTTCCAAACAAGGCCCATTTGGATTTTACTAAAAATGTGAAATAAATATTTGTTTTAACATGTTTGACATCAATAGAATTTCCTACCATCATGAACACTCGATGTTTTAAATATTATTTTATAAGTTTGAAAGGTTATTTCCAAAGAAAATTATTTTTAATTATTTTTGTTAACTTCTAGTTTTAAAAGGTAAATTTAAAAGTGAAAATGTTATTTTCATAAATAATATTTTGAAGGATCTTTTCTTGGAATTTCTATTCATCATTGATAAAAACCCTTATTCTGAAGGATCCAGACATAGAAGAAGCATGTTGGTTGGGAGGGCCCAACTTTTATTTTACCGTAATCGATGACCAATCCGAGATCAATACGATGATGAACTCTAATATCCATGGATTAAAATCAAATATTTAGAAAAAGAAAAGAAGAGTGATATATCTAACAAAGATGATTTTACACATCATGTTTATAATTAATTTATTAATTTTTGAAGAAATTAAATACCTGGGTCTTTGGTAATTTCTTCGTTGATGATTTTTGATTGTCTGAAATGACCCTTACGGATTTTCTTTATTGCGCTTGTGAGGATCCAAAGTAAAATCCCTCTAGTGGTAATTCACATGTGCTCCAATGGTCTCTGATCAACACCACTCTCTCTTTGGTTGCCAGAACGATGAAGAGAATGTATTGTCTCAATCATTATTGATCACTCGTTATTCGGTATTGAAGAACTTCCCTCGTTCATGAGAAAGAGAGATGAAAGGAGTCGAGAGAGAAAATGTTTGGCTCAACAAATCTCAATTCAACGGGGTTTGGCACAATAGACGTACCTACCTATTAATTGATATGGGGTTTCAGTTACAATATTTAATTGGGAAACAAAAATTAAATGCAATTATAACTATTATAGAAAACTAATGCCACATAATAACAATAATAGCACCATTATTTTTGGTGCACCAACTTGTGAAAAAAAAACCATAAATGAAATCTCGTTCCACATAATGATAATAGTATTATTATTATTTCTTTCACGAACTAGATAAAAATTATTTTCCAACTTGTAAATAATTAATTTATCAACGGACACGGTCTTGGTCCATTCAAACTCCTATTCTATTTGTTGAACACCCGAATAAAATATTTTATTCTCTTAAATAAATATTTTTATTTAAAAAATAGTAAATAAATATTTATTAAATGTTCAATAAAATAAATAAATAAATTTTATTCACAATCTAGAGAATAGAAATTTAATTAATTTATGCGATCATTTTAACTTGAATAAAATTATTCCTCATCCTTGAGAATAATATTTATTCCATCAATTAAATTCAAATAGAATTTAATCGAGACCACCATAAACACTTAGTGTGTGACTCTCTAGTATTATTTCTCATTTCCATTAGGCGGGCTTGCCTGAAGTCCAAGATTACTGTTTAGAAACGGTCAAGGAACCCAAGAGAAAGAACTTAAATTTTCAATGATGACATCCACATACGAACTCTCGCTGTGTAATATAATCCATTTGGAAAAATATCTCATCAAGTAGGTTTCATGATAGTGTCATCAACCTATATTCTTGATACATCATTCTTTGACTACCTGAAATAAACTCATTGTTACACCATGGCCATGGAATTCAGGGCGACGGTTCTATTTCAATCAAAGGGTCGAGATATCAACTTCCATAAATGGAAGGGATAAATCCTTCCTCAACTTATCCAATAATAACATGCCATTCATAACGCACCCAACGTACCCTACTTCCCACCAACATATGGCATGAATATTTTCATCAGTAAATCAAAGTGCACGATTCGTGACATGTATAAATGATAATATTAAAGTCTAAGTACCATTACACACACTTGAAGATGAGAATATTCAAGGACACAAAAACATGCAGAATTCCTACTAGCGGGTCTATTCTCATAATCTCCCATATTAAAGATTACCAAGTGTGAACTTCATTAGAAGAAGTATCATCTACTTATGAGTACTCACACCTGATGGTTTGTATACTATGTGTCTCATCATAGTATTCCATCCAACTAAATAACTATATTTAAGAATATTGTCATAACATTTCAAGGTTCTCATCATAGCGGGGAAATGGTATAACCTTATTAATGTGACAAATAATATAAAAATTATTACATTATAGTCATGAAGAATAATGAACAATATTTAATAATATATTTAACATTTAAATACATTAAATATTCATATAATCAAAGTACAAACAGTTGGTTCTAGGACACTAAGTCTAACACACTCCCACTTAGACTAGAGACAACTACATACGACTTTCAGTCTACTAGACCTCACATGATGATTTTGTTTCTACTGAGTCAAGGCTTTAGTCAAGGGTTCCACCGTGTTGTCTTCCATGGAAATACTGCCCACTGCAACTTCACCTATCTGAGAAAAATCCCTCAAGAGATGATACTTCTAAAGTATGTACTTCATCTGCTGATGTGACCTTGGCTCTTTTGCGAGAGTCACTGCTGTAGTATTATCACAATAGAGTGTGATGGGATCTTTAATGCTAGGAACCACATCTAACTCTTGAAAAAAAATTGGCATCCAAACTACTTATTTATCTGCCTCAGAAGATATGATATACTCAGACGCTACTATAGAATTTGCAACCACACCTTTCTTTAAGATCTTCCAACTCACAACACCTCTATTCAAATTTGATATGTATCTCATTTGCGACTTTAGTCATCTTGATTAGTATGGAAAATAGCATCTTCATATCCTAGAATGACTAGTTCTTCATCTCCTCTATAAATCGGGAACATGTCCTTAGTACACCTCGGATACTTAAGGATAGTCTTGATTGTCATCCAATGGCGGTCACTTGGATCATCTTGATATCTTCCGACTGCACTCAATGCATAAGCAACATCTAGCCTAGTATATAGCATAAAATACATGATTGTCTCAATCACTGATTCATATGGAATCCTTTCCATTCTCTTTATTTGCTCATGCATCTGAGGACACATTTTCTTGGAAAGATGAATTCCATGTGACACTGGCAATAATCCCCTCTTGAGTTGTTCCATACTGAATATCTTCAGTATCTTGTCGATGTATGTACTTTGACTTAGGCCCTGTAATCTCTTGGATCTATCACTATGGATCTTGATCCCAAGAATATATTCTTCCTCAAAAAATTCCTTCATGGAGAAGAATTTATTCAACCATTCCTTAATAGACTGTAAGACTGGTATTTCATTTCCAATAAGTAATATGTCATCAACATATACTATTAGGAAAATGAATGCACTCCCACTAAACCGTTTATATACACAATTATCACATTCATTATTTATAAAACTAAATTTCTTTATAGATTCATTCCATGACTTGGATGATTTATTTGATCCATAAATGGATTTTTAAAACTTTTATATCTTATTGGAATCCTTTGGAGTCTGAAACCCTTTTGGTTGTTTCATATAGAAATCTTATTAAAGGTTTCCATTAAAGAAGGCTGTTTTGAAATCCATTTTCCAAATCTCATAGTCATGGTAAGTGGCAATATCGAGTAGAATTATGACGGGTTTCATCATTGAAACTGGTGAAAAGGTTTTGACATAGTCAATGCCTTGACATTTTTTAAACCCTCTTGCAACTAGTCACGCCTTATAGATACTAACTTATCCTTCCATGTCTAGTTTCTTCTTGAATACCCATTTGAAACCAATAGGATTTACATCTACTGAAGGATCTACTAAAATCTAGACTTGGTTTTGGTACATGGAATCTATTTTATAATTCATGGCTTCTTTACACTTGGAAATGTTTGTGACACTTACTGCTTCCTTGTAGGTTAAAGGATCATTATTATCAACTCATAATGAGTCACCATCCTCGGAAACTAGAAAACCATACCATTCTAGTTCTCTAAACTCTCTTGTAATCCTATGTTGTACTGTATATCAAGAATATATCTTTCATCCATGGGACTTTGTGGAATCTTATCTTATACCAACTCTTGTGTACCTTGAGCCTCGACTTCATCTAATTATATCTTTCTCCCACTATCTCGTTTGTAGATGTGCTCCCTATCAAGGAATATAGAATGCTTTTCCACTATAACCTTTTTGTCTAAGGTTTAGTATAGGTAATATCCCCTTATTTTCTTGGGGTATCCTATAAAGGTACACTTTGTGTGTCGAGGTGCGAGTTTGTTACCCGAAGAGGCCTTAACAAACGTTTTGCTTCACCATACATGTAAATTCGATAACATGGATTTTCTTTCACTCCAAAGATCGTATAGAATACCATTTATCAATTTAATTGGTACTTGGTTTAGTATGTGTGTTTTTGTTTGTAATGCATACCCCCTAAAGGATAACAGAATACTTTCATGACTCATCATTGATCTCACCGTGTCCAATAAGGTAGGGTTCCTCCTTTTTCTTACACCATTCCACTAGGGCATGTAAGGATGGGTGAGTGGGGATAAGATCCCAAAATTCTGTACGAAATAAATGAAGTCTTGATTAAGATATTTTCCACCTCATTTTGAGTGGATTTTCTTAATATTATTACCAAGTTGGCTCTCAAATTCATTCTTGTATTTATTAAACTTATCAAAAGAATCTGACTTATACCTCATTAATTTGATATATCCATATCTACTAAAATCATCAGTAAAAGTTATGAAGTATGAGTACCCACCCCTTGCTTCAAATGTAAATGGTCCACACTCATCAGTATGAACAAATTCAAGTAGCTCTTTGGCCCTTTCACTTTTCCCACTAAATGGGGATTTGGTCATTTTTCCTTATAAACATGCATTACATACACCAAGTGGTTTTAGTTTAGAAGAATCTAAATATCCATCTTGATGTAACTTTTTCAAGAATTTCTCCTTTACATGACCTAGCCGGTGATGCCAAAGTTGGATGTGGTATAAGTCATGTGAAGTAGCTTCGTTATCGATTGTCATTACTTGGTTTGTGTAATCCAACATGTAAAGACTATTATATAAATGTGCTTTACCAAAACAAATGCTATCTTTATAAAATAAGGAAAATTCATTTATGAACTTGAAGATAAATCCATCTATATCTATTAAAGATACAGAAATAATGTTTTTGGTTACATAAGGCACATAATAAAAACCTTTTAATACCAAGATCATCCTAGTTGGTAACGTGAGGTGGTAGTCCCCAAAAGCTATAGTAGCAAGTCTAGCTCTGTTGGTTTCTCGTAGATCTACCTCCCCTCAGTAAATTTTCTTGAATCTACTTGGTTCTTGTATTTGGGTACATATGTGAGCACCAAAATCTGTATCTAATACCCAATTTTTAGAAATAGATAAATTTCACTCGATAACAAATGCACATGAAGCTTCCCCTTGCTTCTTTATCTGGGTGTAGTTTTTCTTACAGTGGACCTTCTTGCCACATGTGAAACAAACAACTTCATGTTCCCTTCCCTCCCCCTTGATATTAATTTTCTTGGAAGGGCATAAAGAAGATTTTTTCTTAAATATATTCTTCTTCTATTTCCTCTTATTCACCATAAGGATGGAAGGCTTTCCACACTTTGTGTCTTTGTCAACTTGGTGAAGGAGGATAAGAAGATCTGGTAGAAACTTCTCAATTTTTTTTCATATTGAAATTCACAACAAAACTGGAGAAGCTCTAAGGGATTGATGCAAGAATGAGATCAATACCCATTTCTTCAGGGATTTTAAACCCTAGAACCTCCAGGCGCTCAATGTAGCCAATGAGCTTGACTACATGAGGCCCAGTTGGGACACCTTATCTAAGCTTACTCTGAAAGAGTGCCTTGGAGATCTCAAACCATTCATATCTTTCTCTCTTTTGATAAAGACCATGGAGGTGCTCAAGCAAGCTATATGCATCCATGTTTTCATGAGACTTCATGAGTTCACTAGACATTGATGATAACATCAAACCTTGAATGTCAAACGCATTGTTCATATGTTTCTCTTAGACCAGGAACTCTTTATCACTCACCTATTGGGAAGGTGGATCAAGTAATGAGCTCTCCATCGTGTAATATTTCTGTTCATGGCGTAGAATGACCTGAAGGCATCTAAACCATTCTTGGAAGTTATTGTCGGTGAGGATGTTGTCTTTATCTAGTATTGATCGCAGGGATAGTGTGGTTGTCGATCTTTTTATTTTTATTCTACAATTAAAAGAGCAGATAATGGGTACTTTATTGATTACATTTTATGAGAAATAATAAATTAATTTTATTAAGTCCCCCACTATTTTATCAAGTCCCAATGGCCCTCACCATTGAACTCAGAATGTCTAGTTTCTAAAACATTCTAGTAGAAAGGATCCATATTTCTCTTCGCATAAACCCAACAAGGGTTGGTCAAGCTATTTGAAGGTATTTAGGTATGTAGGTCTTTTCCAACTGTGGGCATGTAGATCCTTGATCTGTTGAGTGGACTCCCCAATCCTGAAATCCTGACTTGGATTTCCGCAACACTTGCCTCCAAATTTACACCAAGTCTAGCAAGGGTTATTCCTCTTGATGTAAAATGGTTAAGTCAACCCAAAACTTTCATAAGAGCTTCTTGTATAAAAGTAAGTTTCCCAACAAGGGTTGGTTAAACACATGGTTTTATTGAGTCTTGCCCTTAACCGAGTAACGAAAGGCTTAGTCATACTTAATATTTTATTGAGGGATTTTTATCTCTTATGCGTAAATTGTCTTATTATCTTTATCACATGCTTGTTAATATTAAGAGGAACTTAATTAATTGATTAACCATGTATTGATAATATTTATGCATAATATTAGTTTATTTTAGTTCCATATTTCATTCTTATTAATTCATTAATTATGTAGTCATGACAATACATCCATAATGAAAAAACATGAAACTGAAAGAAATAAAATAAAGGGAATAATCATGATCTCTTCTAATGGTTAGTTTATATAGCGGTTGATAAACTAACCGCTGACCTAGGGGAGAAACACCTTGAACCATTTATGGTTCATGTCTATAGATTTCCACCTCTCCACCTTTGTATCTCCTTAGATTGGTTTCACCTCGGCTCCTTACTTGAACCGCCTCTACAAGATTGGGATCTTTATCTATTACATATTCTTTTTAACTCACACATAGGTGAGGGGTAAAAAGGGGGTTTACATAAAAGAAACATGGGAACGTAGTCACTAAATATTAATGAGTAGAGATGGAAGGCAGGCCAACAATTTAATTTAAAATAAATTAAAAGGAAACCAATCACATACAAAGGTCTATCCTAGCTCATGATCATCCACATACATACAAAAAATTACACATTTAATAAAAATAGAATTCAATTATTTAATAATTTTTATTAAGATAAATCACACTCAAATCAATTAATTATTATCCTTAATTAAACAATCCTTTTATCTTAATACTTTTCAGAATTTCTCAGAGATTCTCATCTGTAACCTTGGCGGTAACACGGTGAGAACCCAGTCAAATCTACATGATATGTAATTATGAACATTACACAAACATATAGTGATCATCTGAGTTACACGGTTATCGGTCAGCTTAGCTATGTATGGGATACATGGTTTAGCCCTTGACCTGAAGGGACTACACTCGGTGTCCAGTGGGCCACACAGCATGTGATCTAGGTGACCATGCACCAGTCTGTCCTAGTAAACACATGGTGTAATAATTAACTACATCACATGTCATTAATGCATGCGGTTTGAGTAATTTCCAAATTACTCCTGATGCACTGAACACAACTACACGGTGTGTAATCCGGATTACACAGTGTGTATGGAAAATTACAAGACGCGTAACTCTGAATACACGACGTGTACTTTTTTGTTACCTAGACATAATCATTGGCTCCTCCTGATGAGATCCCCGATTTAATGTTAATCAAAAAATTATTCATTTCTATTAGATCTGTGAGAAATGAAAAGAGGAATAACAGATATCGAAATTCATATTACAAGAATGATTAAACATGAATTGAAAAACTAAATTATTAAATATTAAATCATCAAATAATTGTTTAAATAATTATAAACAATGATGATCTCTCTCTGATTCCACCTGAAGGATTTGGACATATCAAAAGCATGGAAGTTTGGAGGGCCCAACATTGCTTTTTCCTTAATCAATGACCAATCCGGGATCAATACGACGATGAATGCCAGTATCTAATGATTAAAATCGAATATTTAGACAAAGATAATAAAAGTTACAGATCCGAGAAAGAGGATATTTCACATCATGTTTATAATTAATTTATTAATTTTTAAAGAAATTAAATAATTAGGTCTTTGGTACTTTCTTCATTGATGATCGTTGATCATCTGAAATGACCCTTCCAGATTTCCTTCATTGTGCTCGTGAGGATCCAAAGTAGAATCCCTCTAGTGGTGATATACACGTGCTCTAATGGTCTCCGATCAATGCCACTCATTCCCCGAGTTCTAGTACAGAGAAGCGAATGTCTTGCGTCGATTGTTCTTGATCTCTTGTTCTTTGATCTTGGATAACTTCTCTTGTTCTTGAGAGTGAGAGATGAGAGGAGTCGAGAGATAAAATGTTTGGCTCAAAAAATATCAATTCATCGGGGTTTGGCACAATAGACGTACCTACCTATTAATCGATATGGGGTTTCAATTACAATATTTAATTGTAAAACATCAATTAAATGAAATTATAACTATTAGAGAAAACCCATGCCACATAATAACAATAACAAAACCATTATTTTTGGTGTTCTAACTTGCACAAAACAGAACCATAAATGAAATCTCATAGTATTATTATTATTTCTTATGCCAACTAGATAAATATTATTTAATTACTTGTAAATAATTAATTTATCAACGGACATAGTCTTGATCCATTCAAACTCCTCTTCCATTTATTAAACACCTGAATAAAATATTTTATTCTCTTAAATAAATATTTTTATTTACAAACTAGTAAATAAATATTTATTAAATGTTTAAATAAAATAAATATATATTTTATTCACAATCTGGTGAATAGATATTTATTTAATTTATGAAATCATTTTAACTTGAATAAAATTATTCCTTAGTCTTGAGAATAATATTTATTCCATTAATTAAATTCAAATAGAATTTAATTGAGACCACCAAAAACACTTAGTGTGTGACCCTCTAGGATTATGTCTTGTTGGAAATAGGCGAGCTTACCTAAAGTCCAAGATTATTCTCTAGCAACGGGTCAAAGCACCCAAGAGAAATAACTTAAAGTCACAACAATGACATCCACATAAAAATGCTTGTTGTTTATTATAATCTATTTGGCACAATATCTCATCAAGAAAGTTTCATGATAATGTCATCAACCTATATGCTTGATATGTCATTATCTAACTACCTAAAATAAACTCATTGTTACACCATGACCATGAAATTTAGGGTGGTGATTCTATTTATATCAAAGGGCTGAGATATCAACTTCCATAAATGGAAGGGAAAAATCCTTCCTCGACTTATCTATTAATAGCATGTCATCCATGATGCACCCAACATACCCTACATCCCGCCAACATATGGCGTAAGGGTTTTCATCAATAAATCAAAGTACGCAAGTCATGACATGTATTAATGATAATCTTAATGTCTATGGACCATTACACATGCTCACAAACAGGAATATCCAATGACACAAAAACATGCAGAATTCCTACTGGAAGGTCTATTCTCATACTCTCCCATCTTGTAGATTACCAAGTGAGAATTTCATGAAAAGAAGTCTCATATACTTACAAGTACTCACACCTAACAGTTTTTTTGTAATGTGTCTCATCATAGTATATCATCCAACCACATAACTATATTTAAGAATATTATCACAGCACTTCAAGGTTCTCATCATAGTGGGGAACTGCTATGACCTTATAAATGCAACAAATATTCTAAGAAATTATTACATTATAGTCATTCAGAACAATGAAAAATATGTAATAAGATGTTTAATATTTAAATATATTAAATATTCATGTAATAAAAGTACAAAAATTTGGTTCTAGGACACTAACTCCAACATATTCTACTTATGCTCCACCAGTGATATATTGTAATGATGTCATCCTTATTATTTATTTGGATGGTTCATGATCAGTTTGGATGGGGATCTACTATTTTATTATCATTCACCATATTACTCTGGATGGTTTATGATTATGTTTATTTATTGGGGTAAGTTTTAACATTTTGTATGTTATTTTATCAATATGAATGTTTATGTTAATTATGTTTCACCCCATTAATATGAGAAATAAATTGGACTTATTAAGACATGGGTGGGGCCCATAAATACATATCCCCTCAATACATTGATAGGTCTCATGAGACAAATCAATTGGATAAATTAAATGGGTTTTACCCATAGGTTTAAATTGTCTTGTAAAATCTCCTGATAGTATGTTTCAAATGTCTGGAATTATGAATTACCTCATTATGAGATTAATTATTGATGTTTTATGTGATTATTAGATTAGTTATAATATCTATGGTTAAGTTTTTATCTCATATGATTATTTATATAGAATTATTTAATCATCATTTATTCTTTCCATATTATTATTAATGTTCATATTATTGATTAAATGTTATTAGTTTTGGTTATTTACCTTTCCATATTGATTATTTAATTTGTATTCATGATAGATTCCATATATGAATACCCTTACCGAGCATTAGAGCTCACCCCTTTCTTATTTTTCCTTTCCCAAGGATGTGAGGAAATGTTTTATGATTTATATGCATGGATATGATAGAGGGAATAAAGATGATCTCAAAGAAAATAATTTATTCTATTTTATTTTTTCAAATATATGTAAAATACAAGTATGTATCCAGTTTACCAAGACTACTAAACTATTCAGTCCTTCGGGATGCGATTCCTTGTATCGTATGCCAATGTAATAAAGTAACCACTCACTCTGGGCTACTAGGGTCAAGGTATTTATAGTTGGTATCAAATGAAGTATAACAGAAATCTTGGAAACTAGATTTAAGAAAAAATATTTTAGGGAACCTAACCATATGATAGAATTTTATGATAAGTATAGAAGAACACCCTAAAGTTTTAGTGAGAATGATATTGTGTGTTTTTTCAATAAATGAATCCCTATATAGATACTATAAGTTGATGTTCTTCTGGAATAGATATACCTAGGGGTAATTACTCTAAAAAGGATGTGTTGGGATTGAATCAAGCATTACCTGATATATGAAAATGGGCCTTTCTGCGCAACTGGTTTGAAACTACTGGGGGATATGCTTAGGATAATTCACATTTTCATTATAAACCATTATGAAGTATTTGAATTGATGATGATAATAAATGACCAAGGTTAAACCTAAGGTTTCTATATTGAAAAATGGTATCATAATTTATGCATCCTATAAATGATTATATGGTTTTACCACTATGATTATTATTTTTCACACTATTATTTTTCGTTTTAGTTAATGGCTGGAACCTAAAGGAATCGTGTTAAAATTGAATATAAAAGACAATGTGGAAGCTATGAGAAACCAAATAGGATGATGATTGAAGTGAAGGATATCATGATTATTCCTAATTAGTTATCCCGAAATATGATTAACAACCTATAACTTAACCAACTCTCAAACTCACCAAAGGAGATGAAAATGGAGTTTTCTAATAGCTCGAGTGGTGGAGACCCTGGAGGAATAAAGGATTTATTTCCTTCATGTAATAAATATGAAAAGAGACACCCAAGAAAGTGATAAAATGAATAGTAAAATGTTTTATGTGTGGAAATGATGGTCATAAAGAATTGAATTACTGAGAAAAAAAATTAAGAGTACGATAGAAGAAAATAAATTCCATCCTAGTGATCCATTTATAATTCATTGTCTTAAATGTGGGGAACCTAGGAATTTAAAACATCAATGAAATCATCTAAATTCTATACCCTAGACTAAGGAAGGACTTATTTTGAAGTAAAAGGGTTAAAGTGTTTATGTTTTGGGATTGGAGAATTAAATTATAGAAGCAATTTTTTTCAATAATATTTTGTTATAAGTATCAAAAAACATATAAGGATTGTGATAATTTTGGAAGCATAGATGTCTTCATGTAATATTAACTTAATAATTATGGATACCATCATAGGATTATGAGTTTAAGGTTTATCATAAGTTCAAAGTCCTAAACACCACTTTTTAGGGTTTATGTGATGGTATTTTACAATGATTAAGAATATTTTGGGAGACATTTATGGGAATAAAACCCATTGGTTAAGTATATGTTTCAGTGAAAATTTTATTTAAGGTAGAATTACTTTATATTCTACAGGAATAATTTTAAAGGTATGAGTATCCTTTAGGGTTTATCTTATCTTTGATTTTGAGGTAAACATGGGTTATTACACTTTGGAAATGTTATAGGAATTATATTAATATAGTTTTATAAAAAGGAAAACCTCTATGTTGGGTGAAAACCCATCACATCCGGTAAAGAAATTAGGCTTGAACACACAACCGAATGGTGATAAGGGTTTAGCACCTACCACTGACATACTTGATGTTCTGGTTATTATGAAATTTTTTTTACTAAAAAAATTGATGGATAAATATTAAGTTTATCTTTTTGATAACCATTTTGGTTTTAGTAAATATTTATAGAAAAATGGAAATACTTTTCACTCTTTTATGGATCTTATGATCTATTAAAAGTTAATTATAGTGCATTGAGAATAAAAATTCTTTTTTGGATATTAATTTCTTAGCATAAGAGATGAAGTATAAATTAATTTAAGAACAACCAAAATATGAAATTGTGATTATGAAATATAAATATATCAAGTAATTATATTTCCTTATATTCTTAGATTGCAAAATAATTCCTCAACTTTAGGAAAAGGATATTGAAACAAAAAATTTATCATATTACCTTCATATATAATGAATCAAATGGTATTTTAAATCATCAAAGATTTATGGTTTTGAGTTCTTTAACGTTCTATTAGTCATTAACTCTATTATGATCAATTATCTCTATCACTCCTTATAATTATTTACGCTTTTCTTCCATGTCTATATCTTCACATCCCACAAATGTTATCTTACGTGGAAACATAGTTATGTGTTATTATAGATAAACTTTATACTTCCATTTATCTCTTATCGTGAGGATGTATTATTAACCCTTTTATGATGTGGTTTTCTAACAATGGTATTTTCAAATATCAAACCCTTAATTTTTTAGATCAAGATTAAATTGCAAGGGTGCAATTTATTTAAGTGGGGTAGAATGTAACATCTTTAAATTTTAAAAGAGGAAAAACATATTCAATACAATACATGACATGTCATGCCAATATTATAAGAGAATGTAACACCTTGAGACTTTACAATATATTAACTTTTAAATAAATCCATTCTCTTTGATATCTTGCAATACACGCAACCTAGAGGCTAAAAGAACCGTAAAATAGTATATTGTTATAACCGAGTCATTAAATTGGAGGGTATGAATATAAATAAATAAATTATGAAAATTATATGGTTCAAAAATATATAAAATAAATTCATTGGTTATATATTTATTATAAATAAAATAAGAACCATTTGAAAGAAAAATAAATGTTTTATGAAAAACTATATTTTCCTAAAAGACAATTTAGTCGTGCTTTGTGCACATAATTTAAAAGTAATTTATAAAAAAAATATAAAATTTATTGGAAAAAATAAATTTAATTTTTGAAATATAAATTTTAAAATTATCCTCGGGTTAATTTTTGATAATTTTATGAAAATATTAATTTTATTGATGAATACTAGAAAAGAGGATTTTTATTTAAAACTGCCATTTCATTTAAATTATTTAGAATGTTAAATTATATTTTAAATTAGGTTTAAAGTAAAAAAATTCAAATATATTAAAATTTAACTAATTTATGTCATTTAAATCAATTTCACATTGACTTTTGATATATAAACTTTTTAAACTTTTGAATGTTTTTCTTTGGAAAAATGGTTTTTTTGACACATTTGTGGGTTTAGTTTTAAATTGAATTCTTCTACATATCTATATTTAATTTTAAAAAAATGATACCATATTTTGAATTATAATAATTTATATTATCTAATAAGGTCAACTTAAATATTTAACGTAATTAATAGTGAAAACATTGATAATTAATTACCGCGGTTAGGGTAAAAATGGGTTTACCCAGGGGTTAAACTATGAAGATAAGTGTTAAATATGAAAAAAAAGATGTCAAAAACCCATTTTATAGAAATATTTTGACCTTATAACCTATAAGTTTTTATAATTACCCTTTTTTAGGTTTTTGTAATGATAAAAACATGGGTATTAGTTTATATTTTCAAAATTTCTATTTGTATCCCCTCCCCCACTTATAAAAGGCCACCCCCTCTCCTACCCTCTTCACACTTCCAAATCCCTTTGGCTTAGTTAATAACTTCACAAATATCTTACTTAATTAACTAAAAACATTATATATTTTTTAGTTTGATTATGAATATCTCCTATGAAGGATTTAGGTATAAACCTAAAGAGACTCTCTGATGAAGAGGTAAAATTCTTAACATGCGTATTTATTTATTTCTTCTTACACATCTTTCAAACCTTAAAATATGATAATATAATAATATAAATTATATAATATATACTTATATGTTATTATGTTAATATAATAACCAATATTCATCTCCACTTCCATCAAATGGAAAATGAAACTGTTGATCGTGTGTATAGTGGATTATCGCCTCACGAACCAATGTAATTCATTTTCCATCACAACCTTTAAATGATTAATATAATGATGGATTTAACATATTTATATGATATTTATGAAATTATCATACCTTTAGAATTATTATATCACATATTAATTCTTACTTTTAATTCTATGGGAGGATATGATAACATTTCCCATGTGTATGGCAGACTACCACCTCACGAAACGATGTGATTCATTTTTCGCTTATGATTTACATGAAAGGTAGTGAGGATAAAGTTAATTAATATATGTGATATTCATAACCTAAAAATACTTATGGAAATATAATATAACATTTTACTTCTTTCCTTCCAATCCATTGTAAAATAATAACGTCACTCATGCGTATATGTAGACTACCGCCTCTACATAGCGATATGAAATGTTTTCATTTTATTTTTACATAGATGGTAATAAGGATGGATTTGATTAATATTCAAGATATATATGAAATAATAATGATTCTGTAAAGGTGAATTAATATTTATTTTCCTTTTGTTCCATCCTTCAGGAAAAAATAGAAACAACGTTCATGCGTACGTACATCCTACCATCTCTATGAACGATGTAATCCACTTTCTATCTCTAAATTTTATTGATTACTCTAAATAAATATATAAAAAATACATATGATATTTATATTATGGTTAACATTATGTATATTATGGAACCATGATCTGAGTAAAATGACCTAAATTACTAAACCATAACATAAATGAAAAATGAAGAAATTATCTCCCGAAACGAGGATTTTAACAAAGAAATGTTAATGAATGGGTAATAATATGCTATAAATAAATCATATATACTATGAAATATATAATTATGATACTTTAATAGATTTATAATAAACCTATTTTTATTATACAGGAGTTTCAAAAACATACGAAGGAAATCATACCTAAAGTATGGGTTTCTCATATCACTTTTACTTTCGTGAGATAGATGTCATATTCACTACTTATTCCTTTATGTGGTGTACATACTAAATTTTTTTATATGTTATATAATTAATATATTTCTATTCATGGTATTTAAATTTTCATTTTATATTATTTCTTTCATGGGGCTTATGATTCAAACGTTACCAAAGTGGTGATGGTGTATTTCAAAATCTCATCATTATTCGGGGTTGCTTGTGTTTAAGTATCCCTTTGGGGAATTATTTTATATTTATTAAAATCAATATATTTTATTCTCATATGATCATTAAATAACATTTTCATTTAATTTTACTATTTTCCTCTTTTTTTCACTTAAAGTGATTGAGAAAATGTTTTTACGAAAAGGCATCAGTATTTCTATTTTTGGTCGAAAATGTTTTTTCTTCCAAAATCATGTTTTCTAAAATTGTTTTCAAACATGTTTTTAACATTCTGTAAATTATTTATTAAATAAATTTCTACCCATTTTTTAGTTTTATAATTTTTTGGAATAAATATTCATGTTGTTTTCAAAACAAGGTGCATTTTCCTTTTACTGAAAATGTGAAAGTAATCTTTATTTTAACATATACAACATGAACATAATTTCCTAGAATCATAAAAACTTGATGTTTTAAAGCTTAGTTTATAAGTTTAAAATCATATTTTTAAATAAAATTAATTTAATTTTTTTGTGAACTTTTAGTTTTAAAATGTTATTTTCAAATTACGAAGGTTATTTTTCTAAAGAATGATTTATTAGATATTCTCATGGAATTTCTATTAATCAATTACAACAACCCATATTCTACTTATGTTCCACTAGGGATATGTTGTAATTAAACCATCCTTATTATTTCTCTAGATGGTTTATCATCATTTTCTCTATGGATATGCTATTTTTTTACCATTCACTATATTACTCTAGATGGTTTATGATTATGTTTATTAATTGGGATGAGTATTAACATTTTGTATGTTAATTTTTCAATATGAATTTTTATATTGATTATGTTTCAACCCTTTAATATAATAAATTAATTAGACTTATTAAGTGATGGGTTGGTATTGGAATTATAGAACCCCTTGATGCATCGACAAGTCTCATGAGACAAATTAGTTGGCCAAATTAAATAAGTTTTTACCCGTAGATTTAAAATATCTTATGAAAGGTATTGAAAGTATGTTTCAGATATCATACATTATGAATTCCCCCATTATGAGATTAGTTATTGATGTTCTATGTGATTAGTCAATTAGTTAGAATATCCATGGTTAATTTTCAAGATCATGTGATTATTTATGTGGCATTATTTGATCATCATATATTCCTTCCATATTATTCATCATATTCAAGTTATTGATTAAATGGAATGTGTTTTAGCTATCTACTTTTCCATATTGATTGTGTATTATGTATTCATGATATATTTTTTTATTACCATACCCTTACTGAGCATTAGAGCTCACCCCTTTATTATTCTTCCTTTCCCTAAGATGCTAGGAAGTGTTTTATAGTTTATATGTAGGGATAAGATAGAGGCAATAAATATGATCTCAAAGAAAATAATTTGTTATATTTTATGTTTTAAAATGTATTTAAAATAAAAGTAAGTATCTAGTTTACCAAGACTACTAAGCTATTTGGTCCTTTGTGATGTGATTCCTTATATCTTATGTCAATATAGTAGAGTAACCATTGACTTTGGACAACTAAGGTCAGGGTTTTTATTTATTTTTAAAAGGTTTAATATAGATTATTGTAAAAGTGTAAACACCCCAATGAGGACCAATTCTAAGTTGGATATGGGTGAATCTGGAAAAATTGTTTATGTTGATCTGTATAGAGGCATGATATGTAGTTTTCTTTATTTGACTACATCTAGACCTAATATCTTGTTTTCAGTTTGTTAATGTGAAATATTTAATTCTAATCCTATGGAAAGTCACCTTAAATATACTAAAAGTATTATAATATATATTAAATGACCTGTGAATGTTGGTTTATTTTATCTAAATCAAAACTTTTTTGACATATTATCTTATTTTATTTCTGCTTTTGGTGATTGTAGGCTTGATAGAAATAGAACATCAGATATGTATCATTTTCTTAGGAAAAAATCAATTTCATGTAGTTCCAAAAAAATTTATCAGATAAATTATCCACATTTGAGGTTGATTATATTATTGTTGTAAGTTTTTATGATCAAAGTATTTGGAATAAAAAAAACTCTACATGATGTTAATGGTTATTTTGATAAAATTGAAATTTTTTGTAATAATTATGATGTTAATTTGAGGAACACATAGATGTTAGATTTCAACTTTTAAGAGGTCATGTTAATAAAGGAGATACTGTTTTATAATTTTTTTAACTAAAATTTAACTTACTAATATATTTATTAAACCTCTTGATGAAATAAAATTTGAGAAATTTTTTTTTGAACATGTAATGATAGATCTTAAATCTTAAATTACTAAATTTTTACTTGTTTATATTTGTTTATTAGATATATTTTTTTAGTGAATCTATTTTCCAGAATTTATTTCTAATAGACCTACAAATTTGAAGGTAATTCATTAATTTCTTGAAAAATCTATAAGATGAACTAATTTTCAAATTTATATTTTTGATCTTAGTATTATTATTCATGAATTTATGAGAAGTTTATTTTGTTAAATCTATTCATAGTTTTCTTAGTATTTTGTGTCTTAAAATCTGGTTATTACTATATAAAATAGATTTTATGAAAATAGGTTTACTGTCTTGTTTTCTACTACTATTTTATTATGGTATCAATGATATGTTTACATTCAAAAAAAAGAATACATTTATGCAGGGGAGTTTTTATCCTTTAAATTTTTTATTATATAAATATATATTGAAATAAAATATCTTAATAATGTTTCTTGTTTATTGTTTAATGCATTAATTTTTGATAAATTTCAAAATGGGGGAAATTTTGGGAATATTTGAATTAAATGTTTGGTTTCATAATTTACAAAAAAAAAGGGAAATCGTTAATGGTTGAACTTGGGGAGTTTGTTAAAATGAAATGTATTTATTTTAATGTTTTTTAATTAAAATTCCTCACATTTAATTTATTTATTTCTTTGTTTGGTTTATTGAATTATTCATTGTTTAATCATTTTTATTTTACATTTAAAGATGTTTATATTGTTTGAGTTCTAATTATATTATCTTAAGCCATTAATATTTTATTTTTTTTGGTAAGTTTGAATTTACCATTATGTAAGTATTATAATACCTTTACACAACACATATGTTTTTCTTATCACCTTTATGAAGAGTTTTACTCACCTTGACACATAATCATTTTAGGCTTACATGGATTATATATTATATGTATAACCATTACATGAGCCATATATTACCTTTATGTGTATTCTAAAATTACATTTAAATGAATTTAATCATACTTAACATAACTAATGAATCATGAAGAGTTACCTTTATGTATATTTCTATTTTTTCTTACTACCCTTACACAGATTGAATTTTTCCTTTATGAAAACTTAAAATCATTTGGCCTTTACATAGCTATGTGAAATACTGGTTCTTCTATGTTATTCATGGATATGTTATTTATTCCCACATAGTTCTTAAAGTGAGTTGTGAGTTTTAGAAACCCATTCAAACTTACAACGGGTGGATAAAAAAATAAAACATACACATGAAGAAGATCATAATGGTGATCTTATTATCCTATGTAGTATTTAAATTATTTTAAATACTCTGTTTTTATATCACTTTAATGTTTTGATTTACTAAAACTCATTGGAATTTATTTTAATAGTTCTATTCATTTTTAAAATATAGATATATACTAAGGATGATACTCAAATTAATTTTGAATTGTTTAAGCACATGACATCTTCTTAACAAGTAACAATATTATTTCCTTATTTTATTTTTTCAAACTATCGTATAATGTGATTTTATATCAAGAAAATCTCACGTGATCATAACATCTTAAGAATTAATAAAGGAGTGATTGACCATTATAATGTGATTATGGGATCCTTGAAGAGAAGTCAACAAATTTTATTTGATTATATGTGACATTAGTAATATTAAGAGAGTCGCAACATCCATATGAGAATTGATACAAGAGTGTTGAAACCTTACTTCTACGACATCCATATTTTTCATTGAGATCAC
Organism: Viscum album; assembly: GCA_963277665.1. Taxonomy (NCBI): domain Eukaryota; kingdom Viridiplantae; phylum Streptophyta; class Magnoliopsida; order Santalales; family Viscaceae; genus Viscum; species Viscum album. The sequence goes on along the minus strand of OY728140.1, from coordinate 124,301,264 downwards.
GAATGATCTTAAACATTTGATCCTTTAACACATATATATTATTTTCATTGTGAAGGATCTTTAAAATTTGATCCCTTACTACCACTATGATCCAAGATACTATGAGTTACATCATCTTCAACACTTTTCTGAAATATGCTTAATCTTTACTATCTAGTTTTATATATTGTATCATCTCATTATTTATGTTTCTACTGTATAAGTTGGTTTATGCATTTCACATTTTAAAAGTAGGTCTGAGTTTTATGGACTGTGACTCCAGAACAAAATTCAAGTGTTGTTCATGTTTTAGTTGTTCCCTCGGGTAGGTAAAAGAAGGGTTTGTAAAATGTTATCACACCTTTCAAAAGTGAGATTTTACTTAGTCTATTCCATTCTTCTCACTAAGTAGAGAATGATAAAGAGTATATATAGTGTCTAAGTGACACGATATACTATAAAAATTATTTCTTCTTATATTTATTTTCACTGCATTTTAGTTTTGATCAAAACTGCTCTTCATTGTACTATTCTTTCTATGCAGGGAAAAATATTTCTCATGCATGTTTTAATATTTTGTTACATTTTTTAATTTTTTTACACTTCTCTTAAAATTTTAAAAGTTCTATTCACCCTCTTTTCCTATAGACCATTCCTTGACATTTTCTAGGCCAAAAATTATTTATAAAAATATATTATTTATAAATAAGAAAATATAATTGCATACAAAAATATACATATAATTATTTTTAAAAGTGTTAATAACTTCATATAATATTATTTTTATTAATTAATTTTTAAAAAATTATTATATTTATATTTAATCAAATTTACAATATAATATTTGATATATATATATATAATTATTATTTTCATTAAGAAATTTTAAAAAAACTATTAGTAATGTTTTTTAAAACATAATAATTATAAATAAATATTATTATGAGTAATTATATATAAGATAAAATTATTTATAAATTGAAAAATATAGTTACTGATAGATATAGATATATATATATAATTATATTTTAAGCAACTTTTGAATATAACTAGGTATATATATAAAGTTATTTAGTATAGTTAAATTAAAATAAATTTGAAATAGGTTCCATGATTGGACCAAAGACGAATGGATTAAGGAAATGATAAGGTGGTGCAAGATGGTAGCACACAGGCATCGTTGGGTGGGTGGCCTTGAAAGTGAGATGGGTGTGTCTCCTATCAACCAAACCATCTATTATCATGTGAGATGATAGGGTGCTCTATTATGGGCTATCGGAACAATGGAACTTGTCAGAAGGCATGGCATAATATGTATGGGGTTGGTAGTATGATTGGGCCAAAAACAAATGGCTCTACGCAATTGATTACCAGTACAACAAGGTGACAAATAGACATTGATGGGTGGGTGGCCTCAAATGAGGGATGGTTTCATTGGAGACTATCAAAAAATTCATCCATCCTCATGTGGGGTAGAGGTGTGATTTGTCATGTGATTATTCTAATAGTGGAACTGATTATAAGGTGTGACCCAATAGGTAGGCGGTGCAACGAGGCACCACACAAGCATCACCAGGAAGGTATCTTGGAAGATATATGAGTGTGTTGGAACCTATCATATGACCCTTTTTCGAAACAAAGTTCTAATTTTGGATGGAGCAGTGCCCTATCACACTTCATCAGAGGCCATCACGATACAGTTATTCTTTATAGTAGGGATGGGGTCACAATATTTAGACTAGAAACATAGTGTGATGACTAGTTTTAGGGGGATACATGGTGTTAAAACTTGTTCCAAGACACGATATAGGGAACTCTTTTGATACTTTGGGTCATCCACCTCAAAAAATCTTTGGTTACTACTAGCTAGACCATTGGGTTGTCTTGAACTTGGGATTTTAGGCCATTAAATATGTAATAAAATAGGTATAGTGTGATTTTTTCCTTACTTATGTGGAGGGATGATATTTGACCTTGTTTCATTTAGAAAATTTTAGTGGAGGTTCCCAAGATTTGTAATGATCCAGTTATTATATCATGACATGGCTTCATCTCAGGTTCACCGTTTCTTCTTCATTTGGAAAATGCTAGTGGTGGTTCCCTAGATTTGTAATGATCCAATTATTCTGTCATGACATGAATTCATTTTGGGTTCACTATTTTTATTTCATTTGGAAAGCACTAGTAGAGGTTCTCTAGATTTATAATGATCTAGTTATTCTATCATCACATGCTTTCAAACTGGGTTCATAATTTTTATCTTTTATAGAAACTCCCAACAACACCCACATCCATAATTGGGTAAAGACCTGCTTTCCAAAGGATGGTAATTATTTTGGGTTTCAAAACCAACAGTGCTTAGGAGCTCACATTGGTAGAGTATATGGGCGGTTGGGATCATATCACTCGTTTGGGGGAGTGGAATTATTGCCTATTTTGGGACTCTATTATAGATTTAAGATACATTTGTGAATCTCTTCCTAATCACGATACAGAAACGTTACCCTAACTAAATGATTAGGTGTTGAATCCTTTTATATTTAATGGGATTCTATTAATGAGACCATCTTCATGTATCCAAAGTTCTTCATCTGTCTCCTATTATCTCTTACTAATGGGTAATTTATTATATTTTTAAGCCACATAACCAGGAACTCTGGAGTTTACTGATATCCAGGGAGGTTATTGATATTTTGAGGATGGTATTGAACCATTATGAGGTGTCCTGCGTATCTTGTTTATAATAATAATCAAAACACAAGTATTTCATTTAAAATGTGTATTTTAATGTCATGTAGAAAATAAATTTATAAGGGCACTTTAGGCACTGGATATGGAGCTCGAGCCTTATGAAGGCATCCTACATATCCTACTTATAACATGAATCAGAGTCATCATATTTCGATTAATTCCCAATAGGATTATTTCCCCAGGGTTAGCCAATATGGGAATTCCATTATCAGGGGAAGTTGTATCATACCACCGAATGGGTATTACACACTGAGGTTTCCCTGGATAGGGGAAATTTTATAATGCTAGTGATATGATCATTTAAAATATCTAAGCCCGTGTGATTCATTATTGGTGTGAGAAACAATGGATAATAAGTGATCAGACACACATCATATGGATTTGGGAATTAAGAAGTGGGATAAACCTCCCAGATCTCGCCATTGCGAGTCGGCTACTGTCAACAGCTTGCTCTAAGTCACCCAAAGGTGGTGACCCCACGACCTCTCACTCCATACCGGTGATGCCCTGCCAGACGCCCCCATCTCTACTTGACAGCATGTTTTATGTGTGGGGGCTTGATTCACAGTTCTGAAATCTGGTTTGCTTCGGGTCAGAATAGGCAAGGCGAACGTCTTTTCCCAGGTCAATACGAGAGGGCGACCTCAGGAACGCTCGGTGCTTGATCAATTCCTCGCCTGTTATCCCCTGTTTCTTTGTTTTCCCTTTTGGTGTTTTTTTGTTGTGTTCCAGGCCTGATAACTTCATTTGATCATTCTCCTATGCTCTTTTGGCCTTGCCCTTCATGCACGCCCCCACTTTGGGCTGGTTTCAAGGATTCTTTGGCAAATTGGAATTGTGCTGGCATATCTAATGATGACGTATCATAGAGGATCTTGATTTTGGTTCCCACTTAGCCACAAAGTGATGGTCTTTCATGTTTTGTGGTGTTTTTTTTGGATGGGTTTGGTCCTGGACAGGGTTCTTTGCTCGGCCCATTAATGGTTCCTTGTGATGATATGCTGGTTCTCACTTAGCCTCAAAGTGATTTGTATGGTGGGTTCTCACTTAACCAAAAAGTGTTTCAAAAATAAAAAAAAATGAATTTTAAATCAGTATCTTGCACAAAGTAGGAATCATAGTCATCATAGTTTAGTTAACTTCTCAATCTGTTGATGGACAAAGAATAATAATAAACCCACTGGAGAGTTTAAGATGTGGAGGGACTTACACCAAGGTAGGTCCCATTTGGAGCTCAGGCCTTAGGAAGGCATCCTACGTATCCTATTTGGATATGAAGTAGATTCCTCATAGTTCAATTATCCCCAACCTAATAATGGGTTGGGACAATTAATTTTACTCAAAGTGGTTATTATTATCTCTGAGGTTTGGGAAGGTTAGGGACTTATACCTAGATGGATTACTATTAGAAAATATCCAACACTTATCCTCTGATGAATAAAGATTGGGGTGGAATGAATGGCCAACTGAGCATGCCTAGGGGGTGCAAGGATCCCATAATGCTCATAGGGTTATATAAACACCCATTCTTAGCCCATTATGGAAAATTCCCATGTGAAGGGAAAATGCCCGAGTACTCCTACTGGACAAGGCCGACATTCCCGAAGGTGTCTGCCTTACATGTCTTGATAGTCTGCTTGACGTATCGTTATTGTATTTTTAACATGTCTGAGATGTCTATATAAAATTTCTGGGGATGTCTGTAAATGTCCTAGTTTTCTGGTGGACATGTACAAAGACAATCTCATTACCTAGTTAACTCATTCGAGGGACGTCATGTGATCAATGCAAACACATCCAAGGGTGTCGCAAGATCGAGGGCGGAATGTTAGAGAGATGTTGCATGATCTGGATGTTATATTTAGAGGCATTCACAAGAATTATCTGAAATTATAGGGTGATATCACACAATTAACCTAGATGGCATGTCTGAGGGAGACCACATGATTTGGATGACATGTCTGGAGGACATCACATGATCTAGCTGACATATCTGAAGGACGTCGCATGATCTGGATAGGTCATGAGAAGCACATGACTCCTTCATAAGATAATAATTATATCCTTCCTCTATGTAAGTTTTCCATCTTTTTTGTCCTTTATTGTATATATTCCTCAATGTTTTAAGTATTGGTTTATTGGATTTTTGCATAAACAAAGTTTCTATGTAGGAAATCCTTCGCATGATCTTCCCAGTGAGCCAGAAGTTATACCCCACCTAGGGTAAATCCTACATCTCAGACCTAACAGTGGTCTCATATTTCTCATAAGACACGCCATTTAGGTGATATTAAATTATTTTTTAAAAAATAATATTATAAAAAATATTAAATAACTTATCCTCATGAGTGACCTGACCAAATGTCTGACGCACATAAATGTTATACCCTACCTAAGGTAAACCCCACGTCCTAGATCTAATAGTGGTATTAAATTTCTCATGCAACATGTCATTTGGGATATATTCAATTATGTTGGATAAATTTTGTAGATATAGTTTTACATTTTTATTCCTTTAGTGCGTCGAGGCTATACAGACATCAGAATCTCTTACTAACTCAACGTCTGACACTGAAAATATTTGATATAATATTACATGGTGTTAATTGGGATTTTACACTTACACAAATCCTTTAAAACATTTATCATGTTCTTTTTATTAAAAAAATACATTTTCACATAAAAACACTTATAAATTAACAACAAGAGGGTTTTTATTATATTTAAAAATTTGGGATATTACAATTATCCCCCTCTATTGACTTCTCATCCCCGAGAAGTATCTCTAGCAGTCTTTCTTGAACAACTCAATCCACTGAGCTTGAACATTAGACTTGTGTTCCCAAATTTCCTTCTGGATCCATCCATGCTACAACTGAATCCGGACTAGTGGTGTCATATTTCCTCAAAACACATTCTCACTTCGATCTATGATCCACACTGGACAATCCTTACAAGGTACATCAGTCTATAGCTCAAAATCCTCAAAATCTATAACATGCATAGGGTTGGGTATGCACCTCTAAATCTATGACACATGAAACATGTCATGCATACCTTGATAGTGATAAGGGAGGTCCATATGATACATCACTACCCCTAACCACTTAGTGATCTCAAAGGGTATGACAAAACAAGGTGATAGATTTCCCTAATTTCCCAAGCATTTATTCCTTAACTAAGGAGTCAATCTTAAGAAAAATTAATCACCCATACTGAACTCATAGGGTATCCTCCTATGGTGGTAATATAATCTCTATCTATTATAAGTGGTGATCAACCTCTCCACAATCAGACGCACTCTCTCATAGGCCTCTTGAACCAAACCAGGCCCACAAGCACTACATCACCTGCCACATTCCAACAAGTGGTGATCAATATGGTCTCCCATATAGAGTCTCGTAAGGTTCCATATGAATCAAACCCTAGTAACTATTATTGAATGTGAACTCGGTCAAGGCATGTGATCATCCCATGCTCCATTGAATTCTAGTAAGTAAACTCAAAGAATATCCTCTAGTATTCATATAGTCCTCTTAGACTGTCCATCGGTCTGAGGATGGAACACCGAGCTCAATCTCATCTAATTCCCTTGGGATTTCTACAAGACCTACCAAAATTGAAATGTAAAATGTGTTTCTATATATGAAATGATGCTCATGGGAACTCCATACAGTCATACTATCTCTTCAAAATATTCTTTTCCTAGATCCTCTAATGAATGAGTCTCTCTAATCAGTAAGAAGTGAGAAAACTTTGTTAACCGATCGATAATCATCCAGACTGTGTCACGAATCCTCAAGGTCCTGGGTAACCCCATCAAAAATCCCATCATGATTTCCTCCCAGTTCTATGTAGGTATCAAGAGTGTATGTAACATCCTACAAGTATTATGGTGCTCAACCTTTACCCTCTGAAAGGTAAGGCATTGGGAGACAAAACCAGTAATGTCTCTCTTTATTCCTCACCACTATAACTACCACCTAAATCATGATACATATTGGTTGCACTAGTATGTACTGCCCATATAGTGGTATTGTAATCCATCACCAGATCCTATCTGATAGAATCTAGGACTACTACTCTCCCATGTACCAAGATCACATGATCATCATACATCAACTATTCAGGTATTGAGTCACCACCATCCAGTTGTTTCCTCATCACAAGAAAGTATAGTTCTGACTCCTGACTATTCTTAACGCATTCCAAAAGTGATAATTTGATCACAAAAGGGCAAAAAGTCATAGATCCATGATCCTAAGAAGCATCCATCCTCCAGTCATCCAATAATATCACCATGAATCATTTCTACTCTGAAGGAATCTCACCAAGATCCTACTCAGACTTCATCTTAAGGTTAAGAGTATCTGAAACAATGTTACCTTTTCTAGGTGAATACATCATATCATGGTCAAAAGTACATATATACTCAACCCATCACCTCTAAATCAGGTTTAGGTCCCCTTATGTGAAGATATTGTGAAATCTATTGTAGTATGTATAAAAAAAATATCTCACCAAAGAGATAGTGTCACCAACACTTCAGAGCATAGAACATGGATACCATCTCCATGTCATGTGTAGGGTAGCTCCTTTTATGTAGTTATAGATGATGAGACCCATAGGCTGTTATCTTCTCTCTTTACATCAGTACCACTCACATACTAATTCATAATGCATCACAGTACACTGCATAACCAATCACAGGCTCAGGGAGTGTCAGTACTGGAGATGTCTTCAACCTTCCCTTTAGTTCAAAGAACACATCTTTACATTGGTCTGACTACTGGAACTTCACTTATTTCTTTTTTAGCACTTTCATGGGTGTTGATAGTGAGGAAAAATCTTAGATAAATTGTTGTTAATATCCTGCTAAGACCAAAAATATCCAAATATAAAACATGTTTTAGGGATAGGTCCAGGACTTGACTGCCTCAAATTTCTCTAGGTCCACAGATATACTGGTATCAGACACCACATGTCCTAGGAACTTAACCTCTTGAATCCATAAGTCACACTTTGATAGCTTTTCATAAAGCTCATGTGCTCAAAGAGTACTCAGGTCTATCTCTAGGTGCCTAACATGTTTCTCTTGTGTCAGTAAGTTGATGAGAATATCATCAACAAACACAATATTGAATGAGTCTAGGTATGGATGAAAGGTCTTGTTCATGAGTTCCATGAACATTTTCAACATGTTCGTTAGACTGAATGGTATTACCATGTACTCACACAGTTCATACCTTCTCTGAAACACCATCTTAGAAATGTCCTCCTCTCTAGATCACAATTGGTGATAGCCCAATCAAGATAAAACTTAGAGAACTACTGGGATCCCCATAGCTGATAAAAAATATCAATGATCCTAGAAAACAGATATTGATTCTTCATCATCATCTGGTTCAACATCCGATAATCAACACATAGCCAAAGACTACTCTCCACCTTATTGGGAAACAATACAGGTGAATCCCATGATAAATTACTTGTCCTTCTAAATCACTTTCTCTCCAAGTCATCCACTTGAAACTTGATCTCCTTCAACTTGGTTGGTGACATATGATATAGGGGTATCAAAATGGGTTACACACTTGGAATGATCTCAATATTAGATTAACTTGTCAATCCTATAAAGTCTCTCCTAGTTCAAAGATTCCCCAAAAAATATTTTAACCCATTCTTCAGTATCCTAAGAGCCTCAGGTGCTCTAGAATAATGAAGAATGCTAGATTTAAAAATCATGGCATGTTTGACCATAGTTTTGAACTCCTATTCCTAGGATAGACACTAAGAGAAAGACTTATGGTTGAATTGGCCCTGATGCATAAACCATAGAGAAGGTGTGTGAGAACACTCAACTACATTCTCCTATACATCTAGTGGTAAAGAAGAAACATACTCCCTTGATGAAGTATTTCATCCTAGTTCCTAGGTATCCCCATAAGATTATGTTGAGGTGAAATCTTCTGTATTTCAAGTAAAATACTTCGTAAAAGAAATAAATTCATTAGGAAAACCTTAATCAGTATATTGGATCACACATGGGTTCTCTTAACCATTCTATTGGGTCAAATAATATTTTTATAGGAGTCTACCCTTCACCCAAGGTATACCCCTCCTAGCACTAACCCTGGTTTCTATCCATGGATGTTAGTCATAGTCATCATATATAGTAACACAATAGCATGTCCAGTTAATCTAATTAATTTTAATAAAGATATATCTCACAGCATGGAAACACAAATATATCACAAAAGAATCTATCCTGAATAGATAGCACAAAAACAAGTCATTTAATCAATGAAATACTATATAGAACAACAATAAGTATATATATAGAATGTGAACCTATGTTCCTAGTCTTGATGTATGAACGAACCTTAAATCTGATAAATCATATATCAACATAATATGTATCACCCAGACTAATTTTAATCAACTATAATAGTGAAACATAAATTTTTCAATTTATGGAAACTTATAGGTCCACTACTATAAGGACCCAGCCTTATTACATACATAAACTTGAATTTAGTCAAGAAAACACTTCCTTTTAAATTGAAGGTCTTTTCAAGTTTAGAGATTTAGAGAATTAGGACAATACATTCATGATATTACACATTATTACAGAGTGGATACCATAAAAACAGTTTCCACTTTTTTTCAAAATATAAAACATTAAAACATAAAACAAGACTCCTTGACAATTCTTCAACATTTAACATGTCTTCCTTCCTTGTATTACACATCCATTAACCTGTGAAAAATCATTTAAAAACTTGGGATGAGCACAAAATCTCAGTAAGGGATGGAAAAGAAGGAAATATCACATTAGTCCATGAATACTCATAACGTATGAAAGCATTTTCAAAAGATATTCTTGTCACCCATATATACTTACTTTGTGTAACATGAGATTTACACAGGATCCACACAAAACATGAGAAGATAAATATAATCATAAAGGTATCTTGGGGCATTACTTGCATAATCTTATAACCATTCTTGGCTACTTTATAATTTGTAACCCTCACGGCTACCTTACTTTGTGTAACCATCACAGTCACACTTGGAGTAACCATACGGCCGACCTCCAACTTACTCATACCCAATGCATTGGAGGGAGATATAGGTCTCACCCATCATCATAAATAATTCCCAAGAACCAAAACATAATCATACAACATGAATAATTCCATAAAAACATTGCTTTGGAATTCCGTAAAACCGAATTTAAAAAGAGTATTTTTAAAGAAAAGCCCTTAAATATCATACAATTGAAGAGAGACTTAATAGAGTGGATCGAGTATGTATGTATACTGTAAATAAACATAATAAAACATAATATAAACAGAACCCATATCACAAACAATTTAAATAGAACATAAATAATGAAGTAGAAGGTTAACCCAAAGAATGGAAATCGGGTTAAGAATTCACTTACCTCGGGTTTGTCTTACTTCAAGCTTTTTTAAACCTCCTGTATAATGGTTAAAAGAGTGTTATTAATATTTTATAGAAACGTATACATGTTTATAACATCTTATATGATCATTTCATAACATCATTTCACTCTTAATTGTTAGTATTTTTTCCCTTTTGCACTGTTTTTGGGTGAGTTCTTAACATGATTTCCATGATTGGTTCATGATGGACATTCTTGTCGATTGGAAGTGAAACTCCAGAATTGGAATGGATTAGTATTTACATATATACAGTAATATAAATTATTCCATTTATCATTTTTAATTCTTACATGAGGATGATTCATAAGTTAGAATATTAATGATGTTCGTTTAGATCATTTTAGTGGTTATTTGATAATAACAACCTCGTTTTGTATTATAAATTAGAACGATGAGTACAAAAGAATTCCAGAACTATGGGTGAGTCATAACACATGAATTATAACCTGGTTAAACCATATAAATGGTTTCATTACCAGACTTGGAAGAATTAATGGAAATTGAAATCACATCGTCCACGATGTCGGTAATTTGACACAAACGGACAATGTTTTTATTCTTTAAATAAGTGGGAGAGGAGAAGAAAAATGATGAGTAAATTTCCATGAACATGAGATCATCCAGAATATACATTATTCTGGATATTTCATGACACTTGGGAAATAATAGATGAAGAAAGAATGATAAATGAACTCAAAATAAAAGAATAAGTGAGAAATCTCTTATAAAAATTCAGCAGCCCAACGGCTATGCGACAGGGTTTTAGAAAACATTAAGAAGAGAGGGGACAAGGTTCACCCATCCAAAAATGATTCATAATACATAATATATCATTAATAATAAGGAAATAATAACATGGTATGGAAAATTGAAAATTATACCACATAAAAGAGAATTTGAAAGGAAAAAGAAAGAAATTGAGAATTTTCTTACCTTGTAGAGTAACCCTTCGAACTTGAAGGTTGGGAACTTGGGGGCTTGAGGTAACCTTGGGAGGAATACTATGAAGGTAAGGATTCTAGAGCTTTGTTGAGGGAGAATTGGTAATGAATTCAATGAAGGGAAGAGTTGGTATTTATAGGAAAAGTAAGGGATTATTTTAATAATTTCCAAGGGACACCTCATGGGCGGTATTTGCAAAACCATGGGCTTTCCCATAGTATTTTCTCATGGTATAAGCCACTTGGGACACCTAACATCTTATTTAACTATACCCAAGTCGACCATATTTATGACATCATTATTATATCATTAATGATGACATTAACACACCGAAACTAAAAACTGTATTTTTTACTATTCACCGAAAAATAAACTGTTTTAGAAAAATTCTAAAAATTCACCCTAACCATTTATCAACGTGTAGATTTCAAAAATTAAGTCCTTTTTTGAAAATAATTTTCGAAATATTATTAATTTAATTTTTAAATAAAAGCATACTTAATTCAAAAATTATCAGTTTTAATTCTACAACTACTTCTTTATCACAATGAAAAATTAACCAAGATGTTATTATCTTCTAGACTTAAGAAAATAAAATAATAATAAAATTTATTATTCATTAGGGTAATATTACTATTCATGTTACTATTTGTTAGGGTATGTTACTATTCACCAAAAAAAACAAGTTGGTTCCAATAGACTCCAAATAACATACTGAACACAATTATAGATGACAGTTTCTTAAAATTCAAAACATAGAAGGGAAAAATTTATGTTTAAAGGATAGTTATAAATATCTACTTAAAACAAAGTTCCAAGCATTTCTATTTATTTTTAGAAAAACTTGGGGTGTTACATTATCCCCACCTTCTTGAAATTGCGTCCCCGCAATTTTATTTACTTATTAAACAACTGAGGGTACTTTTCCCTCATAGCATTTCAGACTCCCATGTTGCTTCTTCAACCATGTGGTTTCTCCACAAAACCTTTACCTGGTGGATTACCTTATTCCGCAATACATGTTCCCTTCGATCAAGAATCTGAACCGGTTTCTCTTCATAAGAAAGGTTCTCTTCTAGCTGAACTGCTTCTGGGATCAAGACATGTGATGAATCTGGCACATACTTTCTCAACATCGAAACATGAAAAACATTGTGTACCTGAAACAAACTCAGAGGCAAAGCTACACAGTATGCAACTGTTCCAACTTTCTCCAAGATTTGAAAAGGACCGATGAACCATGGACTTAACTTTCCTTTATTTCTGAAACGCATCACACTTTTCCAAGGAGAGACTTTAAGGAAAACATGGTCACCTACCTCGAAAGAGAAGTCTTTCCTTTTGTTATCTGCATAACTTTTCTGCCTGCTCTGAGCTATCCTCATGTGTTGCTGGATCATCCTCACTTTCTCAACCACTTCTTCAACTAATTCTGGCCCCATCAACTTTCTTTCACCGACTTCCTCCCAAAACGCTGGAGTCCGAAACTGCTTCCCATACAAGGCCTCAAAAGGTGTCATCTGAATACTGGAATGAAAACTGTTATTATAAGAAAACTCAACTAAAGAAAGATGTTGATCCCAACTTCCCTGATAATCCATTGAACAAGCTCGAAGCATATCCTCCAAAGTTTGAATCGTTCATTCTAATTTCTCATCTGATTGAGGATGAAAAGCTGTACTGAAATTTAACTTTGTGCCCAACGACTTCTGAAGTCCCATCTAAAAGTTAGAAGTGAACCTGGGATCTCGGTCAGACACAATGGAAAGAGGAACTCCATGTAACCAGAAAATATCCTTGAGGTACATTCGAAAAAGATGATCCAAAGTCATTGTATCTCGAATAGAAAGAAAATGTGAAGACTTTGTTAGCCGATCAACAATAACCCAAATAGCATTGTTACCTTGAGAAGTCTTTGGTAGTCCCACCACAAAGTCCATGGATACATTCTCCCATTTCCACTCTGAAACTGGCAAAGGCTGAAGCATCCCCTTCAGTAATTGTCGCTCTGCTTTAACCTGTTGACATGTCAAACATCTCATGGTAAAATCAACAATATCTCTTTTCATTCCATCCCACCAATAATACCCCTAAAGGTCTCTGTACATCTTAGTACTGCCAGGATGAACAGAAAATAGAGAACTATGAGCTTCACACAACAATTCTTTCTTCAACTAGGAATCACAAGGCACACACAACCTTTTTCCAAATCTTAAAACACAATCTTTATCAAGATTAAATTCTGGAAACTTACTCATTTTAACCAATTCTACCTTTTTCTGTAGCTCACGGTCTTCCTTCTGCGCTTGCTTAATTCTGTCTGATAACAAAGACTACACTGAAACCTGAAACAAAACAGATGTATTCCCTACACCAATAACTTCTAAGACAAAATTCATCAAATCGTTAATCAAGGGATCATGTTCCAAACGTAGCATGGTTAATGATGCATGATGTTTCCAACTTAAGGCATCTTCCACTTTGTTTGCTTTCCCAATATGGTAATTGATTGTGCAGTCATAATCCTTTATCAGTTCTAACCATCTTCTCTGCCTCATGTTTAATTCCTTCTGAGTGAATATATACTTTAGACTTTTATGGTCAGTATATATTTGGAATTTGGTTCCGTATAGATGATGCCTCCAAATTTTCAAAGAAAAAACCACAGCTTCAAATTCCAAATCATGTGTGGGATAATTTAGCCCATGAGGTTTAAGTTGTCTCGAAGCATAGGCAATTACCTGATCATTCTGCATCAAAACACAACCAAGTCCTTTCAAAGAAGCATCACTATAGATGGAAAACTCACCATTTCGGGATGGTAAGGCCAAAATTGGAGCATTCACCAATCTCTTCTTCAGTTCCTGAAAACAAACATCACATTCCTCTGTCCAAACAAATTTAACTCCTTTCCGTGTTAACTTAGTTATCGGTCTAGATAACCGTGCAAAGTTCTTAACAAACCGTCGGTAATAACTTGCTAAGCCCAGAAAACTACGAATCTCTGTAACATTTGTGGTTCTTGTCCATTCATCAACTACTTTTGTTTTGGCAGGATCAACTGTTATTCCATCCTTATTTACAACGTTCCCAAGAAAAGAAATCTATTGCAACCAAAAATCACACTTGCTGAATTTTCCATATAGTTTCTTTTATTTTAATGTTTTTAAAACAACCCTTAGATGTTTTTCATGCTCCTCTTTATTTTAAGAAAATACCAGAATGTCATCAATAAATACAACCACAAACTTATCCAATAACTCATGAAATACTCTATTCATAAGATTCATGAATACAGCAGGTGCATTAGTTAATCCAAATGGCATAACAACAAATTCATAATGCCCATATCTAGTACGAAAGGCTGTTTTCGGGATGTCATCTTCCTTCACCTCCAGCTGATGGTAACCAGACCTCAATTCAATCTTGGAAAAGTACTGAGCTCCCTGGAGCTGATCAAACAAGTCATAAATATGAGGCAAAGGATACTTGTTTTTAATAGTGATGTTATTCAAAGCTCTATAATCAATGCAAAGTCTCATGGAACCATCTTTCTTTTTAACAAACTAAACAGGGGCTCCCCATGGTGAAGTGCTAGGACGAATGAAGCATTTGTCAAGCAAATCCTGCAACTGATTTTTCAATTTAAGAATTTCTATTGGATTCATACGATATGGGGGTTTTGAAATTGGCTTAGCATTAGGAACTAAGTCAATTGTGAATTCAACTTCTCGATCAGGTATGACACTGGGTAACTCATCAGGAAAAACATCAAGGTATTCATTTACCACTGGCACATCATTAATTTGAATAGTTCCCTTGTTTTCAACAATATGAGCAAGATAACTTTCATTTCCATCTTTCAATAGTTTTTTCAGCTTCCTGATATGTTATCAATTGTATGGGTTCATTCTTGTATACAAACTAAAACTCTTTCTAAAAAACAACTTCTTTAGCACTACATCAATCTTAGCATGATAATCAGAAAGTCAGTCCATCCCCAGAATAACATCAAACTCGACTAAGGGTAAAACAACAAGGTTTGCATGTAAAGTCTTTCCACAGACCACAATAGAAAGATTTTTATAATTCCTATTTTCTATAACATTTCCCCCTGGTGTTTTAACAACAAGTTTGGGTCTCATTTGTTGAGGTGATATTTCCAATTTACCAGAAAATTTCTCAGAGATGAAGGAATGTGTAGACCCCGTATCAAACAAAACTTTAGCAAAATATGAGTGAATAAACAAAGTACCCAATACAACTTCATTGGATGGCACAACATCTGCTGACGTAGTCGCAAAGGATCTCACTACACCTTTCTGCTTGTAGTCTGGCTTCTTTGCATCATTCGGATCTCTCTTTGGGAAGACATTTGCATAATGACCCATTTCACCACATTTAAAACAATTTACAGTTTGCTTATCAGGATTATTCTTAAGATCATTTTCATTGTAATCTCGAGCCATATGTCCAAAATTACCACATTTAAAACACTTCCCAGTTTTTCTAAGACATTCCCCAGGGTGTTTCTTTCCACACTTTTCACAAACTGGAAATTGGATTTTCTTACCATCAGATTTTTTTGGTTGATTCTTACCCATTGCTTGCCAACTGGACCTCTTCTTCTCTTTGTTTCCAAAATACACATGATCATCAGAAAACTCCATCTCTACCCTCTCAGCACATCGGACAAGTTTCTCATAACATTTGAATTCACGGGAGGCCAACGCCCTTCGATAACTTGGCTTTAGTCCTGAGTAAAAGCGGTTGATTTTGCTATCAAGATCCAGAATAAGATTTGGTGCATACCTCGCCAGTCGGGTGAAGTTCGCTTCATACACAGCCACTGAATCTTCCTCCTTCTGTTTCAATTCAAGGAATTGTTTCTCCATTCTAAGTCGTACCACCTTAGGAAATATTTTTCAAGGAAAAGACTTTTAAATTCATACCACTCTAAGGCATCAAAATCCTCTCTACCCCTGATATTCCTTACCATTGACCATCACTGATCAACTTCCCCTTCAAAACGATAAATGGAAAGACTTACCTTTTGATTGTCTGAACATCCCATAACATCAAATATCTTTTCAAGGGCTTTGATCCATCCTTCAGCTGCTACTGGGTCAGAAGATCAATTGAATGCAGGAGGATGTTGTCTCATAAAATGTTCCACTACTGTCATGTTCTGTTGTGGTACCTCTATTGGTTGTCTTGCATGGATGTCACCACCATTTATTGCCTGCGTTAGTTGAGCCATTACTGTCACAAACTGCTCAGTTCCAATCCCTATCATTCCGGGCTATAGTTCCGGAAGGATGTCATTATGTCGGTGCCTCTCCTCTTCAACATCCATGTTCCTTCTGCGGACAACCATTCTGAACAAACATGTCTTAGATAAAGCAACATGGTAATCTTTAAATGCTATAACATTTCAAATTAAACATAGAGTGAAAATCATTTATGTTATTCTATTAACATCACCATAACCCCTAAAGTTATCTAAACCGTCCTTTGATACCAACTATAAGGACCCAGCCTTATTACATACATAATCTTGAATTTAGTCAAGAAAACACTTCCTTTTACATTGAAGATCTTTTCAAGTTTAGAGCTTTAGAGAATTATGACAATACATTCATTACATTACACATTATTACAGAGTGGATACCATAAAAACAGTTTCCACTTTTTTTCAAAATATAAAACATTAAAACATAAAACAAGACTCCTTGACAATTCTTCAACATTTAACATGTCTTACTTCCTTGTATTACACATCCATTAACCTGTGAAAAACCATTTAAAAACTTGGTATGAGCACAAAAGCTCAGTAAGAGATGGAAAAGAAGGAAAGATCACATTAGTCCATGAATACTCATAACGTATGAAATCATTTTCAAAAGACATTCTTGTCACCCATATATACTTACTTTGTGTAACATGATATTTACACAGGATCCACACAAAACATGAGAAGATAAATATAATAATAAAGGTATCTTGTGGCATTACTTGCATAATCTTGTAACCATTCTTAGTTATCTTATAATTTTTAACCCTCACGACTACCTTACTTTGTGTAACCATCACAGTCACACTTGGAGTAACCATACGGTCGACCTCCAACTTACTCATACTCAATGCATTGGAGGGAGATATAGGTCCCACCCTTCATCATAAATAATTCCCAATAACCAAAACATAATCATACAACATGAATAATTCCATAAAAACATTGCTTTGGAATTTCGTAAAACCGAATTTAAAAAGATGATTTTTAAAGAAAAGCCCTTATAAATATCATACAATTGAAGAGAGACTTAATAGAGTGGATGGAGTATGTATATATACTGTAAATAAACATAATAAAACATAATATAAACAGAAAACATATCACAAACAATTTAAATAGAACATAAATAATGAAGTAGAAGATTAACCTAAAGAATGGAAATCGGGTTAAGAATTCTCTTACCTCGGGTTTGTCTTACTTACAAATTGTTTAAATC
This sequence comes from Viscum album, assembly GCA_963277665.1. Lineage (NCBI taxonomy): Eukaryota > Viridiplantae > Streptophyta > Magnoliopsida > Santalales > Viscaceae > Viscum > Viscum album. The sequence continues at coordinate 124,283,611 of OY728140.1, read as the reverse complement.
TCCTGTATAATGGTTTAAAGAGTGTTATTAATATTTTATAGAAACATGTTCATGTTTATAACATCTTATATGATCATTTCATAACATCATTTCACCCTTAATTATTAGTATTTTTTCCCTTTTCCACTATTTTTGGGTGAGTTCTTAACATGATTTTCCATGATTGGTTCATGATGGACATTCTTGTCGATTGGAAGTGAAACTCCAGAATTGGAATGGATTAGTATTTACATATATCCAGTAATATAAATTATTTCATTTATCATTTTTAATTCTTATATGAGGATGATTTATAAGTTAGAACATTAATGATGTTCGTTTAGATCATTTTAGTGGTTATTTGATAATAACAACCTTGTTTTGTCTTATAAATTAGAACGATGAGTACAAAAGAATTCCAGAACCATGGGTGAGTCATAACACATGAATTATAACCTGGTTCAACCATATAAATGGTTTCATTACCATACTTGGAAGAATTAATGTAAATTGAAATCATATCATCCACGATGTCGGTAATTCAACACAAACAGACAATGTTTTTATTCTTTAAATAAGTGGGAGAGGAGAAGAAAAATGATGAGTAATTTTCCATGCACATGAGATCATCCAGAATATACATGATTCTGGATATTTCATGACACTTGGGAAAGAATAGATAAAGAAAGAATGATAAAGGAACTCAAAATAAAAGAATAAGTGAGAAATCTCTTACAAAAATTTGGCAGCTCAACAGCTATGCGACAGGGTTTTAGAAAACATTAAGAAGAGAGGGGACAAGGGTCACTCATCCAGAAATGATTCATAATACAGAATAGATCATGAATAATAAAGAAATAATAACATGGTATGGAAACTTGAAAATTATACCACATAAAAGAGAATTTGAAAGGAAAAAAGAAAGAAATTGAGAATTTTCTTACCTTGTAGAGTAACCCTTCGAACTTGAAGGTTGGAACCTTGGGGGATTGAGGGAACCTTGGGAGGACTACTATGAAGGAAAGGATTCCAGAGCTTCGTTGAGGGAGAATTGGGAATGAATTCAATGAAGGGAAGAGCTAGTATTTATAGGAAAAGTGAGAGATTATTTTAATAATTTCTAAGGGACACCTCATGGGTGGTATTTGCAAAACCATGGGCCTGTCTATGGTATTTTCTCATGGTATAAGCCACTTGGGACACCTCACATCTTATTTAACTATACACAAGTCGACCATATTTATGACATCATTATTATATCATTAATGATGTCATTAACACACTGAAACTAAAAATTGTATTTTTTACTATTCACCGAAAAATAAGCTGTTTCAGAAAAATTCCCAAAATTCACCCGAACCATTTATCGACGTGTAGATTTCAAAAATGAAGTCCTTTTTTGAAAATAATATTCTAAATATTATTAATTTAATTTTTAAATAAAAGCATACTTAATTAAAAAATTATCAGTTCTAATTCTACAACTACTTCTTTATCACAATGAAAAATTAACCAAGATGTTATTATCTTCTAGCCTTAAGAAAATAAAATAATAATAAAATTTACTATTTATTAGGGTCATATTACTATTCATTAGGGTATGTTACTATTCACCAAAAAAACAAGTTGGTTCCAATAGACTCCAAATAACATACTGAACACAATTGTAGATGACAGTTTCTTGAAATTCAAAACATAAAAGGGGAAAATGTATGTTTAAAGGCTAGTTAAAAATATCTACTTAAAACAAAGTTCCAAGCATTTCTATTTATTTTTAGAAAAACTTGGGGTGTTGCAACTACACAGTGTTGGTCAGGCACTATCATAGTTCCCTTGTGAGTCCCGACTATCCTATATCCTGTCTATCATATCCCATCCTAAGAAAAAAATGAAGAATACATTAGTGAATCCTGATGCTCTGATACCATTTTGTAGCATCTCGTCCCAAACCATTGGGTCCATGCCGGATGCTATGTGACCTCATGTGTGCCTCCTTGTACGCAAGTGGCTTCTGATTAGTAGCGAGGGTTTGAGTCCATCAGTGGGAAGACTATACCCTCAGTATGATGTCATAGGATCAATAATCAACAACAACCAATATAATAAATAATTTGAGTAAACATGTGGAAAGGTAAAGATGACATACATGTCATACAAATAAAGTATCTCCCAAAGAGGAAATCATAACCAATATAAATAAAGTAAATAAATAAACAAATGATAAATTGCAAACCCCACCAATGTCTATCATATCCCACCACCATCTCCACACTCCTCAGCTCAGTAGTCCACCACCAGGCCTTTTCCCTTTATCGAATCCCCTAAGAAATCTACAAGCCAACAAAATGCCTAAGTAGGGTGGGAGTACAAGACTCAGTAGGACACCACCAATGCATCCTTAGCCAGATGTGATCCAGTATACAAGTGTATTCCATAATAATAATAAATTCTTAACAAGAATAGAAACACACAATCCAAAATTGAGCGGTCGTGCGCTAACCAAGCCTCCACAAACCCCTGATCGTACTTGCTTTGACTCCATGTTAGAAATGTACTTTATGTTGATAAGTATCTTTAACATCCACAAGGCTATTGGTGAGTCACTCGGAATCTATAAGATATCCAGTGAAAAAAAAAACTACCTAGAATCCACAAGACATCGGGTAATACTTGAAATCCACAAGGCATTGAGTATCTGTAACCTACCCGGAATCCATAAGGCATCGAGTAATGCTCATAATCCATAAGGCATCAAGTGTCGACCATTTACTCATAATCTGCAAGGAATCAAGTAGATTCCAGGTTACAAGGTTATCATGTTGTGCCATAATTATCACTACACACCATGTGTTCACCCCACAAGGAGTAATCATACCACGACGACCACCTGTCATGTATACACATACCAATCATCCAAAGGAAAACATGTTAGGTAATATCATGATAACAACCATATCACACATCATGAGAAATATAGAATCATCATACACATCAACATGTGAATCAAACATCATCATGGAATCTAGTTATCACATCAATCTCATGGAATCAAGCCATACGATATCATGGGCCACACACACACCCACATATGGTCACAATTCAAGCATGAATATTAATCAATCCACACATAAGTTACAACATTGTAATACATGTGTAATGAGAGCCCATGAAATTAAGGAACATCCCAATTTAAATTTTTCGATGTTAAAGAAAGGATAATACATCAAGCGTGGTTCGATAGCTGGAGTGGAAACCTCAACGGTCAAGAACACCGCTTTATAGCCTTATTCTCATAAACATTGACACATCATTTATCAAGATTTATCAAGGGTTCCTAGAACAAAACAAGTTGTTTTATTTCAAAAAGAAATAAGATATCTCATGTAATGATAATTTCTCTCTTAGAAAAATTTTGGATTATCCTTTTAGACCAACACATGCACTCACAATTTTCCACTCAATAATAATTATCTTTTGATAATTTCTTATCAATTATCCTTTTATAATTATCCATTGATAATTTATTATAAATTATCCTTTTATAATTATCTCTTGATAATTTGTCTCAAATTATCCTTTTATAATTATATTTTGACAATTTCTCATAAATTATCCTTTTATAATTATCTCTTGATAATTTCTCATAAATTTTCCTTTTATAAAGATATTTTGATAATTTCTCATAAATTATCCTTTTGTAACTATCTCTTGATAATTTATTATAAATTATCCTTTTATAATTATAGTTTGATAATTTATTATAAATTATCCTTTTATAATTACGTTTTGATAATTTATTATAAATTACCCTTTTTATAATTATATTTTGATAATTTATTATAAATTATCCTTTTATAATTATCTTTTGATAATTTCTCATAAATTAAAATTTTATAATTATATTTTGATAATTTCTCATTAATTATCCTTTTAGAAATTTCTCTTGATAATTTCTCATAAATTACCCTTTAATAATTATATTTGGATAATTTCTTATAAATTATCCTTTTATAATTATCTTTTGATAATTAATTACAAATTATCCTTTTATAATTATGTTTTGATAATTTCTTATAAATTATCCTTTTATAATTATATTTTGACAATTTCTTATAAATTATCATTTGATAAAATCACAACTGTCATTTGATAATTTTTTTAATAATTATTCTTTGATAATTCCTTGCAATTTTCTTTGATAATTTCATGAATTTATCTTTTGATAATTTTGATAGATTATTCATTGAATAACCTCGTCTCATTATGGTTTGATAATTATTTATACAAAGGAAGTTTTTATCATGGATTTGGTAACCCAAATCCATGACCCTACAAAATTTTATTAAAGTAAAGACAAACACACACACACACAACATTGCCCGTAGACCCATAGTCTTGTAAAACCTAAAATACAATAACAAAAAGGCCCAAAGGCCCAAAAAATTCAATTTCATATAGCCATGATGTCGAACGACAACTGCCAACCATGAAGACTCAGCGCACCTGAACGCATTGATGTAACAAACTAACAAAACACCACCTGAAGACATCATCACAAATGAAGTGTCGATCACCCAAGGATGTCTCCATGCCCTGGTAATCCCATGAGATTATCTTTTGATAATTTAAATAATCAATATTTGGTGATCTCGAACAATTATCTTCTTATGATTTAGTGCAATTATATTTTTGATAATTTCATATAAATTATCCCTTTAATAATTTTAATTAATTTATCTATGGTAATCAGATAGAATTTATCCATTCATAAATCTTGGTTTATTCTTTTATTCAAAATTAACCATTCTTTTTTAATTTGATAATAAAATAAAAAGAGAAGAAAATTAAATAAAAGAAAAACAATTAAAAATAATAATAATAACTTGCAAGACAAACCCATGAACGACGCACAAATAAGAGGGGATCCCTCAAATCGATCTAAATCGGATCAATCAAGGTTTACTGATCACGTGCAAGGTAGATCTGGTGTCACCTTAACATGATAGGATCTTTTAATCTGAATCCAAAGTGGTTTGGGTATTTCAAAAACTCCCAAAATCGTAGCAATTGAAACCTTAATTTAAAACATCCATTTTAATCACCCACTACCATAGTTCTTCCCTTTAACAGTGCACAAAAAGGACTTTAACAGCACTAAAAAAGCATTTTTTTTTTCTCAGTGTTGTTAATGGGGGGCTTTATCAGTGCTAGAAAAGCACTGATAAAGGGGGTCATTAATAGTGCTAAAAAAGCAATGATAAAGACCCCCTGTTATCATCTCTTTCATAAGCGCTGATAAAGACGCCCCTTTATTAGTGCTATAAATAGCACTCATAAAGTCCCACCTGGTATAGTATGTCATTTGAATAATAGGACACTGTAGTAAATACACCTATAACCTATATGAAAATACATAATTTAATTGAAATAAATTTTACATCAAAAATAAAAAAAAACACTAATGTATACATTTCAAACAATGTTTTTTATAATTACATTTTCAATTACTATCCAAAAACATTTAAAAACATTAATGTTTCATCGTCTTTGACACACCTACAACCCCCTCTCAAAAAATCCCTACAATGGTATTAGTTTCTGAACAAACCACCCTAACCTGAGAAAAAGAATCCACTGATAAAGAAAAAAAATATTATATTAGTAATACTATAAATAAATAAATTAAACATAAATATGAAAGAATACATTAATAAAATGTCAATTTTAAATAAAATGACACACTTAGAGTCATAACAGTCACACCATGAATCAGATTGAGGTGGGGTTGATTGATAGACATAAAAAATGGCTTATGGATCATTTTTCTAAAGTATCAAAACAATCTGAATGTGTTTTATCAATTTTTAGTATGTCAATTGGTCTTTTTACTAAAATTAATTTCAATTTTAAATAAAATGACACACTTGGGGTTATATCGGTCACACCGTTCATCAGATTGGGGGTTAGTTGATTTCTACATTTCTAAAATGACTTATGAATCATTTTCTTAAAGTATAAAAATAATCCAAATGTGTTTTATTTGTAAAGACCCGTAAATTTCAAGGAAATTTTTTTTTCTTAATTTTCTTTGGATTTTACAAGAACGCAGTTTCAGACGGCACCTGATTCTGAGGCCCGGTGTGCCCGGAATCATGTTCCGAAGTTTGGCTCGGGTACGTTCAGTGAACGAACGAGCGGGTTTTTCTAACTTTTGAACCGGTGCTCGGAATCGAATTCCGAGGGCACCGATGGAATCGCAACGCCGGTACTTGCTTAGAAATGCCTCTTCCGGAGTTGCGTTTGCTCAGGTGTGGTTTTTAATTTTTGGGCTTAAGTTAAGAAATAAAATAATGTGGTACGACAAACTTTATTTTATTTCACTTAAAGCCGCTTAAAGCCACTTAAAACTGCTTAAGCTGAGTTAAAGCGGATAGGGTACAATTCAAAATATCCTACCCTCTTGGTAGGATATTTGTGAGGTGGGGCCCGCACGAGCCCCACCGTTTCTTTTCCGCTAAGTAACACACCCGCGAAAACCCTTTTTAAATGAAAGTCAACTGGGGCGTTTCTTAAACTATTAAACGCTCTTTTTAATTGGGCGGTTAAGTTCGTTGAAATTAATTCTATGAATTAATTTTGTTCGTTTCTTAACACGTTTTCGTTTGTTGGCATGTAATAAAATAAGACCAACACTTTTCTTCTTGAGTGTTGTTCGTTGAGAGGATTTGACAGAAATCTTAAGTCCTTCATCCTCCTTCGCGAAGAATGCGAAGAACGCGAAGAACGCGAAGAACGTCGGCCTTCGACGAAAGGCGACGAAGAACGCCAAACCCTCAGAGATCGACGACGTGACACCGTGTTCCGCGACGCCAACGATTCTCCTCCTGCGACGTTCTTCTGCGACGTTCCTTCTTCCGCGACAAATCTTCAAACATCCGTTTCAGGTAGGAGTTTACGAATCTTTTAAATTCCTTTGTGGATTTTATACTTGACATGGATTTAATTCGTGTAAATTAAATCCGTGTGTTTTCTTTACCCCTCGGAGATCGTCGATGTGACGCCGTATACCGCGACGACGTGACGCCCTTCCGCGACGCAATGATCACCTCCTACCGCGACGATCAATTCCGCGTAGAACGCTCACTCGACGACTACAGCGAGGTAGGGATTTTTATTTGAAAATAATATTTTATTCCCGTAGTTGTTTCCTTCTAAAACAAAGAGCCCAGGATCAAGTGCAATTTTAATTTATTAAAATTGTATCTTGTTATGTTTTCATGTGTTGATCAATATTTTCCCGATTGTTATCACCTAACGCGGAGGGTGCGGGCCAAACAAACACGGCCCGACAACCCTCCGTAGTTCTTCATTAATGTGTGAAACGGCAGACGACGAAAAAACGGGCCGCAGAGACGATTTGTTGATTCCGCAGTGAAGAACGGGACCCGGGAGGAGCTACGGCGCAGACGGAAGTGGAATCGGACCACCGGAGCAACTCCGGTGGCCCGCGGAATCCACCGGCGGCGCGGGGCGTCGTCGCGCCGCCGGATGGAGTCGCCGCGGCGGCGGCCGACCAGACCCGCGACCGCGCGGGTCCGGCGACACACGGGACGCGGCAAAGCCGCATCCGCTGACCAAGCGCGGCCCCACGCGGGGCCGCGACACCTCATCCCGCGGGGGCAGCGCACCCCGCGGTTCCTCCGCTCGGCCGCTCGGCCGAGCCGAGCCGGGCCGACCCGCCGGCCGGGTCGCGCCCAGGCCGGGCCGGGTCGCGCCCAACCGGGTCGGGCCGATCCATGGGGGGTCGGGCCAGGTCGGTCCGGGCCCAGACCCCCCGTTTCCGGACCTTTTCGGTCTTTTACTCATAACTTGAGCTACGGGCCTCCGAACGACGCGCCATCAGCGGCGATGAGATCCTTGGATCGAGACGGTCGTTTTGGTATATCACACTCAAGGTTTCGAAATACTTTGGGTTCGGCCGGGTTGGTTCGTACACGAAACCAATCGGGCCCTCGGAGCGGAAACGCTCATATCTTGAGCTTCAGACGTCCGATTGACGTGCCGTCGACTTTGTTGAATTCCTCTAAGTGAGACGGATCTTTTGGCATACTCCGTCCGAGGTTGGGACGCAGGTGGAGTACGGCCGGGTTGGTTTTGCCTTAAAAACCAACCGGGCCCCTGGGACGAAAAGGCCAATAACTCTCAGACCTGGCGTCCGATTGACGCGCCTGCGACGTTGAGTTCCTGTTGACGATATGGAACTTTTGGATACATCAACTCTGGACTATGTTTCAGTTGATGTATCAGCCTCTCGGCTCGTGGAGTGGACCCTCCGAAACGAGCTGGTTGTGTGCGGGAACCCTAGAGCTGGCTGCGACTGCTACTGTGACGACGACGACTGTATAGAGATCCTCAGTGGATTCGACGGCGATGACTACAACACTCAGCGATCCTTTGTGGGTCAGTGCTACCGATCCTGTGTGGGTCTGATCCTGTGTGGGTCTTTGCGGAGGTTAGTTACCTATCGATCCTTTGTGGGTCAGATCCTTTGTGGGTCATTGCGGGGGTTAGTACCTATCGATCCTTTGTGGGTCCGACGACTTAGATGGATCAGTGATCATCTCTATCGTCATTCGAAAAAGTATACCTGTGTGAGCTGAATCCTGTTTTGTTTTCCTTTGTGGATTGTGTTGTGCTATCCTGTGTGGATTTACGTTTTGCTTTCCTATGTGGACTGGGTTGTACTTGGGCTCGGATGTTGGAGCCGAACGGGAATTGATGACTTAGGTATATGTATGGGCATATACCTAAGCCGTGTCGGATGTTACTTCGTGATTGTATCTTTCCTTTGTGGTTTATCCTTTGTGGATTTTGGGAGACCTTCGGGGGTCTCGGGGTCCCTACTGAGTAGCTTATACTCACCCCTGCACGGGCTATGCCCGCACTACGTTGTGTTGGTTGCAGACGACGGACAGCGCTGATCGTGGTGGAGGCTTGAGGAGCAGGACGGTACCTGGAGTTGGACCACTGGGTGGGACGTACTCGGAGCGGTCGGCTGGACCCGAGGAGGAGTGGAGGCTATCTGTACCCACCCTTCAGGTGGGTCTTCCAGTGGACGGCTCAACGTTGAGGCTTTACTTTTCAGTTGTTGTTTTCCCTTTCGAGTTGTACTTTACTTTCAGTTTGGGTTTGTATTCTGGCCCACTTACTTTTCCGCACTTACTGTTGTACCAGTTTTTACTTAGTGTTTACTTCTTCCGCTTGTTTACTCTGTGGTGCTTGTTTACTTTACAAATGCAATGCCTTCCCTTTTTCCGGGATTTACACCTTGGTGCTAGTCGCCATCCCCTGGCCTTTGGAAGGCGGGCTTGGGGTAGTCACGACACGGGCCCCGAGGACGGGTCGTGACAAATTGGTATCAGAGGAGTTCGGTTCTACCGCAGACTCTGATCTTTCTTCTATGTGAAACAATAGTGTTTAGTGTATTGGGTGTGGTTATCAGTCCAGGGAGTCCAGTGTTGGTGCGGCGGCCGACGTATCCGTACACCAGGACCCTGACTTCTGATTTCCGACTTAATGCACGAAAACATTGATTGCATGTGTGTTTCAAGTTTTCTTTGTGATTACTTTGTGTCAGCTCACCAGGTATACTGTTCTGATCATGGCGCACCTGTTCCCTTTTCAGGATGGCCCCATGACGGCAGCCAGCTAGGGTTCTGAGAGTTGAGCGTGACGACAGCCCGCCGAGCGACGAGGCCTCGGTACAGGGCCCTTTGACAGCAGAGGCACTGGCGGTACCTCTACCCGCCGAGCCACCGATGCTTCCAGCACCAGCCGCTGACGATGCACGTCACCTTAGTGCACTGCATGAGTTCCAGAGCCAGCGACCGCCCAGGTTCCGCGGGGAGACGGACCCCCAGGCAGCCGAGGACTGGCTGGAGGCAGTTGTACGAGTTTTCCGGTTAGCGAGGACACCAGCAGACCTCATGGTGATCCTCGCAGCGAGCCTACTGCAGGCAGCAGCGAGCCGATGGTGGAGCTTGATGCTCCAGGTGCACGATGAGCCATCTCTTCTCTGGACGGACTTTGAGGGCCTCTTCCGCTCATAGTTCGTCCCAGCCACCCTCCGTGCGGTGCGCATCCAGGAGATTCTTCAGCTACGGCAGGGCAGCTTGACGGTCGCCCAGTACTCGATGAGGTTTACCGATCTCTCTCGCTACTCGACCGACATGGTACGGGACCCATTCTTCCGGGCCCGGACCTTTGAGCAGGGATTGAGACATGAGATCAGGGCATCGCTGATCTCCCTCAGCATTCCGACTCAGGCAGGAGTACTGGAGCGAGTCCTTCTGATCGAGAGCTTTCTTGCTGAGTCTACATCAGCAGCGAAACCTACCGCAGGGCGGCAGGTAGCAGAGTCTTCCGCATCAGGCAGTCGACGGATGACTTAGGGGTCCCGGCAGACCAGACCCTCACGTAGACGACCTCAGGACACTGGCTCAGCAGTGCGGGACACACAGCGCGGAGCCAGTCTTTCGAGAGGCAGGCAGTGCTACACTTGCGGTGGGCAGGGTCACATGGCTCGTGACTGCCCAACCCACCGTGCCGAGGAGCAGCAGACGGTTGAGGGGCCACCCAGGCAGAGGCAGAGGGTCGACCGTGGCGGTCCGCAGGGAGGAGGCGGACGAGGCAGAGGAGCTGGCCGAGCAGCAGGTGGTGGGCGACGCTTTGAGGCTCTACCACCACCACCACTAGGAGGTCCACCCCGGCCACAGGGAGCTGGCGGGCAGAGACAGGCACAACTCCAGGCAGCGGAGGCCTACGACCACGGCGCGCCCGAGATGATTCGAGGTACGATCTGTGTCTATTCCACCCTTGCTGCAGTTCTTATAGACACAGGAGCGAGTCACTCTTCCATAGCCGCTTCCCTTGTTCGGAGCTCGGAGATTCCGACAGAGCCGTTGGCTCGATCCTTACGGCTAGAGACTCCTACGGGAGCAGACTCGACGATTACGCACTGGTGCCGGCAGTGTGAGCTTACTCTAGGAGGCGAGAGCTTCGGCTGGGATCTTCTTGTAGCGACATCGAGGCCTTATGACGTCATCTTGGGCATGGATTGGCTATCTATCGTCCATGCTCAGATTGACTGTATTAGGCGCAAGGTGCGATGTGTACGCACCGACGAGAGCAGGTTCACCTTCACCGGCGAGAAGGGAGCCTTCACAGCACAGGATGGACTTCCGCAGAGGAGAGGACAACCCATCACTCATTAGTTGGCTAGCCTCATCCTAGGAGCAGTTGACGTGCGGAGTCCTAGTTTTCCTGCAGTGGTGGATCTGTATGCAGACGTCTTTCCCGACGACGTTCCAGGACTACCTCCTCGCAGAGAGGTAGACTTTTATATTGACCTGTACCCCGGGATCGCCCCGATATCGACTCCAGCATATCGGATGGCCCCCGCTGAGCTTCGAGAGCTACGGGTATAGTTGGAGGACTTGCAGGGCAAGGGATTCATCTAACCCAGTGTTTCACCCTGGGCTTCCCCGATATTGTTCGCCAAGAAGGCAGACGGGAGCTTGCGACTTTTTGTCGACTATCGTCGCCTGAACCAGGTGACGGTGAGGAACAAGTGTCCGCTACCGAGGATTGATGACCTATTCGATCAGCTCAAGGGAGCACGGTGGTTCTCGAAGATAGACCTCGGGTCAGGCTATCATCAACTTAGAGTTCGGGACGAGGACGTGCAGAAGACGGCCTTCAGATGTCGGTATGGCCACTATGAGTTCTTGGTTATGCCATTCGGCGTAACCAACACTCCAGCAGTGTTCATGGGCCTCATGAACATGATCTTTCAGCCATACCTCGATCGATTTGTCGTAGTCTTCATCGACGATATTTTGATTTACTCGACGACTGAGGAGGAGCACGCCTACCACTTGCGGGTTGTACTAGACACACTCCGAGAGCACCAGCTTTATGGCAATCTCTCGAAGTATAAGTTCTGGATACGTGAGGTCCACTTCTTGGGACACGTCATCTCTGAGGCGGGAGTTGCAGTGGATCCTGCGAAGATCGAGGCAGTGCTAGCTTGAGAGTCACCCAGGAGCGTGACGGAGGTGCGAAGTTTCTTGGGACTAGCTGGATACTATCGAAGATTTGTGCCAGACTTCTCCAGAGTTGCGGCACCACTCTCAGCTTTGACGAAGAAGGGGAAACCCTTTGTGTGGTCAGACAGATGTCAGCAGAGCTTCCAGGAGCTGAGACAGAGATTGACCAGCGCACCCATCTTGAGGTTGCCTGAGGAGGGAGTAGGGTACGTAGTCTACTGCGATGCATCAGGGACCGGACTCGGATGTGTCCTGATGCAGGAGCGGGCAGTGATCGCCTATGGATCACGTCAGTTGAGGCCACATGAGCAAAACTACACTACCAATGACCTGGAGTTAGCAGCAGTGGTCTTCGCACTGAAGACATGGAGACACTATCTGATGGGCGAGCGCTTTACAGTCTTTTCTGACCACCAGAGTCTCAGGTACATCTTCTCTCAGAAGGACCTGAACCTGAGACAGCGGTGATGGCTCGAGTTCCTCCAGGACTATGACTTTGAGATAGTCTATACTCCTGGGAAGGGGAACGTGGTAGCTGATGCTCTCAGCAGGAGGACGGGCATTCAGCTACTCAAGGAGGCGACAGAGCAGCTAGCCGCTTTGCGGATATCCTTCATGGATAGAGATGGAGCAGTCTTCCTTCAGTCTCTCACAGTCACTCCTCCACTACTGCAGCGGGTCAGGGAGGCACAGCGTGGGGACACTGACTGTGAGACGCGGCGTGCACAGATATCCTCAGGACAGGCACCTGATGGTTTCTCCTTTGGAGCAGAGCACGACATCCTTTTCAGAGGACGTACCATGGTACCAGTTGCTTCACGGGAGGAAGTGCTGAGAGAGTTTCACACTTCTCCCCTAGCGGTACATCCTGGAGTGGCGAAGATGTACCGAGATCTCAGACGACAGCACTGGTGGCCAGACATGAAGAATGTTGTGGCAGAGTTCATTTCTCGATGCCTCACCTGCCAGCAGGTAAAGGCAGAGCATCAGGTACCAGCAGGCTTGGTACACCCTTGGAGGTCCTGGAGTGGAAGTGGGACGGCATATCTATGGACTCCGTGACTGGACTTCCATGCACTTCCAGAGGTCACGACTCCATTTGGGTGATTGTCGACCGACTCACCAAGTCGGATCACTTCTTACCCATCAGAGAGCAGGACTCAGTGGAGAGCTTGGGGCGTCTCTACGTTCAGGAGATTGTACGGCTTCACGGTGTGCCATCATCTATCGTCTCTGATCGAGATGCTCGCTTTACTTCCCGGCTTTGGAAGGGGTTGCAGGATGCGTTCGGGAAACAGCTACGTCTGAGCACCTCCTTTCACCCTCAGACGGATGGTCAAACGGAGAGGACCATTCAGACTCTCGAGGACATGCTCCGCGCATGTGTCCTCAACTTTGGTCGTAGCTGGGAGGACCACCTACCCTTGGTGGAGTTCGCGTACAACAACAGTTACCACTCCACCATCGGGATGGCACCATACGAGGCGTTGTACGGCAGACCTTGCAGATCTCCTTTGTGCTGGACAGACCCTGGGGAGTCAGCACTTGTGGGACCAGAGATGGTCCGTGCCACGACAGAGAAGGTCCAGGTCATCCAGGAGCGGATGAGGACAGCTCAGAGCCGGCAGAAGTCTTACGCTGACAGGAGGCGGAGGCCACTAGAGTTCGAGGATGGCGACCACGTCTTCTTGCGTGTCTCACCTCGACGTGGATTACGGAGATTTGGACGAGGCGGCAAGTTGTCTCCACGCTTCATCGGACCATTCCAGGTCCTCGGCAGGATTGGCGAGGTGGCTTATCGCCTGGCTCTACCACCTCAGTTGCACCGGGTGCACGACGTCTTCCACATATCTCAGCTGAGGAGATACGTGCACGACCCGACGCACATCATTGACCACGGGGAGCTAGACATTGATGAAGGGGGGACTTTTGCGGAGATCCCGGTGGAGATCGAGGATCGACAGGAGCGGGTCCTACGTGGACGGTCGATTCCTCTAGTGCACATCAGATGGCAGCACGGGAACCTCCAGGAGAGCACTTGGGAGCGGGAAGCTCAGATGCGTGCTCAGTACCCACTTTCGTTTCCCTAGCTTTTGATATATCTTTACGGGGACGTAAAGCCCTGAGGTGGGAGTGATGTAAAGACCCGAAAATTTCAAGGAAATTTTTTCTTCTTAATTTTCTTTGGAATTTTACAAGAACGCAGTTTCAGACGGCACATGATTCTGAGGCCCGATGTGCCCGGAATCATGTTCCGAATTTTGGCTCGGGTACGTTCAGTGAACGAACGAGCGGGTTTTTCTAACTTTTGAACCGGTGCTCGGAATTGAATTCTGAGGGCACCGATGGAATCGCAGCGCCGGTACTTGCTTAGAAACGCCTCTTCCGAAGTTGCGTTTGCTCGGGTGTGTTTTTTAATTTTTGGGCTTAAGTTAAGAAATAAAATAATGTTGTACGACAAACCTTATTTTATTTCACTTAAAGCCGCTTAAAGCCACTTAAAGCTGCTTAAGCTGAGTTAAAGCAGATAGGGCACAATTCAAAATATCCTACCCTCTTGGTAGGATATTTGTGAGGTGGGGCCCGCACGAGCCCCACCGTTTCTTTTCCGCTAAGTAACGCACTCGCGAAAACCCTTTTTAAATGAAAGTCAACTGGGGCGTTTCTTAAACTATTAAACGCCCTTTTTAATTGGGCGGTTAAGTTCGTTGAAATTAATTCTATGAATTAATTTTGTTCGTTTCTTAACACGTTTTCGTTTGTTGGCATGTAATAAAATAAGACCAATACTTTTCTTCTTGAGTGTTGTTCGTTGAGAGGATTTGACAGAAACCTTAAGTCCTTCATCCTCCTTCGCGAAGAACGCGAAGAACGCGAAGAACGCCGGCCTTTGACGAAAGGCGACAAAGAACGCCAAACCCTCAGAGATCGACGACGCGACACCGTGTTCCGTGACGCCAACGATTCTCCTCCTGCGACGTTCTTATGCGACGTTCCTTCTTCCGCGACAAATCTTCGAACATCCGTTTGAGGTAGGAGTTTACGAATCTTTTAAATTCCTTTGTGGATTTTATACTTGACATGGATTTAATTCGTGTAAATTAAATCTGTGTGTTTTCTTTACCCCTCGGAGATCGTCGACGCGACGCCGTATACCGCGACGACGCGACGCCCTTCCGCGACGCGACGATCACCTCCTACCGCGACGATCAATTCCACGTAGAACGCTCACTCGACGACTACGGTGAGGTATGGATTTTTATTTGAAAATAATATTTTATTCTCGTAGTTGTTTCCTTCTAAAACAAAGAGCCAGGGATCAAGTGCAATTTTAATTTATTAAAATTGTATCTTGTTACGTTTTCATGTGTTGATCAATATTTTCCCGATTGTTATCACCTAACGCGGAGGGTGCGGGCCAAACAAACACGGCCCGACAACCCTCCGCAGTTCTTCGTTAATGTGCGAAACGACGGACGACGACGAAACGGGCCGCAGAGACGATTTGTTGATTCCGCAGTGAAGAACGAGACCCAGGAGGAGCTACGGCGTAGACGGAAGTGGAATCGGACCACCGGAGCAACTCCGGTGGCCCGCGGAATCCACTGGCGGCCGGAGGAGGCGGCGCCCCGGCGCGCCGCCGGATGGAGCTGCCGCGGCGGCGGCGGCCGACCAGACCCGCGACCGCGCGGGTCTGGCGACACACGGGACGCGGCAAAGCCGCGTCCGCTGACCAAGTGCGGCCCCACGCGGGGTTGTGGCACCTCATCCCGCGGGGGCAGCGCGCCCCGCGGTTCCTCCGCTCGGCCGCTCGGCCGACCCGTGCCGGGCCGACCCGCCGGCCGGGTCGTGCCCTGGCCGGGCCGGGTCGCGCCCAACCGGGTCCGACCCGGACCCGGGTCGGGCCGATCCAGGGGGGTCGGTCCGGGCCCAGACCCCCAGTTTCCGGACCTTTCGGTCTTTTGCTCATAACTTGAGCTACGGGCCTCCGAACAACGCGCCGTCAGCGGCGATGCGATCCTTGGATCGAGACGGTCGTTTCGGTATATCACACTCAAGGTTTCGAAATACTTTGGGTTCGGCCGGGTTGGTTCGTACACGAAACCAACCGGGCCCTCGGAGCGGAAACGCTCATATCTTGAGCTCCGGACGTCCGATTGACGTGTCGTCGACTTTGTTAAATTCCTCTAAGTGAGATGGATCTTTTGGCATACTCCGCCCGAGGTTGGGACGCAGGTAGAGTACGGTCGGGTTGGTTTTTCCTTAAAAACCAACCGGGCCTCTGGGACGAAAAAGCCAATAACTCTCAGACCGGGCGTCTGATTGACGCGCCGTCTGCGACGTTGAGTTCCTGTTGACGATACAGAACTTTTGGATACATTAACTCTGGACTATGTGTCAGTTGATGTATCAGCCTCTCGGCTCGTGGAGCGGACCCTCCGAAAACGAGCTTGCTGTGTGCGGGAACCCTAGAGCTGGCTGCGACTGCTACTGTGATGACGACGACTATACAGAGATCCTCAGTGGATTCGACGGCGACGAATACAACACTCAGCGATCCTTTGTGGGTCAGTGCTACCGATCATGTGTGGGTCTGATCCTGTGTGGGTCAGCACTCAGCGGTCCTGTGTGGGCCAGCGCCTACAGATCCTATGTGGGTCCGATCCTATGTGGGTCTTTGCGGGGGTTAGTTACCTATCGATCCTTTGTGGGTCAGATCCTTTGTGGGTCATTGCGGAGGTTAGTATCTATCGATCCTTTGTGGGTCCGACGACTTAGATGGATCAGTGATCATCTCTATCGTCATTCGAAAAAGTATACCTGTGTGAGCTGAATCATGTTTTTCTTTCCTTTGTGGATTGTGTTGTGTTATCCTGTGTGGATTTACGTTTTGCTTTCCTGTGTGGACTTTGTACTTGGGCTCGGATGTTGGAGCCGAACGGGAATTGATGACTTAGGTATATGTATGGGCATATACCTAAGACGTGTCGGATGTTACTTCGTGATTGTATCTTTCCTTTGTGGTTTATCCTTTGTGGATTTTGGGAGACCTTCGGGGGTCTCAGGGTCCCTACTGAGTAGCTTATACTCACCCCTGCACGGGCTATGCCCGCACTACGTTGTGTTGGTTGCAGACGACGGACAGCGCTGATCGTGGTGGAGGCTTGAGGAGCAGGACGGTACCTGGAGGTGGACCACTGGGTGGGACGTACTCGGAGCGGTCGGCTGGACCCGAGGAGCAGTGGAGGCTATTTGTACCCACCCTTCAGGTGGGACTTCCAGTGGACGGCTCGACGTTGCGGCTTTACTTTTCAGTTGTTGTTTTCCCTTTCGAGTTGTACTTTACTTTCAGTTTGGGTTTGTATTCTGGCCCACTTACTTTTCCGCACTTACTGTTGTACCAGTTTTTACTTAGTATTTACTTCTTCCGCTTGTTTACTCTGTGGTGCTTGTTTACTTTACAAAGGCAATGCCTTCCCTTTTTCCGGGATTTACACCTTGGTGCTAGTCGTCAGCCCCTGGCCTTTGGAAGGCGGGTTTGGGGTAGTCACAGCACGGGCCCCGAGGACGGGTCGTGACATTATTGGTTTGGAGTATGCCACTTGGGTTTTGTACTTATAAATTGTTTTCCTAAAGTAGTAAAATAATCCAAATATTTTTGCTCGGTTTTTAGTATGTCACTTGTTATTTTTACTAAAATTATTGTCAATTTTAAATAAAGACACATTTGGAGTCATATTGGTCACATTGTGCATCAAATTGAGAGGAGACTAATTCTTACATGTCAAAAATGACATACGGATTTTTTTCCTAAAGTATAAAAATAATCCAAATTTGTTTTCTCAGTTTTGAGTATGTCAATTGTGTTTTTTTATTAAAATGTCATTTCAAACAAAAAACACACACTTTGAGTTATAATAGTCACATCATGTGTCGATTTGATGTGATACTACTTTATACAAGTAAAAAAATACATATTAATCATTTTCCTTAATTATAAAGATAATAATGGCATGTTTTCTCGGTTTTTAGTGAGTGAAATTGGTTTTGAATGAAAATGTCAATTTTAAAATGATAACAAACACTTTTAGTCATACTGGTCACACCATTCATCAGATTGAGGTGTGGTTAATTCATACACATCAAAAATGACTTATGGATTTATTTCCTAAAGTATCAAAAAAACTAAATGTGTTTGCTTGGTTCTCACTATGTCACTTGTTCTTTTTACTAAAATTAGTGTCAATTTTAAATAAAAAGACACACTTAGAGTCACAGTGGTTACGTCATGCGTCAGATTGAGGTGAGGTTGATTCCTACACATCAAAAATGAATTATGGATCATTTTAATAAATAATCAAAACAATCTAAATGCATTTTCTCAGTTAGTATGTCACTTGTTTTTTTACTAAAATTAATGTTGATTTTAAATAAAAAGATACACTTGGAGTTATACCGGTCACACTGTGCATCTAATTGAGGTGAGGTTGATTCATAAACATAAAAAATGACCTATGGATATTTTTTCTAAACTATCAAAACATTTCTAATAAATTTTCTCAGTTTTCAGTATGTCACTTATTCTATTTACTAAAATTAATATCAATTTTAAATAAAAAGATACACTTGGAGTAATATCGATCACATCATGAATCAAATTGATGAGACGTTGATTCCTAAACATCAAATATTAATTATGGATCATTTTCATAAATTATCAAAACAATTTGAATGTGTATTCTCAGTTTTCAGTATGTGACTTGTTCCTTTTACTAAAATTGATGTTAATTTTAAATTAAAAGACACACTTGGAGAAATATCGGCCACACCGTGCATCAGATTGAGGTGGGGTTGATTCATACACATCAAAAATGAATTATGTATCATTTTTATAAAGTATAAAAAGAATCCGAATGTGTATTCTTAGTTTTTAGTATGTCATCTTTTTACTAAAATTAATGTCAATATTAAATAAAAAGATACACATGGAGTCATATCAGTCACACCATGCATCAAATTGAGGTTTAGTTGATTCCTACCTGATACAAATGACATATGGATCATTTTCCTAAAGTATCAAAATAATATCAATACATTTTCTTAGTTTTCAGCATGTCACTTTTTCTTTTTACTAAAATTAATGTCGATTTTAAATAAAAAGACCCACTTGGAGTTACATCGGTCATTCCCTACACCGGATTCAGGTGAGGTTGAAACCTAAACATCAAAAATGAATTATGGATTATTTTCCTAATGTATCAAAACAATCCTAATGCATTTTCTTAGTTTTCAATATGTCACTTATTCTTTTAACTAAAATT
This sequence comes from Viscum album, assembly GCA_963277665.1. Classification (NCBI taxonomy): domain Eukaryota; kingdom Viridiplantae; phylum Streptophyta; class Magnoliopsida; order Santalales; family Viscaceae; genus Viscum; species Viscum album. The sequence goes on along the minus strand of OY728140.1, from coordinate 124,264,203 downwards.
AATACAACTTTAAATAAAAAAGACACAGTTTGAGTCATATTGGTCACATCATTTATTGTATTGAGGTGAGGTTGATCCCTACACATAAAAAATTAATCATGTATCATTTCCATAAACTATCAAAACAATACAAATGCATTTTCTCAGTTTTGAGTGTGTCGGATTTATTTTTTACTAAAATTTCATTTCAAACTAGAAACACGCACTTTGAGTCATACCAGTCACATCGTGTGTTGGTTTGATGTGCGACTACTTCCTATATGTCACAAATGACTTATGAATAATTATACTAAATTATCAAGATAATCAGAGCATTTTTTCTTAGTTTTCAGTGGGTAGAACACATTTTGAACTAAAATATCAATTTTAAACTGATAGCGAACACATTGAGTCATACTGGTCACATCAAGTGTTGGATTGAGATCCATTTGATTCCTACATGTTAAAAATGACTTATGAATCATTTTACTAAAGTATCAAAACAATTCGAATGCATTTTCTTGTTTTTTAGTATTTCATTAGTTCTTTTTACTAAAACTAATGTCAATTTTAAATAAAAAAGACACACTTGGAGTCATATAGGTCACAATGTGCGTTAGATTGAGGTGAAGTTGATTCCTACATGTCATAAATGACTTATGGATAATTTTCCTAAATTATAAAAACATTCCAAATGCATTTTCATGGTTTTTAGTTTTTTAATTTATATTTTTACTAAAATTAATGTCAATTTTAAATTAAATGACACACTTGAAATCATACCAGCCACACCGTGTGTCGGATTGAGGTGTGAAAAATTCATACACATCACAAATGAATTATCAATTTATGTCATAATGCATCAAAACAATCTGAATGTGTTTTCTTGATTTTGAGTAAGTGATGTGTGTTTTGAACTAAAATGTAAATTATAATCTAAAAACATAGAGTCTAAGTCATACCGAGCACACTGTGTATCAGATTGAGGTGCGGCTGGTTGAGTATGTGATATATTTTTTTCTTTCCACTCATAAAAAAATCCAAAAAAGAGAGAACATGTTCCATTCTAGTGGAAGAGAAACCTCATTCCCCTTAAAACACTTCACGTTTCAGGTAGCATGGGGATTCTTCTTCCATTAGAAAGGAACGTGTTATTTCTTTTCCAGCTTATTGAAGACAGTTGAAAGAAAAATATGACTTCCCAAAATATCTATGAAAAAAACTAAATAAGTATTCAATAAAAATGATAAATTAACATACAAATAATAGGTAAAATGATAAAAAAAAATTAATTAAATAAGTAGTAGGAATTCACCTTTTCGTGATGGTTGTATACATTCTCAACCCATTTCCTTGTTGTCATTATCTTTGTTTCATCCTCAAAGTCCAATATCGCATGAGCACGAGCAGCTTCGAACAAACCACCCTAACCTGAGAAAAAGAATCCACCTACATATTAAAATAATTCTAATATTAGTTATACTATAAATAAATAAATAAAACATAAATGTGAAACAATAAATTAATAAAATGTCAATTTTAAACTAAAACCATACAATTTGAGTCATACCGGGTACATCGCATATCAGATTGAGTGCATGATCATAGTATAGGAGTGAATCAACCTTGTTGACGAATTCATTTCTTCATGATCTCTTTGAAAATTAAAAAATAAGTATCGGATAAAAATAACGAGTAAATCAAATAAAAAAAGTATATAAAATGGTGAAAAAACTCAACTAAATAAGAAGTATGAAGTCACATCTTCATGATATATGTGTACATTCTGACACCAGGTATACTGCTTATTTGTTTCTAAAAAATCTATTTCATCTTGTGAATATAATGATTTTAAACATTCATGGTAGTTCTAGAAAAATATAAATACAAAAAGGATTAATAAATATTTTAAATGAAATAGTAATTATCTTTGAAAATTCTTCTTCAAGGATGCTAGTTTGTTGATGGTATGTGATCTCTCTCAAAAATTTACAAACATAATAACCACAATATTTTCTATTTTTTTATTTCATACATTGGAGAAACATTGATAAAATAATTAATTTGTTTTGATATGTGCTTTTATAGTGAAATCATATTATATATACCTTGATAATTATCCACTTGTAGATATTGATATGCTCCTTGTGCGCATGGACTGTCCTCATGCCATGATTTGCATGATATTTAAACTCTTCTCTATCATAATAGAATTCTAATTAAAACATAATATAAGATATATAACTTGAATTTTGGTTCTAAAACATTGGATGTATTATATTAAAAATTGAAGAAGAAAAATCATCACATGTGGTCGGTTTGTTGGGTATCCATGTAGTGAATCCAGAAAATAAATCTTTGGAGTATCCAAATTGACTACAATGAGTACCCAATGTTGCCTAAAAATGAAAAGAAATAAGTAATGAAAGGAATGAAAATATATTTTACATGATTAAATTTTAGAAGTTTTAGCCCTTTATCGTTGGTTTTAAGAAGAGTTTGTTATCAATAAGTTTTCTTTCAAATGATTTGGTCAGTTTTTACACTATTTTATCAATTTTTTTATTCCATTTTGGTTTGGTCTGTAGAAGTGATGTGAGGACTAATGAGTCCATATTTATGTTCATGGGGTAATCCCTTCAATTGGTATTCATATATACACCTGTAAAAAAATATGAATTGTATTTAGTCATAATTAACATAGAAGGGAAGCTATTGAAAAAAAAACATAAAAACACACCTCGTGTATACATTTACAACTAAGACTCCTAGCCATTCATACTTGAGGATTTCATTTACATTCTCTAGAGTAATGGAGTCTGTAGTGGCCTCTATGTACATTTGTTCTTCAAAAGCAACTATGTGATTACTGCTACTTTGTAACTATGTATCTGCATGAACCTTCAATGTTAGTAAATGTGGATATTGAACGGGAAGGGTAAATGTTCTTTTTAAATATCTTTTGGATTGGTTGGTTGATCCTTTAGATGGATTTGATTCGACCTTTCATTTCACCCCTTCTTTTTTCTATCTATAATAACATTCATCGATTCAAACCTTCTTTCATTAATTGTTAAAGGATTAGCATAAAAAATAAATTGGAAATGAATACCTCCTTATCGAAATGTTTTTTACAAGATATGATAGCCATTGCTGTGAATATTTCAATAGCTTTCTTGACCATATGAATATTTGTGTCATCAAGTGGAACAGGTAGCTCAGTGCTCAGCTCATGAGCTATGTTAATCCCCACTCTCACATGACTTGTTGGAATTTGTTTGTTGTGTAGAGTGTCTTCTTGGATATTGAACATGATAGCCCTCACAAAAAGGTAATGGGTGGGTATTGATAGATATAAATCATAGTCATTTTTACCTTATTGAATATCAGTACAGGAAAGGTATCAGTGTCTTCCTGATTCACATTTCATAGAAACAATTATGATAATATTGATAACCCCATCTAAGACAACTCTTTTAGGTGAATGGCTCACCTCAAAGTTGGTTGGGGTGGGGGTGATCTTCATGCAGTGGTTGTTCTTGAGTTGTTTCTTCTCCTTACTTCACCCACATAACATTTTCTAGAAACTTATATTTCTAATTATATTTTTCTTCAAGGGAAGTTAATCATGACTGAATCTCTTCCACTTGTTCATCTTTATCCCTAATATTCTTTTCTTTTCTCAAAATACGTTCGGGGTGTCACCCCAAAACCCATACCTCTGACACGACCATACTGTTTTAGTCACTTCAAGGCCACCAATAATATGTGTTCATCCAGTAGAGCTATTAATGATTCCTATGTAAAAGTCAGATATAAAATATAGTAAAATAAGTAATCATCTTTATGTAATAGAGATTTAAAGCCAAACAAAATTTTGTTATGTCATACTGACACATGTTTCCCACACTGTGTGTGTTTTCATATATTAGTATCTCATATTTAAACATGCCTACTTACATAGCACATGACATGGGATGAAAGTGGAATTGGATTTGAATTCATCAATCTGTATATAAATAGAGGAACATAATTATGTTGTTGTTTCGTGTCACATAAAACTATTATGGTAGATTTAAAATATGTACCAATTTTTTTCAAGTGAAGCGTACCTCATCCTTACTTTACGATAGAGGTACGTTGGTTTTACTACCCATTCCTTATTTTCAGCACTTAGTTACTGTTTCATAAATTAAAAATTCTCAGTCAAAGTGATTAATACATGTATTTTCAAACAATGTATTGCCAGCCACAATGTACCAGAAAAGGTATCTCCTCACAACGACTAGTAAAAGCATCTCATGCTTCTTGGATTATCAGGTGTTCATACATATACGGTGGGTGAGGGTTTATTTTTCTATCAACATCTTTGAGATGAAATTTTGTTAGAATTGTGCAAAAGCCTAGGTGACCCTTTCTAGTAAGAATTAATACAAATTTATTATGGGAGTCATCTATTGTAAATTCACTCTACAAGGGATGATGAAAAGTAAGTCAATATTTCATTATTTTATTATTTAGTAAAATAAAGAAAGAATATCATAATGTTACCCTAATCTCTTCCCAAATCAATGACTTAAGTGGGCACAACATGGTGCCCTAAAATTACATTAATCAACATACACTGCTGAGTGATGTGCCCAATGAAACTATAGAACATGGACTTGCTGGGGTTAACAGGCTGGCCACAAAAATTCCATTTGACCTTCAATTTGATGCATTTTCTTTTCATCTTAATATTTTTTCTAACACCATCACGCTACGACACTCTTATTTTTTTGGGACATCAGTTCTTTGTTGTCTACCATTTCTTTGGGTTTGACATCTTCAATATGTTGTTCTTATGGATTGGTATAATCGATATGTGCATAAGGTCATTGTTCCTATGCACTGGGAGCAGCAGCAAGTTAAGAAACCTATTGTTCCCCAAAATAGGGAGCATCAGCACGTGTAGAAGTCATTATATATAGAAGTGGTTCAAAATTTAATTTATATTATGTAAATATAGTAGTGAAAATATAATAACATGAGGTAACACAATGTGTATTACAAAAAATATATAACATGATTATTGGACTCTTTTTTTAAGATTGAATGGATTTGACCCCATTGTCGAGTATCCAAATCTCTTCATTGTGGTCTCCTATGATATAAAATACCTAGTCTACATTGGGACTACTACAAAATCATTGTGACGTCCCAATGAATGAGTCATCCTCAATTGAATTTTCATCTGACCCTTCAACGGTTTTGGTCGATAACAGAACAATTAACCACTTTCAGTTTCTGGGATCTGGAACATAAAGTACACGTACTTCCAATGATTCCATTATAAATGGTTCGTCTTTGTACCCTTCCTTAGTGAAATCCACTTTCATGAATCTCAATTCATCTATATTTTAACAACAATCCTATTATCAACCCACTTCCATTGAAAAATAAGCACTTGAAATGTTGTATCATCCAACTCCCATACTTGTTTGATGATGTCAAAGTATGATATATTTGTATAAATTGGATTTCTGTCCTTGGCAACAGATACATGAATCACTTCATCCACAAGTGTAACTCCACTATTTTTCAAGGTATTTCATCATATTCATTTTTATAGAACACATAACCATTAATTACATAATCATTGTAAGATAATACATGCACATTTGGTCCTCTAGCAAGCCATTGAAGTCATTATGAAATTGAATCCATATTTTTATCTTACTCCTTAAAAATATGGTCTCAAAACCATCCTATAAACTGTTGATTATGTGTATTTGATATCCATCTTTCAACCATTAATGGATTCAAATTCCTAATAATTTATTTGTGGGTTTCAACATATGGGGAAACCTCTATATTATTATGAAAAATGTAAAGTTGGGCCTGCTTGCGATCTATAATATTGATTGTGAAAACATATATTCCAAAAATTCCTTTACCCGCAATCCACCCAATGTGATGAGATTTTGGTAGAACGATGCTTTCCACATTGGATTAGTAGTCGATACAGAATTCAACGAATTCCTCAACAACAAATCGCTCTACAATACAACCCTCTGGCCAACTTCAATTTTTGATATACTCTTTCAAAATCTCCATATATCGTTCAATGGGGTACATCCATCTATAATGTACAGAACCACATAGTTGAATATATCTCACCAAGTGAATCATCAAGTAAAGCATCATATCAAAGAACGCTGGAGGGAAGGAAAAAATAACGAAAATTTCATTTTCCATAGTTGGTAATTTTGCTGGGTCTATAACTTTTTTGCATATTTCTTGAAAGAAAAAACATATATTGGTTAATGTATGATGGAAATTATTGGAAAAAATGCAATGTAAAGGCATAAGTATTAGATATTGCATCAAAATGTGACAATAATGTGATTTCATACACTTTGACTTTAAATCAGTCATTGAAATGCTATTCTTGATATTCAATGAATACCCCTCTAAAACCTTTACATCATTCAAGAAGTTGCAAAACTGATATCTCTCATACGTGGAAAGAGTGCAAACAGCTAGAAGAAGAAAAATATATTATTCACCCTTCACTGGCACCAACTCTTCCCATATTCCCCTGTCAATCATGTCCAATCTAGCCTTAATTCCATCCTTTGTTTTTCTAGATGCATTTAGTAACATTCCAATGACATTATCACATACATTTTTTTCAACATGCATAACATCAAGAAAATATCTGACATACAGACAATTCTAGTATGATAATTCAAAAAAATGATCTCTTTTCCAACCGGTTTTTGTATGGTTTTTCAAAAAAAATGTTTACTAAAAGCAGTTTTCATATCTTTTACTTTCTCAAATAGTTGATCACCTATTTGTGGTGGTAGTATTGTACATTCTTCTGAACTCCTATCGAATAATGTCATTCAAGATCGGTACTTATATCATCAAGGTAAAAATATGAGATGTCCTAGAAACGTAGTCTTCGATGAATGTTTCAACCTAATTGATTGTGTACCTTGTTCAAAAATGGGACACCCTTGAGTTCCTTTAATGTTATATCCTGAAAAATTTCATAAATAGTAAAGTCATTTATCATCTCGTAAAACATGGCTTTCAATGCGAAATATTCATTTCTGTAAGCATCATACAATGCAACACCTAAATCTCACAATAATTTCAAATCTTCGATCAATGGATCCAAATAAACATCAATATCACTGCATAGTTGTTTTGGTCATGATATAAGCATAGATAACATAATATATTTTCATTTCAAGCATAACCATAGTGAAAAGTTATAATTTACCAACATAAATATCCATGTACTGTGAGTGATTTTTTGAAAACCAAAAAGATTCACTTCATCTGTAGATAGCACAAGATGAAGGTTTCTCGGTTCGTTTCTAAATTCAGGATACTTGTGATCAATTCTCTTCCACTGAGAAGGGTCTACTGGGTGACAAATTTTCCCATATTTATTTCTTGTATCTACATGCCACGTCAATTGCCTTGCAATCTCCTCACTTCTATATAAGCACCTAAACCTCAGAATGATTGGAAAGTACCATACAAAATTGGTAGGTCCAAATTCATCTTTCATGTATCAAGAATCATCAAACTTTGGGCATTCTTAAGTGATTTTTGGTCTTTGTGAAATAATATATAGTCATTTGGATAGGCATGTATTCTATCAGAGATCATACCCATCGAACATAACATTCATTTAGAATCATATGTTTGTCTTGGAATCTCATTATCTTCTAGGATAATATCATTCAAGAGAGAAAGTAGTTCAGTAAAACTAGCATCACTCTGTGCATTTCTAGATTTTAAATTATATAACTTCATTACAGATGACAATGTTGTATATTTAGTGAAACCAACATACAATGACGTCTTTTCACAACTCTGAATTCTCAAACAATTTTGGAAAATCCCAAAGTTCATCTTCAACTGTCATTGTTATTTCCTAAATATGATCATCATCATTCACACCTGTAATCGCATCCTCAATATGGTCTTCTTCATTGTCCACACTTTTAATCATATTAGATGGTCCATAAAAGGCAGTGTTATTACAATCACTCGATACATTCGCTTTTCCCCGTGTTTATTCCAACATTTATAACTTTAATTTGTTCCGTGACAGATAAAGTGTTCTTCCAACTCCTTTGAACTAATTAGTATTGAATAACAACAGTATACACATAGACAAATGATTTGAGAAGAGTCATATGCATGATCTTTTTCAAACTTGATGAACACTTTCACCCTATATTCATAATTTTTTGTCATGTGATTGGAATCTATCCATTTTCTATTCATATCCATCCTATTTGATTTGGTAATATTAATATTTATCAAAATAAATAAATACACAAAAAGGGCCTTTCAAATAAAGAGAACCCAACATTTGAATGTTTCAAATAATTTCATCATGCTTTAAAGAAAATGGGTAATTTGATTTAATAAAAGAATTTCTCCACTGGTGGTATGTGTTATCCTCTAAATTCATACACAATGTTCACTGATACTTAGTATCAGATGTCTGCTACTCAAAGTAGTTCAAGAAACATAGTTGCATGTACAGAAGAGATGAGGGATGAGTCTTAGACAACAAAATGAAATAACAACTGTTCGGGAGATGAAGTTAATGAGGATGACAGTTATTATTGCATTTTGTTGCCTGAGTCGCATCCCCTTATAAGCTAACACCAAATCAGAGAGAGGATATAGTTGTGGAGGACTCACCTAATTTAAACGATGTAGGTGATGTTGGATGAAAAGTAGGTTTAGGAGTTTCAATGAGGTTAAACATTAATTCACCTTTTGTAGGAGTGAGGTCATGATATCCTATGGGTTGGATAAAGTTAGTGGCATTTCCTTTCCATGGTGCTATTATCAATCTATATTTTGTGGGAGGTGATATTCTGTGTATCTAGGAGGTCTATGAAAGTTAATATGATCATATAAATTACAAATTTATATATATTTATATCAATATATAAAATTATAGACATAGAAGTATAAAATTATATATAATTTATAAAAGAATATATATTTTAAAGAAATATGCATAATTTATAAATTTATATAAATTTATAAAACTATATAAAGTGCATATATGTTATAAAATTATAAATAATTTATAGTAGTATATAGTTTTACAAATTTATAAGTGTAAAACTATAATATATAAAAGTAAAATTTATGAAAGTATAAAAGTATAATAATTTATAACAAATAAAAATATAATTGTATATTAATTTATAAATCTAGAAAACTATAAACGTATAAATAATTGATAAAATTTTATATTTAAACTATATATGAATAAAATTAGAAAAGTATGTAACCACACTGGGATATGTAAGTGTGAATCTAGAGTTTACCTAAAGGCCATCAGGTGGTATGTAAGATTCATTTCCACTAATAAGGGATGATATGTAAGATTCATTTTCATGACTCAAGCGAAATGCATAAGGTTCATTCCCTTTACTATTTTAGGTGAAGAGTCGGCCACACCTTGGAATGATGGTGATATCGTGAAGGAAAAATGTAAGGGTTTATCAATCTTAAAATATGATTGATATTTTAGACAAAAGATCATGAATAATCTAATTGAATTTGATTTTATTGATTATTTTCATATATTAAGAAAGATTAACCAGAATTTAGGAATCATTAATAATGTTTGTTTCGAAAATTTAGCAAGATATTATTTTATCAATTAACTTTTTAAGTAAAAGAAATTAACTTTTAATTGAATTTTATATTACTATAATTTTCTTCCAATCCCTTTACATATAATTAAATTATAATATTCATTATATAGACTTTAGAAATATATAACTAGATTTAATGATAAATCAAAATATACATTTGAATAAAACATATAATGTTACAAAACATTTCAAATTTTATTTAAGAGTTACATTAAAAAACAAATTATATTTCACTTATCGGTATTTTATTTTTGTTGAAATTTCTTTTATTTTATTCATATATTTAATATGATGAAAATCTATCCAATTCATTAATATAAGGATCCAAAAATAACATTCATTTTAAAATTTTAGAAAGATTTTAAAAATTACATGTTAAGAATATATAATTCAAAATTTAAACACAAATTATTAAATTCTTTATTAAAAATAAATATACATGTAGAAAAAAAGACATATATTTAGATAAATTGATTATTTTTATCATTTTAGTATTTTATGTCAAACATATTTTATAGGATCAAATTAAATTTCACCTGTCAATACCAAAATTTAACTATAATACTTAATTTCATATAATTAAAAAATATCAAATAAGTAATATATATTTGGAAAACTTGTATGGGCTGAGGGATGATGGGAATCAAGAACTGTTGACTACATACCTCAGTTACGTGATTGCATGATCTCATTTAGGTCATTCAATCGCAGGAAAAACCTCTACTTTTATGATCGTCTGACTGCATCTTAATCATATGATCTGAAAACATAGTTACATGATTTCCTAGGTCTAATCTTTCACACATACATTCCAACTATTTTGTTGGTGATGGGGCCCTTTCGTGGTCACTCAAACTAATATAGAGTACCCACCTTCCATCGCGGTATGGTTTTCATGCAGAAAATAGGCAAGCAGGGGTGGTGCGATGTGGTGTAGGGGTGAGATGTGGTGCACGGATTCATGTGGTGTAGGGGTGGTGCAATGTGGTGTAGGGGTGTGATGTGGTGTAGGGATTCGTCACATAACTTAGATTTGGAGAGGAACAATTTGTCGAGAAAGTCACGGAAGTTCGAGAGCAGTGGCATCAGTAGGGGTCGACGAGAGAGGCGGCAGCAGTAGGGCTCCATGAGAGGTTGAAGGTACAAGAGAGAAGCCTCCAATTAGGGTTCTTTTATAAGATTAGGTAAGGCTTTTATCAACGCTTTCTAAAAAGCGCTGATAAAGAGTAGTTTTATCAGTGCTAAAATAGAAAGCGCTGATAAAACAACTTTTATCAACGCTTTTTTAGCGATGATAAAGATACTCCTTTATCATTTCTAAAAAAACGCTGATAAAACATGTCTTTATCAGCACTAAAATTCTATTGTTGATAGAGTAGTTTTATCATCACTTTTTTTATTGCTGATAAAAGGGTATCTTTATCAAAGCTAAAAAAGTGATGATAAATATCTAATATTAATAATCTATTTATATTACTCTATAGATTTATAAAATTATATATATAATAAATATATATATTTGTTTATTTATAATTATAATTATAAATAAATAAATATATAAATATTTGCATATATTTATAAATATGAAAAAGGTCTACCTAGAAGCAAAACTCCTGATCTTTTATTAAAATATGAAAGAAAAGGTAACAAGAGAACAGACAAGGTCAAACAAAGAGACTTGCCCTCATTCGAAAAACTGGTTTAGGGATCATAAAATGAAGGATCGTTTTCATTGACATAGTTAGATTCATCAGTAGTTTCTCACTCTGACTGTGAGTTACCTTGATTGAGAATCCTAAGGATCTCTGTATTGGACATTTCCTGCTCCGGAGTGAGGTTGACCTTTAACGCATTGGAAGTTGATCTGGTAAACACATTCCTTGGTAGATTGAAATAATCCTTTTGTGGCCTTCTTTTTGGAGGATCCGAAGTTAAACCCATCACTGTCGATCATCTTTCCCTTTTGATTTATGACAACATCCATAATGAAAACAACGCCACCACTACATGTAGGTTGAGCGGCGTCTAATAAAATCATCTGCTACTCTTTATCACTTCCATCATCTGAGATGTTAGCCCATTTATCAATTCCTGGGACACTGGAATTTTTTCAGGAATTCTGGATATCTTTGTGGAAGTCCACAGCCCCAGGCTCATGTTGCAAGTCCTCACCTTTCCCAATATGTTGAGGTTTCAAGGAAATACTAAAATCCATATAAACGGGATGAGAAACATAAAAAAGGCCATAGTCCTAACCAATTCCAACCCCCTCTTATGCAACATCAATCGGGCTAACCAACTTAACAAAAGACCCAAGTTGAGCATCAGACCTTTCAGGTGAAAGCCCCTTTGGAATAACCCTCAGCACCCGGTGAGAGACCTTACCCCAACAATAATACCAGATACACCTTCAAACATGCTAATTGGAAAACCAGACCCAACCTGAATATTAAAATCCCCACCGAAAGAAGCAACCTTAGCTAGAGTAGTGAGACCACCAAGCTCCAAATGTTCTCTTTGTCCATCATTATTATCCAGAACAGCAAGATTACCATCCCTTACTGCTTTAGATCTCATAGGATTAAGCTGCATCTCAACTCCAACTTCATCCAAGCCTGTAGAAAGAGTACCATGACCATCATTCTTTGAGTTACCAGCCCCCATAAGAGAAGATTTGTCCTTATAAACCCCTAAAATAGGTCCCTATGTATTTTTCCCAAATATGGACTCGCCACCTTGAGAGAGTTCGACTTTAAATAAGGTTCCTGAATCCATATTAGGATGAACTCTTGTAGTCTTTCCACCATCCAATCGCCCAAAACTCTACTTCAACAAATTTTCCTCCTAACACAGTTAATATCTAAATTCCCTTTCATGGAACAAACACCACACACTAAATTCCTTCAACAATTTTCCTTTGAATGTTCAATAGCATTACAATCAACACAAAAAGTGGGCAACTTCTCATACACAATCTTTAACTGAATATCATCCTTCTCAGTTGAAAGGATAACCTTATCTACAAGAGTTTCACTCAAGTCAACCTCCACCAAAATCCTAAAATAAATCCCAAACTGCACAAATTCAGTTTATTTATCCATCCGAAAGGGAACCCCAACGACCGCAGAAATATCATGGGGGATCTTTGGGTTCCAAAGGACCTAATTCGAACCATAGATCTTTATCCACACCAGGGCATAGGTGATTTTGATAAAGGAGGGGTTAAAGTCAATCGACCATTCATGTGTGTATAAAGATCTGGGCTTTATAAACAAAGACCCAAATCTCCAGGCCCTTTGCATACTCTTGCCTGATAGAAACAAACAATGATAGAAACCATTCCAAAGAGAAATGTAACTCCATTCCATAAGACCCTATATTTTGGAAACACAGCAGACCAAATTGTCAAGCCGCCAGGGTTTTCCCCCTTTCTTTAAGATGCGGCCTGTAGCCGAGTCCCTGAAAGATGCCAAAGATCTATCCGCTTCCATTCTCGAACTCGGTCACACCTCCTTTTTGTGGGATTCATCTTTATCTCTAGTAACTGATTGAGGCTGAAATCCTCCAGATAGTAACCCTTCAATATCAATCCCAAGATCCATGGGGAACACCATTGACGATGAGAAACCCTAGAAAAAACGGGGATCGCCATCAAATTGTCAGCTTTCACCGCTTTGAACTGCCATCATCCTCTTTATCCCTATATTTATAAATATATTTACATAATTATATATATTTATAAAATTATAAATATAATAAATATATTTATTATAATTTTATAATTATTTAAATATATATATTTATTTATAATTATGACTATAAATAAATATTTTTATAAATATTTGTATATATTTATAAATATATTTTAATATTTACATGATTATATATATATAATTATAATAAATATATTTATTGTAATTTTCTAATTATAAATATATATATTTTAAAATACTTCTATATAATTATAAAGATATTTATATAATTATAAATAAATATATTTTAAAATATTTCTATATTAGTATAAATATATTTACATAATTAATTATATTTATATAATTATAGCTCAACGTCCGCACCACTGGTATATTTATATATATTTATAACAATATATAATATATATAATTGTAAATATAATAAATATATTTATTATTTATATATATTTATTATAATTTTATAATTATTTAAATAAATATATATATATATATATATATTTATTTATAATTATAGATAAATATATTTAAAAAGTATAATATATATAAAATAATAAATATATATTATAAATATAATAAATATATTTATTATTTAGATATATTTATTGCAATTTTATAATTATTTAAATATGTTTATTTATTTATATTTATATTTATAAATTAATATATTTTAAAAGTATTTATATATAATTATAAATATTTTTATACATATAATTTTTTTTTTTTTAAAAGATATGGTCAAAGCTCTTATTGAAAAAATCAAAAAACAAAATATACGAGAGATGGGATCAGACAAAGCAAACTGCCCTTATCAAAACAAGTCACATACCTAGCTTTTCTCTAATTTCCACCCCGATCCTATGCTCTTCTTTGTGAAAATCATTCCAATTGTATGATCCATGCCCACAACCTCGACCTCTAGGATGTCAACCTCTTTTCAAAGTTTTCACATGTTACAAGAGACTCTCAATTAGATTTTCCAATATTAAATTGAGTCTCAATCCTCTTAGAAGGATCATCAATTGAAATTACACCACTGTCTTTCTTTGTGAGGACCTAAACCTCATCTGCCTACACATCACCTCTAGGATCCTGCATTCCTCCTCGCTCTTCGTTAATAGAATCGAGCACTCCAAAAAGATTTTGAGTGTTCACCTGCACTTTGCCCAAAATTTCATGCAAACGTTGAGAATTAGATGCCAAGGCTTCCATATGCATTGGAGAAAAGCATTTAGGTTCAGAAGTAGGAGATTTTGAACTCTTTTTAGTCATCTGTCCAGCGTTAGTATGATACACATTTGCCTCTTTCACATTTTTTATCTTCATAGGAGATTTAGCATTCGTTTTTTTTTTCTTTCCTTGTGATTCCTTGATGCAATCATATGCCCCTTCCTTATTTATTGATCAGCAAAATATTGTACAACAACATCATTAATGGATTGATCATCGGTTAAGACTACTTCAGTTTCATCCTCCACATCCTTATGCAGTCGGAAGTCACCTGTTGAGGTTATGAGAGCCTACCCAGCACTACAACCAGCATCCAACCCCCTCACAACATCCAATGTAATTCCCACTTGACCAACACAACCTTTCTCCACATTAGCATCAACACTACCCCGTGGAGAGGTATTCATCATCTTAGAAGACCGACCAACTTCTTGCTGGAGGATTCAACCTTTTTGATAAAGAATCTTTCAACGAAGTCCTAGAAGTAGGCAATTACCTCCCCAACTCATCTTATTCAATAACAGTAGCCCAATACTATTGATGCTGCACACTAGAAGAGCCATTGACAAAAGTTGTAACAAAAAAGTCACCCTCCTGAACACAGGCCTTCTGCCCAGGAGCACACTGTTTGAGGGTTTCTGGCTCCGTGCTAGCATCGGGAGAAGCTTTTCCCTACAATTTCCTAGTCATTCTTGGGATGACCCTTTAAAGCGTAAAACTCACAAATCATATCTCTACAACAATTTTCTTTCATATGCCCGATTGTTTGACATGCTGTACAAAAATGCGGTAATTTTGCACAGCACACCTGAAGGTGGATGTCATCATCTGAGGTATATAGGATTATCTGATCAATAAGGGTGGAGTTTAGATCCACTTCAATGAGAAAACGATCAAAATAGCTAAAACACAATGTTTCCATTACCCTATCCATTTTGATGGGGATGGCCACAATAGAAGTGAGATCGAAAAGGACGCGAGGATGCCACAGAACCAAGTTGAAACCAAAAATCTTGATCCAGTCCTGTGCTCGAGTGTGTTTAAGGGATAAGGGATTGAAATGAACATCTCATCCATGGATAGAGATAAAACCTGGTTTTAAGGAGATAGATCTGAAACTCCATGATTGTCTCTTCTTCTCCTACAAGGGAAAAACAATATAGAAGAACCCTCTTCCAATCAGAATACACTGCCAATCTGAAAAACCCTAGACCAAAGAGAGTTTTTTTCACGATATCATCAACTTTTAGAGATCTCTCACCTACGGGTAAGATAAGTCAAGCGATAATCGAATTCTGGAAGATTTTCAGTTGATCTTCAATCGCTTACTGATTTGCTTTCACATGAGCCGTAGAGCCCTTACAGAGGATGCGTACTGGAGTTACGTCCTTCACTGATGAAAAATGGTGGATTGAAACCCCATCTTGCTTAATCCTGGAAATATACTTGGTTTTCTTTGAGGACACGGTCGGCCGAGCAGCATTCGAACGACAATGACCTGCTAAAAGAACAGAGCTAAGGAAGTGCATAAGTGCCATAAAGCACCAGATCCCTAATCTTCGCCGCCATCGTTCGCGATCCGAAGCTCCCGTAACCCATCTTTCAATATATATTAATATAAATTATTAATATAATAAATATATTTATTATTTAAATATATTTATTATAATTTTATAATTATTTAAATATATATATATTTATAATTTCATAAATACCTTTTTAATGGTTAGCCCCAAGCCCCTTTATTAAAGAAAAAACAAAACAAGCACAAAGAAGAGGATGGGTCACACAATGCAATAACCCACATCAGTTATAGACGGCGTCCTTTAATCAGTTCCTTTTGAGCATCAAGGCTCTCAACATGTCGAGTTGTCTAATTGATTCAACTATGTCCATTTCCCCTATTTTTTGGATGTCAACCCCTCCAAGTTTTTGCATGTTGCCAAGGACCTTCAGTATCACTGTCATCAGGTTGAAAATCGTAGTTTTCTCCACTAGCTTTCCTCACAAGGGCTTGAATTTTAGGATTAGATAGGTCCACCTTTTCTTTAGTTAGGCCTTCTTTACTTTCAGGCGGATCAAGCATTCCAAAAGGTTGGATGTAAATTCCGATACATTACTTATGTTTTCTTATTTAGGTGTCTATTCATTTTTTGTGTCCAATGCCTCAACCATCTTCATTGGAGACTGAGATTTGTTGACAAAAACATGTGTGAAGTCCGAACATCATCTATCTTTTGAGCTGATGTCGAGTCCAAATGTATCTCATCGGTTTAATTGATTAACTCAGGGATTATGGGATACTCTGCATCAACCATCTCATTATGTCTGCCCCGAGAGGCCACTGGAGTTTGGATAGCAGGTTTATCATATCCCTCTATCTTCTTCAAATCAACGACAACATTGCCATGAATTTCATGTTTCACTGCATTGCTTTCAGATGTTATCAGACTAGTAAGATTTCCCCCACAATATTAGAGGCATCGAGAAAGTCACTTTCTTTATAGTGGTCCAGCTTGGGTGATGTCATTTTCTTATCAAGAGAAAAATCACCTGCTAAATCCATAAAAGCCACAAGAGTCGCATTAGTAACTAAGTTCTCTTCACACCTCCTCTCAATTTTCAATGGAGTTTGCATGTCCTTACTACCATCTCGGAAGGGACAATCCTTCACAATTTCAGAGTGGAAATTACCGCAATTCCTTCTAGTGACTCTAATAACTTTTGATTATTCATTGAATAGAAACCATATTTACTCTTTATGGGTACACTACTACCTAAAGATTTTTTATCCTTGCATGAAAAGACCGATACAATTTTCGATTTTCCCTTCCTATTATTAGAAAAGACCAGGTTGTGTTCCTTCCATAGTTGACAATCAACATTCCTTTGAGCTTCCATTTCAAAGGCCGATTGACCATCATAAGATGAATCATCTTCAGACTTTTCAAGAACATCCTTCTCAAGGGTATCATTAATGGACTCTCTAGAACGAGGATCATCAGTATCAATAGCAAGATCAGTCCATGAGAAGGACAACCCGAGAGTTTTTTACTGGTTCTGGGCACAGCGAAAGAACGGTGTTTGGGTGGGCCAAATTTTCTTTTTCCATAATCGATGATCAATTCAGGATCAATACAACGATGACCGTCAGTACCCACAGATTGAATCAAGGAAATAGACAAAGAAAGAAAACACCGGAACTGAGAGAGAGGATCTTGCACATCATGTTTATGACTAATTTTATTAATATCTGAAGAAATTAAATACCTAGACTTAGGTAATTTCTTCATTGAAGATCATTGGATGTCTGAAATGGACCTTCCAGATTGCCTTCATTGCGCTTGGGATGATCCAAGGGTAGAATCCCTCTAGTAGTGATCCAAACGTGCTCCGATGGTCTCCGAGCAACGTCACTTGATCTCTGGGTGCTAGCACAACGAATCAAATGTCTTGCATTGATCATTCTTGATCGTTCGTTCTTCAGTCTTGAAGAAATTATCCCTTTGGGTTTTCATTCTTGAGAGGGAGAGAGTGGATATGAGTCTAGATAAAATTCGTCATGTTTAACAATTCTTTATTCCAGACTTGGAATTGGATTAACATCCATCGCAAAATAGACGTATTTGTCTATTGATAGAGGTGAGATTTCAGTTAGAATATTTAATTGCATAAAATCCATTAAAATATAATTATAACCACCAATGAAATCCCATGCCACATAATAATAATAATAATAATAATAATAATAATATTTTGTGGTGTTCCAACCTTCACAAAATGGATAAATAATATTTATCGACTCGTAAATAATTATTCTGTCACCGGACACGGTCTTGGTCCATTTAAACTCCTCTTGTATTTATTGAATACCCAAATAAATATTTTATTCACAAACTAGTAAATAAAAATTTATTAAATTTTCAATAATATAAATAAATATATTTTATTCACAATTCGGTGAATAAATATCTATTTAATTTACACGGTCATTATAACTTGAATAAAATTATTCCTCAGTCTTGAGAATAATATTTATTCCATTAATTAAATTCATATAGAATTTAATTGAGACCACCAGAAACACTTAGCATGTGACCCTCTAAGATTCTTTCTCATTGGTATTAAGAGGGCTTGCATAAAGTCCAAGATTACTATATAGCAATGGGTCAAGGAACCCAAAAGAAAGAACTTTAAGTCACAACGACAACAACCACATATGAATGCTCATTGTATAATATAATCCCTTTTTACAATATCTCGTTAAGCAAGTTGCACGATGGCGTCATCAATCTATTTGTTTGATACATCATTCTTTGACTACCTGAAATAAACATGTTGTTACACCATGGCTATAGAATTTAGGGTGATAGTTCTATTTCAATCAAAGGGATGAGATATAAACTTCCATAAATATGAAAGGGACAAATCCTTTCTTGACTTATCCATTAATAACATGTTATTCATAACGCACCCAATGTACCCTACTTTCCACCAATATATGGTGTAACCATTTTTGTTAGAAAATCTAAGTGCATGAGTTGTGACATGAATTAATGATAATCTTAAAGTCTAAGGACCATTACACATGCTTGCAGATAGGAATATTTGATGATACCAAAAAATGTAGAATTCCTACGGTGGGTCTGTTCTCATAATCTCCCATCTTGGAAATTACCAAGTGAGAACTTTTTGAGAAGAAGTCTCATATGCTTATGAGTACTCGCACATGAAGGTATATATACTATGCATCCCATCATAGTATGTTATCCAACCATGGAACTATATTAAGAATAATGTCATAGCACTTCAAGGCTCTCATCATAGAGGAGAACTCCTATAACCTTATCAATGTGACAAATACTCTAGGACGTTATTACATTATGGTTATGCAGAATAATGGACAATATATAATAATAATTTAATATTTAATACATTAAATATTCATGTAATTAAATTACAAATAGTTGGTTCTAAGGCACTAACTCTAACAAACACCCACTTGGACCAGAGCCAACTTCCTACGACTTTCAGTTCTATAGACCTCACATGATAATCATGTTTTTGTTGAGTTGATACTTTAGTCAAGGGGTCCTCCATGTTCTCTTCCATGGAAATGCTGCTCATTGCAACTTCACCTTTGAGAAAAATCCCTCAAGAGATGATATTTCCTAACTATGTGCTTCATCTGCGGATGCGACATTAGCTCTTTTACGAGAACCATTGCTGCGGTATTATCACAATAGAGTGTGATGAGAACTTTACTGTTAGATACCACATCAAGCTCTTGGATGAAGCTACATATCCAAACTACTTATTTAGCTACCTTAGAAGATGCAATATACTCATAATTTTCTATAGAATCTGTGACCACAACCTACTTTGAGCTCTTTTAGTTCACATAACCTCTATTCAAAGTGAAGATGTATCCTGTTTGTGACTTCATGTCATTGTGATCAATCTAGAAACTAGCATATGCATATCCTATGATGAATAGTTCCTCATATCCTCTATAAACCAGGAACATATCCTCAATATGCCTCAGATACTTAAGGACAGTCTTGACTGCCATCCAATAGCGGCCGCGTTGATCAACTTGACATCTACCTACCACACTCAATGTGTAGGTGACATCTAGCCTAGTACATAGCATATCATACATGACTGACCAAATCGCTGATGTGTATGGAATCCTTGTCATTATATTTCTTTCCTCATGTATCTGATGACACATTTTCTTAGAAATATGAATGTTATGTGATGCTGACAATAATCCCTTCTTGAATTGTTCCATACTGAATCTCTTCAGTATCTTTTCAATATATGTACTTTGACTTAGGCTGAGCAACCTCTTGGATCTATCATTATAGATCTTGATGCCAAGAATATATGCTACCTCACCCAAGTCCTTCATGTAGAATCATTTATTCAACCATTCCTTAATAGACTATAAGACTGGTATTTCGTTTCCATTAAGTAATATGTCATCAATATATACTATTAAGAAAATGACTGCACTCCCACTAAACCATTTTTAGACACAAGGTTTGTAAGAGTTAGTGTCCTAGAACTAACTGGTTGTAATTTGATTACATGGATATTTAATGTATTTAAATATTAAATATCTTATTACATATTATTCATTGTTCTACATGACTATGATGTAATAACGTCCTATAGTATTTGTTGCATTGATAAGGTCATGGAAGTTCTCCACTATAATGACAACCTTGAAATGCTATAACAATATTCTTAAATATAGTTCTATGGTTGGATGACATACTATGATGAGACACATAGTATGCAGACCGTCAGGTGTGAGTACTCATAAGAAGATGAGATTTTCTCTCATGAAGTTCGCACTTGTTAATCTCTAAGATAAGAGATTATGAGAATAAACCCACTAGTAGGAATTCCACATGTTTTGGTGTCATTAGATATTTCTATCTACGAGCGTGTGTAATGATCCTTAGACTCTAAGATAATAATTAATACGCATCACGACTCGTGCACTTTGATTTACTGATGAAAACTGTCACACAGATAGTTGGTGGGAAGTAGGGTACGTTGGGTGCGTCATGAGTGACATGTTATTAATATATAAGTTGAGGAAGGATTTGTCCCTTCCATTTATGAAAGTCGATATCTCGGACCTTTGAATGAAATAGAATTGTCGCATGAAATTCCATGGCCATGTTGTAACGACGAGTTTATTTCAGGTAGTCAAAGAACGACGTATCAAGTATAAAAGTTGAGGACACTATCATGAAACATGTTTGATGAGATACTGCAAAAAAGGGATTGTATTAAACAATGAGTGTTCGTATGTGGATGTCTTTGTTGCAACTTTAAGTTCTTTCTCTTGGGTACCTTGACCCGTTTCTAGATAGTACTCTTGGACTTTAGGCAAGCCCGCCTAATGCTAATGAGAAAGAATCCTAAAGGGTCACACACTAAGTGTTTCTAGTGTTCTCGGTTAAATTATATTTGAATTTAATTAATAAATATTATTCTCAAGACAGTGGAATAATTTTATTCAAGTTAAAATGATTGCATAAATTAAATAAATATTTATTCACCAGATTGTGAGTAAAATATATTTATTTATTTTATTGAACATTTAATAAATATTTATTTACTAGCTTGTAAATAAAATATTTTTTTAATAGAATAATTTATTTATTTGGGTGTTCAGTAAATGGAAGTAGAGTTCGAGCAGACCACGGCCGGTCTGGTAGTAGAATAATTATTTGCAAGATGATAAATAATTATTTAACTATTTGGCATAAATTAAAATAACGTTGCCATTATTTTGTGATGTGGAATTTTATTTATAATTCCATTTTGCGTAAGTTGGCACACCATAAATAATGACACGGTATTATTATTAATAGAATGAGTTTTTTCTAAGATTATGAATGTATTTAATTGTTGTTACACAATTAAATATTGTAACTGAAGGCCCATGTTAATAAATAGACATGTACGTCTATTGTTCCATGTACTGAACCACACACCCGGTGAATTGAGAATTGTTGAGCTAAAAATTTTCTCTCTCGAATCCTCTTCCCGCCTCTCTCAAGAACAAGAGGCGTTCTTCAAGACCGAAGAATAAGTGATCAAGAATGACTGA
This sequence comes from Viscum album, assembly GCA_963277665.1. NCBI lineage: Eukaryota > Viridiplantae > Streptophyta > Magnoliopsida > Santalales > Viscaceae > Viscum > Viscum album. Next base: position 124,241,959 of record OY728140.1, on the reverse strand, counting down.
CACATGACACTCGCTTCGTCGTGCTAGCACTCAGAGAACGAGTGGTGTTGATCAGAGGCCATCAAATCATGTGTGGATCACCGCTATAGGGATTCTAGTTTGGATCCTTACAAGCGCAACATGATAATCTGGAAGGGTCATTCCGGATGATCATCATCATCAACGAAGAAAATACCGAAGATCCATGTATTATTTTCTTTATAAAATTAATTAAATTAATTATAAACATGATGTGGAAAATCCTCTCTAAAGGTTTCAAGCCTCTTCCTTCTTTATCTAAATCTTTGATTCTATTCTATGGAGACTGGCATTCATCATCGTATTGATCCCTGAATAATCATTGATCATGGTAAAAATTAAAGTTGGGTGTCGGCCTAACCGCGCTTCCACTGCATCTGGAACCTACAAGTGGTATCTAAGCTGTTACATCATAGTTTATACATATTTAAATATTTCGTTGATGATTTACGTATTTAATAATTTCATTGTTTCAATTCAAGTTAATCGTTATGCAAATATGAATCTCAAGATCTATTCCTCCTCTTTCATTTCTCGTTCACCTTACAGAAACAATATTTTCTTTTAATTTTGATTAAAATAAAACAAAGGATCTCATCCGGAGGTTCCAAAGGTTCCTGGCCATACAAAACCAAAACACACGACGTGTATTCACCAATACATGCCATGTAGTCAAGGTTCAATGCACCAGGTTTGGTCCGCCAAACCAATCTGTGTCATTAGAGTTTGTCTAAGTATTAATGACTCCATGTGTTGACCAGGAACAGGTGGCACGCGGTTTCCAGATTACACACCATGTGGCCCACTGAACACGGCGTGTAGTCCCTTCAGGTTAGGGTTGGATCGTGTACCCTGCACATGGCTTGCCCTCCTGGAGACCATGTAGTGAGGAACTACACGGTGTGTGGCCCACTAGACATGTTGTGTACTCTGAATATTTCCTAAGTACACTCACATGTTGTTTCCCTAGGCATGTACTTCAGATTGATGGTAAATAATAGTACACACCATGTAGTTGGAACTACACATCGTGTACTCATCCAAATTATGCATATTTATTATTATATTATACAAAACCTTGAGACATGTACCGTCATGTAAGCATAAAGTCGAGGCACAACACATGATAGGTGTTTAATATATGTGTGTTTAATTTAACATATATGTAATGTTCATTTCTACTCATTGGGTAGTTATGAATAGGAATTCACCGGGTTGCCTCCAAGGTACAAGTTACATATAAAGATAATTTTAAATGAATTTATTTGTTTAAAATTATGATGGATGAGAATATCAAGGAAATTCATAAAAGGGTTTAAGATAAAAGGATTGATTAATTAAAAATGATAATTAATTGATTTGATCGTGATTTATCTTAAACAAGAACGATTAAAGAATTGAATGCTAGTTTTATTTATGAGTGAATATCATTGCATGTATGGATGATCATGAGCTAGACCAAGACCTTTGTATGTGGATGATTTTATTTAATTAAATTTGTTGGTCTGCGAGCCTTCTCCTCATTAATATATTGGGCTTGCGTGCCCAAGGTTTCTTTTATGTAAAACTCCTTTTACCCCTCACCTGCGTGTGAGTTAAAAAAGGAATATGTAATGGATGGAAATCCCAAGCTAGTGGAGGTGGTTCAAGTTGGATCCATGATGAAATCAATCCCAGGAAATACAAAGGTGGACAGGTGGAAAGCTATAAACACAAACCCAAAAGGTTCAAAGTGTTTCTCCCCTAGTTCAGGGTTAGTTTATCAACCGCTAGATAAACTAACCATTAGAAAAGCTCATGATCATGCCCTTTGCTTTATTTTATTTCTTTCAGATGCATGGTTTTCCATTATGGATGTGTTGTCATGACCATATAATTAATGAATTAAATAATCATACAAGATGGAACTAAAATAAACCAGGATTATGCATAAATATTATAAAGATATGGTTAATCACTTAAGTAAGTTCCACTTAGTATTAACAAGCATGTGATAATGATAATAATCAATTCACACATAAGAGACAAAAATACCTCAAATAAAATATTAAGTCAGACCAAACCTTCTGTTACTTGATAAAGGAAAAAACTCAATAAAACTATGTGTTTGACCAACCCCTGTTGGGAAACTTAATTTTATACATGAATCCCTTATGAAAGGTTTTAGTTTAACTTAACCATATTATATCAAGAGGAGCAGCCCTTTATAGACTTGGTGTAATATTGGAGGTAAGAGTTGAGGAAATCCAAAGTCAGGATTTCAGGATTGGGGAATCCACTCAACAGATCAAGGAGCTACAAGCCCGAAGTTGGAAAAGACCTACCTACCTAAATACCTTCAAATAGCTTGACTAACCCTTGTTGGGGTTATGTGAAGGGGAATATGGATCCTTTCCACTAGAATGTCATGGAAACTAGACATTTTGAGTTCAATGGTGAGGGCCATTGGGATTTGATAAAATAGTGGGAGACTTAATAAAATTAATTTATTATTTCTCATAAAAATGTAATCAAGAAAGTAATAATGATATGCTCTTTTAATTGTAGAATAAAAATGAAAATCTCATCAACCACACTATCCCTATGATAAATTCTGGATAAAGACAACATCCTCACTAGCATTAACTTCCAGGAATGGTTTAGAATCCTTCGGGTTATCCTACACCATGAATAGAAGTCTTACGTGTTGGAGTCAGTATTACCTGATACTCCTTCCAAAGAGGCGAGTGATGAGGATTTCCTAGTCTATGAGAAACATATGAATGATATGGTCGGTGTTCAATGTTTGATGATATCATAAATTTCTAGTGAGCTCATGAAGTCTCATGAAAACATGAATGCTTATAGCATGCTCAAGCACCTCTGTGGTCTTTACTAGGAGAGAGAAAGACATGAAAGTTTTGAGATCTCCAAGGCACTCTTTCAGAGTAATCTTAGAGAGGGTTCCCCAACTGGGCCTCATATAGTCAATCACATTGGCTACATTGAGCACCTGGAGGCTCTAGGGTTTAAACTCTCTGAAGAACTGGGCACCGATCTCATTTCTTGCATCACTCCCTCAGAGATTCTCCATATTTTTTTGTTAATTTTAATATGAACAACATTGAGAAGTCTCTATCTTATCTTCTTATCCTCATTCTCCAAGTAGACAAAGATATGAAGCCTGAAAATCCTTCTTTCCTTATAGTGAGTAAGAGGAAAGGGAAGGTGAAGAGATTTAAGACTAAAGCTTCTTCACAGCCTTCCAAGAAAAGGAAGATCAAAGGGGAGGCAATGGAATAGGAGGTTGTTTGTTTTGCATGTGGAAAGAAAGACCACTGGAAGAAGAATTGCACCCACCCTAAGAAGCAAGCAGAAGCTTCAAGAGCATTTGTTATCGAATGCAATCTATCTGTTTCTACAAATTGGGTGTTAGATACAGCTTGTGGTTCTCACATATGTATCTAAATACAAGAACCAAGTAGATTTAGGAATATTGAATGAGGGGAGGTTGATCTGCGAGTAGCCAATAGATCCAGACTTGTTGCTATAGCTATTGGGGACTACCCCCTCACATTTCCAACTAGGATGATCTTGGTGTTAAAGGGTTGTTATTATGTGTCTTATGTTACTAAAAACATTATATCTATATCCATATCAGGTGGATTTGTTTTCAATTTTGGAAATTAATTTTGTTTCTTTTATAAAGATAGCATTTGTTTTGGTAGGGTACATTTATACAATTATCTTTATATGTTGGATTACACAAACCAAGTAATGACAATCGATAACAAAGATACTTCACACGACTCATACCACACCCAACTTTGGAATCATTGGCTAGATCATGTAAATGAGAAACACTTGACAAAGATACATCAAGATGGATGTTTAAATTCTTTTGAACTAAAGCCACTTGGCATATGTCATGCATGTTTACAAGAAAAAAATGACCAAATCCTCATTTAGTGGAAAAGGTGAAAGAGCTAAATAACTTCTTGAATTGGTTCATACCTATGTGTGTGGACCATTTCTAGTTGAAGAAAGGGGAGGGTACTCATACTTCATAACTTTTACTAACAACTTTAGTAGATATGAATATATCTACTTAATGAGGTATAAGTCAAATTCTTTTGATAAGTTCAAAGAATACAAGAATTAAGTTGAGAACCAGCTTGGTAAGAAGATTAAGAAACTCCACTTAGAATGAGGTGTATAATATCTTAATCAAGACTTCATTGATTACTTACGAGAGTTTGAGATCCTATCCCAACTCACTCCTCCTTACACGCCCCAGTGGAATGGTGTGAGCAAAAGGAGGAACCACACCTTGTTGGACATGGTGAGATCAATGATGAGTCATGCGAGTATTACATTATACTTTTGGGGATATGCATTACAAACAGTGACACACATACTAAACCAAGTACCAACTAAATTGATAAATGGTATTCCATATGAGTTATGGAGTGGAAAGAAATCCATGTTATCAAATTTACATGTGTGGGGGAAGAGATGTGTTTGTTAAGGCCTCTTCAGGTAACAAACTTGCACCCCGAGGCACAAAGTGTACCTTTATAGGATACCCCAAGGAAACAAGGGGATATTACCTATACAACCCCTCATAAAAAAGAGGTTATAGTGGAAAGACACACCATATTCCTTGAGAGGGAGCACATCTCCAAAAGAGATAGTGGGAGAGAGATAGAATTCGATGAAGTTGAGGCTCAAGGTACACAAGAGTTATTATAGGAGTAGATTCCACAAACCCCCATGGGAGAAAGAACTATTCCAGAGACACAAGAATTGTATAGGAGTACAAGAGAGGTTAGAGAACTGGAATGGTATGGTTTTCTAGTTACTGAGGATGGTGACTCATTATTAGTTGATAATAATTATCCTCTAACCTAAAAGGAAGCAGTAAATAGAACAAATGTTTCCAAGTGGCAAGAATCCATGAATTCTGAAATGGATTCCATGTAATAAAACCAAGTCTGGATTTTGGTAGATCCTCCAGTTGATGTTAATCCCATTGATTTCAAATGGGTATTCAAGAAGAAACTGGACATGGAAGGACAAGTTAGTACCTATAAGGCATGACTGGTTGCAAAAGGGTTCAAATAGCATCATGGCATTAACTACAATGAAACATTTTCACTCGTTGAAATGTTGAAATCTATCAGAATTCTATTGGCCATTATCACTTACCATGACTATGAGATTTGGAAAATGGATGTCAAAACAACCTTCCTTAATGGGAACCTTCAGGAAGATGTCTACATGACACAAACTGAAGGGTTTATGACTCCAAAGGATTCCAATAATTTATGAAAGTTGTATAAATACATTTATGGATTAAAGAAAGCATCCAGGTCACGGAACATTCGTTTTTATGAAGCCATAATGAAATTTGGTTTTATCAAGAACGAATGTGAGCCTTATGTCTACAAATGGTTTAGTGGGAGTGTAATCACCATCCTAATAGTATATGTTGGTGACATATTACTTATTGGAAATAGGATACTAGTATTACACTCTGTTAAGGCATGGTTGAATCAATGCTTCTCCATGAAGGACTTGGGAGAGGCAGCATATATTCTTGGGATCAAGATCCATCGTGATAGATCCAAGATATTTCCGGGCCTATGTCAAAGTATATACATTGATAAGATACTGAAGAGATTCAATATGGAACAATCCAAGAGAGGATTATAACCAATGTCACATGACATTCATCTTTCCAAGAAAATGTGTCCTCATAAACATGAGGAAATAAAGATAATGGAAAGGAATCTATACACATCAGTAATTAGGTCAGTCATATATTCCATTCTATGTACTAGGCTGGATGTCACCTACACATTGAGTGCGGTAAACAGATATCAAGCTAACCCATGTGACTGCCATTTGATGGTAGTTAAGACTATCCTAAAGTATCTGAGGCATACAAAGGATATGTTCCTGGTTTATAGAGGATACGAGGAACTAGTCATCATAGGATATGAAAATGCTAGTTTCCAGAATGATCAAGATGAAATGAAGTCACAAATGGGATACATCTTCACTTTGAATGGGGGTGTAGTGAGATGGAAGAGCTCAAAGCAGAGCATGGTCGAAGATTCTACAGTAGATTCTAAGTATATCGCAGCTTATGAGGCAGCTAAAGAAGCATTTTGGATGTGAAACTTCATCTAAGATCTAGATGTGATACCTAGTAGTAAATATCCCATCAGACTGTACTATGATAATACTGCAACGGTGGATCTCGCAAAAGAGACAAGGTAACATTAGCGGATGAAGCACATACTTCAGAAGTATCATATCTTGAGGGATTTTTCTCATAGAGTTGAAGTTGCAGTGAGTAATATTTCCCCAGAAGAAAACATGGCAGACCACTTGACTAAAGCCTTCACTCAGCAGAAACATGATCACCATGTGAGGTCCAGTGGACTGAAAGTCATAGGCAGCTAGATCTAGTCCAAGTGGGAGTTTGTAAGAGTTGGTGTCCTAGAACTAACTGGTTTTACTTTGATTACATGGATATTTAATGTAATTAAATATTAAACATATTATTACATATTGTTCATTGTTCTTCATGACTATGATGTATGTCCTAGAGTATTTGTTGCGTTGATAAGGTCATAGAAGTTCCCCACTATGATGAGAAAATTGAAATGCTATAACAATATTCTTAAATATAGTTCTATGGTTGTATGCCATACTATGATGGGACACATAGTATGCAGACCATCAGGTGTGAGTACTCATAAGTAGATGAGACTTCCTCTCACGAAGTTTTCACTTGATAATCTCCAATACAGGAGATTATGAGAAAAGACCCACCAGTAGGAATTCCACATGTTTTGGTGTCATCGTATATTCCTATCTACGATCATGTGTAATGATCCTTAGAATTTAAAATTATCATTAATACGTGTCACGAATCACGCACTTTGATTTACTAACGAAAACCGTTACACAGACAATTGGTAGGAAGTAGGGTACGTTGGGTGTGTCACGAGTGGTATGTTATTAATGGATAAGTCAAGGAAGGATTTGTCCCTTCCATTTATGGAATTTGATATCTCATCCCTTTGATTGAAATAAAACTGTCACACGAAATTCCATGGTCATGGTGTAATGACGAGTTTATTTCAGGTAGTCAAAGAACGATATATAAAGTATAAAAGTTAACATCACTATGATGAAACTTTCCTGATGATATATTATGACAAAGGGATTATATTACACTATGAGAGTTCGTATGTGGATGTTGTTGTTGGGACTTTAAGTTCTTTCTCTTGGGTTCCTTGACCCGTTGCTAGACAATACTCTTAGACTTTAGGCAAGCCCTCCTAATGCCAATGAAAAATAATCCTAGAGGGTAACACACTAAGTGTTTCTGGTGGTCTCGATTAAATTATATTTGAATTTAATTAATAAATATCATTCTTAAGACAGTGGAATAATTTTATTCAAGTTAAAATGATTGCATAAATTAAATAAATATTTATTCACTAGATTGTGGGTAAAATATATTTATTTATTTTATTGAAAATTTAATAAACATTTATTTACTAATCTATAAATAAAATATTTATTTAAGAGAATAAATTATTTATTTATTTATTTATTCGGGTGTTCAATAAATGGAAGTGGAATTTGAGCAGACCAAGGTTGGTCCAGTAGTAGAATAATTATTTGCAAGGTGATAAATAATTATTTAACTAGTTGGCATAAATTAAAATAACACTGCTATAATTTTATGATGTAGAATTTTATTTATAATTTTGTTTTGTGCAAGTTGACACACTATAAATAAAGACTCGGTATTATTATTAATAGCATAGGTTTTCTCTAAGGTTATGAACATATTTAATTTTTGTTAGGCAATTAAATATTGTAACTGAAGCTCCATGTCAATAAATAGACACATACGTCTATTGTGTCATTTACCGAACCGTACACCCGGTGAATTGAGAATTGTTGAGATAAAAAATTTCTCTCTTGAATCCTTTTCCCGCCCCTCTGAAGAACGAAAAATGTTCTTCAAGGCCGAAGAACAAGCGATCAAGAACGACTGACACAAGACACTCGCTTCACTATGCTATCACCCGGATAATGAGTGGCATCGATCGGAGGCAATCAGATCACGTGTGGATCACTGCTAGAGGTATTCTAGTTTGGATCCTTTCAAGCATAACAAGATAATCCAGAAGGGTCATTCTGGACAATCAACATCATCAATGAAGAAAATAATGAAGATCCATGTATTATTTTCTTTATGAAATTAATTAAATTAATTATAAACATGATGTGCAAGATCCTCTCTAAAGGTTTGGGCCTCTTCCTTCTTTATCTGAGTCTTTGATTCTATTCCATGGAGACTAGCATTCATCATCGTATTGATCTTGGAATAATCATTGATCATGGTAAAAATTAAAGTTAGGTGTTGGCCCAACCACACTTCTGCTATGCTCGGAACCTACAAGGTTCACCTTCATTATTTATAAAACCAAATCCCATTAAGGATTCATCAAAACAAATGTTCCATGACCTGGATACTTTCTTTAATTAATAAATGGATTTTTGTAACTTGTATATCTTATTGGCATCCTTTGGATTCAAAAACCCTTTAGGTTGTGTCATGTAGACATATTCCTTAAGGTTCTTGTTAAGGAAGAATTTTTTGACATCTATTTTCCAAATATCATAGTCATGGTAAGCAGTAATGGATAGTAGAATTTTGATGAATTTCAGCATTGAAACGGGTGAAAAAGTTTCATCGTAGTCAATACCTTGATGCTGTTTAAACCCTTTGGCAACCAGATGTTTCTTATAGATACTAAATTTTCCTTCCATGTCCAGTTTCTTCTTGAATATCCATTTGAAACCAATATGATTTAACTCTACTGGAGGATCTACCAAAATATAGACTTGGTTTTAGTACATGGAATCTATTTCAGAATTCATATCTTCTTGCCACTTGGAAACATTTGTACCACTTACTGCTTCCTTGTAGTTCAGAAGATCATTATTATCAACTAATAATGAGTCACCATCCTCAGTAACTAGAAAATCATATCGTTCCGGTTCTCTAACCTCTCTTGTACTCCTACACAGTTATTGTATCTCTAGAACATATTCTTCTTCCATGGGGATTTGTGGAATCTACTACTGTACTGACTTTTATGTGCCTTGAGCCTCGAATTCATCAAAGTCTATCTTATTCCCACTATCTATTTTGGATATTTTCTTCCTCTCAAGGAATATATTGTGTCTTTCCACTATATCCTTTTTGTATGAGGGGTTGTATAGGTAATATCTCCTTGTTTCCTTGGGTTATCCTATAAAGGTACACTTTGTGCCTTGGGGTGAAAATTTGTAACCTGAAGAGGCCTTAACAAATACTTCGATTCTCCACACATGTAAATTTGATAACATGGATTTTATTCTACTAAAAAACTCATATAGAATACCATTTATCAATTTAGTTGGTACTTGGTTTCGTATGTGTGCTTATTTTTGTAACACATATCCCCAAAAGGATAATGGAATACTTGCATGAATCATCATTGATATCACCATGTCCAATAAGGTGCGGTTCCTCCTTTTTCTTACAATATTCCATTGAGGTGTGTAAGGAGGAGTGAGTTAGGATATGATCCCAAAGTCCTGTAAGTAATCAATGAATTTTTGATTAAGATACTCTCCACCTCAGTCTGTGCGGAGTTTCTTAATCTTCTTACCAAGTTGGTTCTAAACTTCATTCTTTTATTCCTTGAATTTATCAAAAGAATACGACTTATACCTCATTAAGTAATTATATCTATATCGACTAAAATCATCAGTAAAAGTTACAAAGTATGAGTACCCACCCCTTACTTCAACTGAAAATGGTCCACACACATCAGTATGAACTAATTCATGAAGCTATTTAGGCCTTTCACATTTCCCACTAAATGGTGCTTTAGTCATTTTAACTTGTAAACATGCATGACATACACCAAGTGTTTTTAGTTTGAAAGAATCAAAATATCCATATTGATGTAATTTTTTCAAGTGTTTATCATTTACATGACCTATTCGGTGATTCCAAAGTTGGGTTTGGTATGAGTCATGTGAAGTAACTTCTTTATCAATTACCATTACTTAGTATGTTTAATCCAACATGCAAATACCATTATGTAAATGTGCCTTACCATAAAAAATTCTATCTTTATAAAATAAGCAACATTCATTTCTTAACTTGAAAATAAATCCATCTGTATCTAGTATGGATACAGAAATAATGTTTTTGGTAACTAGAGGCACATAATAACAACCCTTTAAAACCAAGATCATCCCAGTCATCAATGTGAAGTGGTAGTCCCTGACAACTACAACAACAAGTCTAGCTCTGTTGGATGCTCGTAGATCTACCCCCCTAGGTCAATTTTTATGAATATACTTGGTTCCTATATTTGAATACATATATAATAACCACAAGCTATATCATATACCCAATATTTAGAAATAGATAAATTTCAATTGATAACAAATGCACCTGAAGATTTCCCCTGCTTCTTTAGTTGCGTGTAATTTTTCTTCCAGTGGCCCTTCTTTCCACATACAAAATAGAAATATTATTGTTCCATTACCTCCCCCTTGATCTTCCTTTTCTTGGAAGGGTGCGAAGAATATTTGGGATTAAATCTATTTTCCTTACCTTTCCTTTTGTTCACCATGAGTATAGAAGGATTTTCACACTTCATATCTTTATCTACTTAGAGAAGGAGGATAAGAAGATATGGTAGAGAATTCTCAATGTTGTTCATATTAAAATTCACAACAAAACTAGATAATCTCTGAGGGAGTGAAGTGAGAATGAGATCAGTGCCCATTTCTTTGGGGGGTTTAAACCCTAAAACCTCCAGATGCTCGACTACATGAGGCCCAACAGGGGAACCCTCTCCAAGATTACTCTAAAAGAGTACCTTGGACATATAAAATTGTTCCTATATAGCTCTCTCCCAGTAAAGACCATAGAGGTGCTCAAGCATGCTATACACATCCATGTTTTTATGATACTTCATGAGTTCACTAGACATCAATGAAAGCATCAAACATTGAACATTGAATGCATCGTTCATATGTTTCTTGTAGACCAGGAACTCTTTATCACTTGCCTCTTTGGTAGATGAATCAGGCAATGAGGACTTTAGCATGTAAGATTTCTATTCATGACATAGAATAACCCAAAGGTGTTTAAACCATTCATAGAAGTTACTGCCAGTGAGGATGTTGTATTTATCTAGTATTGATTGTAGGGATAGTGTGGATGATGAGATTTTCATTTTATTCTATAATTGAAATAGAAAATTATTAGTACTTTTCTTGATTACAATTTTGTGAGAAATAATAAATTAAATTTCATTAAATCTCTAACTATTTTATCAAGTCCCAATAGACCCCATCATTAAACTTGGAATGTCTAGTTTCTAGTACATTCTAGTGGAAAAGATCTATATTACCCTTTGCATAACCCCAAAAAAGGTTGTTCAAGCTCTTTGAAGGTATTTAGGTAGGAAGGTCTTTTCCAACTGTAGGCTTGTAGCTCCTTGATCCATTGAGTTGATCCCCAATCCATAAATCCCGACTTGTATTTTTCTCAACACTTTTATCCAAATTACACAAAGTCTAGCAAGAGCTACTCCTCTTTATGTAAAATGGTTAAGTCAACCCAAAACTATCATAAGAACTTCCTTTATAAAAGTAAGTTTCCCAACATGGGTTGGTTAAATACATAGTTTTATTGAGTCTTGTTCCTAATCAAGTAACAAAAGGCTTGGTCTAACTTAATATTAGGTCAAGTGATTTTATTTTATTATGCATTAATTTTTTGTCTTGTTTTATCTCTGACATGTATTATTAATATTTAAGTGGATGATTATTTAATTAATTAACAATGTTCGAATATTTTTTTTTTATGTATAATACATTTTATTTAAATTCTGTCTTTGCATATTAATTCATTCATTTATGTGATCACGACAACACATCCATAATGAAATAATCAGGCAACTGATAGAAATTAAATGAAGGGTATGATCATGAGCTTATTCTAATGGTCAATTTATCTTGTGGTTGATAAACTAACCATTTACCTAGGGGATAAAACACCTTGAACTAGTTGAGGTTCGTGTTTACATCTTTCCACCTATCCACCTTTGTATTTCCTTGGATTGGTTTTGCCTCGGCTCTGAACTTGAACTATCTCTACTAGCTTGGGAGATCCATCCATTATATATGCTTTCACTCACACACGTGTGAGGGAAAAGAGGGGGTTTATATAAAAGAAACCATGGGAACATAGGACCTACATATTAATGAGGAGATATGGCACGTAGACCAAAATTTTAATTAATAATAAATTAAAAGTAAACCAATCACATATAAAGGTCTGGTCCATCTCATGATCATCCATATGCATGCAACTAATTACATATTTAATAAAACATTGAATCAATTCATTAATAATTTTTTGTTTAAGATAAGTCATGCTCAAATTGATTAATTATTATATTTAATTAATAAATCATTTTATCTTTATCCTTTTCTGATTTTTTTGAGATTCTCATCCATTATAATTTTAAATAATTTCATAAATTCATTTAAAATTAACCTTGTACATAAATATACCTTGCAGAAAACACAGTGAATACCTATCCGAATCTTCCCAACATGTATTATATTCATATACTGTTTTACTCTTTTAACACATGACATACATGATTTAATGTTTATTATCACAAAATGTACTTCACGAATGATTACACGAATCATATGATTTTTTGGCCACATGTATTGCTTCAATGCACTAAGAGTAACAAAATGTAATACGACTTATACATGATATATAGATTTGAACATTACAAAAATATTAAAGTTTTAAATCTGTGTAATTTGGTATAAGTATATGGTGTGTAGCTATGACTACACGACATGTACTACCTTCACTATATATCTGAAGTACACACCAAGGGACTCGGTGTGTGAGGCGTACTTCAAAAATCATGGAGTACACTACATGTCCATTGGGCCACACACCATGTTGACTCTGGGTTACACAGTTACCGGTTGTCTAAGCTATGTATGGGATACACAGCCTGACCCTAACCTAAAAGGGACTACACGCCATGTCCAGTGGTCCACATGGCATATAATATGGTAACCATGTGCCTATCTATCCCGGTCAACACGTAGTGTAATAATTAACTACACCACATGTCATTAATGCACATGAGTTGAGTAATTACTGAATTACTTCTGATGTATTGAAAAAAACTACACGACATGTACTGCTATGTTACTTATATAAACACCTTGACACCTCTGGATGAGTTCCTGGATTTAATTTTAATCATAAAATTAATCGTTTCTGTTAGATCTGTGAGAAACGATGGTGGAAGAATAGATCTCATAATTCATATTTAAATAATGATTAAAATTTAATTTGAATACTAAATTATAAATGCATAAACTACCAATGATTATTAAATAATTATAAACAATGATGTGCCCGCTCGGATACCACTTGCTGGTTCTAGGCGCAATGGAAGTGCGGTGTTTGTGTGGGCCAACTTTTATTTTTCCATAATCGATGATTAATACAGGATCAATACAATGATAAATTCTAGTATCCATGGATTGAATCAAGGAAATATAAAAAGAAAGAAAACGCTAAAACATAGAGAGAAGATCTTGCACATAATGTTTATAATTAATTTAATTAAGATATGGAGAAATTAAATACCTGAACTTAGGTAATTTATTTTTTGAAGATAATTGGTTGTCTAAAATGGAACTTTTAGGTTGTCTTCATTACACTTGGGGGGATCCAAGGGTATAATCCCTCTAGCGGTGATCCACATGTACTCAAATGGTCTTCGGGCAATGCCACTCGATCTTTGGGTTCTAGCATGGAAAATAAAATGTATTGCATTGATTGTTCTTGATTTTTCACTCTTCTGTCTTGAAGAACTTCTCCATTGGGTTTCTTGTTCTTGAGAGGGAGAGAGAAGAGAGGAGTCGAGAGATAATTCATTGTGTTTAACAATCCTCTATTCCAAATTTGGAATTGGATTCACATCCATCGCACAATAGACGTATCCATCTATTGATAGAGGTGAGATTTTTGTTACAATATTTAAATGCATAACAACCATTAAATATAATTATAACCATCAATGAAATCCTATGCCACATAATAATAATAATAATAATATTTTTTGGTATGCCAACTTATGAAAAATGGATAAATAATATTTACTGACTCGTAAATAATTATTCTGTCACCAAACATGGTCTTAGTCCATTTTAACTCTTCTTGTATTTATCGAATACCTGAATAAATATTTTATTATCATAAATAAATATTTTATTCATAAAATAATAAATAAATATTTATTAAATATTCAATAAAATAAATAAATAAATTTTATTCACAATCCGGTTAAAAAATATTTATTTAATTTATACAATCATTATAACTTGAATAAAATTATTCCTTGGTCTTGAGAATAATATTTATTACATTAATTAAATTAAAATAGAATTTAATCAAGACCACCAGAAACACTTAGTGTGTAACCCTTTAGGATTCCTTCTTGTTGGAAATAGGCGGGCTTGCCTAAAATCCAAGATTACTGTCCAGAAATGGGTCAAGGAACCCATGAGAAAGAACTTTAAGTCAAAATGATGATAACCACATATGAACACTCATTGTATAATATAATCCCTTTGTCATAATATCTCATAAAGTAGGTTGCATGACGATGTCAATATACTTGATACATCATTCTTTGACTACGTGAAATAAACACGTCGTTACACCCTGTCCATGGAATTTAGGGTGAAAGTTCTATTTAAATCAAAATTATAGGATATAAACTTCCATACACATGGAAGGGACAAATCCTTTCTCAACTTATCCATTAATAATACATCATTCGTGACACACCCAATGTACCCTACTTCCCTCCAATATATGGCGTGATGATTTTCATCAGGAAATCTAAGTGCATGAGTCATGACATGAATTAATGATAATCTTAAAGTAAAAGGACCATTATACATGCTCGTAGATAGGAATATTCGATAACACCAAAAGATGCAGAATTCCTACTGGAAGTCTATTATCATAATCTCCCATCTTGAAAATTACCAAGTGCAAACTTCATGAGAAGAAGTATCATCTGATTAAGAGTACTCGCACCTGAAAGTTTATATACTATGTGTCCCATCATAGTATGTTATCCAACCACATAACTATATTAAGAATACTATCATAGAGCTTAAAGGTTATCATCATAGTGGGGAACTACTATGACCTTATCAATGCGAAAAATACTCTAAGACATTATTACATTATGGTCATGAAGAACAATGAAAAATATGTAATAAGAATTTAATATTTAATACATTAAATATTCATGTAATCAAAGTACAAACAGTTGGTTCCAGGATACCAACTCTAACAATTTTCTAGACTGAGGCTGATGGAGCTCCCCTTTATAAACTTACAACAATGATTTAACTCATGCCTTATCAGGATAAGAAGCCTTTTCACCTAAGGCCTTACCCTTACCTCTATCACTTCTTTCATTAGTAGATGGATTGACCTCCTCAATCACAACATTTAGATATATATTTATATTGATATATATATATATATTTATTTAAACTCACTTATTCTTCAACATATTATTGTGTGAAAGCACTCAATCATCGCTTGGCTGGCGGGATAGTAGAGGAGTAATATATGGAAGTTAGAGGACTTGTAGAGTCATCTTCTCCAATTTTTGTACTTTCATGGGTGGAAGATCGCATTGCTCGGTAAGGGGTTCTTCCACATTATTTTTCATTATTCTAATTTGAAGGTGAAATCTTGGGGAATTTACTTAGTCCCTCTCAAGTCTAAAATGATAGGAATTCAAAACTGAAAAACCAACTTCAACCTTACAACTATTTAAAAATTATCCACTCAAGTGTGGATTTGATTCTTCGGCCTCAACTGGTACCTCTAGCATCCTTAAATGTTGTAGGATGTAGAATATGTTGTTGGGGTTCTAATCAAATTTGATAAGGAAACAAACTGTTCATGGGTTGAAAATTTTTCTCGAATACTTGTTTAGTTTGACATGAGTAAAACTATTAAACATTTTGACTAATATTAATTTGATAATATTTTATATATAAATTTATTTATAAATATATAAATATATATTTATTTATTCATAATTATAATTATAAATAAATATATTTATATTATATATATATATAATTATAAATTTATTTATATAATTATATATATTAATATATAAGTATATATAATTATAAATATAATAAATATATTTTATTTAAAAATATTTATTATAAATTTATAATTATTTAAATATATATATTTATAATTCTAATTATAAATAAATATTTTTATAAATATTTGTATATAATTATAAATATATTTATATAATTATATATATTTATACAATTATATATATGTATATAATTATATATATTTATACAATTATACATATTTATATAGTTATATATATATTTATTAAATAGATGGAGGAACTAGAGAAGAGTTCCCCGACAATTTTCAGTGTGCGGGATGACCTCGATCACCTGAGAATTCTAAATATATTCTCATATACATCAAATAAAAATGTTGATTGATAGTTTTCATCTACTTCAAAGAGGATTAAGGAGTATGCAATGGAAGATTTGAAGGGATTTTTGGCATTCTCTGGTTCTTTGGGAGGTTCATTTATTTTGCTTAACAATAGGGTTTCACAGGGAATCATCAAGAAGTGTTCCACCGCTCATGTTTCAGCCTCAAATGATGTCATCTTAAAATGGATTGATGTGTTTAAGTAATCTTTTATCACTCATTTTTCCTTACCAAAAGGTATGAAACCCTGGAGTGTTGTCGATTTGGTTTCCCGATTAGCATATATCTGGGGTTTTTTAGAGTTTAAGTGTGTTTCACTAGGATGCAGTTTTTTTTCACATACTCTTCCCTTTTTTAGAATTGAGAGGACATTATTAGTGCATATGATAGATAAATTTGAAATTGGGTACTTTGAGACTTCATGAATTAATATTGAATTTCATCCTTGATGAATTCAAATACAATTGCACTCAAATCTGGGTTAAAATCCATGGGCTCAACTGGGTTTTATGGCATCCATAAATTCTATTTGATATCATATTTTTGATTTGTAATATGATTAGGTTAGATTATGATAATAAAACGGTATGTTTTGATCACTATGAACATGTTTTAGCTAAGGTTTATTTTAATTCTACTTTGATTGATAGGGTGGTCTTTCCATGCCCAATGATGAGATTAATCTTCAGCTTGAATTTAAGAAAATTCCTTTGCTCTATGAAGTGTGTAGAATCATTGGTCATGAGAAATCTACAAGTAGTAAAAACCTTGTTTGTTATAATTTCTATATTTGGGTCCATGAGTTACAAAATTTAATAAGGATAGGGAATCATGGGGATGACAATGCCAATAAATGGGCTGCTGATGACTTTGATCAGGGCTCTGATGTGAGAGAGCTTAATCCATTAGGTGGATTGATTACTGATAATTATGAAGGACCTTTGTAGGGAACTCAATATATTATTCTTGTTTTCAATCCCTTTAAGTATGGAAGTATAGAAATAGTAAATCCTAGACTTGACTATCTCCTCATATAAAGGTAGGTGATGGTGTTCTTGAATCAGTGACTTATAAGCCTCCATCCTAGGATGACATTGCTGAGGAACATTACTTGATTGTTGATAGAGTTTCATTTAAGGATGAATTAGCTAGTGGAATTATAGATGATCTTTCTAGGGAAGAATCATAAAATAACCTAGATGTTAATGAGAATGAGGCATAGGCTGACATTGAATTCAACTTTTGACAGGTGAAAACAATGAGTTTTTCAAAGAACCATAAAGTTAAGGTAAAGATTAATGTATCTTCTTCAAAGAATCTGAAATTAAATATGTCTCATATTTCTCATTTTCATAAAAAAAATTTTTTAGGCCCTTGAAAAGGTAAATGAAAGGATATTTTCCCTTGAAAAGAAGGCTCATTCTTCTCTTCCTACTGGATAATACGTGGGTTCTCTAGGTATTACAATGGGTCTTAAGGAATATTTGGTCTCTTACAATTATAATTCCACTATTGGGAATAAGGAGGATGATGTTATGTTTGATATTTTAAAATTGAGCAATCATAAATTCTCAAAGATGACAAATTGCACTCATGGAAATTCTGGCTGTAGTCTCCAACAGGGGGCTATTTTGGTTATAGAGTCTTCTCATATATAGAGTGCTGATACTAATCACTCCCCATAAAGAAAGGATGTTGATAAAGAAACAAGACCCATGGAGATCCAAAGTAAGTTGATGGTAGGCGTTGACCTTGGTTCGGTTGGCTTGAAAACCCTAATGATACTTTATTTTAGCCATCATTTGGCTCAGATTCTAAAACTTCTAAAGGCAGAAGTATCCATAATTTATTTATAGTTACATCAATAACTTCTTCTAAGATTCAACCAGTGAAGGAAAAATTTCTTTCAAAGGTTAGTAATCATAAATATTTTGATTTTATTACATATGGAAGCAGTGAGGAGGATGGTCAAGGTTGTGATCATGCACTTGGAGTGGAAGATATGAAGTAAGTCATGGATGCTGGGCTCCCGGATGATGGATATGGTCCGTGTATTTTGGTGAAAACATGGAGAAGAGGTCAGAATCCTCATGCAAATGGTGGGCGCTCCTCTCACCACAACACGAGTACCCACTCGTGAGATTCATTAATTTTCATTTATTCTTTCTTTTATGTTTTTATCATGGATATTTTATGGCATCATGTTCCTCCATTTCACTTTCTTTTTATTCAATAAAGGGGTCGTTCAGCCTTGACCTTTAAAAATAATAATAATATGTAAATAATAATAATTATAAATATAATAAAATATTTATTATTTAAAAAAATTGTTATAATTTTATAATTTTATAATTATTTATTTATTTATTTATAATTTTATAAATACTTTATTATATATATATATTTTAATTATTAAATAATATATATTAATATATCATATTTAAATTAATTATAAGAATGCATTTTTAATTAATCAAAGGGGTTTGAGTACGAGTTTTCTAGCCAACCCACACCCACAAAATTTATTAGAAAAAAGATAGAGTATAACAAAGAGAGGAGAGTGAGTCACAACAAAGCATGAAAAGCCTATAATAAAGAAAACAAGATATCAAATCCTTCCACTCCCTCTGGAACCCAAATTCTTGGGATAATGACCACTATCCTTTGGGTGTCGTCCCCTCCGCCATGACATGGCCCACTATGTTTTTTAATTAATGTATATAAATAAAAATTATTTTTGAATATAAATATAATATATATATATATATATATATATTATTAATTTTTTTTATTAATTTTTTTATCAGTGCTAAGAATAGCACTAATAAAGATAAACCTTTATTAATACTTTTAACTACCACTGATAAAGGTTCCCCCATTATCAATGATTTTTGTTTAGCACTGATAAAAGCAGGCACTACCCATGCACCGATTTGTGGTAGTGATCGTTTCAACTGAAATTTTTTGGAGTGTTTAAATCGACCCCATTAATGATTTTCCAATTTAATTCCTTCAAAAATGGGTGAAAATCAATGTTTTCAAACCTTTGGGGTGTTATAATGGTGGTGCGGTGTGTTGTTGAGGGAGAGGGTGAATAATACCATTTTTTGTAATTAAATTAATAATAACAATATAATTAAATTATTAAATAACTTAACATTAATAGCTATCTGACCAAACAACCAGTGCAAATAAAAGTTATGCCCCACCTAGGGTAAATCCCGAATCCTAGATCTAACGATGGTCTCAAATTTCTCATACAACACACCATTTATGTGATATAAATTTATTTTTTGAAAAAAATAATATAATAAAAATATTAAATAACATATCCTCGCGAGCGACCTAACCAAATGTCTGATGCACATAAATGTTATACCTCGCCTAGGGTAAACCTTATATCTCAGACCTAACAGTGGTCTCAAATTTCTCATATGACATAATGATTGGGCGATATTCAATTATTTGGGATAAATCACACATTCATAATTTAATATTTATTTTCTATCTGTACTGAGGCTCTACATGCCTCAGAATCTCACACTAACTCAACGTATGACTTTGAAAATATTTGATAGAATATTCCAAGGTGTTAACAATATTTTACACTTACGCAAATCCTTTAAAACATTTATCAAGTCCTTTTTATTGAAAAATTACATTTTCACATAAAAACACTTATAAATTATCAGAGGGTTTTTATTATCTTTAAAAATTCAGGATATTACAGTCTTCACATGATCATACATAGATAAAATGAATCATATAATGATTATGCATGATCTTCCTAGAGTCATGCGATCGCGTATATACTCTGTGGTCATGCGATCTGCATGAATTGCCCACATGATCTCCCATGTATCCATGCTCCATCTTCCTTCCTTTTACAAAGAAAATAATACCTATAATTTGGGTATTTCTTTGATCCTTGGATTTTGGATGCTCATTTGGAGAGCATCAACTGACCCTCAAGGGTGTGTGGGTGTGTATTGTTTGCGGTCGTATAATCCCCTCTACTTGTAGTAACAATGTTATTTATATTTAGGAAAATATAATCACGTATAGAAATTTATACATATAGTTGTTTTAAAATGTTAATAACTTTATATAAAATTACTTTCATTAATGAATTTAATTTTTTTATTAATACTATTTTTTTAAAAAATAATTATCTACATATACAATTATGAGTAATTTTATATAAAATGATGTTTTTTATATTTAAGAAAATATATATACTTGAGAAAATGTATATATATTTTATATTATTTAACATATTTAAATTTTATTAAAGGTATAATATATTATTAGTTATATAATATATATTCTATTATTATTTTAAATTAAATGTAAAAAAATCCTATTACTTATTTAAATCACTAATTATATATATGTTATTATTATTAATATAAAAAATGTTATTATTTAAATTTAAACAATATAATTAATTACATAACTGGATAGTAATGTATATAATTATATTTAAAAATATTAATATTATATACTTATTTTATGTAGAAAAAAATAACTACCGATAGAAAAATTGGTAACTGAACTGATTGTGGACTAATCTCAAGATGATCAACCAACCAAGGATTGATTAGAATTTTATGTTTTAATTGTTTTGTATATGGGTTTGTAATTTGTAATAATTATATTTTCTTATTGGTTCATTATTTACATTTCATTCCTATCTCTTAGAATGTAAGTATTTTTATGTCCACAATATTTTTTTGTATCCCAAACCCCTTGAACCCCTCATTTGCATGTGGGAAATAATGTAATAAATGAAGATTTTACAAGAGGTTTTCATGTTCGATGATGTATTTTTATAGCATCAATGAATGGAGAATGGAAGTTACTAAAATATGAGGCAATTGAAGGCTCAATGAGTTCTTCCTGGGTTTTGTTTGGTCTATCAGATAATGATAAACCAATCCATACAAAAAGTATAAAGATCATGTCACTGTGATTTGCTCAAATATAATTAGAAGTGTTATTAAATGTAAAAAAAATCTTATTGTTTATTTAAATCATTACAAAGATATATATTATTACTAAAACTATGAAATATTTTATTATTTATGTTTAAATAATATCATTAATTACATAACAGTAGAGTAATATATATAATTATGTTTGAAAAAATCACTACTAGATATTTATAATATATATAACATAAGAACTATCTATATGAAACATGGTAACTGAATTGAGTGTTGACTGATCTTGAGAAGATTGATCAACCCATGATTGATTGGAATTGTATATTGCAATAATCATGCTATTGGTCATGTAATTTTAAATAATTACATTTAATTTATTTGTCGATGAATTGTGTGTCACCCCACTCTCTTAGAATGTAAGGGCTTGTGGGCCCATGGTAATTTTTATACATTTCAAACCCCTATAACCTATAACTTGCATATGATTAATATTGTAATAAAATGACGTTCCATATGAGACGTTAATGTTTGATGCTGGATTTTGACACCACCAATAAAAGGAGAATGACGATTTCCGATATATTCATTTCATGCATAATTCTTTTTATAATTTGAATTGATTAAATTTTTTAATTATCAAATTTATTTTTCCAGAAATTTAATTTTTTTAATTATTTTATGGGTAATAAACATTTTTAAAAAATTGTAAAAAGAAATAAACATATATTGAGTTTTGATGAAATATTACTTAAGAAGAATGTGTTTTTAGGTATTGGGTTATGTAAAGGTAGATTTAAATTTTACATAAATGGTGAATGATTGGATCCACACAAAGGTAGATCTTGCATGGATGCAACTTACGTATGGGTAACTTAATGCAATGTATGGAAGGGTAGACAACTATGGGATGAACTACAGAAAGGTAAAATATGGGCTATGTCAAAGTAATTCATGGCATGATAGAGTTTCAGAACTTTGAATAGATTGATAAGTTGAAGTAACACCACAAAATTATCTTATAAGAGAAGTATACTGTTATAAATAATCTTCATCCACACTCTCAAAATTCATGCACTCAAATAAGGGGAAAAAATTGGAAGTACATCACAAAGTTTATGTTGTTTGGTTGGGTATCCATGGAGAAGGTAGTAGATTATTCATATTAAAATAACGAACCAAATAAAAGTTTCCTAAGATTTTTCCATATATAAGTATCCAAATTTATAGCTAAAGAGGTGGAGAAGGTTCAAATGGGGAAGCTCCAAATCTTCTCTAAACGACACCAAACCCCTACAGTGAATCTCCTCTGGCGGTCACCAACCAAGGCCAAGTCTAATTTGGTGACACCAACCCCCTAAATTATTTTTCCATCAGCCACCCACCACATCACCAAGTCTATGGATGGTTATATTATTTTACAATATTCAAAAATCTCTACCTTGATGAAAATTATCACCATATTTCTTCTCAAACAAAACTTCATACAACTTCCTTCTTGATGCCTATGGGCATATCAATTATGAGAGATATTGATCAAGTCCAAAAAATTTTGTAACTTGATCCCAATAACTAACTTCTTATCTTTCAAAGGAGGAACAAGATCCCATGACTGATTTTAATATTGTAAACTCATTTATTCTTCCATAACAGACTTCTACTGGTTCATTTCTTTGCTATCCAAACCATATTGATACTTTTTTAGAAAATCATTTTCATTTATAGAAATATAATAAGAAAACTATATAATCATATATGGAAGGTCTCCATATGGTCCTTCATGTTCTACAAATGGCGATAATCTCAAGATGATGAGTATCCTGTTACAATGGTGCTTCTTCCTCAATCGAGATATCAATATGATCATTGGAATCTACCTCTTGTTGCCCATAATTGATTAGTGGTGGAATTTTATGCACATAAATTTCAATTGTGTCATCTATCTATTTCTCAAAATCATTCGTCTTCACCATCACCGACTTGTAAAATGTAACTTCAGGACTTCACTCAATCTTCTTCACTTTTGGATCCCATAGTCGAAAAGCCTTCATACCATCACTGAATCCAAAAAATATAGATTTCTTCACTCTAAAATATATATTTGAGTCTATCACATGAAAATAAGAAATAAAACCAAAGACATGTATTCCATAATAATCATAAGAATTTTTTCAAGACCAAACCTCTATCAAAACTTTACCATCAATCACAAAATAAGGGATAAAATTCACTATGTGTGCTACATACATCAATGATTCATCCCAAATGGATTTTTTCAAACATGACTGAGATAATATAAACCTTACCTTTTCAATGAGTATATGGTTCAGCTATTATGCTACACCCTTCTACTACAACATTTCAAGAATTGTAAAGTGTCTTATAATACTTTCATCTTAACAAACTTTCTTAAATGGATATAATGCGTATTCTACATTGTTATTTGATCATAGTCCCTTGATTTTTCTTCCCATATGATTTTAAATCCTGTTCATCCACTTAAGTAAGTCATCCAAAACTTAATCCTTAAGTTTCATGGAATACACCCAAACATATCATGAGTAATCATCAATAAATGAGATGAAATAATGATTACCTCTGAATGAAGCATTTTTCGATGGTCCCTAGACATCAGTATGGATGTAGTCAAATATTCATTTTGTATGATGGGTTGTAATGTTAATACTGACTCTAATATACCTACCCATTGCACAATTCTCATAGAGGTCCACTTTTACTATCTTAGAACATTTCAAAACACCATTCTTTACTAAACTCTAAAAGGTTTTCTCTATGTTATTTCTGAGTCTCATGTTCTATAATGTGGAAGTGCATGGATCACTCTCCTATGATATTATTGCTCCACATATAATATTATCATAATTAAAATAATAAAAAACACCTTTTCAAATACCTTTCATTACAAGGAATGAATTGTGTATTACTTTCATAACTCCATCCTCAATCATTATTCAATAACTAAACTTATCCAAGAATCCAAGAAATATGATTTTTTTTTTCAATTCTGGTACATATCTTATATCTGTAAGGAATCAAGTTATACCATTATGCACCCTCAACTTTATTAATCAAATACCACTCATGTGGAAAGGGTGGTTATTTCCCTTAAGCACCACACCTTTATCTGACTCCTTGAGGATTGAAAAACAATCTTAATTCCTGCACATGTGAAATGAAAAAACCTAAATCAAGAATCTAACATTCTGAATGGTTGACTATTGAGGAATCTAGGAAATAGGTATCTTTAAAATCCTTGATTTTTTTCACAACATTTGCCTTCAGTTTCCCAATATTGGGACAATCCTTCCTCTAGTTCACTTTCTAATGATAATAGGTACACAATCTTTTGATTGAAGTCTATAGTTGGACTCGCCTCTTGACTTCGATCATGATTCACTTCTCCTTAATCCTTCAGGATTCCTTCCAAATGATTTTCCTCTAGTTTCCATTAATGGCTCTAATATAGAATCTCTATGGTTATACTTGTCATTCTACCTATACTCACCATTAAATAAGACATTTGATTCGCCAACAAATTGTACCTCATCCCTACCATAAAAAAATGTTGTAGGAAGATAATCATAACTCTCCAGGGTAGAGTTCAATAATAAGAATCCTTATCTTCATCTCTAATCATTACTTCCAAAATTTTAAAAATCTTTCAAAATTTTATTAAAACAATATAGGTGCTTAATCATGGACATACCTTCCTTGTTATGAAATTTGAACAATTTCTTTTTCACGTTGAGATAATTTTGGATACTTTTGGCCATGTACTTGTTTTCCAAAATCATTCATAATATTTTCACAAAGGACTCTTGCATCACACTATATTTCCGATATTTAGCCAAATAAAGTTGGATCGTGCTACAAGCTTGACGATTGGGTCTCCTATAATCACCATCGGAGATGTTGGTGGGCTATTCTTCCAAGGTGATATCTAACTCTCGCCGATTTAGAACATCCAACATATCACATTGCGACATGTTGAAGTTATTTGTCCCATCGAATTTCTCCACCTCATATTTGGTGTTGGACACCATACTTCTATGTCAAGAAGTACTTACAGTCCTGGTATGTGTATCTGGAATACACACCTCGGGTAGTCTAGAACTACTTTTAGCTTGGGGATTCTCCATAAAAAAAATTAGAATTTCCAAAAAAATATGATACCAATGAATCTAAAATAGTCAAAAATGAAAAATTAACTATTTACTTACTTAAATCAGATCCCAAAAAATAATGGATTTTTATTCCAAATAATTTATTCTATTCTTCAAAACCTACCACCCCTTGTTTTTTTTAAAAATCACTCATTTAAAAACCTAAAACATGTGGCCACACTACACCTCTCTCAATTAAAAAAAATTATGACTTTCATGTCCACATGCGGATAATTTTTTTAAATAGGTATTTTTTTTTTAAAAGGGATAGGGTTGGGGATATTTTCAAAAATCAGTCTTGAGTAGCATGAACCCCATTCATGCATCTTCCCTCACCAATAAGTGTGAATGAGGTTCATGCTTCTTGTGTGATTTTTCTGAAGGAAGAGTGAACGACGTTCAATTTTCCTCCAGATTTTTTAATAATAAATATTAACAAACACACACACACACACACACACACATATATATAAATAGATATCTAATTAAATGTTAAAATTAATATTAATAAAAATTAATAAAAACTAATTAAATATTAATAAATAATAATTAAATATAAATAAATATTAAATAAAAATTCTTTAATATTAATAAAATATCAATAAAGATTAATTAAATATTTATAAATATTAAGGAATATTAATAAACATTAAATAAACATTCATAAATATTGATAATACAAATAAGTCTTGATTAAATATTAATTAATTATTCCTAAATATTAATTAGATATTAATTAATATTAACAAATTTATAAAAATTTAAATAAATATTAATAAATATAAATAAATAAAAAAATAGTAATAAAATATTAATCAGTATTAATTAAATGTTCATAAATAGTAATAAATTCTTCATAAAATATTAATAAATGTTGATAAATATTCATAAAGACTAAAAAAATATTAATAAAAATTATTAAATATTAACAAATATTAATAAATATTAAATAAATATTCATAAATATTAATTAAATATTAATTAAATATTAATAAATATTAATTAAAAATTAATAAAAAGTATTAAAACTTCATTATATATTCATAAATACTCATCAATATCAATAATATCAATAAATATCAATAAATATTAATAAATATAAATTCATATTCATTAAATAATAAAAATTTTAAATAAAATATTAACAAGCATTAATAAATAATAAAGAAATATTTTTAAAAATTTATAAATATTTATAAATATTAATTAAAATTTAATAAAAATTAATAGAATTAAATAAATATTAATAAATATTCACAAATAATAATAAATATCAATTAGATACTAATAAATATCAAATAAATATTCTTAATTTTTAATATTTTTTTAACGGTTTGAAGGTCAAGAGATCTTTTATTAAAAATATAAATATTAACTAAATATTAATGAATATAAATAAATATTAATTAAATATTTTCAAGTGTTAAATAAGTATTAATAAAGGTTAATAATTATTAATAAATAATAAAAAACCATTAAATAAATATTCATAAATATTAATAAATATTATTAAATATAAGTAAATATTAATATTTATGAATATTTATTAACATTTATGAATATTTAATCGATATTTATTCATATTAAATAATATTTATTTAATTTTTTTAATATTAATTAGTATTTATTCAATATTTATTAATACTTATTTGATACTTACATATTATTTATTAGTATTTATTTAAATTAATGATATTTAGTTAATATTTATTAATATTTAGTTAGAATGCATTAATATTAATTTATATGCATTGAAATTTAATTAATATTTATTAATATTTATTTAAGGTTTGTTAATATTTATTAATTTTTAATTAATATTTATAAATATATATATAAATATTGAAAATTAGTTCATTACTATATATTAATATTTGTTAGTATTTTATTTATATTTAAGAATATTTAATTAAAATTTATTAATAATTATTTATATTTAAGGATATTTGTTAGAATTTATTGATATATAATTAATATTTATTAGTATTTATGGATGTTTAATTAAATTTTATTACTTTTTTTGAATATTTGATTGATATTTAATTACTATTTTTGAATATTTATTAAGATTTATTAATATTTACTCGTATTTATTAATATATTTTAGTATTTAAGAATATTTTACAATATTTATTAATATTTAATTAATATTTGTGAAATTTTAATTAATATTTATTAATATTTTATTACTATTTATTTATATTTATTACTATTTATTTATATTTGTTTATATTCATTAATATTAATTAATATTTAATATATATTTAGGAATATTTAATTAATACTTAATCAATTTTGATTAATATTTATTTGTATTATCAGTATTTATGAATATTTATTTAATGTTTATTAATATTTATTAATATTTATAAATATTTAATTAATTTTTATTAATATTTTATTAATATTGATGAATTTCTAATTAATATAATTTATATTTAATTAGTATTGATTAATATTTATTAATATTTATTAATATTCAATTAGAAATCTATTTGTATATATATTTAGTAATATTTATTATTAAAAAAATCTAGAGGAAGAGTGAACGCCATTCACTCTTCCTTCTGAAAATTTACACAGGAAGCATGAACCTCCTTCATGCTTCCTGGTGAGGGGATAAGCGTGAATGAGGTTCATGCTTCTCCAAACCAATTTTTGAAAATATCCCCATTCGTTTGCCTTTAAAAAAAATTAAAAACCTATTTCAAAAAATTATCCCCCACATGCACTGACCCCCTTTTAAAGAATATTCTTCTACAATAAGAAAAAAGAAGTGGGTCACTTTTCAATTTTTCTTGTTACCTCATGCCCACCTAGTGCTGGGGGGTTCATAGATTGCACAATCCATAAATCACAAAGATAGCAGAGAGCAGTCCCTTCTAGAGATAGGGGAGGGGAGAGCAGATGATGAGGTATTCACACAGGGAGGTCGGTCACCAGACACCAGATTTGAGGGTCTGTAGGGGGTGTGAACAATAGTGACACACGTGAAGTGTGAGCAACAATGTTATTGCGATTCTTTCCCAGGAAATTGGGCTTGTCCTATGATACCATTTTGTTGTGTCTAAGCTTCACTCAAGCCCATCAAAATTCATGCACTCAAAGCAAGGAAACAAAATGGGAAGGAATACACAAATTTTATATGGTTCGGTTGGGGTGAACTACATACACTTGGAAGGCACTAGATTTTTTCATCTTCAAATAGAGAGAACCAAATACATTTTTCTCATGATTTTCCCGCATAGCACCATCTGAATTTATAGTGAAATCAATTGAGAAGTTTCAAATGGGGATCCTCCAAATCTTCTCCCTGGACCGCACTAAACCCCTGTGGAGAGTCTCCCCTCGTGGTCACCAACCAAAGCCAAGTCTTTTTTGGTAACACCAACCCCTACCGTCTTCTCACCCACCCACCCCATCACAAATTCTACCGAATGTGATATTATTTGACTATATTAAACAAACAAAATGTGTAAGGAATAATCATGGCTGGAAAATAAAGAAACCGAAGCATAATAAGTTGCAGGTGGGGAGTTTACAGTGAGAAATGGATGTATAAGCCACAATCAGGAGGGAGGTTGAATATAAATAGTGATATGAAGCAGGTTTCGCAGCTTGCATGAATGATACTCGATGTGAAATCCATGAAAACCATGAAATCACAACACTACCACATAATCATCTTTACACAATTCTACCTTTTAATAGCACTAAAAAAGTGCTAATAAAGGGGGTACCTTTATTAGTGCTAAAAACACTATTAAAAGGTGCTTTTAACAGCGCTAAAAAAGCGATGATAAAAGTAACCCTTTATGAGTGATTCTCTTAACAATGATAAAAGGTGTATTTCATAAAAAAATTATTTATCATTAAAAAAATATATAAATATATAAATATATAAATATATTTATATTGATATAAATATAATAAATTTTAGAACATATGATTTATATAAGGCTAAAAACCATTTACACTTAATATATAAGATATTTAGTGAAAAATGAATTATAAAATAATTAAAAACTAATATTAATTTATAATTTGATAATTATTATCGAGTAATAGTCATTTAATAACAATTTGAAGATAAAAAAAATCAAAACATTGATAATGATCTAAAATAAGATGAAAATGCAACTCCAACTTCAAACAACCATAACTTTTGATCGGAGTGTCCATTTGGGATCTATCACATATCAAATCGAAGTCTGTGATGATCTATATTCACTGGTGATAGAGGCATCCCCCTTTCACATTCTATGTGACTAGAAAAGGCCTGGAAAGCCTAAAAACTGATTTTTTAGTTGGTGTATCCTAGTTTTTAAACATTCAATGGACTTTCAGCCTCGTTTAAGGGGGTCTTTTTGCCCATTTTCAGTGGGGACTGAATTTATTCCCAAGGATTACATTGACATTGATATTATGGTTTTGAAATTTTATTATTTTTCATAATTTATTTTTATTTATAATCAAATATATAAAAATATAAAAATATTTTTAAGTATTCACACATAAAAAATTTAATTTTATTAATATATATGTAAACATATTTACATGTAAAGTATCTTTATAAATATAAAAACCTTATCTAAATAAAAAATAATATCCATTTTATTTAAAAAAATTATGAAAAGATCCAACTCTTAGTCTGGGATTCCTAACACTCTCCCATTCAAAAGTGTTTGGGTTCCCCCACCACCAGATCTGCTAAAAATTAATGTGGATGCCTCGATTGCTAGAGGAGGCTCTGTTGGGATTAGTGTAGTGGTCCATGATTCCCACAGATGTGTGTTTAATTCAAGCCAAAAATATGTGCATGCTTTTTGGGAACCACCAGTGGTGGAAGCTCAGGCTATTTTTGAGGGTTTGATGCTCACCATCAAGAAAAGATGGAAATCCTTTATTTTGGAATCAAACTGCCTCACCATTGTTAGCATAATCTATGCAACCAAGATTGGTCTCCAGTCCTTTGGTTTGCTAGTCTGAAATATTTTCACCCTCATTGCTTCCTTATGTGCTTGTATGATATCTTTCATAGGAATATGGATGCTCATGCATTGGCAACCCAGGGTCATTCAAGAGATTATCTTGTTTTGTTGGTTTATTTTACTATTTGGCTGTTTTCTCCTATATATCTTGATCTTTGATTGATTTATTAAATTCCCTGTAGCTTCTCAAAAAAATATATATTTGTGTGTGTATTGAAAATAGATATATATTTTTCTATATATTCTATTATATGTATATAAATATTAATATATAATATATATAAATAAATATGAATTTTTATAATTATATTTATTGATGCGCACAAATATATAAATATATTTATGTATGTATTTATAAACACACACACACACAAAACATATTATATATGTATATTTAAATAAATAAATAAATATATATAATGTAACTAAAAATATAAAAATATATAGATATATCATAAAATACAAAACAAAACAATATAGAGAAGTGGAAGAGGTGCAAGCGCATGAGGGGGAGGTCTTAGGTCTGAAACCCAACAAAGGAAGGGGTGCGCGGGCAAGTGATCAGGTGCCTAACACCGTTAAAGAGGTGGGGAGGGTAGTTTTGTTAAAGGCGAGGGGCAAGTCTAGTTGAGCGTTGTTATAAGGGGGGGGGGGGGTCGAGTGCTGATAAGGGGGGCGGGCGGGGGGGGGGGGGGGACCCTCCAATTTGTAAAAAACATTATTTTTAAATTTTTTTCTTTTTTTGACCTTTATCAGTTCTTTTTTTGACCTTTAGCATTGCTTTTTTAGTACTGATAAAAAACCCCTTTTATTAGTACTTTTTTAGTGCTGATAAAAGTGGCCTTTATCATTGCTTTTTTATCACTGATAAAAGGGGACTTTATTAGATCTTTTTTTAGTGCTGATAAAGAAACCTTCTTTTAATAGTATAGAGAACAACAATGTTTTTTAATTCTATTAAAGCCCTTTTTACATGCTATTAAAGGGCCAATTTATAGTAGTGAAAGGAACACTAGATTTTCACACTGTGAGATTCTATTACCAACAAAAATTGTTCGACAATGCATGGATAGTGAAGATGAAGTGAAGATGAAGTGAATATTCATGGGGGGTTTTAAGATGATACACATCGTGAAGGGTACATATATGGAATATATAAAAAATATTCTGTCGGAATTCCCTCTCATGGATGGATAATGATGTATTTTAAAGGTGATAAATGTGGATCATGGCACGTGGCTCACATGTATATTTTGAGTAGTATGATTTTTAGATTGATTCAAAGTATCATAGATTTTGGAGAACCTTGAGTGGTTAGGTGTTGTGAAGAATCACTCTCAATATCACTTTGAAACTCATGTAATAAAGTGGTGGAATCAAAAATAAAATAGGAGGAACACAAAAAATTTACGTGGTTTGGTTGAGTGACCTACATCCAAAGAGAATGAAATAGATTTTTCTTATTATCAAATGATATAAAACATATACAAATTCCCAAATATTTTTCCCACATAGCGACATTCACATTTATAGCTCAAGAGGTGGAGAGGATTCAAAAGTCCACTACAAAATTGTTCAGGTTGGCACCAAACCCCTGTAACAAGTCTTATTTGTTGGTAAGCTACCAAAGTAGGGTCTTATTTGGTGATACCAACCCCTTTAGTCTTCTTCTATCATCCACACACCGTGTCTACAATTATGTGTGTGGTAAAATTATTTTCCAACTTTCAACAATCTCCACCTTGATAAAAAAATTCTCCAAGTTGCGGCTCAATCAAAACTTTGTGTTGATAATGCTTTCTCGATGCCTGTATGCATCTCAGGTATGAGTGATATTGATCAATAACAAATAGTATTGGAAAATTATCCCTATAACCACATTCTTTTCCTCCAGAGGAGGAACATGGTTTCATGTCATATTATGATGCAGTGAACTCATTTCTCCTTCATTAAATAAATTTCACTGGTTCCTTTCTTTACTATAAAAAACATATTGATAGTTTTATAGAACACCATATTCAATTAAAAAAAAGAGTATAGTTAACCATACCATAATACCTAGAAGGTTTTTGCATGGTCTTTCATGTTATACCAGTGAAGATACTCTCATATGATATTGTTTCTC
The DNA here is from genome assembly GCA_963277665.1 of Viscum album. Classification (NCBI taxonomy): domain Eukaryota; kingdom Viridiplantae; phylum Streptophyta; class Magnoliopsida; order Santalales; family Viscaceae; genus Viscum; species Viscum album. The sequence goes on along the minus strand of OY728140.1, from coordinate 124,209,005 downwards.
CACCTGTAACTATATCAATATTCAAATAATACAAATCACCTATTCGAATACCTTTCATCACAAGGAGTTGAATGTGGATTACTTTCAAAAATCCATCTTCAATGGTTATTTAGTAACCAAGATTTTTTAAGACTCCAAGCAATATGAGGTTCTTCTCCAATTATGATACATATCTTATATCTGTAAGGTGTCAAGTTGTACGATCATGAATCTTCAATCATATTGTTCTAATACCTCTTGTACGACTAGGGTGGTTATTTCCCATAACTACCACACCATCATCTAACTCCTTGAGGTGTAAAAACCAATCTCGATTCCTACACATATTTAATGAACAACCTGAATCAAGAATCCAACCTTATGAAAGGTTGACCATTGATGAAATGATGAAAGTAGTATCTTCAAAATCCTTATATTTCTATACAAAATTTTCCTTTAGTTTCCCAATTTTGGGACAATCCATCTTCCAGTTCCCTTTTTGATGAAAATAGGCACACTCATCGTAATAACCTAGTTTTTCACTCAGGTACAGGTCCTTTTAAATTCTGGTATAAATATTTACTTTGGACCTAGTATGGATGAATTTTGAGTTAGTAAAGGTAACAAGGGTGTTTGGGGAAATCTCAGAGACTAGAACCCATATTTTTGGGAAAACTATATAGTTCATACGGTTAGCGCATGGTTGGAACATGGTTTGGATAACCATGTAGATTAGAATTTCTAGACAGAAGCACTTCATATGGTTTGAACATGGCTATGCAGCCTAAAAATGTAATGTTCCCCTTATATCCAAAAAACCTCATATGGTTTGTGCACAGTTTTTCAAACTTTGTAGAAAAACCATGCACATACCATTTTTCTGTGTAATTTGACAATTTTCCCCTTAATGATCTAATTATAACCCCTCTTTCTCCCTAATCCATATTTCAGCGAGATTAACCTATTTTTCTCTCATTTTGGAGACCTTTGAATATATATGGTAGGAATAAAGATATCTCCTTCATTTAGGATCCAATAGAGCTTCCATTTGTTAAGTTGGATGCGAAATGGTAAGTACTCAAGTCCTCTTGAGCCATTGTCTTTCTCTCTTTCTCTTGACCAAGTTATCAGGGTATGGGAATTTTTCTCTATTTCTTAGATCAACTATGATCTGAGCCAAATCAAGGGTCGATACTAGAGGAGTAGATTCGTACAAGCCTAAGGTGGGTGGTCTATAATTCATCCCTAAAGTTAGTTGATTTTGGATTTGTCGTGTGGTGGGGTCCACTGATTTCATCAGGTTCCATTTATAGAATTAATATTCCATGCTTATACTTTTTAGAACTATATGGTTATGATCTTTCCAAATATGTGATTAGTTGTTAGTGTTTATGCCCATAAATCCATTCATCCAATGTAGGATGTTATACCATAATTTTCATTTTAGTGTTTTGACACATTTGAGCCACCGTTTGGGTATGCCTTGGCTTGACCTTCCTAAGGGTAAGCATTTATATATTAAATGTATTATTTTATTTTTTTAATTGAATAATGGAAAGTACCATGTATGGTCACCACTTAACCCACCTAAGGTAAGTGCTTCAATTCATAATTAAATGTAAAATGTGAATTGGAAAGTATACTAAGTATATGACTTGACCTTAAATGTAAATGAATAGTAGGTTTCATATCCATAGCACCCCTTACCACATTAATGGAAGGTAGGGGAATGAACATTTAATATGGAATATGCTTTAAATTAATTAAATGAATGGTTTCATTCTACTTGGCCTTGTTACACTAATGAAAGGAAAGTCTTGAACCAAATGACTTTATTAAAAGGTTGCATGATACTTGACCTTATCACACTAATGAAAGGAAAGGATAGAACCAAATGAAATATTACATGAATTTATAACCAAATAGGAATTTCTTGACTCAATCTTTCCTTGGATTCTGATAGGAGAATTCCATGAGTACTTAGGAACCCATTTTGATTCAAGGACACAACTTGCATAGGTTGATACCCACCTAGATCCTGATCCTTTTATATTATTTGGATGCTTGGTATGACACTATAGGATCCCTTACATATCATCATAGGATTCCTTGGATACACTCCTTGGATCCAACATTGACAAGTAGGTGCCATTATAGCCCATAGGTCCCTATCTCTGCTTATCCCCATTTTACATTGGATGATCACCTTGGATTCAATAGGAACCCCATTGTGGAATTCCTTGGAATATACTCCTTATATTACACTCTTACCCATTCCAAGTTACAATTATTACTAATTTGGTGACCCTTGAGGTCTACGTCCCCTTGGTTATTACCTTGGGACTTCACTATTTGATGTCATTAAAGATTGCCTTGTTACAACTTGGAACCTCTGAAACTGCTAACATGTGACTTGTTTATAAATTAGTGATAATCAAATAATGAATTTTTTACATGTTCAGAAACCAGTTGAGGGATGAAGCAGGTACTTGGGTATTTATTTACATTGTACTTATTTACTTTATATATGCCTACTTACACACTATTACATTTCCATTACACGGGCCGAATGTTATAGACACCATTGGTGGTGGCCCACTAAGATTTATCTCACACCCTCTCCGAGAACCTTTTGGTACCCAAAGTAGGTTACATGGTTGAAGGTGTTGGCAAAGGGAAGTATACGAATTGAAACACTTGATTTCTTTTTTGTTTATCATATATCTTGATAAAATATGATCGAGATAGAGCTCGGGATGCTTGTGATAGTCTTTTATTTCCTTTATACTTTTGTATAACATGTTATGCCTCTTGTCTTATATCCATGTTTTCTAGTTTTCTAGTGACATGACATATCATCATCAGTTGTTGTGTGCTTAGATGTTATTCCAGTTACTTCAGTTATTGTTACTGTAGTCTCTATTTTATATTGTGCCTTCTGTTTACTTATTTTTATTCCACTATTTACTAATGATTACTTTCATCCACTATTCTACAATATGATAATGAGGGCATATTCTTTCCATGAATACACCCTAGGCCCTCACTGCTAGTCGGAATCCTCTAGAGTTTGGGAAGATTCTCTTGAGGCCATGTGTCCCACCGGGCTTGGGGCACCCATTAAGTGGCATCCGGGTCCAGGATGTCACAACGTGGTATCATAAGGGGGTTTTATTTTCTTTCTTTACTATTTAGAGACAATATATTGAAGATTAGGAACACTTGGGACTTAGTCATAATCCATTCTTGGGCATTTTGAACCCATGTTCAGGGTAAAAACCAAGTTGCCTAAATTATAATGGTTGTTATGAATTTTCCTATTATAGTTGATATTATTTCACTATTTGGTGATACACATGTTGTGTGGTGTTGTTGGTTATTACCTAGTTTGATTATTTCATTTCATCCTTGGCCCGATGATATGAGGGCAAGGAGAATTGTTACATGCATCATTATAGGCACCTAGAATTCACATGTCCTGCATATTTCCATGCTATATAGGTGAATTTCACTGATTTTCATTGCTTGATATGCCTATGATTTTTAAGTGATGTTGTGATAGTTATCTTGAATATGTATTACTTTTGGTTGCAATTTAGTGGTTTCCTATCTCAATTTATGAGGTGTATGGGCCCTCATTGGTTGGGATGAGTAATTTACTAAGTCAATCCATTATGCTATAAATAAATTGGTGTTATTTCTAGTAATAGGTGTATGGGAACTAATTTACTAAAAATGAGTATCCATCATAAAGTGAATCATGACATCTAAAATGAATTAGTTGCACAACCTTATCCTACCTTATCATGTTTATGAAAGGTAAAGGGGTGAACCTGAAAATTAAATGTAAAATGAAATGAAACTTATACTTGAGCACTTACTGATACCTGGACATCTAAGTGGGTAGTTGGGGTAGTATATGTTGAGTAGTGAGTTTTATTATATCCATCTTCTGCTAGTGATGCTTTGTTTCTTCTAAAGTTTTTTCTAAGGCATGTGATTGGAATTTGTAGACCAATGCCACCACGACGTCCTCATGTCACACGCCAAGGGGGTGGCGATGACCATGCTCTAGATGTGGTGGGCCTTAAGCCACCACTCTTACCTCCAAGAGTGAAAATTGAGGCAACGATTGCAGTTCCTGATTTGGGAACTGATTCCCAAGTTTGTGATAGTTTCCTACATTTGATGCATTCTATGAATGGTTCTCCATGACTTACACCTATGATGGATGATCTAACTCATGAGTTCCAGTAGCAGCATCCTCCTACCTCTTTAGGGGATGGCGGTCCACAGGCTTCTGAGTCTTGGCTAGAATCTGCTGTATCTATATTTGATCATCTAGATATGCCTCCAGATAGGAGAGTCAAACTTTCCACATACATGCTTTGAGACTTGGCCAAGCATTGGTGGTATGTGATTACCTAGGTTGGTTTTTCATCAGGGCCTGTTATGAGCTGATTTCAAAACTAACTTCTATGATAAGTTCTTTACTTAGACACTGAGAGCTGACAGAGCCAGAGAGTTTATGCATCTCGAATAGGAAAATATATTAGTTATGGAATATTCAGCATGTTTCACAGAGTTGCAGTGCTTTTCACTACTTCTAACCAGTGATGAGCTTTCATGTGCTAGATGCTTTGAGGATGGGCTCCGGTACACCATCCGTACACAGGTAAATGTCTTTCACCTACCTAATTTTTCTAAGATAGTCAATCAGACTCTTATCATTGAGCATAACTGTTTACAATGCATTTACACCGGGGCGCGCACGCGTGTCCATCACGCATGGGAGGACGCACGACTTGCAGCCCCGCATTCCTGCTTTCCAAAGGCGGGCAGCATCCGTTCCTTATTCAGGGACGTCTGCTCCTTGATCGAAACCGGGATGATGGGATGTTGGTTCTTCCTTCCATGGATTTCTCCTCGGAGCTCATCACCTAATCCGGGTCTCCCTCATAGATTTAAGATGGGTTCGTGAAGCTCGTTCCCGGCACCATATCTACATGGACTCCAGTTAATTACGCTGCTTCCATCGAGACGCTCCAAGGGGTCTTGTTGGGGTAGCAACCTTCGTTGAGGAGAACGGTCGTGTTGGGGTGTCGTTGGCATGTCTTGACATTGGGGATCAGCATGTCTGTCTTCTGTCCCTTATCACAGGGATTCTCGAGGGCGCGGAAGCCCGAGGCATCCCACATCGAACGTGGGGAATATGTACCATCTGAGGTTTTCCTTAGCTTCCCATGTTTAACACGGGGTATGCCACGAGTTTAACGTCTTGTAGAGACGAATCAGACTGATCGAAACAATGAGAGTGGATCAGATTGAAGGACCCCCTAGGGGGAACACTGATGTTGGGGCCAACACGTGGGCGGCTTCCCGGATACTATAGAGTGGGGTGAAGTGGCATGATCTCACCGGTATGTGGTGGCCCGGGTAAGGATCAGGATGGATGATGGAGTGACGGGCTTGAACCTCATGGATGCTTCCTACGTATCCCCATGGCAGAGAATCAAAGTCAGTGTAGTTCGGTGATCCGGTGGGACACCTGAAAAGGCGACCCATGAGAATGGACGCATGGATTGGATCCTGGAGAAAAGTAAGATCTCCGGGCTAGGGCATGAGCTTCCCAAGGCACGTGGGCTTGAGTGGGGAAGTCAGGATGAGACGTGGATGTGAGGCATGGGGATTATGCTTTGAGACGGGCCAAGAGGGGGAATACAGTTTAACGTCATGCGGGACGAGATACAGTTTAATGTCATGCAGGACAAGTGATCTGGGGCTTACGCTCTGAGGCGGCCCATGTTGGATATGGGGCTTATGCTCTGAGGCGGCCCATGGTGGTCAGGGAACCAATGTGGAGAGGTCGGAACGACCTGGTGGTGGGCTTGAACCTCGTGGAGGCTTCCTACGTACCATGCGTTAGCACGGATCAAAATCCACGTAGTTCGCTGGTATGGGGCTTACGCTCTGAGGCGGACCATAGGAGGATGTCATGGTCGATGCACGCTCTAATCCCACATGAGTCATGCTCGGTGTGAGAAACAAGAGGCAGCAGGGACCAAACGATCACGTCGCGAAGGGTGAGTCCGTGAGAAGCGGAATGGGGCTTATGCGTTGAGCGGCCCAAAGAGGAAACAGGGGCTTACGCGTGGTTAGCGGCCCTGGGTGTCGGGGCTTACTCTAGAGTGGAGGCCTGTGGTGTGACAAAGTACAGTGGGAAAGAGACTCCACTGGGCTTAGAAAGGGGGAAGTACGGAGATGCACGGGTGCAACCTTCCGCAAGAGGCTAGGGGCTTACGCTCTGAGGCAGCCCTTCCCCCGTGGACAAACGCCACTCCAACAAGGAGGATCTCATTCCATACGAGGAAGAGTCCATTCCCGTGGAGACAAGAGGTGTAAAAAATGTCCAAGCTGGGGGGACCCTGCATGCGAAGCACGGGGTCGGACAACAGTTTAACGTCATGTGTTAAGAACGAGGTGCTTAGCAGTTTAACATCATGTAGCTTGGACGAGGTGGGTTTGCTCCACACCCCTAGGGATTACATGCCCAATGCCCTCTACCCCTTGTGGGAGGGAAGGCATCGACAAGGCCGTAGTGAAGGGGGGCCACAGGGTGAGCCATTGGGGGGCCCACGTTAGCGTGACTATGCGAAGAAGCAATATCTGTTAGCATGCCTATGCGGAGAAGCATAAGGCAAAGCAACGCAATGGGAAACACCACCCAAGGGACCTTGAGGTTACTTCGTACGATCCTGGAAGGCCGTACGGGAAAACAATGTATGTCACGCATGCCCGGCAGGGGAGACATCAGGTGCCGGCGCGGAAAGGCAGCCAAGGGGCATCAAGGTAAAGGGGTCCTGGGTGTTGCGCGCAAAAGGAAGGTTTGCACACAAAACACCAGGATGTCGCGCAATAGGGCCTGAGAATTGCGCGCGGAAAAGGGATTGCACGAAAAGAAGGGGATTGCGCGCACGGGACATGGATTGACCGTAAGGGAAGTACCCGGAGGAGGAGGCAAATTCACTTATGCCAGTGGAGTTGCGCGCAAAGGCGAACCCCGGGGAAAGGTTGCGCGAAAAGAGGGATTACCTGGAAGTCATATTGCGCGTGGGGGGAGTCAAATTGCATGCATGAGAGCCGATCCAAATTCCTCAACCCCCAAACCGTCAGGGGTCGCCTTCTATTTATAGGCACCCGCTGGCGCGGAACCCAGGCGGCGCGCGAAAGTTTCCGCGACGGGAACCATCAGCGCGCAAAGCTTCACCGCGCGGAACCGGGGTGCAAAAAATTGCGCGCATCAGCGGCTCGATTACGCGAATCCCGGGAATGCTTCACCCGCCCAATAATATTTGCACATGGATCCCCCATTATTTCGCGCACCACTTCCCGGGCCTCCTGATCGGGCCTCTGATTCTGAATATGACTTCGCTTCGTCATTTCGAAACTTCCTCTGGGAGTTGCGGACTTTTTTCAACGTCTACAAATACCCCCCCTCTGAATTGGATCGGCGAGAGGTCGCAATGATCGAATTCTAAGGGAAACACCGAAACGCCGAAGTAGAGCCAGTCCGAGGCGCTTAGCGCACAAAGAACCCACGCGGCGCGCAAAATGATGGATCGGCGTGGAATTTACTTTCCGCGTGGTGCGAAGCTCTGGCCCCGACTATAAAAATGGGCATGGGGTCGTGAATATGCACACAAAATTTTCTGAATTATAGGCTTATAGCTCTCGTGTGCAAAATTGATCCCATGGATGCGCGTAAAAAACGATCTGGCAGCGCGGAATTCCTTCTTAATTTTGTCCATCTTTGCGCGCCTACTCGGGATATTCTGCGTCTGGCGTGCCGATTGCGCGAAATACACCCGGATTTCATGCAACTACTTTAAATTTCATGCATCACTCTCCGATTCCGTGCACTGCATCCTGATTTCGCGCAACTCCTGAAAAATTCAAGATGGCCGCAAACCGAGTTGATGAGGGGGAAGCCGCCACTCGTAGGAGTGAAATGGCGATGAACGAGGAGGTTTATGGCGCCAAGGTGATCGTCTCCAACAACCTGAACTTTTTCAATCTGTTGACTCCAGACCAAAAGACATATCCGCTGTCTAACAAACTCCCACTCTGGAATTTTGGCATCCTGGAAGAGGTTCCCCTTCCAGGCTTCGAGGTGGACACGCCGCGGTCATGGGTGACCCGGGAGGATGAGCTTCCTCGCTACAACATCACCAACAACGACCATCCTGCCAGGAAAACTAGACATATGGACGTATATGTCCTGAACCTGAGGACCAGGACCATTACTGGGGACGAGCCTGTCGTAGAGAATTCTCTAGCCCTCTACGCGAGCACATTCCATCAGAGCGTCACAGATGACACGAAGGGATGGCTGAAGGATTGGGACCTGCGGTCTGGGGGTAACTTCACCAGCGAGTGGGCCTGGGCGTTCTGGGTTCGCCATACCTGTGACCAGTTCGGGGATGAACTGCGATATATTGGCCTGTATGAGGCGGTATGGATGTCGCAGTTCCACTTCCATCGTCAACCTGAGCTCGGGCTGGAGCTCTTCACCCGGTGGTCCCCTGACACCAATACATTCCACCTTCATCATGGGGAAGTCGGCATCAGCCTCTGGGACATTCACTGCATTGGGGGTATCCCACTGGAGGGCTACCAATATGACGAGTTCATTCCACCAAAGAACACCTGGGAAGACAGGTCACGGATGCCCATGCTGACATGGCACCTGCTGGATCTGGCCAAAGAGAGGCTGGGGGTCAAGGAATTCCTGAAGGACATTTCCTACAAGGGCTGGTTCAGCCTATTCCTTGAGAAGGATCCGGCCATCAAGATGCCGGGATGAGGTAAACGGTGTCCAACCACGGCTCAGAGGAGCAGGTATGGGTCATACTGGAGGACCCTGGAGGTGGGGCAATACCAATCATGGGGCTATCACGTCATCGAGGCCCAGGACCCGAATGTCCGGTATGCCGGGTTCCTTGCCGCCTTCCTAAGCAGGTGGCTCCTGATGGTGCGGGACGCGAGGATGGGTGTCCGTCCAGCAACACTGGTGACGGCGGGCACCATGGCCACCAACAAACGGTTCAACTTGGGCATCCCCATACTGGCTAAGCTGTATGCCATCCTGGTATGCATCTCACGAGGGGGGTCGCCTCAGAGAGTATGTGGCCCCTTCTAGATCTTCCACGGCTGGGTGGCAGCTCACCTTGGTGGGTACACTTTCCCAAACTCCATCCATCCTCTGAGCAATGGCCTACGACCGTCCTTGCTGAACATCGCAGGGGTGGTGCCGATGAAGCTCAATGAGGAGGGCGTGAGAATCCACATCGGCAACCACTACACCTTCCACTTCATCCCGTTCCCCACCCCGGTCGGACAGATGGTGGACAATGGGCAAGGATCTCTGGAATAGAAGGAATATTTCCAGAGCATTCGAGGCGGGGTGCTCATGGCTCGGATCGACGGGAAGGTGATCTGCGAGCCTTACGTGCCATCCCGATTCGCTAAGAAGTTCGGGTGCCTCCAACTAATGCCGAAGAAGGTATTCACGGCTGTTTGGTAGGAGAAGAATCCATACGTTCTACGCCAGATGTGGTTGATGTTTACCACCTTCGGCTCTGGCGATGTCATCACTCTTCCTCCCACCGGGGTTGATGCTGGCCTAGCAATCGAGTATGCCGAACACTGGACCATCGCGTACCCTGAGGGGCTTTTACGCAAGCGAGTCCGGAAACTCGAGGTTACTCGTGTGGAAACCGGGCAACGAGGGAGAAGGAAAGGGGCTACCAGAAGAGGGGAACTAGGGGTGTGTCAGGCAGCGAGGCATGCGCAGGCCGGGACTTCAACAGCAGGAACATCACGCAGCGCCGCCGTGACCTCGTTGCCCATGGGGGGGTCACATGAGGCGGCTAGGGAACTTCCTGGGAAGCAGATAAGATACCTGCTCAAACCTTCCCAAGATGAAATTTTCTTGACACTGTGGTCGGCCTGGATGACCTTGCGGCAATCGCTGAGCGTTGAAGTCGTCTGGCAGAAGATCATGAAAAACGGGATCCAGCTGCCAGATGTCGGGCTCGTTCGAGTTACCGATCGGGTAAACTTCCATCGGTGGCATGCTTATCTGACGGCCATGGACACATACGCGCGCCAAAGGGGTCAGCGTGTGGATCCACCTTTCCTAGTGAAGGTGATGCTCGGCCAGGAGCATGATCTGGAAGCGATGCCGCCGGGAGAAGGCGACAGTGACGAGGAGTCGGAGGGGGAGGAGGAGACCGGAGAAGACGAAGGCGAAGGAGAAGATTAAGAAGAGGGAGAACCCGAGGGTGAAGGGTCGCAGGGGGCGACCTACCAGGGGAGTCTCTGAGAGAGCGGCGAGATTATCGGCTCTGATCTCAACATAACTGAGATACTTGAGGTTTGTCTCTATCTTCATTCCCTTTCCTTATTCATCCATTCTCCTTTTCAACTTCCAACCCATTTCTCTATCTCACTCAAGAGTGTCGAAGTGTTGGATGGGCGTCCCCACCAGAGGAGGGAGGAGAGGAACCGGTGGGACAGGATGGGGATCCGACGTCCATCATTGAACTGGAAAGCGCATAGGGGTCTCCCATTATGGCGGCTCCTGTAACGGCCGGAACACTGGAGACCGACGCTCTGGACTCCTGTAAGTCCCACGCTTCACTACTGGTGCTCGTTATCCAAAGATCCCAACTAATCAGCATACGCCTTGCGTAGTGATCTCAACATTGGAGGCTCATCAGGCTGCGGAGCCCGGGCCGTCCGTGACTGGACCAGTGGCGGACATACAACCTCATTTAGAATGTGCTCACTACACTGAGTCGGCCCCGAAAACTGGTGAGCAGGGGGCAGCGGACATCAGCGGCATTGTTCTTGAGGCGAGGCCGGAGGCTGAAGAAGGCATCATCATTGCTGGGGCGAGAGAGGAAGGTCGCTCGGATGTCGAGGATCCTATTCCTCACGAAGACATCCCTAAGGCAGATCCTGCTGCCGATCTGCTGGCTGCCTTCCCTACATACCAACCCGCTGACCCTGAGGAGGTAGATGACTCAGACTCAGAGGCAACCGAGGAGATCCGGATGGCACGACGCAAAGGGTGGAAGTGTATTCGACGCTTCCTCAAACAGCCCCATTCGGATTGGTTGAGGCGGATGAGATCACTCCAGACCTGGCTATGCTTCCTGTGCACCGGAGGGGCTGACGCTCAGTGCCTTCATCTGATGGTCCGTGATTACATGGCCGAGAAGATACGTGAGAGAAGCCAGCGCGCCGACATTGCCCAGTGTTAGGAAAGATCGGCGAGCGCCCGAGCATTGCTGAGGGTGGAGCAGGAGGTCCGGCACCTCGAAGGGCAGGCAGAAGATAATGAGGCCTTCCTTGCAACATGCTCTGAGCTTGTGGAGAAACTGACGACCCAACTGGCTGACGCGTAGGAACAACTGATGGAGGCGAGTCACCAGATGACCGTACTTCGAACCGAGCGGGCGCAGGCACAAGCTAGGATTGGCGAGTTGTGCTCCGTGGCAGATGATGAGGAGAGAGTCATCGAGGAGCAAGAAACGGTCCTCAAGGCTACCAGCCAAAGGGTAACAGTGCTGGAAAGATCGATTCAGCATGTTGATCCCTAAGGGCTTTGTTTTGGCCATCTCATGAACTTCTTTCTTGTACTGCTCATCATCTAAATCCAATACATGGCCAAATCCATTCATCCATACCCTTGGTTTAATATGCTCAACCATAATTCCGAAATGAATAACAACCCATCACTAAGCTCTTGTGGGTCGCACCCAACGCGAGAAGCAAAGGATACTCGTGTCATCATCTCGTCCAACTATGGGGCATTGACCAAGCCTCAGGTATCCGAAATTGGGCCTGGATTTCTGAGGAGGAGACCTTAGAACGATTGATATATCACCTTCTCAATGTGATCTGACACACGAGCGGGGCAATGACGGGGGCATTGAAATCCATCCAAACATAGGGAGATGGAAAGAAAAGGTGAATCACGCTACCCAAATTCGAAACACTATGGGGCGCGACGATGGAGGATAACTGTTAACAGTGACAGAAACATAGCATCTATATTGTGTTAACCTGGAGTGGGGGCAATAAATGAGGGCTGACCGATGACCATGTTCGCAACACGGGGCCTAACTCAAATATCGCCGGTCAGTTTCCCGGAACGTTGGCCCAGGACAGCAGGCGAACTATAGGTCTGTCATCCATGTTGCTACAATAGGTGGACCAAAGGTCTGTCATCCATATTGTGGCAATAGGCGGACCAAAGTCTATCACCCATACTATTAGGGGGTCCCGTCAAACATGACCAGTCCTCCGTAACGTTGGCCCAGGACAGTAGGCGGACCATAGGTCTGTCATCCATACTGTTAGGGGGTCCCGTCAGACATGAAAGAGAATGAGGATCCGAATAAAGGGGCACGCAAAGAGTGGAAGGTGGAGTGGTGGTTTGTTCGAACAGAGTCCAACAATCCCGAAATTACGCCACCGTGGCGGAGGCGCATCAGGTGGACGTACCAACCTGGTCATGGGTCGTCCCAATTTTCAGGCAGGACCTCTCTGGCGAGAGAACTACTGCTTCCCATTACCACTATGGGCCATCCCGAACTTATTCGGGGTGGATGTCATGATTACACCACATCCCGTGAAGTCAGGCTGAGGGGTCGACAATAAGGAGGGATGGGGTTTGGTAATCCCTAGGGCTGGACCCAAGACAAAATGTCCGAGCATTCCTACGTATCTCATTAGGATGAGAATCAAGCCACTCGTAGTTCTAGAGAGGCAGTTTAACATCATGCTGGATGAAATACAGTTTAACGTCATGTGGGATGGGGGGCACATCTCATCTGGGGATAGGCACGACACGGCAGGTAACCCAGTGTGAATGTGGACATGATCCCGCACCACACCGTACAATCACACAAGAGAGACCGAGTCACGGAAATCCAAGAAAAGGATCTTAGTTTTAGGTCTTAGAACTCAGACCAAAGGAGAAGGGGAATGGGAGACACACGGTAAAGCGGCTGCAAGACCCAATGTGAGTGTGGGAAAAAAAGGCCCTGCTTACTATGTGCTCCTGGGGACGCGTTTAGGCCGAGAGACCAAACACGAAAAGTTAGGCTGGGCCTGTGGGGAAGTTCCCAGGCGCTTCTACGTATCTCATAAGGATAAGAATCAAGCCATACGTAGTTCTTAAAAGGCAGCATGGCGCGATATGGCACCTGCGCAGAGGAAGAAGGAGTCGTGCGGGTTTAGCCCTCGCACCAAAAGAAGCGGCATTTGATATGTCTTGTTTGTTCTTGAAGGTAAATGGTTTTTTTTTGTGGGGCGACTGGCCTAGGGTAGACATTCCTGGTGTCTCCACAATAATCAATCCATAGCAGGAATTGACAAGCGGCATGGTAATCGACCAATACCTGGCGTGATGTCCCCCATGGGGAGGTCATCACAAGGCGGTACCATTTTTCATCGTGCGTCCAGGACGATATCATCACAGTTTATGGTCGTATGGTTTGGACCAGCAACACAGTTTGAGGTCGTATGGTTTGGACCAACAACATAGTTTATGGTCGTATGGTTTGGACCAGCAGTACAGTTTAAGGTCATATGGTTTGGACCAACAACATAGTTTAAGGTCGTAAGGTTTGGACCAACAACACAGTTTAAGGTCATAAGGTTTGGACCAACAGTACAGTTTAAGGTCGTATGGTTTGGACCAACAACACAGTTTAAGGTCATATGGTTTGGACCAACAACAGAGTTTAAGGTCGTAAGGTTTGGACCAACAACACAGTTTAAGGTCGTATGGTTTGGACCAACAACCCAGTTTAAGGTAGTATGGTTTGGACCAACAGCACAGTTTAAGGTCCTATGGTTTGGACCAACAGCACAGTTTAAGGTCATAAGGTTTGGACCAACACCACAGTTTAAGGTCGTATGGTTTGGACCAACAACACAGTTTAAGGTCGTAAGGTTTGGACCAACAGCACAGTTTAAGGTTGTATGGTTTGGACCAACAGGAACACGCACGATGCGATAAAGCATACCTGATGCGGGTGAGGGCGTAATCTCATACCATCACCACACACGGTTCCGAGAGAGGAGCCTTGGGCCAAAGGGGCCTACGAGGGTTCAACAATCAGGGGGGTAGGAGATGCTAGCTCCCAGCTATGCTGGGCTCGGAACGCAATGTCTGGGAGACTCCTCATTCCCCATGTGGATGAGGGTCAAGCTGCATGCAACCTGTAGAGAAGAGACCCAAGCACATACTCTAGCGCTCAGATCGCGGGAGCCCTGAGAGACACCGTCATGCATCTCGGTCTGTCTAATGTGCAGGGGTGTACTGAGGGTTAGTACAAGGAGTGTCGAGATTCCACCCTGACACGGTGGGGGCAGAACATAATGTGAATCATGAAACCAACATTCAAGGCTTGAGGAAGCCGACGTGACGACTGAGGATTACTGCTGACCATGTTCGCAACACAGTATCCTGTCGCGTTAGCCTAGAAGTAGGGGAAAACAAATGAGCATCAACCGCTGAACATATTCGCAACACGGGATTTGTATCAATTTTTCTCCCAAAACCCTCGGGGGCATTGGCCCGTGATGGTAAGAGAGCCCTTAGGCATTGTATCCAGGCCGTTCTTAGGGGTCCCTCCGGGTGTGAAGGATGGTGGGACCTGAATGAAGGGGAACACGGAGCTTGACAAGTGGACGAAAACTTTTCTAAGTCGAATCTGACACTCCAGGTCCTAGACCAGAGTACTCTGAACACATTAACAGACCACTGGAAAGGGTCGAAGGGCTCAGTCTAAGAGCGGCCAAAAGATGGCGGATTCCTGAAGGAAGGGCTTGCCAAAAGACCGAGGCAACCGGGAGATCGTGGGATCTCCTAAGAGATGGGGCTGAACCTAACATCTAGGTGTTCAGGCGGTCCTACGTATCCCATAAGGATGGGAATCAAGCCACACGTAGTTCTAGACGGCGCCTTTTAATATCATGGGGGACACAACATAGGAGGGCTAATCCTGAGAACAGGGCGCGCGTGGTGAAACTATTGCAAACCCAACGTGAATTAGGACATAATCCCATACCACACCGCACGATCCTGTGGTAAAGGTCCCAAAGGTGAGCCAGACATGATGCATTAGCGGACCTCGAGCTGGACCTAAAGATGGAAGATCTGGGCGCTCTTGGGGCTGGACCTGAGACGAAATGTCTGGGCGTTCCTACGTATCTCATTAGGATGAGAATCAAGCCGTACATAGTTCTTGAAAGGCACAGTTTAACGTCATGTAGGATGGAATACAGATCTTAGTTTTAGATCTTAGAACTCGGACCAAGGTGTAGTTTAGGGTCGTGCTGGATCATACAGTTTAAGGTCATGCTGGACCATACAGTTTAAGGTCATGCTGGACCAAGGATGCCTAGATATAGGAAAAAATGAAGCTTAAGGTCATGCTAGACCATACAGTTTAAGGTCATGCTGGACCACTAGAGGATCTTAGTTTTATGTCTTAGAACTCGGACCCTAGTGCAGTTTAAGGTCATGCGGGACCGTACAGTTTAAGGTCATGCTGGACTAGACAGTTTAAGGTCATGCTGGACCATACAGTTTAAGGTCATGCCGGACCCGAGGTAGTCTTAGGAAAAGTACTGCTTGAGGAACCTGGCGTTGGTGGGAGGAGTTATGTGCTCACCATCCATAGTCACCAGGGAATACGCGCCATTGGGATAGACCTTATGGACAATAAAAGACCCCTCCCACTTGGGCTCCAACTTGGGTGGTTTCCTGCCAGGAATCATTGGCGCTCTGAGAGCCAGCACCAGGTCACCTTGCAGGAAGGAGCGGAGGCGAACCTTCTTATTGAAAGCTCGAGCCATCCTGCTCTGATGCCTTTCCAAGTTATATAAAGCGCGAAGACTACTTTAGTTCAGCGCTTCCAATTCGGCTAGATGGATTTCAGAAACTCTATCCGGCTCCTGCTGGTCGTAGACCGCCGTGCGTAATGAGGGCAACTGGATCTCGATGGGCAGGATGACCTCAGGTCCGTATACCAGGGAATACGGAGTCACCTGGGTGGAGTTACGAGTCGTCATCCTATAAGCCCAGAGGGCGTTGGGGAGCTTGTCCGGCCAACTTTTCTTGTTCTGACCAACCATCTTTTGCAGAATGTTAGAGAGGGTTTTGTTAAATGCCTCAATCTGTCCATTCGCCTGCGTGTGGTAGCAGGAGGTGTTGTTAGAGCGAATATTGTACTTATCGTACAATTTCTTCAATTCGGCTGCTCGGAAGTTCGTTCCGTTATCCGTGAGGATAGCATGAGGTACTCCAAACCGATAGATGATATTGGAGCTCATGAATTCAGCGATAGAACAAGCCTTGACTTACCTGAGTGGGATTGCCTCTGCCCACTTCGAGAAGAAATCTGTAGCAGTTAAGATGAACCGGAACTGGCGGGTTGTTGCCGGCGGGTAAGGCCCCACAACATCCAACCCCCAGACTGCAAAGGGCCAAGAATACTTGGTAGTATGGAGAGGCTCCAGTGGCCGATGCACAAAGTTAGCATGAACTTGGCACGCATGAAACCTCTTGGCATACTCAATGCAGTCGTAGATCATGGAGGTCCAGAAGTATCCCGACCTCTGAATCTGGTGGGACAACTTCGACCCGGCCTGGTGGGCACCACAGGAACCAGCATGCACTTCTTGCATGACCTGTGGGATCTCGACTCCTTGAAGACAACAGAGGATAATACCATCAAATCCACGCCTGTAAAGGAGTTGCTCAAGGCTGGGACCATTCTGAAGGGTGAACTGCGGCACGCGGCGTTGGATTTGTTCTTCCTCGGTTCGGTCTGGTGGAAGATTGTCGTGCCAGAGATATTCAACCAAGGGCGTCCTCCAGTCAAGAACTATCCCAATTATCATGCCTGAAGCCCCTGGGGATCCTGAAGTAGGGGCACCAGTGGTGAGATGGTTCACTCGTGGGACACGATTGCCTTCCGGAATTACAGGAGAAATGATTCTCCGGTGCGCCACGTGGATGATTAGGTTATCCTGTTCGGGCTCCGCAAGTGATGCGGCCAGGCTGGCCAAAGCATCTGCTCGACTGTTCCGCGACCGGGGAATGTGAATGACCTCTGGCCAGGAGGGGAACTTAGCCATTAGATGGAGGGTGCACTCCAGCAATGGCACGAGTTCCAGCTTTCTGACAGCGTAGTCACCATTGACCTGTTTGATGACCAGCTCAGAGTCCCCCTTTACATACAGATGGGGTACGTCAATCTCGAGAGCCAACTCAAGGCCAGTAATGAGGGCATGATACTCTGCCTCATTATTGGTGCATCCTTCTGACAACAAACGAATACAGAAGAACGGCTTTCTTCGGGGTGATGAAGATGATACCCAGGCCCACTCTGTTAAGCCTAGGATCGTTGAGACTTCTATCGGTGGGGCTCTGGGAGGCACCGTCAAAGTGCATCTGCCAGCATGGGATGGCATGATCAACTGAGAGGATTTCCTCATCAGGAAAGCCTAGATCCAGTGGCTGGTCCGCAGAGGTTGGGTGGGAAGCTAAGAAGTCTACCAATGCCTGTCCTTTGACGGCCTTTTGAGGTACGAACCTGATGTTGAACTGCTGGAGGATCACTGTACAGCGTGCCAATCGGCCAGTCAACATAGGTCGGTTTAGGATGTATTTCAACGGGTCTACCCGAGAGAACAGCTGTACCTCATGGTGCTGCAAGTAGTGCCGCAATTTCTACATGGAAAATACGAGCACCAGGAAGCTCTTCTCGATGGGAGAATATCTAATTTACGCATCGAGGAGCATGCGGCTGAGGTAGTAGAGGCTATTCTCTATTCCCTCGTTGTTCTTCTGGACGAGAAGTGCGCCGAGGGATTGCTCCAGGGTGGTCACGTAAAGGACCAGCAGCTTTCTGGAAACGGGTGGCATCAAGACCGGAGGTTGAAGCAGATACTGCTTGATTTCCTCAAAAGTGACCTGACACTCCTCATCCCATTCGTAGGCAGCACCCTTCTTCATGATCTAGGAAAAGGGCTTACACTTGCCGGCCAGATTCGCAATGAATCGGCGTATATAGGCTAAGTGGCCTTGAAGGCCTCTCAACTCCTGAATATTACTCGGGGGAGGCATCTGACTGATGGCCTTGATCTTTTCTGGGTTGATCTCGATGCCTCGATACCTAACAATGAAGCCAAGAAATTTTCCGAAGGTGACCCCGAAGGCACACTTCAACGGGTTCATCTTCAAGTGGAGAGAATGGAGGAAGCTGAACACTTTCTCAAGGACTTTGAGATGGTCCTGGAACTGACGAGATTTAACCTCCAGGTCGTCCACATAACACTCCACCAGCGTCCTGAGAATCAGCTTGAATATGCGGTGCATGGCCCATTGATAGGTGGCACCTACATTCTTCAGGCCGAAGGGCATAACCTGGTAGCAGAAAGTACCCTGGGGGGCCCTGAAGGCAGTGAACTCTTCATCCTCGGGGGCCATCTGGATCTGGTTGTACCCAGAGTACCCATCCATGAAGGAAACGGACTGGAACCCGGTCGTGGAATCGATCAACAAATCTGTCACGGGAAGGGGAAAATCATCCTTCAGACAGTGGCGATTGAGATCGCGGAAGTCGATACAGACCCTGATCTGCCCGTTCTTCTTCCTGACTGGTACAATGTTGGCTAGCCACCGGGGGTACTGGAATTCTTTGACGAAGTTGGCCTTGATGAGCTTATCAACTTCGGCCTCAACCATGGCACCGTGAGAGGGGTGCATATTTCTGGGAGGCTGCTTGAACCCGCGATGGTTTGCTGGAAGGCCAAGGTAGTGGACGACTACTTGGGGATCTAGTCCTGGCATCTCGTCATAATTCCAAGTGAACACATCACGATGTTGTCTGAGGAAGTCTATGTACCATTACCGTTCCTCGGGGGGCATAGCGGCGCTGACCAATGTGGGTCTCGGGTCCGCCTCGCTACCGAGGTTCACCTGCACTAACTCGTCGACCGTAGTGGGGATGCCCTCCTCAAAGGAAGGAGGAGCATCTTCCATGTACTCCTCTCCGCTTGTGTAAGGATCGTCCACGGGGGGAGCCGTCTCAGGGCTGCCAGACCCTGATGGGAAGCTGGTGCCGGATTGGGCAGCAGAGGTCGCCACGTCAGGGCATCCATGCACTGCGGAGACCATGACGATAAAGGCGGTTGATCCAATCCCATCTGGCCTTCGGCCCAAGGGGCCACGCTTTATGACATCAAAGCAGTGGTGGTGCGTTGGCTTGAGCCGATCGATCCCAGCCCGGTGAAACAGACACGTATGATGTACTGCCATTGCCATGAGCCCAACATACCGATATCGTATAGGGGTAGGAGGCCCGAGGATCACCTGAGCCTAACTGGTGTAAGAGTACGAGGTGATTTCCTGCCGTCGCTTGGACCCAGAAATATGCCTTCCTCTGGTACCCGAAACAACAAAGCAATGCCCCATGTCAGGGGTCGTGGCCTCCAACCGATGGATTGGGAAGACATATGCGTCGTCCAATCCTGCCCAGGGACCACTCACGATAGTGGTGGGCTCGACCTCACCTACCAGGATCTGCTTGTCCTTGCTCTTGTAATAATCAGCGTCCAAGATAACGGGCTTCACAAGAGGCAAAATAAGATGCATCTCCTTGGAGCACGCCCACTCGACCCTTAAGGGAGTATTTGAGGCACTGGTGATACGAGGAGGGGACCGCTGCATGAAGGTGGAGCCATGGCTTGCCCATCAATGCGTTGTAGGCAGTGTCCTGAGAGACAACCATGAATTCGGTATTGGCAATTAGGCCACCAAACTGGGTCTTCAGACGAATCTTGCCGAGTGGAGTTTTCTCGGTCCTGTCATACCCCTGGATCCTGAGGTCGGAGGGAGTTAAAGCATCCTTAGGCAACCCCAGTTTCCGCAGTGTCTGAGTTGGGATGAGGTTAATACCGGAACCCGTGTCAACAAGACAGCGGCGAACTTCCATGCCATTGAACTGGACGGTGACGTACAATGGGAGAATGTGCCCCTGTATGGGTGGGTCTTCATCTTCACTGGAAAATGAGATAACCGCCTGACATTCGGCGTCCTCAATCGCCTCGGTGTGGAAGGCTTATGCGGCCACCACCTCCGTCTCGAACTGGAGGGGGCTCCTTAGAGCCTCGGCGAGCGCCTCACGCATTTCAGACGACAGGCAAAGGGCCTCAAGGATAGAAAGCCTTGCCGGAATACCGTCCAGGTGCTTCAGGACATCATACTTTCGAGCCAAACACGAGCTTCTGCTTACAGGAGGCCGCTCTGCGATTGGAGGCATGACGCGCCCTGCCAGTGGGACCGGTGACTGACTGGTACTAGGCACGTCTCGCTGTTCACTAGTCGAAGCCCGGGAGGTGGCTACCGCGTTAGGACCAGAAGGCTGTAGTCGGCCGGTGGTAGGGCAGGGCTGGTTGCAACATGGACGAGGTGGTCCCGCCTGATCAAACAATACAAATGGTGGTGGAGGCGAACCTATTGACACCGGGTGAGGGGACCGCGTGCGCTGATCTCTGTATCGGGCCTGCTGCCTGGTCTCAGTAGCGTGCACGGCCTGGCTGGAGGTGACGACTACCGTGCCCTGGCGATTCACGTAGCCATGGCTCCGCCGACGTTGGTGACTGCTGGGGACATTAGGGAAGTCCACCTGGCGTTCCTCATCGTCGAGATCCAAAAAGGGATTTACCAACTCTACGGTGTTAACCGAAGCGTACCCCGGGCTTTCACTCGAGGAGTCATCCGCTACCGAACGGAGTCTCAGAGGGATCCCCATCTCTAGGGGCATAAAATCGCCAAGAGTGCGAGAAGATGACGACACTGGCAGGGCGTGTTCTTTCTTCTTGCGCCGCCGCTTGCTCTTTTGGGAATAGGTAGGCTAGGACGACGATGCCGAAGCGACAATCGCAGATTCTGAGGGCTCTGGCTGGCTTAGGTGGGCACGGATGATGCCATGGGCATGGGCAACCGTCCTATGGGCCATCCAGTTGTTATACTTCTAGGACCCATGGTCGGAAACCTGCTGCCACTCATCCTCGTTACCGCTGCTGCCATATGATCTCACAAAGACACCTGCCACCTGCACTGGGGCTAGTCCCAACGTGACTATGTTGTTGTCAATCTAGTCTTGGAGCCAGTCCTTGAACACATATCATCGCTGGATGGTGTGCCCCAGGATCCGGTGATAAGGTCATTAGTTAGGGTGATCAGTGAGATGCACCTCTTCTGGCTTTCGGCACTCAGGCAGCCGCACGATTCTCTGCTCCAAGGCGCTACGGAAATAACCGAGGACCTGGGACTCGTCAAACGAGTAAGTCTGATTCCTTCTATCTAGAAAGGGGGCTCTTGGAGGATGAACTTGACCAGGGGTCAGAGGATAATTCCGAGGAGGTGGAGCCTGATTATCTCACCTGGGTGGTGGCGGTGCGTCACGCGGAGGTGCCTGCCAATTTTGAGGTGGTCGCTGCCGGGCCGAAGGATGTGCCTGTGGGGGTGGACCCCTATGGGGTTGCTGAGATGGCCTTACTGGTAGCAACTCTAGCTGTCTGGGAGCCTCTACCTGGGCTACAGTAG
The DNA here is from genome assembly GCA_963277665.1 of Viscum album. NCBI lineage: Eukaryota > Viridiplantae > Streptophyta > Magnoliopsida > Santalales > Viscaceae > Viscum > Viscum album. Next base: position 124,187,326 of record OY728140.1, on the reverse strand, counting down.
CGGGCTCAGCTCTGGCAGCTCTCCTTGTAGGGATTACAGGAGGCAGCAGGCGTGCCTGACTGGCCTGTTGCAGGGCTTCTTTGAGGCGCTGAGCCTTGTCTGAGAAGTCCCAGAACCCTCCAGGGTAATTATGAGTGATCATAGAAGGAACCAGCTCTGCCTTGACATTCCCTACACACATTTTCATTAATTGATCCTGAGTTAGTGGCATGTAAAGGGAGTACGTGAGCCCATTCCACCGGGCGACGAAGTCCGCGACTCGCTCGTTGGGCCTTTGTTTGCATCTGAAGAGGTCTGTAATGTTCATCTTCTGGGTTGTGGAACTGAACTGGTAGAGAAATTACCGGCAAAGGTCCTCCCAGCTAGTCACATATCCAACAGGGAGCTGGCTGTACTAGACGAAGGCTGGTCCTTCCAGCGTCTGAATGAAGCAATAGAGCTTGGCAGCCTCCTACTATGCCGGAGTCCCCAACATAGGCCTGCACCTCGAGTTAAAGTGGGCCAGGTGTTGTGGTGGGTCTCCTGTCTCGTTAAAGGGGGAAAAAGTGGGGTTCCCAAATCCCGGCGGGGCCGGCATATCATCCACCCATGCTGGGTATGGCTTGCCGTCCGGTGGGATTGCCACCTGCCGAGTTTCCAGGGCCTCCAAGCGAGCAATGAGCACTTCAGTCAGATCATCCGAACACGGATTCCTATCCTAACGGGGATCTCTAACCACAAGTGCATTGTCGGGCTCTCCAATCTGGTAGTCAAGCTCAGCAGCTCGCGGAGCGGCTGGCGGAGCGACTCTCAGGTCAGCGGGAGGAAACCGATCATGGTCCCCCAGGTGATCCTGCCGCTCAGGAGGGTTCGGCGAGACGTATCACGCCCTCTTTCCATGGGCACCGGCCTCTCCCCTGTAGGCGAACGCGACATGGTTACGGTTGCCCGAAGGAATCTCGGCAAGGGGTAGGTGCTCCTGCCCCTGCTGTCCTGGTCTGGTGTTACCGTAGTCAGGCCGCCGCTCTGCGATGCATTCGGCCAAGAGCTCATCAACCAGCCTCTTTTGCTCAGCAAGCTGCTGGCGTAGCATGGACTTTTCAGAGTCTTCCTCTGCCTTCTTTACCGAGGTAGATGGGTCAGTGATCTTGACATCCCCGACATGCTCTTTACCCTTGCCGATGTTTCGACTCAGTGTCAGTGCCTCAGTGGGTGTGGGGAGACCTAGGAGGCTCCTATGGTGGCGAGTAATCCTCCCAGAAGAGTCCAGTGGCGGCTTGTCATTAGGGGGTGAGTCCCCATCGAGGATCTCCACACCGTTCCCCTCATCTGAAAGGTCAGCCTTGTTGACCGCCACTGCCTTTGGTGACATTCCCTCAGGGTCGCCCGATGAATCGGGCTGTCGGCGGATCACACAGAAAAGAAGGGCAGCGTACTGCCCCCATCCGCAGATGTGCGCATGGGGGGGTGGCTTCCTCGATAACTTTGTAGAGCACTTAAAAACTCTGAACGTATTGTTGCTGGAGGGCCCTGCGGTGGCCAGGCGACTCGGGGTTCCGAACCGCAGGGAGCACTGCCAAGTTGACCCGACGACACTACTCACCGATATCCTCGAGATGTGCTTGACTCCCGGGATAAGGCATTTGCTGATGGCGAAGACGGGAGTGAGTCAACCGAAGAGTCTAGCGGAAACATTCAAACTCCCCCGGGGTGAGCGCCTCTGGCATATCAAAATTCGACCCTGTGACCGGCCAAAACTTCTCGGGGAAGTGGCCCACTGCGAGGACGGTCCAGAAGCTCCATGAATCTGGTTCGGGGTCCGGACCTTGCTGCCCCGACTCATCAACTGAGAATGGCTGGGGAGATGGCAATTGTAACACCCTGAGATTTTATGAAAAATATTCTTTTTAATTTCATTAATGTCTTGTGTTATACGCTACACCAAAAAGAGCTTTCACAACACACATCTCTGACTTGGCTTGAATTACACGCAATCGCGACCTTCCACGATAGCGTGTGTTGTACGCAACACCAAATTTCGCTAAACAACGATATGCTATTAAGATATTATTAAAACTAGCTGTTATGAATAGTAATAACCACTTTTTGAAAATTCTGTAAATCTTATTTTTCAAAATGAACTTCATTTTTGGATTCGGAGTATCGAATTTAGCCTAAGGTGAAATTTTGGTACTTTTCGGATAACTTTCATATTCTGATGAATAGTGAAAATTACTAATTTATAATTAAAAACAACTTTTTTAATCGAAATAATTAATAGTGATAAATTATTAATTTGAGTGGTTTTAAAGTATATTTAGAATATATTTTTACAATTTAATACAATGTTGGTCATTGGATGTAATTTCACATTTAAACCAGACGTAATCAAATGTCAATCTTTTGATAGATATTGTTTCTTAAAAACACGCTATTTGTTTTAACAGCGGGATTTAATTATAAATTTAATTAATGCAATTTCTATGTTATGAATTTGGTAAAATAGACTTCATTTTTGAATTCGGAATATGAAATATATCTTAGGATGAAATTTTGGCACTGTTCTGAAAAACATCAATTTTTGATGAATAGTGAAACTACTAAGTGGTAGGTTAAAAAACTGAATTTTGTATAAAACTTAATTTTACCGCTTCTGTGAATGGAATTTTGAAAATCCGAGAGACACGGTTAATATCAAGGACTAAAATGTGGTTCAATGAGATGAAAATAATTTTTTTGGTGAATAGTAACTTTTTACTTTTTTTACCACGGTTAATAGTAAATAGGGTAACTAAGGGTAAATATGATATTACTATTACCCTAACACATGTCCTAATCCTATTGGACAAGTGTATTTCGACCAAAAACAAACTTAGGAATAAAATATGACCATTTAGGCCCACTTGGATTAGATTAGGACATTTATTATTAATTTATTTAAAGAAGGGTTAAAAGAGTTAAAATCAAAGTTTATTTACTAAAACATTTTTAATATGGGGTTATACATAAGATAAATTCGATTGTAAATATTCATTAGAAAGCTAAAACGATTTCCTACATGATGGTATTTTATTTGTAATTTTTATACATCAAATAATTTAATTTATTTATGACACAAAGATGATGCAGTAATTATCTTGTTAACGAAATATTGACATAATTGATGTTATAAACACCAAAATAAATGTAATTTGAGAGTTTTTATGAATTCCACTAATTTTCTAGGATACTATGATATATTAATGTTTATTTAATCAACTTGGTTCGAACATTTAATTCTGTTATGACTTTCACAAAAATCATATATCAAATAGTGTCAAAATTGACACAAAATAGTTTTTAAATCAAATATTATATTATTAATTGTTATTTTATTCCTAAAAATCTAAGGTTCGGCCAAATGACTTAGATAAGGATATATATATTAATAATAAACAATTTGGGGTTCGTTTGGCATGTTATAGTAAGTGTATTAACCATATAGTGAAAGAAAACAAAAAGACACGGTAAATGTTAAATTATTTAACTTAGAGTTAAATCTAATTGATAAGATTAAAATAATATCCTAAACTTGTCTAAATTCTATTGGTTGATAGGATTTCGACCCATCCCCACTTTAGCTTTGAAATAAGACCCTTTGGAACCATTATAAACCGATTTTGACTTTAATATAAAATAATATTTTGAGATATTCCTAAGGTGCCCCTCTCCTCCCCTATAAAAGGACACCTCCTCCCCCTCCTCCTCACACCAATTTGAGCACTCAAGCTCGGCCAACCCCTGCCAAAATCTCTTCTCCACTTCCCTAGAAACATCCTAGTGGTTCTGGTCTTCCTCAAAGACCAATTCTAGTGCCCTAAGAGGAGGTCTCAAAGAGGCACTTCAAAGAAGAGGTAATTACCGTTACCAATTCTTTCATCTTTATTTCTTCTTCCAATTCTTCTTCTTAGGTTGTTTCATTATGAAGTAATAACATCAGTATCACTCATATACTGATATGTTATTATAAGTATGAAACAACCCTATTTCACCATCTATCCATCCTACGGAAAAAGAAATCACCGCGCGTGCGTACGTACGGAATACCGTCTCCACGCCGTGGTGTAATCTATTTTCCACCACCACCTTACATGGATGGGTATAATGGTGTAAAGAATAACTATACATAGTTATTACAACATCATATTTATTCTGATATATTGTATAATCCACTCCAATTCAATTCAATATTTATAGAAATGATATCATCGCTCGTGCGTACGTACGGACTACCGTCTCCACGACGCGATGAGATTCATTCTCCATGTTAACCATTTAAGAATGATTATAATGTATATATAAGAAATAATAATGAAATATATGACATTATAAAGCTACTGGATTTATGTATATATATATACATATGTATATCATCTACTTACTTCCATTTCAAGACAATAAGGAAAGGAAAACAGCGTTCATGCGTACGTACGGACTACCGTCTCCATGAACGGTGTTTTTCATGTTATATATATATATACTGAATATATATGATATATAAATCATATTTTATATTCTGGAAGTGAGTAAATCATGATATAAGTAATAATGATGTCAAGAACAACAAGTCAAAACACCTACGATAAATGAAACGATTTTACCCAAAACGCTTCTTTAACATGGAATTTACAAAAGAACGGGTTATATAATGTCATAAGTGAACCATATATGATATCATAACAATGAATATGATTCTGTAATAAGTCAGTAACATGATTTAAATCATTATACAGGAGGTTCGGACACTTACAAAGCAAGTCGGACCTAAGGTAAGGGAAAATATCACAATCTCATTTTTTATCCGGGATTGTTTATTCGTAAGTATTTACTGGGGTGTATTTTATCATCCACATCCATGTTTCATCAATATGTAATATTATTTCCATCCACCTACAATTTTTTTAAATCCATTTTTACCCTTCGGTGAGTTTTTAGTAATATGTACGAAAGGAATCCTTTGTCGTTTTTCGTACGAGGTACTTTTTGACTTTTCCGACAAAAGTACGAAGAATGTTTTTTTTAACTTATATGGCATGAATGGATTTTTAAAACAAAATTTCCAAGAATCTTCCTTTACAGGTTTTCAAGTTTATTTTTAATCAAATTCTTTTATTTTAATGTTTTATGACATGTTATGAAAGGAAAAATGTTTTTGAAGTAGAAAGGATATTTTCCTCAAGAATGGAGTTCAAGTATTTTATCAAAATTATTTTCCATCTAAGATAATAAAAGGGTTCTGTTTTTATCCCTATTATTACATGGATTTGATTATGTTGTGATGGAAACATTTTTATGAATTCCTTTATCTTATATGAATTGATTTATGATGTCATGATGTTTCAAGAATCCCATTTTTGTTACATGTGTTATGCGATGATGTATGTTTTATGATTATGTGGCACACATAAGAAAGGATTCATTATAAGATGGGTGGGACCTATATCTCCCTCCAATGCATTGGGTAAAGATTTTATATCTCATGAGATAGACATGGCTGGAACGGAAGGTTATTTCGGTTCAGTGATACAGGACTGAAACGAGGAGTGAACTCGGTTCAGAAAGGGACTTTGTCCACTAAGATAGTCTTGGCAATTTAGTCTTGACTAACAAGAAATGATTTTCTATGATTATGTGTGTATGCCACAAAGTTTCAAGTTTCATGTTATGATTATGGTGATCTCATTTTCACTTCTATGATTTGTTCCATGTTAAGATATTATGATCTCTTTTGCAGGTTATGATTTTTTTAAAAAGATATGATATGATTTTTTTATTTCCTTTATTTACCCTTACTGAGCATTTGAGCTCACCCTTTTATGTTTTCTTTTCCCCAGGATATAAAGAAAGGTTTTAGGTAAAAAAAAGGGAAGATCTTTATGGGAGATATTGAAGATCTTTCACCACGATTAGAAGATTACGTTCCGAGTTTCCAAAGACACTAAACTATTACGATCCTTGTGTGTGTGTGTTTTTATTATGTACTAAGTATTCCGCAAAAGTAATGTAATATCCATGTACGTCAAGATACGGGTCTCTACAGTTGGTATCAGAGGAAAGGTTTAGTCAACCTTTGGAAACTAGGATGTGAAAACGTTAGTGAGATCCCTAGAGATATTTCTAAGGTATGTCTAGGGATGTCTCTAAGGTTAAGTATACGCATAGGTTATAGTCCTAGAATTGCTCTAACGATCTTATAATTTAACCTAAGATGTTAGATATTGAGGGTACTACCCCTTTATTATGTTGTTTTCCCTAGCATGATTTTTGACTCTCACACTATTCTTTTGGGGTTTTAGACGATGGCTGGAACCCGAAGGAACCGTGTTGATCAATGCAATGGACAATGCAATGATTGTCCCCCTGAGCAACCAAACGATATGGGAGCTGGAATGCAAAATCTTGTAGCCATGCTCACACAACTTTCTCAAGCTATGAATCATGCAGGACTTCCAAACGAGCAAAGGAAGGAGCAACATTCTATTGAATCCTTCATGAGGCAGCGTCCGCCTTCTTTCAGTGGGTCTACTGATCCATTAGTTGCTGAACAATGGATTAGTACTACTGAAAAAATATTTTCAGTTCTTCAATGTTCTGAACATGATAAAGTCATCTTAGCAGTATATCGTTTGGAAGGTGAAGCTGATCAATGGTGGAATCTTATCAAGAATACGAGGCCAAGAGATGAAATTGAGTCCATGGAATGGGACGAGTTCAAGAACTTGTTTTTCAGTAAGTACTTCCCTCGTATTCTTCGAACGAAGATGGAAAAGGAGTTTCTTGAGCTGAAACAGAAGGATGATGAATCTGTTGGTATATACGAAGCGAATTTTACAAGACTTGCAAGGTATGCATCTGGCATTATCATCCAACCTGAAAGTAAAGTTGATCGATTTTTCAGTGGCTTAAAACCAAGTCTTCGAAGGGCATTAGCTATAAGAGACTTCAGTAGCTATGAAGAAATTGTGCGTTGTGCTATCAAGGTAGAAATGGAAGTTGGTGTTACATATCCATCTCATGGTTTTGACAAGAAACGAAAGATGGAGTTCAAGGAGAAATCTCAGAATAATGGTGAAAAGAAGATGAATGTTTCCTTATGCACAAAGTGTGGAAAGAAGCATGGTGGAGATTGTCTTAAAGGGACTAGAAAATGTTTTAAGTGTGGAAAAGAAGGTCATCGAGCAGCTGAGTGTCGAAGTAATGGAAAAAGGGTTTCTAATGATGTGAATAAAGCAAACACTGCAGAGAACGCACCACCAACACTTCAATGCTTCAAGTGCAAGGAAATGGGGCATTATGCTAATAATTGCCCTAATCCAAGGGTTAGTGATGATCAACATGAGCAACCACTGAAGGCAAAGGACAAAGGGAAATCACATGCGATCACTATTGGCAATGTTGAATATGACAACGATGTGGTGGAATGATTAAGTGTTTATGTAATGGGATTCCAAAATAATGTTGTATCATTGAGTATTGCAATATTTATTGATGTGGTATTCAAAGTGATTGAGATATTTTTTGGAAATAAGATGATATGCGCATAATGAAGGGAAAACGAGAAAACGAGATGTTTAACAGTATTCATGAGCTCATGATTGATATAAGGACTAAGTGATATCATGGTTCGATTATAAAGAATTTTGAGGATTTTGGTATGTGGAAAGTGTTAACATTTAACTGCATTTATGTTTTCACTAAGGTTCAATGGGTATTCAAGAGAATACACGATTAAGGACTTTTAATGTTTGGAATGTGACCAACAAGACATATCTTATGAAATGTGGGGATCAACGACAGTATTAAATCTCTGGTAATCGTTGTCACTATATTATGAGTGTGGACTGCAGTATTATGTATAAGCCTAAAGATTAGAATGGATTATGTTGGACATAAGTTAGTATTGTTTAAGGATAGAAGATTTTCGATATTATTGATGGGATGTTATAGTAACGTAGTTTTAGAAAAAGGACAACCTGCAGGACGGGCGACAGCCCATCGCTTCGGACAAGGCTGTAGGAATCGAACCCACAACCGAAGTGCGACTGGCCTTTATCGCCTACCACTGGCCTACAGGAAGTCTCTGTTTAGTAGAAACTAGTTTTATTATATTAAGCAGTATGATATATGAAGTATAAGTCCATTTTAGGAAATATATATGATTAATCTCACTATAGATCGATTTATGCATATAATTTTTGCTAACCTTTTGTTTGAGACAGATGGAATGACCCGTCATTCTATCACATGATCTGCTAACACTTCACGAATAACAAATTCAACTTCATTTATTTAAGAGATGAAGTGGAAATTGTTAAAGGCACGAACAACAGTGAGATTGTACCAAAATAAAGTAAGTATTTATTCTAATTCAAATTTTCAACTTTAGGGGAAATGATCTTGAAAACCAAAAATGTTGTCCTAGTGATCTTATACCTGATGAATCAGATGGTACCTTATATCATCACAAATATATGGATTTGTGATTACTGGCTTTTCCATAGCCATGTTCTCTACCACTCTCCATCAGAACATGATGGTTAGATTTCTCTTCCATATCCATATTTTCACCTATGTGGAAACCCAATGATTAGTTTATTTGGGTAACCGTTACGTTTCATACTTTTGTTTTTAAAGATTGGTTTTGACATTCCTTTTTACGATGTGGGTTTCTATTAAAGAAACTTTCGAATAGTAAACCATTTATAACCCCGACGAATTTCGAGGGCGAAATTCATTTTAAGGGGGGTAGAATGTAACACCCTGAGATTTTATGAAAAATATTCTTTTTAATTTCATTAATGTCTTGTGTTATACGCTACACCAAAAAGAGCTTTCACAACACACATCTCTGACTTGGCTTGAATTACACGCAATCGCGACCTTCCACGATAGCGTGTGTTGTACGCAACACCAAATTTCGCTAAACAACGATATGCTATTAAGATATTATTAAAACTAGCTGTTATGAATAGTAATAACCACTTTTTGAAAATTCTGTAAATCTTATTTTTCAAAATGAACTTCATTTTTGGATTCGGAGTATCGAATTTAGCCTAAGGTGAAATTTTGGTACTTTTCGGATAACTTTCATATTCTGATGAATAGTGAAAATTACTAATTTATAATTAAAAACAACTTTTTTAATCGAAATAATTAATAGTGATAAATTATTAATTTGAGTGGTTTTAAAGTATATTTAGAATATATTTTTACAATTTAATACAATGTTGGTCATTGGATGTAATTTCACATTTAAACCAGACGTAATCAAATGTCAATCTTTTGATAGATATTGTTTCTTAAAAACACGCTATTTGTTTTAACAGCGGGATTTAATTATAAATTTAATTAATGCAATTTCTATGTTATGAATTTGGTAAAATAGACTTCATTTTTGAATTCGGAATATGAAATATAGCTTAGGATGAAATTTTGGCACTGTTCTAAAAAACATCAATTTTTGATGAATAGTGAAACTACTAAGTGGTAGGTTAAAAAACTGAATTTTGTATAAAACTTAATTTTACCGCTTCTGTGAATGGAATTTTGAAAATCCGAGAGACACGGTTAATATCAAGGACTAAAATGTGGTTCAATGAGATGAAAATAATTTTTTTGGTGAATAATAACTTTTTACTTTTTTTACCACGGTTAATAGTAAATAGGGTAACTAAGGGTAAATATGATATTAATATTACCCTAACACATGTCCTAATCCTATTGGACAAGTGTATTTCGACCAAAAACAAACTTAGGAATAAAATATGACCATTTAGGCCCACTTGGATTAGATTAGGACATTTATTATTAATTTATTTAAAGAAGGGTTAAAAGAGTTAAAATCAAAGTTTATTTACTAAAACATTTTTAATATGGGGTTATACATAAGATAAATTCGATTGTAAATATTCATTAGAAAGCTAAAACGATTTCCTACATGATGGTATTTTATTTGTAATTTTTATACATCAAATAATTTAATTTATTTATGACACAAAGATGATGCAGTAATTATCTTGTTAACGAAATATTGACATAATTGATGTTATAAACACCAAAATAAATGTAATTTGAGAGTTTTTATGAATTCCACTAATTTTCTAGGATACTATGATATATTAATGTTTATTTAATCAACTTGGTTCGAACATTTAATTCTGTTATGACTTTCACAAAAATCATATATCAAATAGTGTCAAAATTGACACAAAATAGTTTTTAAATAAAATATTATATTATTAATTGTTATTTTATTCCTAAAAATCTAAGGTTCGGCCAAATGACTTAGATAAGGATATATATATTAATAATAAACAATTTGGGGTTCGTTTGGCATGTTATAGTAAGTGTATTAACCATATAGTGAAAGAAAACAAAAAGACACGGTAAATGTTAAATTATTTAACTTAGAGTTAAATCTAATTGATAAGATTAAAATAATATCCTAAACTTGTCTAAATTCTATTGGTTGATAGGATTTCGACCCATCCCCACTTTAGCTTTGAAATAAGACCCTTTGGAACCATTATAAACCGATTTTGACTTTAATATAAAATAATATTTTGAGATATTCCTAAGGTGCCCCTCTCCTCCCCTATAAAAGGACACCTCCTCCCCCTCCTCCTCACACCAATTTGAGCACTCAAGCTCGGCCAACCCCTGCCAAAATCTCTTCTCCACTTCCCTAGAAACATCCTAGTGGTTCTGGTCTTCCTCAAAGACCAATTCTAGTGCCCTAAGAGGAGGTCTCAAAGAGGCACTTCAAAGAAGAGGTAATTACCGTTACCAATTCTTTCATCTTTATTTCTTCTTCCAATTCTTCTTCTTAGGTTGTTTCATTATAAAGTAATAACATCAGTATCACTCATATACTGATATGTTATTATAAGTATGAAACAACCCTATTTTACCATCTATCCATCCTACGGAAAAAGAAATCACCGCGCGTGCGTACGTACGGAATACCGTCTCCACGCCGTGGTGTAATCTATTTTCCACCACCACCTTACATGGATGGGTATAATGGTGTAAAGAATAACTATACATAGTTATTACAACATCATATTGATTCTGATATATTGTATAATCCACTCCAATTCAATTCAATATTTATAGAAATGATATCATCGCTCGTGCGTACGTACGGACTACCGTCTCCACGACGCGATGAGATTCATTCTCCATGTTAACCATTTAAGAATGATTATAATGTATATATAAGAAATAATAATGAAATATATGACATTATAAAGCTACTGGATTTATGTATATATATATACATATGTATATCATCTACTTACTTCCATTTCAAGACAATAAGGAAAGGAAAACAGCGTTCATGCGTACGTACGGACTACCGTCTCCATGAACGGTGTTTTTCATGTTATATATATATATACTGAATATATATGATATATAAATCATATTTTATATTCTGGAAGTGAGTAAATCATGATATAAGTAATAATGATGTCAAGAACAACAAGTCAAAACACCTACGATAAATGAAACGATTTTACCCAAAACGCTTCTTTAACATGGAATTTACAAAAGAACGGGTTATATAATGTCATAAGTGAACCATATATGATATCATAACAATGAATATGATTCTGTAATAAGTCAGTAACATGATTTAAATCATTATACAGGAGGTTCGGACACTTACAAAGCAAGTCGGACCTAAGGTAAGGGAAAATATCACAATCTCATTTTTTATCCGGGATTGTTTATTCGTAAGTATTTACTGGGGTGTATTTTATCATCCACATCCATGTTTCATCAATATGTAATATTATTTCCATCCACCTACAATTTTTTTAAATCCATTTTTACCCTTCGGTGAGTTTTTAGTAATATGTACGAAAGGAATCCTTTGTCGTTTTTCGTACGAGGTACTTTTTGACTTTTCCGACAAAAGTACGAAGAATGTTTTTTTTAACTTATATGGCATGAATGGATTTTTAAAACAAAATTTCCAAGAATCTTCCTTTACAGGTTTTCAAGTTTATTTTTAATCAAATTCTTTTATTTTAATGTTTTATGACATGTTATGAAAGGAAAAATGTTTTTGAAGTAGAAAGGATATTTTCCTCAAGAATGGAGTTCAAGTATTTTATCAAAATTATTTTCCATCTAAGATAATAAAAGGGTTCTGTTTTTATCCCTATTATTACATGGATTTGATTATGTTGTGATGGAAACATTTTTATGAATTCCTTTATCTTATATGAATTGATTTATGATGTCATGATGTTTCAAGAATCCCATTTTTGTTACATGTGTTATGCGATGATGTATGTTTTATGATTATGTGGCACACATAAGAAAGGATTCATTATAAGATGGGTGGGACCTATATCTCCCTCCAATGCATTGGGTAAAGATTTTATATCTCATGAGATAGACATGGCTGGAACGGAAGGTTATTTCGGTTCAGTGATACAGGACTGAAACGAGGAGTGAACTCGGTTCAGAAAGGGACTTTGTCCACTAAGATAGTCTTGGCAATTTAGTCTTGACTAACAAGAAATGATTTTCTATGATTATGTGTGTATGCCACAAAGTTTCAAGTTTCATGTTATGATTATGGTGATCTCATTTTCACTTCTATGATTTGTTCCATGTTAAGATATTATGATCTCTTTTGCAGGTTATGATTTTTTAAAAAGATATGATATGATTTTTTTTATTTCCTTTATTTACCCTTACTGAGCATTTGAGCTCACCCTTTTATGTTTTCTTTTCCCCAGGATATAAAGAAAGGTTTTAGGTAAAAAAAAGGGAAGATCTTTATGGGAGATATTGAAGATCTTTCACCACGATTAGAAGATTACGTTCCGAGTTTCCAAAGACACTAAACTATTACGATCCTTGTGTGTGTGTGTTTTTATTATGTACTAAGTATTCCGCAAAAGTAATGTAATATCCATGTACGTCAAGATACGGGTCTCTACAGCAATGATGCCGAGGCAGGTCACTGGGCCGGTGGTCTAGCCGACGGGGAATACGAAAAACATGCCGATTGGCCGCCGATCCCTGAGTCGTCCTCCAAGGGCTTTAGTGCCCTGGCTGCCACGTCGCGATAGGATGGGCCAGCAAATGGGCCTCCTGTCACAGCATCGGTGCTCGCTGAGGGTGTGTCTCCTTGTGACTCTTCCTTCGATCCCCAGAAAATTTCCCCACCCTCCCTGATTGAGGTGGAAGGCGCTTCCGGGGAGGCCAGTGGTAACTGCGGGTTTGACCCCTGGGGGTACGCCAAGTCCTCGTCCTCCTGGATATACCTTCGGTGGGAGGAGGGAATCATACAAATCTCTCATTTGGGGAGTACAAGACTGACGTGGTGCGTCCCCATCCCTGCCCTTGACTCAGAAGGTCGGGGGGAAGGTTCCACCGTCGAGTCGTACTCCGCCTCAGAGTTCGAGAAACGGACCGGTCTAATTTCCATCCGGACTCCCCTGACATTCCTCCTATGGCGACGACGCCCCACCTTCCTACCCCTGGGTGGCTCCTCAGGGTAAGGATGATTTCCATCAAGGAGTCCCCTGGCCTCAATAGTGCTGGGGCAGAGGGGACTGAAGGTCGGGGTGTGGGAAGCATCGGGACAGATGTCGAAAGGGACATGGGGAGGACCTCCATGTGGGTGAGCGACTGGATATACAACGGCTCCATACTCACGGCCAGCGGTAGGGGGAGTGACCTCATACCCAGTGCAGTGGGCGCTGGAAGGAGTCATACCCAGAGCGTGGCCATCGCGAAGAAGCCTTCGGCTTCCCAGATCAGTGGCACGGAATGAGCCTTCATGATGGGTGGCACTATCGCGGATTGGTCCACGGTGGCCATTGCCTATGCTTGCGACTGGGAGAGTAGACCCAACCTGCCTGTAGGGCAGTCGGGGCCTCGATCCCAGTCGGGCATGTGACTGCCCCTGCTCAGCATGTGCGGGGATCTGATAGTAGGCATCAGTAGTGGCTTGGGCCACAATGGCTACTGAGGTTGGTGCCCTAAGACGGGCACTCTCTTCCGCTCATGCCCGACGCTGGCGTCGGGTCAGATGGGTTGGAGCCGGTGGTGCGGGCACAAAGATTGCCTGGTCCTTAGCCCAGGGAGCCGGGCGATGACATCGACACAGCCTGGCGGGGGTTCTTGCCATTAACCCCTGGGACGGGTCTCCAATCGGGCGGACTCGGACATCCACCACCTCACTGGCGTAGGGGACAGATGTGTCAAGGTGCTCCGGGGACAGACTCCCGAAGTGGTTGAACGTCGAAGTGGGGAGCGGCGGCTCCCTGCGCGGCCCTCGAGGGTGGCGATGGTGGTGAGGTGCAACCACCTCTAGATCCAAACGGGCCAGGCCCCTGGTGGGGATGATCCCTTCCTCGTCGTACCTGCGAACCAGGTCATTGATCACCCTGCGCTGGATGATTTCTGATGGGGTGAGGGGGCGTGAGCGCCTACCAGTCGTGGAAATCGGAGCCAGAGTGAATGTGGAAAAGGCGGGACCGCACGGGGTAGCCGTGTCGGTACTTCCCCTGCCCTTGCGCCGGTGGGCAGGTGGCGACCGCCCTCCGGATGCAGTGATTTGATTCCTGGAAGCAGGGAGATGATCCCATTAGCACTAACAGGAAAAGAAATCGACAACCAATAGCCCAGCGTTGTCCCGTCTTCCGTGGTCGGCGAGAGGGATCCACGCTGACGACGTCGCAGAACGGAGTGCACAACATCCTGACTGCCTCAACCCCTGGTGGGTTTCACGTCGCGGTGATAGGTACCCAGACCTGGTGACATGCTGATCTTCCGACATCCTAAACGCTACTTGTCCCCATATTGAGGATAAGAGATTCATGTCGGGTTCACCATTTTCTATTTCCGATGCTTTTACGCTGGGGCGCGCGCGCGTGTCCGTCACGCATGGGAGGATGCGCAGCTCGCAGCCCTACATTCCCGCTTTCCAAAGGTGGGCGGAATCCGTTCCTTATTCAGGGACGTCTGCTCCTTGATCGAAACCGGGATGATGGGATGTTGGTTCTTCCTTCCGTGGATTTCTCCTCGGATCTCATCACCTAATCCGAGTCTCCCTCATGGATTTAAGACGGGTTCATGAAGCTCGTTCCCAGCGCCATATCTGCATGGATGCCAGTTAATTACGCTGCTTCCATCGAGATGCTCCAAGGGGTCTTGTCGGGGCAGCAACCTTCGGTAAGGAGAATGGTCGCGTTGGGGTGTCTTTGGCATGTCTTGACACTGGGGATCAGCATGTCTATCCTCTGTCCCTTATCACAGGGCTTCTCGAGGGCGTGGAAGCCCGAGGCATCCCACATCGAACGCGGGGAATATGTACCATCTGAGGTTTTCCTGAGCTTCCCATGTTTAACACGGGGTATGCCGTGAGTTTAACGTCTTTCGGAGATAGATCGGACTGATTGAAACACTGAGAGTGGATCAGATTGAAGGACCCCCTAAAGGGAACACCGATGTTGGGGCCAGCACGTGGGTGGATTCCCGGATACTATGGAGTGGGGTGAAGTGGCATGATCTCACTGGGATGTGGTGGCCCAGGTAAGGATCAGGATGGATGATGGAGTGATGGGCTTGAACCTCATGGAGGCTTCCTACGTATCCCCATGGCAGGGAATCAAAGTCCGTGTAGTTCGGTGATACGGTGGGACACCTGAAAAGGCGACCCGTGAGAATGGACGCATGGATTGGAGCCTGGAGAAAAGTAAGATCTCCGGGCTAGGGCATGAGCTTCCCAAGGCACGTGGGCTTGAGTGGGGAAGTCAGGATGAGACGTGGATGTGAGGCATGGGGCTTATGCTCTGAGATGGCCCAAGAGGGGGAATATAGTTTAACGTCATGTGGGATGAGATACAATTTAACGTCATGCGGGACGAGTGATATGGGGCTTACGCTCTGAGGTGGGCCATGTTGGATATGGGGCTTACGCTCTGAGGCGGCCCATGTTGGATATGGGGCTTACACTCTGAGGCGGCCCATGTGGGATATGGGGATTATGATCTGAGGAGGCCCATGTTGGATATGGGGCTTACGCTCTGAGGCGGCCCATGTTGGATATGGGGCTTACGCTCTGAGGCGGCCCATGGTGGTCAGGGAACTGACGTGGAGAGGTCGGAACGACCGGGTGGTGGGCTTGAACCTCATGGAGGATTCATACGTACCATGCGTTAGCACAGATCAAAGTCCACATAGTTCGATGGTATGGGGATTACGCTCTGATGTGGCCCATAGGAGGATGTCATGGTCGATGCGTTCTCTAAGCCCACGTGAGTCATGCTCGGTGTGAGAAAAAAGATGCAGCATGGACCAGACAATCACGTCGCGAAGGGTATGTCCGTGAGAAGTGGAATGGGGCTTACGCGTTGAGCGGCCCAAATAGGAAACAGGGGATTACGCGTGGTTAGCGGCCCTGGGTGCCGGGGCTTACTCCAGAGTGGAGGTCTGTGGTGCAACAAAGCACAGTGGGAAAGGGACTCCACTGGCCTTGGTATGGGGGAAGTACGGAGATGCACGGGTGCAACCTTCCGCAAGAGGCTAGGGGCTTACGTTCTGAGGAAGCCCTTCCCCCGTGGACAAACGCCACTCCGACAAGGAGGATCTAATTCCATGCGAGGAAGAGTCCATTCCTGTGGAGACGAGAGGCGTAAAAAATGTCCGAGCTGGGGGGACCCTGTGTGCGAAGCACGGGGTCAGACCACAGTTTAACGTCATGTGTTAAGGACGAGGTGCTTAGAAGTTTAACGTCCTGCAGCTTGGACAAGGTGGGTTCGCTCCACACCCCTAGGGATTACATGCCCAATTCCCTCTACCCCTTGTGGGAGGGAAGTCATCGGCAAGGCCGTAGTGAAGGGGGGTCGCAGGGCGAACCATTGGGGGGCCCACGTTAGTGTGGCTATGTGAAGAAGAAATAGCCGTTAACGTGCTATGCGGAGAAGAATAAGGCAAAGCAACGCAATGGGAAGCACCGCCCATGGGACCTTGAGGTTACTTCGTACGAGCCTGGAAGGACGTACGGGAAAACAACGCATGGCGCGCATGCCTGGCAGGGGAGACATCAGGTGCCAGTGCGGAAAGGCAGCCAAGGGGCGTCAAGGTAAAGGGGTCCTGAGTGTTGCGCGCAAAACACCGGGATGACGCGCAATAGGGCCAGATTATTGCGTGCGGAAAAGGGATTACGTGCACGGTATTGTGCTCACGGAAGGGGATTACATGCACGGGACATGGATTGCGCGCAAGGGAAGTACCCGAAGGGGGAGTCAAATTCACTTAAGCCAGTGGAGTTGCGCGCAAAGGCGAACCCCAGGGCAAGGTTGCGCGAAAAGAGGGATTACCTAGAAGTCATATTGTGCGCGGGGGGATTCGAATTGAGCGCACTAGAGATGATCCGAATTCCTCAACCCCCAAACCGTCAGGGGTCGCCTTCTATTTATAAGCACCCACCGACACAGAATCCAGGCGGCGCGCGAAAGTTTCCGTGAAGGGAACCATTGGCGCGCAAAGCTTCACCGTGCGGAACCGGGGCACGCAAAATTGCGCGTACCAGCGGCTCGATTACGCGAATCCCGGGAATGCTTCGTGCGCCCAACAATATTTCGCGCGGATCCCCCTTTATTTCGTGCACCACTTCCCGGGCCTCCGGATCGGGCCCCTGATTCTGAATATGACTTCGCTTCGTCATTTCGAAACTTCCTCTGGGAGTTGTGGACTTTTTTCACCGTCTACAATAACCTAAGGAATGAGAATAGGACTGGGCATAGAGGACTAGTGTTGTTCTAGGCAAGTAATTATTCCTATGGAAGGAATCATTCTCTAAAGGTTTCTCATCAGGGGAGTGACAACCAAAATTCCTGCTTCGATATCTCTATATAGTTTCATCAATGTGGATGACATCTTGGTGTATTCTCACACTCGTAGTGACCATTCCAAACATCTTGAGATCATTCTGAGTACACTGAGATAGAATCATCTTTACACCAAGCTTGCTAAGTGCCACTTCTGGATCAACAAATTTCACTTCTTGGGTCATATAATATTGGAATCAAGAATATCTGTTGACCTAGAAATGGTTAGTGCTATAGTTTCCTAGGAGAATCCCAAGAATATGTTTGACATAAATAGTTTCTTGGGTCTAGCTAGATATTACAAGCATTTCATACATGACTTTTCCCACCTTTCTTCACCTCTTACTGGCATTAAAAAGATGGGTGTTAAGTTCATATGGTCATAAGCATGTGAGAAAGCCTTTCAGGAGATGAAAGGGAGGATTGTATCGACACCTATTCTGACTCTTCCAGAACCAGACATAGGTTATACCATCTTCTATGATGCATCAAGAATTATCCCGAGAGTAGTACTAATGAAGGAGGACAATGTTGTTGAGTATGGATCTCAACAGTTGAGACCTCATTAGAGAAACTACCCGACACATGATCTTGAGCTACCAGTAGTTGTCTACAGCTTATGTTCCTGGAGACATTATCTATTGGGTGAGCACTTTGTGGTGTACACAGACTACAAGATCCTCAAATGTATCTTTTCATAGCATGAATTGAACCTTAAATAGTGAAGATGGGTCAAATATATACAATCCTTTGATTTTTAGCTTGCCTATACATCTGGGAAGGGGAATGTGGTTATAAATGCACTAATTCAGAAAACTCAGGAATAAGTAGTATGGGAATCCAATAATGAATAGAAGTTAATTGACCTCTTTTTAGAGATTCATATGCAGTTTCATGACAGTTACAAGTAGTAATACCTCTTATCCTTGAAGTTACCTCTTCCCTCCATGAAAAGGTGAATGGTGGATAGTTTTAAGATCTTGAGGCTTGGTACTCTATGAGAGTATATCAAGAGATAACCTACCTCTATATTTGTCTATGGATAGAGATAATGTCCTACATCTATTTGGACATATCTGGGTCCCTACAGATATGGTAGAGGATTTGTGAAAGATTCCCATGCATCTCAGTGGGAAGTTCATCTAGGCATCTCCAAGATGTATCGAGATATGCAACACCATTATTGGTGTCCTAGGATGAAACGTCAGACAACATGCTTTATCAGCAAGTGTTCCACCTATCATTAGGTGAAAGCAAAGCACTAGAGACCTATAGGATTTCTACAACTGTTTCTATTCCCAGAATGGAAATGGGAAGATGTTTCCATGAATTTCATAGTTGACTTACCTAGTTCACTGAGGGGAAGTGATGCTATATGGGTAGTCATTGAACAATTAATGAAATTATCCCACTTTATACCTATTCAGGAAACTTTCTCAATTAATGAGCTGGGCAGGCTGTATGTTCATGAGATCATAAAACTACATGGGGTTTCTTATACTAACATTTCATATCAGGACTCTCGTTTCACATCATGGTTTTGGAAGGGATTGCAAAAGGCTATAGGAACACCGGTGGTTATAAGAAAATCTTTTCACCCTCAAAATGATATGAAATCATAACAAATAATACATGTTATAGAGGATATACTCCGAGCATGTGTCCTTGATTTCAGCGGTTCATGGAAGAAGAATATCCCTCTCGTTGAGTTGGCTTATAATAACAAC
The DNA here is from genome assembly GCA_963277665.1 of Viscum album. Lineage (NCBI taxonomy): Eukaryota > Viridiplantae > Streptophyta > Magnoliopsida > Santalales > Viscaceae > Viscum > Viscum album. The sequence continues at coordinate 124,167,723 of OY728140.1, read as the reverse complement.
TTCTAGGAGACAATTCAGATGGATCCTTTTGAGGCCTTATATAGTAGGTCATTCTTTTCACCCCTATGCTGGTTAGAGATAGGTGAGATATCCCTATTAGGTCCTCATATTGTTCAGGAGACTTCAAAATAAGTTTATTTGATCAGAAAGTGTATGAATACTGCTCAGTCTAGATAGAAATCTTATGCCAATCACCATCGATAGCCTCTTGAGTTTGAGTTCTAGGATCATGTTTTTCTTCAAGTATCACCCAGGATAGGGAATAGATGGTTACAAAAGTAAGGGAAGTTTTCACCTCATTATGTAGGGCCATTTGAGATTCTAGAGAGAGTCAGGTCGGTAGCCTATCAGTTGCTACTAACTTAGAGGTACCATGCCATGAATGATGTCTTCCACGTCTCACAGCTTCGCCAATATAATGATGATCAATCTGATACCTTTAATCTCAAGGAAGTTGAGTTAGATGCTGATGCTACCTTTGAGGAGTATCCAGTACGTGTCATTGACCAGAGCAAAAAGGATCTCCGAGGCCAGTCTGTCCCAATAGTATGGGTGATATGGAAACATGACTGAGTACAGGATGAGAATTGGGAGAGGTAAGCTAACATACATGCCCAATGGCCAGAGTTGTTCTCAGATAGTGTTTCTATACCCTTGTAAGGTGAACTCGGGGAAGAGTTCTTTTAAGGGGGGAAGGCTATAAGAACCCAGTTTTTTACTCAGGTATGGGTCTTTTAAATTTATATCTAAATATTTACTTTGGATGTAATATGGAAGAATTTTGAGTTAGTAAAGGTCTCTAGGGTGTTCAGGGAAAGTTCGAAGCCCAAAACCCATATTTTTAGGAAAATTGGACTGGTCTCACAGTTAGCGCACAGTTGGCGCATAGTTTGGCTAACCGTGTAGATTGAAATTTCTGGACAGAACCATTTCGTATGGTTTGTGCACATCCATGCAACCTAACCATGCGATATTACCCTTCTACCTAGAAAACCTCACATAGTTTGTGCATGGTTTGTCAAACCATGTGGACAAACCATGCACATGCCATTTTTCTGGGTAATTTGACAATTTTTACCATAATGATCTAATTAGAACCCCTATTCCTACCTAATTCTTATTTCAGAGGGATTAACCTATTTTTCTCTCATTTTGGAGCCCTTTGAATATCTATGGTAGGAATCAAGAGATCTCCTTCATTTGATATCTGATCGAGCTTATGTTCATCATGTTGGATGCACAGTGGTAAGTACTTGAGTCCTCTTGATCTGTTCACTTTCTCTCTTGCTCTCAATCGAGTTATCGAGGTATGAGAATTTTCTATCTTTCTTAGATCTACTATGATCCGAGCCAAATCAAGGGCCAATAATGAAGGAGGAGAGTTTTACAAGCCTAAGGTGGGTGTTCTATAACTCATCCCTAGAGTTCATTGATTTTGGATTTGTTGTGTGGGGCCCACCAATTTCATAGGGTGCCATTTATAGAATTAATATGCCATGATTATAATTGTTAGAACTATATGGTTATGATATTTCCAAATATGTGATTAGTTGTTATTGGTTATTACCACAACTCTATTCATCCCATGTAAGATGTTATGCCATAATTATCATTTTATTGTTTTGACACGTTTGAGCCACCTTTTGGGTGTGCCTTGACTAGAACTTTCTAAGGGTAAGTATTTCTATATTAAATGGATTGTTTTATTTTGTGAATTTCATAATGGTAAGTACCATGTTTTCTCACCACTTGACCTGCCTAAGGTAAGTGCTTCAATTGATAATTAAATGTAAAATGTGAATTGACATGTATACTAAGTATATGACATGACCTTAAATATAAATGAATAGTAGGTTGCATATCCATAGAATCCCTTACCACATTAATGGAAGGTAGCATAATGAACCTTTAATATGGAATATTATTTAAATGAATGGTTGCATGATACTTGGCCTTGTCACACTAATGAAAGGCAAGGCTTGAACCAAATAACTTGATTAAAAGGTTGAGTGCTACTTGAACTTATCACAATAATGAAAGACAAGGATTGAACAACCTGAAATATTACATTAATTCATAATCAAATAGGAATGAACTGACTCAAGATCGCCTTGGATTTTGATCAGATAATTCCTTGAGTACTTAGGAAACCCATTCTGATTCAAGGAAACGGCTTGGATAGGTTGATACCCACCTAGATCCTGATCCTTGTCTATTCATTGGATGCCTAGTATGACACTATAGGACCCCTTACATTGTTGGAGTTGGTGGCCTAGAACCAACTACTTTGTACTTTATTCATTAATAAAAGCCTTATCACATCTTGATTGTTCTTCTGCGTGACAATGCATGTATAATGTCCTAAGGATAGCTGTTTCATTAAAGGGTCATAGCGGATCCCTACTATGATGAGAACCCGGAAGTGCCATAACACTGTCCTTGAATATATGTTCTATGGCCGGATGATATTTTTTGTGGGAAAAAAATAATACAGGCCATTAGGGGTGAGGACTCATAAAACTTTGAGGCACCATCTCATGGTGTACTCCCATGGTAATATCTAGGAGGATATTATGAGAACGAGACCCGCCAGTAAGAAATCCACATTTCATAGTGTCATTGGATGTTTCTATCTGCGGACGTGTGTATTGATCCTTATACTTTAAGATTATTATAAATGGGTATTAAAAGTCATGCACTTAGATGTATTGATGAAAACTATGACGACACACTATTCGCAATGAGGTAGGATACGTTGGGTGCGTCACGAGTAATACTACATTAATAGATAATGTGAGAAATGGTTTTTCCCTTCTGTTCCATAAAGGAAGTAGATATCTCAGGCCCTTTGATAGAATTGATATAGCCTAAATAAATCCATGGCCATGGTAAAGTATGGGCGAGTTCAATTCCAAAAATTCAAAGAAAGAATAATCGAGAACATGGGTTGATGGCACTAGCATGTAACCCGCTTGATTAGAGATATCGAGGCAAAGAGATTATATTACACGGTTAGTGTTCATATGAGGTGACACGTCATTGCGGCGTTAACTTCTTTCTCTATGGGTGTCTTGGCATGTTTCTAGATGCTAACCTTGGACTTTAGGCAGGCTCCGTGACATATTCCTATCGTGGGGTGTGACAAAAACAAATATTACCTAAGTTAAAATGCAGTAGACTGGTTATCCTAGGTTGTCTCCAGAGAGGAGTGCACAACAATTACGCTGTCACCTTAAAATAAGAGAAAGAAGTGAGGATGTTTTTAGAAATTGATTGATTTTGAAAAGACAAGAGTGAAGGAAAGAGGTTTAAGAAAAGGATTGAGAAAAAATTGATAAAACAAGTAATTGAAACTATTATATGATAAGGGTGATTAGGTTAGAGTTGGTTCTCCATTTTTAATTCTATCATAGTTCCAATTTATCCAATTCTCTTCTGCTAAACTGTTAAGAGTGAGAATCCACAATCGTTTCTTCTCACTCCCTCGGTCAATTAAAAATGTGAGAATAAGCCTTAATAAAATATTAGGTTGGTCTACTCTCCTTCCAATGTGTAATATAGTTGTATAAAATACTCCCAATTATCTTAGGCAATTCCCAATCGGGTCTTGTTTATCCCAAGTAATCAAAAACATTCACTACTCCTCACACACGTACCAGTGATCACCGAGTACTTCACCACTAAGTCCCAGTCTATTCCATCATTTATAAACCAGAACCTAGTGGAGGGAGATATTGATCATTGAAAAAATATAAATGAACAACAGAATCTAAAATCAGATACAAGCGTACATGATAATAAAAACTGTTATAGGAAATTGAAGTTGATTCACATAAGAGAAGAGGATTTTAAAAAATTAAGAGAAGGAACTCATGAAATAAAATATGGAAAACTTCTTCTTCCCCAATAAAACAGAAGTTTACCCCACCATGGTAAGGGTAATTGTGACTAAGGGGAAAGAAGAATTAATTACAAAACTAAGAAGAACAAAAGAGAGAAAACAAAGAACAAAAAATTTGGTGCTTCAGATTCTGTCCTCCAAAAGTTTTCCTCTGTTATGCCCACCAGACGGCCGAAACTCACTGAGGTCACTTCTTATAGAATGTTGTAAATGAAGTTTTATATCTACCATAAAAATTTTAGAGTCATGGGACAAGTTTAAAGAAAGATATGGCCGAATCAATGACCATTACTTTTCTGGACGCCAAACACTGTTTCACCCACTCAACTTGGAAGTGCAAAAAGGATGCATTAAAGAGATCAATAATTTATGAAATTTAATTTATACCGTCCTTTTGAAGTCCTATGTCGACACAAGCTGGAATCACCTCATTATAAGGTCGGATGAATGAGATATTTCATATTTAATGAAGTGGGGTCCATTCTGCCTTCCAAACTGATTTCTCCACTTGATTGAATTTTCTGCACCATTGGGTTTCGAATTGGGTCTTGGTCCAGAAGGAACATTTTAATACCAAAAGTATAGGAATCCTAAAAAAACGATTCACTTCAATTGGACCCATATTATAAAAGTTATGCCTGAAAACAGAAGCTATATAAAATTGACAATTTTACAGAATTACCCCATTTTCACATTTAAGCCCAAAATACACCAAAAACACATAAATGATGAAAATACACTCACATTGAATAATTGGGAGGGATTAAATCATTGAAAAACATATAAATAATAATGAAAATATTAACTCTATCAATTCCCCCACACTTATCACTTGGACTCCTGGACAAATCAGAATCAAAATAAATTCAAAGTAAATTCAAAACACATATCCATGAGATCCACCAATTTGAAAACAAGAAAAAAAATATATCATGCCTCCTCAAACTCTATTATTTCATGTTCTTAATTTAGGATCATTCAATAAATTTACTCTTCATTTCTCCTCCCATTCACACAAAACACTTACCTAACTTTCATTATCTCTCATTACACAAATTTCAATTTTTTAGCAATGTCTTTCTCATCCAAACTCATACAAGGGTCACCATAGGCTTGATAAATTCCTACATCTCCACCCGCTGTGAGTCAAAGAAATATGTTTATCATGAGTAATTGTTAAGGTTGTTATGTGGCTTTAGGTTGGTAGGATTTCTATGTGAAAATTCTGAGGCTGAATGAAGAGGGCTTGGCTCTTTTTGAAGCAAAATTGCATTACTCTAATTTTCACAAAAGTATGGTCTTCTCTTCACTCGCTTTAGAAGAAAATAAACTCCTTCTCCATGGAATATCAAGGAATGTTATCATAGTTCATCATTTCAGCAGCAAACATTTCAATCTTCTCAAATATAATATTTCTTGAAAGCTCCTGAAAAGGCACAACTTCCTTTTTACATTAGAAGCTCCAGAAAGGCACAACTTCTCTCATCATGAAAGCTCTAGAAAAGGCACAGCTTTCAGCAGAATGATTTTTTTTGCAGAAATAACATCTCTTCAACATTTTTTTTCACCCAAAGTATCCCCAAAAAAGGTAGTACAATACAAGACATATTCCCCCCACACTTATGTTCAAATAGATCATGCAATTTCACTACCAGAGCAGGTTGGATAGGGAATATTGGCTTGTAATGTGGCAAACCTAATAGGATGTTCATGGCTTCTATGGGCTACAAGGATTAAATGTTCAAGGTAGGAAATTATGAAAGGGATTATCTTGAAAATGGGACTTTCAAACCAAAGAAATGCCTCAATCATTTAAAACACAAGTACCTCAAACCCTCAAGTTTTGACAGGAATAAATCAAATTCTGGTTAAATCAAGCATGATTTGGTTCTCTCAAGAAGTGAGGTGAATGTAAAGAATATGAAAATAATAGGTTCAGAAGCCTCACGGGAATGTGATTTCAAATATAAAGACAGTGATATGTGGAATGGGATTCAAAAAATAGAGTATTTTTCATGAAATTCACAAATAATTGAACTTGAAACAATGTCATTTTCAGCATTCATTTAAGCTCAGTTTCAAGGAATAAATTATTTCACTCATGGAGATGGGTTTCAAAAATATCAATTATAATCATTTCATCTCAAAAGTTTAAAAAACACACAAAAATTGAAAAATAAACACACAAAATTTTAAACACTCACATGTTTTTTTTAAAAAAAAATAGGAAAACAAACAACACATAAAAATCCTACACTACAAAGGTTCCCTCCACCACACTTAAATGATTCAGTGTCCACAATGCATTCAAATGTATTTAACATGTAAGAATATTGGAAATTTAATCACAACAATCATGAAAGTATAAGGGAGAGGTATGACCTGATGGAGTTTATTGATAAACAGGTTGGAGGAGTGTGATCTCCTCCATTGGCTCTAATGGCATAGTCCCAAGGAATTTCTTCAATCTGTTCCCATTAATAGTGAATGGATCCTTCACTCCATCCTTCACAATCTGCACAGCACCAAAGGATATACATGAGTAACTATAAATGAACCTTCCCACTTGGAACGAAGTTTACCTGGCATCAGCTTGAGTCTTGAATTGAATAAAAACACTTTGTCTCCTAGATGGAAGTCCTTTGGTTGGATTAGTTTGTCATGAGCCACTCTTGTTATCTCTTTGTAAATCCTGGAATTTTCAAATGCTTCCCTTCGAATTTCTTCCAAATCCTGTAATTGCAATCTTCTCTCTTTCCCAGCACTTTCAAGATCCAAATTCATCTTCCTCACAGCCCAGTATTCCTTATGTTCCAATTCCACAGGTAGGTGACAACTTTTCCCATAAATCAGCCTATATGGACTCATTCCAATTGGAGTTTTGTAGGCTGTCTTGTAAGCCCATAATGTGTCTTCTAACCTTTGGCTCCAATCCTTCCTATTTGGATTAACAGTCTTTTCCAAAATTCCTTTAATTTCCCTATTGGACACTTTAGCTTGCCCATTAGTCTGTGGATGATAGGGAGTTGATGTTTTATGATGCACCCCATACTTTTTCAACAAAGCCGCCATTCTCCAATTACAAAAGTGAGTCCCTTGATCACTAATGATGGCTCTAGGAACTCCAAACCTACAAAATATGTTAGCCCTGACAAAATCACAAAAAACTTTAGCATCGTTAGTTCTGGTGGCTTTTGCTTCCACCCATTTGGAAACATAATCAACTTCAAGAAGAATATAAGAATTTCCAAATGACATTGGGAAAGGGCCCATAAAATCTATCCCCCAAACTTCAAATATTTCACAAAAATTAAGTGGCTTTTGGGGCATTTCTTGTCTCTTTGAAATATTTCCTGTAAAATGACATTTTTCACACCGTTTACAAAATTCATGAGAATCTTTGAAAAGTGTTGGCCAATAAAGTCCAGATTCTAAAACCTTCCTCGCTGTCCTTTGAAGTCCAAAGTGGCCTCCACAAGCTAATGTGTGAAAAAACCTAAAGACTGATTCAATTTCATTTTTAGTCAAACATCTTCTAATCATTTGGTCATTGCAAATATTCCAAAGAAATGGATCATCCCAGATGTAATATTTAGATTCAGATTTCAATTTGTGAATTTGGTGAGAATTTAAATGAGACGGGACCTGAGATGTTACCAGATAATTGACCATGTCAGCATACCAAGGTACTTCTCCTTCAATCAAGTACAACTGCTCCCCTGGAAGGCGATCATTTAGTGGTTCAGTGTCTGGAATTTCAACTTCAGCGGTGTTGGGTAGTCTACTTAAGTGATCAGCCACTTGGTTCTCATATCCCTTCTTATCTTTGATTTCTATGTTGAAATCCTGTAGTAGTAGCATCCATCTCACTAGCATCAGTTTTGCTTCAGACTTCTTCATCAAGTACTTAAGAGCTGCATGATCAGAAAAAACAATGACTTTAGTTCCAAGCAGATACGATCTAAATCTTTCTAAAGCAAAAACAACTGCTAAAAACTCTTTTTCTGTTGTTGTGTAGTTGAATTGTGCTGCATCTAAGGTTTTCAAGGCATATGCAATGACTTGTGGCCTGCCCTCATTTCGCTGAGAAAGGATAGCTCCAACTGCTTGGTTTGAAGCATCACAAAGTAGCTCAAATGGTTCTTCCTAATTTGGTGGCTACATAACTGGTGGTGTAATCAATTTCTTCTTAAACTCATCAAATGCTTCCCTACATGAACCGTTGAAATCAAAATCAGCATCTTTCAAAAGTAATCTAGAGAGAGGGAGATAAATCTTACTGAAATCTTTTATAAACCTCCTGTAGAATCCTACCTGTCCTAAAAATGATCTAACATGTTTCACACAAGTTGGGTAAGGCAAAGAATTTATCACTTCAATTTTTGATTTATCAACCTCAATGCCTTTCTATGAAATGAAATGCCCAAGGAAAATTCCTCTCTCAACCATAAAATGACACTTTTCAAAATTCAAAACAAGGTTCTTTTCAATGCAAGTTTTCAAAACTTTTTCCAGATTTTTCAAACAATGGTCAAACGAATTTCCAAAAACTATGAAGTCATCCAATAAAACCTCCAAGAAATATTCAATTTGATCAGAAAATATACTTACCATACACCTCTGAAATGTACCTGGATCATTACACAATCCAAATGGCATCCTTTTGTATGAAAAAGTATCTAAAGGACAAGTAAAGGTAGTCTTCTCTTGATCCTCGGGGGCAATGGGTACCTGAAAATAACATGAAAATCCATCCAAAAAGAAATAATGAGTTCTCCCTGCCAATCTCTCTAACATATGGTCAATGAACGGGATAGGGAAATGATCTTTTCGAGTGACCTGATTCAGCTTCCTAAAATCGATGCATACTCTCCAGCTATTCTGAATTCTCACAGGGACTAATTCATTCTTTTCATTCCTCACAATGGTTAGGCCAGTTTTCTTTGGGACTACATGGATGGGGATAACCCATTGTGAATCTAATATGGGATAAATGATCCCAGCTTCTAATAACTTCTCAATCTCTTTTTTCACAACCTCCATCAGGGTAGGGTTCAGCCTCCTTTGGGGTTGTCTGACAGGTTTGGAATCTCCCTCAAGAAAAATTCTATGTGAGCGAATTTTTGGGTTTATTCCTGGGATATCACCTAAGCTCCACCCTATTGCTTGGACATTCTCTCTCAAAATCTCAATCAATGATTTTTCTTTAGTTTCAGATAGATTATTAGCAATTATTACTGGTAATTTCTCCCCCTCCATAAGGTAAACATATTTTAAATCCGTGGGGAGTGGTTTTAATTCTAGATCAGGAGGATGCTCAAGAGATGAAAATAAATTCAGGTTCTCCACTTCTAATGGTTTGACATCCTGCACACAAGAAATCATATCATCTTCATCATCATTTAACAAATTATCAAAGAAATCAGATTTTACCTCTTCTTCCAACAGGAAATTAGAACCTCCAAGAGTTTGGGAATCCATATGTTCAGTGATATCTTTAATGGAAAAATTCTCTCCTAATGATAAAAATTCATGAAACATACTTGATTCTTCAATTGGTTCTATGTCATCTTCATGGGAGAGTGCGAAGAGTGAATGATCATATGATGGGTGCCTCATGGATTCAAAAATATTGAAGTGGACAGTGCTATCTCCAAACTCCATGGTAAGTGTCCCTTCATGGACATTGATGATGGTTCTGGCCGTCTTTAAGAATGGTCTCCCCAAAATGATGGGTGAGTGTGATGGGATCCTATCATCTTCCATATTCAACACATAAAAGTCAGTAGGGAATAAAAGATCTTTGACTTTTACCAGGACATCCTCCAGAACTCCTGCTGGGAATACTGTGGATCTATTTGCAAGCTGGGACACCACTCTTGTGGGCTTCAAGTCTCCCATATGCAAAGAAGTATATACTGAGTGAGGCAATACATTAATTTATGCACCTAAATCGCACAAAGCATTAGAGAAATTTAATGAACCAATGATGCATGGAATAGAAAACGTCCCTGGATCTTGACATTTGGTTGGCAATTGTGGTGTGATAAGAGCTGAGATGCTTCTTCCCAAATTGATCCTCTCATTCCCTTGAAGTATCCTTTTCTTGGTGCAAAGATCCTTCAAAAACTTATCATACTTTGGAATTTGTTTGAGTGCTTCAAGTAGAGGTATGTTGATTTTCACTTTCTGAAAGGTGTACAGAATTTCTTTTTGCAGTGCTTCTTCTTGTAATCTTTTTGATTCAATCATCCTTGATGGAAATGGTGGTGGTATATCTTTCTTCTCCCTTTGTTTCCTTTGAAATGGTGTTTCTTGTTTCTTCCTTATTGGCCTATCATTATAATCCTCCTCTTTCTTATCTTCTTCCCGATGCATTTTCATAGAATTTTCATCATTTTTAACTTCATTCTCACCCAGATTAGTTTTTCTTGTTTCAGGTTCAATGGTGGATGGTGGTTGGAGTTCTTTTCCACTTATTGTAGTTATAATACTAACATTCTCTTTTGGGTTTGGTACTGTTTGGGAAGGGAGTTTACCAGGATTTTTGGTCAGAAAGTCCATGAGACTTTCAAAATTATTGGACAAATCTTTAACAGTGTCTTTCAGTCCTTCAAACTCAGATTTTTGTTGGTTTTAAATTGGAGGTTGTGAACTGGTGGATGGTTGCTCATAGGGTCTTTGGAGATTGGTTGGTTTTTGGTAAGAAGGCTGGTTATAAGATGGTTTTTGTTGAAATGGTGGAGGGTTCTGGAATTGATTTTTGAATGGGGGTTGGTTTTGAAATTGATTTTGGTACGGGGGCATAGCTAGATTCTGTTGATTTCAAAATCCATATTGGACTTGGTTAGGCTCTCTCCATCCTTGATTTTGCTGGAACTGCCTTGGCTGAAAGGCTGCTGCACATGTTTCCATTCCCTGTATTTCAGAACATTGGTCAGTAAAATGATCAGGTGATGAGCATAAACCACATACCTTAGCTGGTGCTTGTTGGTCACTAACTTGCTTCAAGTCCATCTGTCTCACCAAACTAGTAATCTCTTCAATCTTAGTTTCTAATAAGGGTGATGTATGAGAAGTGCGTGCCTCATGAATACCTCTTGTTCCAATACCTCTTGTTCCAATACCTCTGGTTCCAAATTGCTGCGAGTTTTGGGAAATCTTCTCAATCAAGCCCTTGGCTTCTTCTGGTGACTTGTCAATCAAGGCACCTCCAGATGATGCATCAAGAAGGTTTCTGTCATTGTCCAGTAGTCCTTGATAGAAGAAGACAAGAAAGTGGTGTTCCTCAATGGCTTGATGTGGACAGCTGGCACATAGCTTCTTAAATCTCTCCTAGTACCCATAAAGGGTTTCTCCAAATGATTGTCGTATGGTGTAGATTTCCTTCCTAATGGCTGTGCTTCTAGTGGTGGGGAAGAATTTTTGCATAAAACATCTTACCAGGCCATTCCAGTCATGTAGGTCTCCTAGTTGTAGGCCGTACAACCATTCTTTACCAGCTCCATCCAATGAAAACGGAAATGCCTTCCACTTTACCTGCTCCTCGGTAATTCCATGGGGTCTGAAAGTTGAGCAAACATGTGTGAACTCTTTAATGTGTTTGTTTGGATATTCACCTGCCAAACCATGAAACTTTGGAAGAAAAGGAATCATGTTAGGTTTCATTTAAAAATCATTTTGTAACACTGGCATGACAAGTTGATTGTTTTGATTAAGGAATTGTGGTGCACAAAGGTCTCTAAGTGTTTGGTTTTGATTTTCAACCATGATGACAGGCTCAGAGTGAACAATTGAAGTTTCACTTGAGTCTGCAAGGAGAAATTCCTCAAATTCAGATTCCAAATTAATGTTTCTAAGTCTATTCAACAAGGTTCTTTCAATTTCAGGATCTATGGGTAAAGGTTCAGTTTTTGCGGTTCGAGTCATGCAAATTTGAAGAGAAAAGATGAAAAGAGAGAAAAGAAAAGAAAAGAAATGTTGGCGCTACCTCCCCGGCAACGGCGCCAAGTTTTGACACGTGCCTGTCATGGGGTGTGACAAAAACAAATATTACCTAAGTTAAAATTCAGTAGAGTGGTTATCCTAGGTTGTCTCCAGAGAGGAGTGCACAATAATTACGCTGTCATCTTAAAATAAGAGAAAGAAGTGAGGATGTTTTTAGAAATTGATTGATTTTGAAAAGACAAGAGTGAATGAAAGAGGTTTAAGAAAAGTATTGAGAACAAATTGATAAAACAAGTAATTGAAACTATTATATGATAAGGGTGATTAGGTTAGAGTTGGTTCTCCATTTTTAATTCCATCATAGTTCCAATTTATCCAATTCTCTTCTGCTAAACCGTTAAGAGTGAGAATCCACAATCGTTTCTTCTCACTCCCTTGGTCAATTAAAAATGTGAGAATAAACCTTAATAAAATCTTAGGTTGGTCTAATCTTCTTCCAATGTGTAATAGAGTTGTAGAAAATACTCCCAATTATCTTAGGCAATTCCCAATCGGGTCTTGTTTATCCCAAGTAATCAAAAACATTCACTACTCCTCACACACGTACCAGTGATCACCTAGTAATTCACCACTAAGTCCCAGTCTATTCCATAATTTATAAACCAGAACCTATTGGAGGGAGATATTGATCATTGACCAGATATAAATGAACAACATAATCTAAAATCAGAAACAATCGTACATGATAATAAAAACTGTTATAGGAAATTGAAGCTGATTCACATAAGAGAAGAGGATTTTAAAACATTAAGAGAAGGAACTCATGAAATACAACATGGAAAACCTCTTCTTCCCCAATCACACAGAATTTTACCCCACCATGGTAAGGGTAATTGTGACTAAGGGGAAAGAAGAATTCATTACAAAACTAAGAAGAACAAAAGAGAGAAAACAAAGAACAGAAAATTTGGTGCTCCAGATTCTGTCCTCCAGAATTTGTCCTCTGTTATTCCCACCATCCGGCCGAAACTCACTGAGGTCCCTTCTTATAGAATATTGGAAATGAAGTTTTCTATCGACCCACAAAATTTTAGAGTCATTGGACAAGTGTAAAGAAAGATATGGCCGAATCAATGACCATTACTTTTCTGGCCGCCAAACACTGTTTCACCCACTCCACTTGGACGTGCCAAAAGGATGCATTAATGAGCTCAATAATTTATGAAATTTAATGTGAACCGTAATTTTGAAGTCCTATTTCTACAAAATCTAGAATCACCTCATTATAAGGTCGGCTGAAGGAGATATTCCATATTTAATGAAGTGGGGTCCATTCTGCCTTCCAAACTGATTTCTCCACTTGATTGAATTTTATGCACCATTGGGTTTCGAATTGGGTCTTGGTCTAGAAGGAACATTTTAATCCCACAAGTATAGGAATCCTTCAAAAAATGATTCACTTCAATTGGACCCATATTGTAAAAGTTATGCCCGAAAAACAGAAGCTATATAAAACTGACAATTTTACAGAATTACCCCATTTTCACATTTAAGCCCAAAATACACCAAAAACACATAAATGATGCAAATAAACTCACATTGAATAATTGGGAGGGATTAAATAATTTAAAAACATATAAATAATAATGAAAATATTAACTCTATCACTCCACCTAATGCCACTGAGAAAGAGGCCTAGAGGGTCACACACTAAGTGTGTCCATGTATCTCAGTTAAATATTAATTTAACAAGCTAAATAAATATTATTCTTGACTGTGGTCTAATAATTATTTAAGGATGACTGATTGCATTTATTTTGACACTAGTTATTCAAGAGAATAAATTGTGGATTAAATAATATTTATTAGCGAGTGATGCAGTTATATTTATTTAAGAAATAAATAGCCATTACTCAAGGTCTAATAAATGTGGTGGAGGAAATAAATAAAAGTGGAAAATAAAAGTACACGCCGTGTATATTTAATATACACGCCATGTAGTTTTATGGAAAACAAGTACACACTGTGTATTAATGATTACATGACATGTGGTTTTTCAAGTCAGGATTTTAAGGAAATAATATCATTATTGTGATATTTATTATAATCAGTGTTAGCGCATGTCAAGGAATTAATCATTCTACATGGGGGTTTTCAATAAGATTTAATGAAATAAATAAAATGCGCAACATGTTTATTTATTATCATAACTCTATAACCTCAAACTTGATTATAAATATCCTCACAACCCCAACACTTTTCCACAATAAAATCGTTGTGCACAACAATTCTGGAGAATTCTTTCAAGGCCGAAAGAACTCCTTCCTCCAAGAATGCTCTCCAGACCGAGAGACCAAGGCGATTGAAGGCGGACATCACAAGCAAAGGTTCTTCCATGATAGCACCCGGAGATCCCTTCAGAGAAGTCTGGAGATACGTGGCACACATGTGGATCACCGCTAGAGGAATCCTACACTTGGATTCTACGACGCAACGACGGATAACAGGATCGTGACCAGAGACATCAAAGAAGAAATAATTCCACCAAGGTAATTCTTGTGAATTAATTAAATTAATTACAACCAATATATGATGATCCTCTCTCTATGGTTCTGGGATTCCCTCTTAAGTTTTTCGTTCCTCGTTCTATTCTGAATATTTAGCGTTTTACATCGTGACGGATCTCGGATTTAACGTTGTTTAACGTTAAAATTAAAGTTAGGAAAACCCACCAACGCGCTTCCAATGCACTCGAAACCTAAAAGTGGTATCAAAGGGAGGTTATATCATTGATTATAATTATTTAGTTTTTCATTGGTCATCTACACATTAAATAATTTAGTTGTTTCAATTCAAGTTTAATCATTCTGGAAATATGAATCTCGAGATCTGTTCCTCATCCCTCATTTCTCGTTCACCTCATAGAAACGAATTTTTCCTTCATTTTGATTAAAATAAAATAGAGGAACTCATCCGGAGGAGACAAACGTTTCTATCTGTACAACACTAGAATACATGGCGTGTATTCGGAAGTACATGCCGTGTAGTCTAGGTTCAATGCATTGACTAATCCACCAAATCAGGCCATGTATTGGAGTATACCTATGTCATTTATGACACCGTGTGTTGACTAGGAACAAGTGACACACGGTTTCCGGATTACATGCCATGTGGTCCAACTGAACGCGGCGTGTAGTCCCTTCAGGTTCAGGTTGGACTATGTACCCCGTACATGGCTTGCCCAGATGGAAACCGTGTAACGTAGAAACTACACGGTGTGTGTCCCATTGTACATGCCGTGTACTCTGAAAATTTATGAAGTACATTAACATGCCCTGTCCCCAGGCATGTACTTTGGATGGACGGTGAAGAAAACTACACACCGTGTAGTCGGAACTACACGCCGTGTACTCACCCAAATTACGCAGATTTATTAAAATTTATTATTATATTATAAAAACCCTTGAGACGTGTACCATAGTGCAAGCGTAAAGCTGAGGCACAACACGTGATAGGTGTTTTATATATATGTGTTTAATTTAACATCTGTTTAATAAATGGGAATTTACCGGGTTACCTCCAAGGTACAAGTTACGTACAAGGATAATTTTAAATAAATTTATTTGTTTAAAATTATGATGGATGAGAATATCAAGGAAGTTCAGAAAAGGTTTTAAGATAAAAGGATTGATTAATTAATGATAATTAATTGATTCGAGCGTGATTTATCTTAAAAAAGAACGATTAAAGAATTGAATGCTAGTTTTATTTATGCGTAAATATCATTGAATGTATGGATGATCATGAGCTAGACCAAGACCTTTGTATGTGAATGGTTTCTTTTAATTTATTTATTTAAATTAAATTTGTTGGCCTGTGAGACATCTCCTCATTAGTATGTAGGGCCTTCACGCCCAAGGATTCTTTTATGTAAAACCACCGTTTTACCCCCACCTGCATGTGAGATAAATGAATATGTAATGTATGGATCTCCCAAGCTAGTGGAGGTGGCTCAAGTCAGGATCCAAGATGAAACAAATCCAAGGATATACAAAGGTGGACAGGTGGAAATCTGTAAAAACAAACCCGAAAGGTTCAAGGTGTTTCTACCCTAGGTATTGGGTTAGTTTATCAACCGCTAGATAAACTAACCAATAGAAAAATCTCATGATTATACCATTTATTTTATTTCTGTCAGTTTCATGGTTTATTTATTGTGGGTGTGTTGTCACAATCACACAATTAATGAATTAAACGAGCGTGCAAGATGGAACTAAAATAAAACTGGCTTATATGTAAATATTATCTTATACATGGTTAATTACTTAAGTATATCCCACTTAATATTAACAAGCATTTAATAAAAGATAATAAATTGGAAATTTACGTATAAGGATAAAATCCCTCAAAAGAAATATTAAGTCGGTATAGCCTTCCATAATCTTGGTTAGAATCGAACCATAGTTCAAAGTACTTGACCAACCCTAGTTGGGGTGCTTTCAATTATCGGGGAATTCTAATTCAAGTTTTTGGGTTGAATTGACTTGGTTCGCATCAAGGCTTGACTGACACAGCAGGACTTGGTGTGGCTAAGAGGCAAAGGTTGAGGAAATTCAAAATAAAAGGATTTTAGGATTGGGGAGTCCACTCAATGGATCAAGGAGCTGCGAGTTAATTCAGTTGGAATTTGGAATGCCTACCTAAAACCCTTCAAATTTCTTGACCAACCCTAGTTGGGGTAATGCAAAGGGAAATATGGATCCTTGCCACTATAATATTCAGGCAGCAGAATATTCCGAAGTCAATGGTGAGGGCTATTGGATTTTGATAAAATAGTAGTAGACTAATAAGTATTAATTTATTTATTTGTCTCAGTTTTGTAATAAAGTACTAAATCTTTGCTCATCTTAGTTTATAGAAACGACAAGAAAATGACTTCAAACATATCATTCCAAACCATACTCGAGAAGGAAAACCTTCTCACCGGCACCAATTTCCAAGAGTGGCAGAGGCGTTTACGCGTCATCCTTCTCCATGAAAGGAAATTGTATGTGCTGGAAGAGCCTATTCCAGTTGCGCCTGGGAAAGAGGCCAGTGATGAGGAATTATCTCTCTATATGAAATACATGGATGATGCCACAGATGTCCAATTTTTCATGCTATCAGCCATTTCCAATGAGCTCTTAAAGCAACATGAAAACATGGACGCGTATAGAATGATGTCTCACCTTAAGGATATCTACCAAGAGAAGGTGAGACAAGAGAGGTATGAGATCTTCAATGATTTGTTTAAAACTATGCTTGGAGAGTCTGCGCCAGCTGGGCCTCATGCAGTCAAGCTTATTGGCTACATTGAATGCCTGGACATCTTAGGGATTAAATTCCCGGATGAGTTGCGTAAAGATATCATCCTATCATCACTGCCCAAGACCTTATCTAGCTTCATTGTAAATTATAACATGAGCGGAAATGAGAAGATTCTATCGGAGCTTCTGAACTTGATTCACCAGGTAGACAAGGACATGGGGCGTGACAAACCTGCAGTCCTTATGGTGAACAAGAAAAGGAAGGACAAGGCAAAGGGGACAAAGACTTATAAACGGTCTGAAGCCCCTGAGCACCGTCCCTCCAAGAAGGGGAAGATCCAGAGGCAGGGCAAGGAACGGGAGGCGGTTTGTTTTTCATGTGGCAAGCAGGGCCACTGGAAGAGGAACTGCACCCAGAAGCATGGGGACGCTAAAGGTGCGTTCATTATCGAGTGTAATCTTTCTATTTCTACACATTGGGTATTAAATACAGCTTGTGGGGCTCACATCTGTATTCAAATGCAGGAACCAAGTAGATTTAGAAAGATTTACAGAGGAGAGGTGGATCTTTGAGCTGCCAATGGCGCAAGACTGGCTATATTGGCTATTGGCGATTACCACCTCTCACTGCTGACTGGGATGATTATGGTTTTACATAACTGTTATTATGTGCCTAGTGTTACCAAGAACATAATTTATGTATCTTGTTTGGATATGGATGGATTTGTTTTCAAATTTGTAAATAAGGGTTGTCTCTTTTATAATAAGAACGCATGTTATGGTATGACACATTTAAATAATTGTTTGTATGTATTAAATTACGAAAACCAAGTGTTGGAAATCGATAACGAAACAAACTCACATGACTCATACATCACCCAGTTGTGGCATCACCGTCTCGGTCATGTGAATGAGAAGCGCTTGACAAAGCTCTGCCAAGATGGCTATTTAGACTCTACTGAGCTAAAACCACTTGATATATTTCACGCTTGTTTACAAGGAAAAATGACCAAGCCACCTTTTGGTGGATAGGGTGAAAGGGCCACAAAGCTTCTAGGATTGGTACACACGGATGTGTGTGGACCATTTACAGTAGAAGCTAGAGGTGGATATTCTTACATCATTACTTTTATTGATGATTTGAGTAGATATGGATATGTCTACTTAATGAGGTATAAGTCAGAGGCCTTAGACTAATTTAAGGAATTCAAGAATGAAGTAGAGAATAAGCTTGTTAAAGCAGATAAAGAAAATTCGATCAGATTGAGGTGGAGAATATCTGAACCAAGAGTTCATCGATCTTCTACGGGAGTCTGAGATTCTATCTCAGCTAACTCCTCCTTATACACTACAGTGGAATGGTGTTAGTGAAAGGAGGAACCAAACCTTGTTGGACATGGTGAGGTCGATGATGAGTCATGTGGATCTTCCATTATCCTTTTGGGGACATGCATTACAAACTGCAGCATACACATTAAACCGAGTACCAACTAAGGCGGCAAATGGAATTCCCTCCAAGCTATGGAATGGAAAGAAACCCATTTTTTCGTACACATGTGTATGGGAATGCAAGGCGTTTGTTAAGGCCTCCTCAGGAAACAAACTAGCACCCCGGGGCATGAGGTGTATTTTTATAGGATATCCCAAGGAAACAAAAGGAAATTACCTATATAACCCTTCAGACAAGAAAGTGACTGTCGCCAGACAAGCCGTCTTTCTTGAGAGGGAGCACATCCTCAAGAAGGATAGTGGGAGCAAGATTGAATTTGATGAAGTTGATGCTCAAGATACACAAGAGTTGGTACATGAACAAGTTCCACAGGTCCTCTGGAAGAGGTTCCAGAAACACAAGTACTGCGTAGGAACTCAAGAGAGGTAAGGGAACTAGAGAGATTTGGTTTCCTAGTCACCGAGGATGGTGAATCATTATTGTTGGAAAATGATGAACCTCTCTCCTACAAGGAAGCAGTAGAAAGCTCAGAAGCTGCAAGATGGCTAGAAGCTATGAATTCTGAGATGGATTCCATGTATCAGAACCAAGTCTGGGTTCTGGTCAATGAGCCAGTTGATGTAAAGCCCGTTGGATGAAAATGGGTATTCAAGAAAAAGATGGACATGGAAGTTCAAGTTAGCACCTATAATGCAAGGATAGTGGCTAAAGGGTTCAGACAGAGTCAAGGAATTGACTATGATGAAACCTACTCTCCAATTTCCATGTTTAAATCCATAAGAATCATACTTTCCATAACATCTTACCATGACTACGAGGTTTGGCAGATGGATGTCAAAACAACATTCCTTAATGGTAACCTTCAGGAAGATGTCTATATGACACAACCAGAAGGGTTTGTGACACCAGGTGAAGCCAAATGGGTTTACAAGTTTCAAAAATCCATTTATGGATTAAAGAAAGCATCCAAGTCATGGAACATTCAATTTGATGAATCCATAAAGGAATTTGGGTTCATTAAGAACGAATGTGAGCCATGTGTTTATAAGCGGTTTAATGGGAATACGATCGTAATACTAGTAGTATATGTTGATGACATATTGCTTATTGGAAACGATGTACCAGTCTTACAGTCAGTTAAGGACTGGTTGAACAAGTGTTTCTCCATGAAGGACTTGGGTGAAGCAGCCTACATTCTAGGGATCAAGATCATTCGTGATAGATCCAAGTGGCTGCTTGGACTAAGTCAGAGTACATACATTGACTAGATACTAAAGAGATTTAGTATAGAACAATCCAAGAGGGGATTGGTTCCAGTGTCACATGGCCAACATCTTTTTAAGAAAATGTTTCCTCAGACACAATAAGAGAAAGATAGAATGAGTAAGATCCCATACGCTTCGGCTATAGGATCCATCATGTATACCATGTTATGTACCATGATTGATGTTGCCTAATCACTGAGCATGGTAGGAAGATATCAAGAAGATCTAGGAGAACAACATTGGACTGCTATTAAGACTATCCTTAAGTATTTGAGAAGAACTAAGGATATGTTCCTAGTGTATGGAGGAGACGAGGAGCTTGTCATTAGAGGGTATGCTGATGCTAGTTTTCATACAGATCAGAATGATCTGAAGTCACAATCTGGATATGTTTTCTGTCTCAATGGAGGAGCTGTGAGATGGAAGAGTTCAAAGCAGCCAGTTGTAGCCGATTCTACAATGGAGTTTGAATATATAGCGGATTCTTATGTAGCCAAGGAAGCCATCTGGATTCAGAAATTTGTCCAGGAGCTTGATGTGGTGCCTAGTAGAAAAGATCTCATTACATTTTATTGTGATAACACTACAGCGGTGGCTCTTTCAAAAGAACCAAGGTCACATCAATGGGCAAAGCACATACTCCGGAAGTATCACCTCTTGAGGGATTTTTATCAAAGGGGTGAATTTGCAGTGAGAAGAGTGTCCATGGAAGAGAACGTGGTGGACCCTATGACTAAAGGCCTATCTCAGCATAAGTATGAATATCATGTGAGAGCTAGAAGGTTAAAGGTTGTTAGCAGTTGCCTCTAGTCCAAGTGGGAGTCTTTTGGAGTTGGTGGCCTAAAACCAACTACTTTGTACTTTATTCATTAATAAAATCCTTATCACATCTTGATTGTTCTTCTATGTGACAATGCATGTGATAATGTCCTAAGGATAGCTGTTGCATTAAAGGGTCATAGCGGATCCCTGCTATGATGAGAACCCGGAAGTGCCATAACACTGTCCTTGAATATATGTTCTATGGCCGGATGATATTATTTGAGGGACACAAATAATACAGGCCATTAGGAGTGAGTAATCATAAAACTTTGAGGCACCATCTCATGGTGTACACCCTTGGTAATATCCAAGAGAATATTATGAGAACGAGACCCGCCAGTAGAAAATCCACATTTCACAGTGTCATTGGATGTTCCTATCTGCGGATGTGTGTATTGATCCTTAGACTTTAAGATTATTATTAATGGGTATTACAACTCACGCACTTAGATGTATTGATGAAAACTGTGACGACACACTGTTCGCAGTGAGGTAGGATACGTTGGGTGCGTCACGAGTAATACTACATTAATAGATAATGAGAGAAAGGATTTTTCCCTTTTATTCCATAACGGAAGTAGATATCTCATGCCCTTTGATGGGATTAATATAGCCTAAATAAATCCATGTCCATGGTAAAGTATGGGCGAGTTCAATTCTGGAAAGTCAAAGAAAGAATAATCGAGCACATGAGTTGATGACACTAGCATGCAACCCACTTGATTAGAGATATCGAGGCAAAGAGATTATATTACACGGTAAGCATTTGTATGAGGTGACACGTCATTGTGAAGTTAAATTCTTTCTCTATGGGTGCCTTGGCATGTTGCTAGATGCTAACCTTGGACTTTAGGTAGGCTCCGCCTAATGCCACTGAGAAAGAGGCCTAGAGGGTCACACACTAAGTGTGTCCATGTATCTCAGTTAAATATTAATTTAACAAGTTAAATAAATATTATTCCCAACTGTGGTTTAATAATTATTTAAGGATGCCTGATTGTATTTATTTCGACAATAGTTATTCAAGAGAATATATTGTGGACGAAATAATATTTATTAGCGAGTGATGCAGTTATATTTATTTAAGAAATAAATAGCCATTACTCAAGGTCTAATAAATGTGGTGGAGGAAATAAAGAAAAGTGGAAAATAAAAGTACACGCCATGTATATTTAATATACACGCCGTGTAGTTTTATGGAAAACAAGTACACTCCATGTATTAATGATTACATGGCGTGTGGTTTTTCAAGTTGGGATTTTGAGGAAATAATATCATTATTATGATATTTATTATAATCAGCGTTGGAACATGTCAAGGAATTAATCATTCGACATGGGGGTTTTCAATAAGATTTAATGAAATAAATAAAACGCGTAATGCGTTTATTTATTGTCATAACTCTATAACCTCAAACCTGATTATAAATATCCTCACAACCCCAACACTTTTCCATAAGAAAATCGTTGTGCACAACAATTCTGGATAATTCCTTCAAGGCTGAAAGAACTTCTTCCTCCAAGAACGCTCTCAAGACCGAGAGACCAAGGCAATCGAAGGTAGACATTGCAAGTGAAGTTTCTTCCGCGCTAGCACCCGGAGATCCCTTCAGTGAAGTCCGGAGATATGTGGAACACGTGCAGATCACCGCTAGAGGAATCCTACACTTGTATTCTATGACGCAATGACGGATCACAAGATTGTGACCAGAGACATCAACGAAGAAATAATTCCACCAAGGTAATTCTTATGCATTAATTAAATTAATTATAACCAACATATGATGATCCTATATCTATGGTTTCGGTATTCCCTCTTAAGTTTTTCATTCTTCATTCTATTCCGAAGATTTGGCGTTTTACATCGTGACAGATCTTGGATTGAACGTTGTTTAACATTAAAATTAAAGTTGGGAAAACCCACTAACTCACTTCCGCTGCGCTCGGAACCTACATACATATCATTATAGGATGCCTCAAATACACTCCTTGGATCCATCATTGACAAGTTGGTACCATGGTTATAGCCCATAGGGCCCTGTCTCTATTTAGCCTTGTTTTACCTTGGACGATCACCTTGGATTCAATAGGAAACTAATTGTGGAACGTCTTGGACTATGATCCTTATATTACACTTTTACCCATGCCAGACTACAATTATTACTAAGTTGGAGACCCTTGAGGTCTAATTCGCCTTGGTTATTACCTTGGGACTTCACTATTTTATATCATTACAGGTCTCCTTGTTACAACTTGGAACCTTTTTAATTGCTAACATGTGACTTCTTTATAAATTAGTGATAATCAAATAATAAATTGTTTACATGTTCAGACACCATCCAAGGGATAAAGAATCTACTTGGGTATTTAGTTACATTGTACTAATTTAATTTTTATATGCATGCTTTCACGCTATTTCATTTCTATTACACGGGCCAGATGTTATAGACACCATTGGTGGTATCACATTGAGATTTATCTCACACCCTCTTTGGGCACTATTTGGTACACGAAGTAGATTACATGGTTGTAGATGTTGACAAAGGGAAGCATATGACTTCAAATAGTTTATTGTTTGCTGTTTAGGATGGATCTTGATAGCAGATGACTGAGCCAAATCTCAGGATGCTTGGAATATTATTTTATTTCATTTATACTATTGTGGAACATGTTATTCCTACTATCTTGTATCCATGTTTTCCAGTTTTTTAGTGACATGAAATATCATAATCATTTGTTGTGTTCTTGGATGTTATTCCAGTTACTTCAGTTATCACTACAGTAATCTCTATTTTCTATTGTGCCTTCTATTTACTTATGTTTCTTCTACTATTTACCTATTTTTACTTTCATCCATTGTGCTACACTCTAGTAATGAGGGTATAGTATCCCCAAAAACACACCCTATTACCTCACTACTAGTAAGTATCCTCTAGTATTTGGGGAGATGTTCTTGAGGCCATGTGGCCCACTGGGCTCAGGGCACCCATTAAGTGGAATTCGGGTCTAGGAACTCATATTTTGATAGACGTCTATAGCTAGACTCACCACATAACTTTGATTGTGATTCATATATTATAAATCCATCATATTTCCTGCAAGATAAAGTTTATATTGTTATTATCAATGCCTCCAATGTAGAATCTCTATGATCATACTTGTCCTTCCACCTGTAATCATTATTAAATAAGGTATTTGATACATCAAAAAAATTTTACCTCATCCCTACCATACAACAAAATTGTAGTAAAGTGATCATAACTCTTTGATAGAGAGTTCAACAACAAAAGGGCCTTATCTTCATCACTAATTGTTACCTCCAAACTTTAAAAATCTACCATGATTTTATTAAAATAGTCAAGGTTCTCAATCATGGACAAAGCTTCCTTTTACTGAAATATGAACAATTTTTTTTTCTATTACAATCGATTTTCAATAATTTTGGCCATAAACTTATTCTCTAAAATATTATACAAGATTTTTGTAGAATTATCTCACATCACACTATTTTTATGATCTTTATCCAAACAATACCAGATAGTACCGTAGGTTTGAAGACCGAGTCTCCTCCAACCAAAATTAGATATATCAGTGGGATTTTCTTCCAAAGTGAAATCTTACTCCTCCTGAGTTATAACATCCAAAACGTTACATTCCCAAATGCTGAAGTTATTCATCTTGTCAAATTTTTCCACCTCAAATTTGGTGATGGACACCATACTTCCATGTCTATAAGTACCTGTAGTCCCATTATGTATGTTTAGAACATACTCTTGGATTGGTATGGTACTACTTTAAACTTGATGATTCTCCATAAATTAACATATCAAAATTTCAAAAAACAAACACCATCGATGAATCTAGAATAGTCAAAAATTATATAATTGACTATTTAATCTGTCAAATAGAATCTCAAATAAATAATGGATTTTTATTCCATTTTTTTTAACAAAATACCCCTTTAAAAAACACAACCCATAATTTTTTCAAAAAAAATGCCACATTATCTAAAAAACTAAAAGAAATACCATGAAAAATCCCTTATCAAAATTAAGAAGGAATTTTCCCTTTTTGACTTAGACTCCCAACATGACAAATGAGATTCCCCTATTTCCATGCATATCACCTTGCAATTTTTCTTTTGTTTCTATTTTATTAATCTCATTCTCCTCAGCCCCCCCTCCCAACCTTTGAAGACCACAACAATAGAATGTTTGAGGAGAGAACAAGCTATAGGAGGCTGGATACCAACAAAAACACACCGGGGAATATTCATATTGACACCATATTCTAGTGGGAATGGTGAACAATAGCAAGTTTTTGAGTTCCAGATTCAGATTTGGAGACTCCATTTTGAGAAGGAAACATAGAAAATAGTGGGTACAGGTCCACACAGGGATGGTCAGGTGTAGATAATTCCCATGTAATATAACTCTTATTGGTTATAATACCAATTTATTATGTGGAATTTCTATCAATATCACTCTTAAAACCATGCAATCAAACTGTGGAATCAAAAATAAAATAGGAGGAACACACAAAATTTACTTGGTTTGGTCAGTTGACATACATCCACAAGGAAGAAAATAGATTTTTCTTATTATCAAAAGGGGGAACACATATAAAAATTATGGCTGATTTTTCCCTCATAGAACCATTCAAATTTATAGCTAAAGAGGTGGAGTGTATTCAAAAGTAACATTTATACGGGCGACACCAACCCCTGCAGCAGGTCTTCTATAGCAGTCACCTAAATGTTGGGGGAGAATCCCGATCTCAGGATAAATTTTTTTTTGTGAAACAATTTGTGATGAAAATAATGAAATATTAAAGTGATATAAAGCAAAATAAAATAAATCAACACACAAGATTTTTAACATGGAAAAACCCTCTGATGTGGAGGATTAAAAAACCATGGGGCAATTCCGAAATATCTACTATGAATCAGAGAGTACAAAGAAATCCATGTAATGACCAAACTTGAATTACAAATGAGAGTGTAGAAAAAACCTCTGTGAAAACCACACCCTAACACACCTACAAATTCTCTTTGAAAATCATCCCACTAATTCCATGCTCGAAAGATTCATCTATGAAAAAACGTCACCCTTCTATCGATGAAATGCCACTAACTTGTAGGTCTTCATTTGAACATACATTAGCCTCACACCATCTTACGAAACATAAAATATTTCTCTCTCTCTCTCTCATAAACTCATCATAATGATGTACCACCTATCATCAATCAGGACATGCTGCTTGATCACTACAATCAAGAAGACTCTCGATACATGGTCCCGATCATTGATCATGTCGCTACTACTTCGCACATGATCAAAGCCGATGCACAACACATGCTACCAAAAATGTGGTATCTCATCCCATCATTGATCCACCATCGATGCCTCGTTCTTCATTGACGATGACCCATACAGGATACTGAAAATTTGGTAGCCCCTTTCCTCTTAATCTTGGTGGAGTACATATTGAGTATCTCTCCCTTGGTTTTCCACCAGCTGCTTCCCCTTTTAAATCCTTCGCAGTTTCCATTTTCAAATAAAGATAATATATAAAATATCACATATTAAATTTCCAAATCACCATGTATCTTATGTGTTAATATTCAAACACTTATCTAATCAAAATAGATATAAAAGATATATCTCTCCCAGAGAGACACATTCAACCTTATCTATGTAATAGGATAAAAGATATCTCATATTCAAAAACTATGTTATATAATATTTGGAAACACCCATGGGATGAATCCTATCAATCTCCCCATTTATACCTTCAATGAAGATACCATCTAACAAACTTAATTGTACTGAAAACCTATTGACATCACACCAACCGCCATCCTTTTTAGAAATATAACAATGCCTTTTTGTACCTCTAACAGAAACCTGACAACCCCCCTTGCAAAAGAAATCCAAATGACGAAGTCTTTTCCATATCTAAATATGCATTGTCCTGTAAAACAAGAACAAAAATATAAATATATCCCCCATAATTGTGATCTCCATATAATACAAAGCACTTTCAATAACAATTGATCCACGTACTCAAAATCTAGAGAAGCTATCACATCACCTCGATCTTCAATTTTGATTCTTTCTTCACCAGTCGCATATCTGAAGAAAAGAATTAGGTTTAATTCCCAAAACACCACTCTCAATCCTACAAAACCAGATATTTCTCACCAACCCCTACAGTATTGTTCCAGCTACCACCCATTCCATCACCAACTCTTTGGGTGGTAAAATTATATGTAACTTTCATCATTATCACCTAAGAATGAAAATTGTATCTAACAAGTTTGCGTAGATAGAGGATGAAGGGAAAAAATGAAGATGAAAGATTAATATGGGTGAGACTTTGGTGACTCAAGATGAGAATCATAAGAACAATGAAAGAAAATGAAAAGCAGTAAAGGACAGGTCAATAATGATCAAAAGAAAAGAGAACATAGAACTTATAGTCCCATCAGCTTACCATTGACCAGTTTTGGTTGAAAGGCGCTTCAGATGAATATGTTCAGGTTTCTAGATCTAGAAACAAGCATGGACAAGGCTCCTCACCTGGATATCTATCATAACTATTCACCCAGATGAGTAGCACTCTGCAGGATAAAATAAGGATGTCTAAGATCCATAAAGGATGACGTGTAACAAAATCTCAAGAGGATATCCAATCCTCTTCTCCAATCCCACTTTAGGTCTAACACTGAAAAAAATGAGGGTGAGAGAGTAAAATGTCAAGAGTTAGAATTCATATTCCTGAAATGATTAGACTTCTAAAGTAATCGATACATCAGACGGTTCCAAATACCCATGAATAACCAAAAAAAATCATAGGAATACATAGATGACCAAGATGAATCCAAGAGTGATGGTAATATACATATCAAATAATACATGGAAGTAACGAGGGATCAAAGCAGCAGAACATAATCAACATAAAGGTGCACTATATAAAGGTAAGTTCCATACCCACGTCAAGGTATCACATTGTCTATTTAATTTTACAACAACTTCCAGTTAATAGTGAATAACATACCAACATTTTGCATAAATATTTATCTATAAAACATATTTTTTTTATACTTTAATTGATTAATTCTAACCATATTTAGTTGTTTTAATAATTTATAGCATGATACAGGAAATGTGCCATAACGAGCTAAAAAGTGATAAATTCCACATGAAGATGATGGACGACCACAAAAGTCAAGTCAAGTAAAGAAACCATAGCTCAAAATTGATGATATAGTAGAAAACACACCCAAAATTGCATGAAATTGGTGATTGA
Source organism: Viscum album (assembly GCA_963277665.1). NCBI lineage: Eukaryota > Viridiplantae > Streptophyta > Magnoliopsida > Santalales > Viscaceae > Viscum > Viscum album. Next base: position 124,139,722 of record OY728140.1, on the reverse strand, counting down.
CATCGTAAATCAATCATTTATGCTGTTATATACTTAAATACTGGATGAAAAGGGAATTTTGGAGGTGACCCACATCTGTCATAGCATGACACATGTGTGATGTTGAGACACACCCCTCTAATTTTTTTTACATTCATAATTTCAGGTCATAAATCTTCCTAGGGTTTGGCCCCACAATATTTACGTGTTAAAAACACCTTTCAGGCCCTAAAACACTTGTATATGCCAAAAATGTATGGTTTGAAAAATTTAGTACCCAAACACCCCTTTAGGACTCCATTATGACCTAGGACTATAGGAGACTAATTTATTGTGAAATTATGATGTTTTTTGGGGGATTGAATCCTATAAAAATGAGGTTAATGGTGGATTGAAAAGGATCATTTCCTGAGAATCGACCGTTGTTTTGTACTATAAAGATACTACCACTTTAGGTTTTCTTTCCTGTTTTCTCTTTATTTTATTTTTTTCCCAATGTAACAAAAATTCGCATTTAATTAAAGTGTTTTCATTCCATCTTATTAAAATCCCAATTTCTTTCTCTTCTCCCATCTTCCACCATGATCACTTTCACTTAGTAATGAAAAGTGACTAACCAGAGGCTTGTCCTTGGGGGAGGTTTAATGGAATTATAAAATTATTGTGATTAAATTATTTAATTGATTTAATTTAATTTTTTGTGAATATGAGGGAAGGGCACAGGTGCGGAAATTATTCCATTACAACATGAAACTCTCATTCACTAATATTTTTATCCATGAGTCGGTGAAATATGGTGTGCCAAAGTTGTTTCCTAGGCATGGTAAAAATCTCTCTCAAGGTAGGGAATAAAAATCTATGTACAAAGGACTAGATTGTCAAATTGAATTTAATAATGAAGGAACACGCATAACCAAACCTTAAGACCAATACCAGTATTCCCCAAGTTCATTCTATTTTTCATGTTCATGCATTTTGGTTTTAGATTTTCATTTCATTTGTTTTCAAAAACCCAAAAACAAAAATATCATTATTTTTAGAAAATATTTAAAACAAAAAATATAATTATATTATGTGAATTATGAATTATTATTAATCGACTATGATGCTCCTCAAGTGAGATGAATCTGGTTATCCACTATGCTAAACTAGGAAAATAAATTAGCTTTTGTACTGCCCTATGACTGGTGCGCCAAAACTAGCACCATTTTTGGGGTTTTAACATTGTTTCTTTTTATTTTTTCCACTTTTAAATTATTTTTAAATATATATATATTTTTAAAAAGGTATGGGTGGAGACCTATTATTAAAATACAAAATATAGAAAGGTTGGAGGATGAGGTTAGATAAAGCAAAACAACCCTCATCAATTATATAAAAAGTCACAGACCCAACATTTTGATAATCTTAGAACCAACCCTATAACCCTCATTGTGTAGAGAATCCCAATTAATTCATCCATTACTGTATCCATGAATTATTGGATGAGGACCTCTCCTCCAAGTTTTCACTTGTTTCGAAGTTTCATCAGAATCATCTGAGTCTCCCAAGTCACTTCCAACGTCTTCATCCTAGTTCACTTCTCCACTATTTTTTCCCTCCATGGAGGTTTGCACATCATCAGTCTGGAGATCCTCTCTAGGTAAGTATCTCAAGAAAACCTCATTTATCCTACCACAACACTTATCACTAATACTATATTTGGTTAATGAGATAAGGACTGTATAGGTATTTGGTGTGGTCACCTACACCATGCTAAAATTTTCATAAACTGCTTGATCACTAGAAGTGATCAACGCCTTGCCAAAATGATCACAACTTGCACAGTTGTTTCCAATGTGGAGAAAATTTATCATTAGAGATGCTAGAATAATACTTTTTTATGGTGGAATCCTAACCACTAGAATCATTTTTCTATGGTTTTTGCAATTAGCCTTTGCAAGACTTGTAGCAACATGATCTTCAGCCATTGTAGAGAGGTTGTTGTAGACATCTCCATCAAGGTCTATAATTGGAGGTTTCATGTGAGAGTCTTACTTAGGTATCATTTCTGAGCCTATATTATTTCCATCAGCTACGATATCCTATTACACCATATTTTTTTTGGAGGATCCACTATGAATGGGATCATCCAAGTCCTTGTGGCCAACATCAATGATAATAACAAGAGTAGGAGTTTGTGAGCACTCACTTTCAACTACATTATGCATATATTCCTCTTTAGATTACTAGATGAAGGAAATCCAACATTGTTCTGCTATCCAGCGATACCCCCATAGGGCACCCCACATTAACAACTTGATGAAAATTCTTAGGAGTCCCTCCCATATAGTTGTTAGAGGCCAACATTAAATAGTTTTCAACCTCAACCACTTCCATGATCTCTGTGTGAAACTTAGAATCATTTCCAACCAAAGACTTTTCTAATTGACATACCCTACCATCAGTTGCTCAGGAAGTTATGGAATTTCCAACACCCATAGATCTAGATGCTCCATCCCACCCAATTGGGGAGATGCTTCCTTTTGTGATATTCCTTGAAGTGGCATGTAAAAGAAAGAATAAACAAGAGACTTTTTACCCTTCTTCATCCAAGAGGATATAAAACTCTCTTCCTAAAGATTAGTAGGATCCATGCCTATATCAATATTGACTAAAAAATAATCATCTCCCTAAGATTTTGTGAAATAATGTAGTTGATTATCTTTAGACAAATACATTATCTATAAAACACCATCACAACCATAATTGACACCACCATTTTAAGTTGTGTCGCCCCAAAAAACCCTCATTGATGGGTCAAACACATCCCTATAGGATATACTCCTATTTTATTTTCTAGATGAAGCATCCCCACTCTAGGAACATTCCATACCTTTAAAGGTTTTCTTAGAATACGAAACCAAAGGATTGAGTTCTCTATAGGCAGTTTGAACTTGAATTTATCCATTAGGTGTCCAAGATTTTTACAGTTCGTAAATTTAGACCTCTACAACACTTCTCAATAAAATGTACAATGCAATTACATTTTTCATAGAAATTAGTAAAATTTTCAAATTAAATTGATTATTCAATATTGAATTCATTAGAAACCAAAAAATTAGTATCAATGAAAGGATAATTAATGTCAACCTCCACCAGAACTCTAGAAAAATGACCAAATCACGTAATTTATATTTCCATATCAAACTTAATTGGAAGACCCATAACCAAACCAACATCACAAAGGATTTTCAGGTTCCAAAAGAACCATACCAACCCCATGATTCTAATCTATATTGGGGTGACTGAGTTCCTAGATGAGAGAGGATAAAAAACAACCCTAATCATTGATTAATAAAAAAATAACTTAAATTAAACTAATAAAAATACTTAGGCTTTAAACTTCAAATCATTCAAGAAGAAAAAATAGGATAAAAACCCTTACCAATTTTGGTGATTCTTTAGACTCAAAACCACCAAATATGGAGAAGTCAATTTTTCAGATCCTAAAGCTTCCAAATGTTTTCCTTTGAAGTAATTATAAAATTATCATGAATTAATAAGTTTAAATTGTTGAGTCGATACTCAAGAATTTGGGGGTTTACCTCAATAAAAAACACAGTTCCATTTCAAGTAATTCTTCTTAGTTAATCAACATGATAATTTGAGAATATCCTCGATTTTAAAACATTACCAGTCGTTGGTTCCAGAAAAAATTCCGATACATTTAGAGTCTTAAAATTTATCGAAGAAACCACTTCACATTATGAAGATCATAGTGAAAGAACATAAAGAAGACATAGAACCATAGAATTTCCAAGTTAAAATTTTGTTTGAATATTTTGATCCATTAATTGAGAAATCCAAACCTGAACCGAATGAAGAAAATAAGATAGTCATGGAAGAGATCTCCCTGATCATATTTGAATTCGAAGAACCCGAGGAGGTCATATATAAGATATTTGATGATCCATTTCACCTTGACCAACCATTGTTATAGGAGAGTGATGATGATGATGATATTCTTATCGAGCTACGTGTGGGAGATAAAAAATATCTATATAACTTTTGGATTGAGTATGAAGTATAATATGATCTCCACAATCCTTACAAAGAAGAATAATCAACACCACTACACCTCACTATATCCATGGAAGAATACACCACCCAATTGGAATAATTTGAATATAAATTGGAGGATCATGACTACCTAATATCATTTTATACAATTCAACTCCAATAGGATATATTCACTGAAGAAGAAATTAAAGACAAAACAACTTAGGGAGATTATTATTTCTTTAACTCTATCTCATCTAATTTAATTAAAATTGAATTTTGTATCACACCATGATATTTCTATTTTTTAGATTTGGATAACACTTACTTTTCTATGGAGAAAGATGATCAATAGAAAGATGCACCTGATGAGGAATATATGGAGCTCCCAAAACATATTGAACACTTACTAGATGATGAATGAGAAGATATTAAAGTGGATATATGTAAAGAACTAGAGACACACACTAACTATATAAAATTGTAAGAATTTGAAATTAATTCTTCATGTTAAATTTTTTTCCAAATTCAATTATATTCTAATTATACCTATGATTATTATTTTGATATAGTATATCTGGAGTAAAAACTTGACAGTGAAGAAGATGTTTCAAAAGTATCAACAAAGAAGGAAGAGGATCCATACTTCATCCTACACCCACTATGAAAGTTTTACCTAATTGTAAAGGGGATAGATCTCATGTACTCTGACCATGGATTCATCCCCAATAAGAACAAATAAGTACATGTTGGAGGAAAAAAATATGGTGGTTTGAGTCCAAGAAACTCCATCCACCATCATATTATAGATGATAGATGCTACTTCTCTTCTAGAAGTAGTAAAAAACTAGGGCCCACTTAGGCGATTAACTAAGATTTATCTCTTTTTTCATTTATTTTAACTTTAGAAATTTATATTTCAATTTAGTTTGGGAATACATTAGAATTAAAACCAATCGATTTATAATTTTGATATTACTTTGATATGGTCCTTGTAATTACAAGAGTAGTTTTATTTTTTAGGTCTATGGTGTTAATGGAATAATTAATTAGGAGAAGAAACTGAAGAAGCTACATAGTTCATGCTATAAAAAATGAGATTATTCCATAAAGGATATCCCATAAAGGATATTCCATCATAAAAGAGAATTTAAATTAGAAAAATTATGTTGAATATATTTTTTCAAACAGAACCTACACAACCAAGACTAAAGAATCATTTCAAATAGGAGTATGAGTTTTAATGATTTATTTAACTTTAACCCAATAATTTTAATCCTTTGTAGAGTTTAAAATTAAAATTGCATGCCCCAGTTTGAACCCTTGTACTTTTTTTAATCTAAGAGACATAAGTTTCTTAGGATAATCATTATTCCATGTTTTTATTTTTAATATTTACATGAATAGAGTATTGAAATAGTAAAATTAATGAGTAAGGTTAAGCATGAGGGGATGAATTTGATAAATCATAATTTTTATATATGATTCAATTTTTCTAAATGAAATTATTCTTAGATTCTAAATGATCTGAATTTATTAAATTAATATGGATTTGTTTATTATTTTTGTACATTTACATGCATAATTGTCCCAAACCATATGTTCTCATACCTATGAAAATTATGAACAAAATATTCCCATTTCTTTCTATATTATACTTCTTGAGATCACAAGGAATGTTCTCTTATAGAACTTTCTTGGAATCTTATTGAAGCTATGACTAAAAAAAATCAATTTTAATATGACCTAATAATTTTATTATTGATAACCTTTATCCTTATACTAACCTAACATTAATCCTACTTTTTCCCATAAAATCCATGAATAACCTTTTCAGGAAATGATCCATGTTAAAAGACTATTATGTTCATTCCTACCCTACTCACAGTATTTTGCATGATAATCAAATGAATAAGTGTGGGGGACTTGTTTGTCTATGGTAGTTGGGAATACACTTAATTATTTAGGGGTTTTGATTTGATTTGGGGTGAGGCTATGTTTTTATTATACCTCATTATCCACCTATCTTTCTAAAAAAATAAAAAGAAAAAAATATATAGTTTGTGTCTTTTGTAGATCAAAAATCGCCATTACCATACTGATGACCTAAGGATTTTATGTTGTTAGGTGGTAGATATGATATTTTTCTAAATATATTAAAAAAAATAAAAAAAATAAAAATAAAAAATAAAAAAAATGAAAAAATAAAGAGAGGTTGATTCAATCATTATGCTTACTTTTATCACGTGCCCACTTTGAGATTTATCGGTTGGGAGATGACTTCATTTGAGGAGTATTTCATTATACTTATTTTTTGATATCATGTAGTATTCTAAAGTGTCAAACCTCCTTTTTTTTATTTATTTTTATTCATTACCTATCTACCCTAATCCCTAGATACATTTGAACCTTGTTGCTATACCTAATGATTAATTTTGATTTCTTTATTTACATGGTGGAGATGTTAGATGCCTTGCAAGCCTATAGTGTGTGACATGTACTTGAGATATGAGCACAACTCCATTAAATTTTTTACCTTTATATATTAGTAAAAATAATTCAATATGAGGTATATTGAAATTGGAATGAACATTAATGTTGAATTTAGTAATTAAAATTAAAGGAATGAAGAGCATTTTTATTTTAAAAGAGGAAAAGTAAAATGCATGATTGATTTTATTTATTTATAAAGTGAGTAGTTGGAGGAATTATTTTATGTGAAATTTGAAAATTTATTTTCCATTTCCAAACATTTAGTTTTAATTTTTTTTAAATTTAAATATTGGTAGAATAAAAATCCTTTATAATGTTGTTGAGATTACATGCTTGCAGACAAACAAGTTATAAGTGTGGGGGAATAGAAAGAAAAACATTTTGGATGAATTTTTTTATATAAAATACATTTTTTAGATTTCAATTGATTAATTATACCTATTTTTTTATAATTTATGGTAGGATATAATAAAAGACTAATAATGAGATTACAAGTGATAAATTCCACATGAAGATGATGTTCAGTGACAATAGAAAAGTCAAGGATCAATCATTAAGCTCACAACTAAATATATAAGTGGAAACAAAGCTAAAATTGATGGAAATTAATGATTTATATCTTTAATTAGTCATTTATAATGTAAGATACTTCAAATAAGTGAGAAAAAGGCAAGATGGCAGGGAAATGGCATTTTTGAGATGGTCCACATCTTTCATGGTGTGATATATATCTTTCACAATGTGACCCCCACCAATTTTGTTCAGGTATAATTTTAGGATATAAATATTTATAAGGTTCAACCCCATAGTATTTACAAGTTAAAACCACATTTTACACAATAAAACACTCATCTGGGGCCCATAACCATCTAGTTTGATTAATTTAATACCCAAACACCCATTTATGACTCCATTATGACCTGAGACGATCATAAAATCATTTATTGGGAAATTATAACACCTTGGGGGTGGATTGAAGCCTATAAAAATGAGGATATGGGTGGATTGAAAAGGATTAGTTACTAAGGATCTATTTTAGTGCCACACTATAGGGATACTATTGATTTAGGTTTTCTTTACTTTTTTTTTCTATTTTTTTATTTTCCAATTTAATGGAAATATATATTTAATTAATGTGTTTTCATTACATCTTCTTCCAATCCCAACTTATTTCTCTTATCCCATCTTATTATGTGATCTCTTTCACTTAGAAATGGCAGTTGACTAACCCTAAGCTTGTCTATAGGGTAGGTTTTTCAAAATTCTAAAATTATTGTGATTAAATTATTTATTTTAATTTGTGGTGAATTAAAGGGAAGTTCATGGGTGCAATAATCATCCACCATGATATAAAACTCACATTCATTACTATTTTCAACCAAGATTTGATGAAATTTTGTGTGCCAAAGTTAATTACTAGGCATGATAAAAATCCCACTCAATAAAGGGAATAATAATCCATGTACGAAGGACTGGACTGCCAAATTGATTTTAATAATTAAGGAACACATATAAACAAACCCTATGACCAAGACCTTTCTTCCCTAACTTCATTATGTTTTGCATCTGCTTGTATTTAGATTCATGATTTTAATTGCATTTGTTTTTCAAAACCCCCAAAAAATATCATTGTTTTCAGAAAATATTAAAAATAACAAAAATTATTAAATTAGGTGAATTAAGAATTATGATTTTTCAATTGTGACATTCCTCAAGTGATACAACCCTGATAAGAAACTATGCTCCAATAGAAAAATAAATTAGCTTTTGTACTACCCTGTGATAGGTACATCAGTGAATAATGGACTATTGTAAGGCTGAGTGGATTACCTCTATTAAAAATCAACATGGGAGACCAACATAATGATAAAAATATAATTAGCGCATAAATAAATACAATTTCATGACAATTTAGTATACATAAATGGAATATTATCAAAAGAACAATTTATGAGTAAATCAAAATTAAAAAATCGACATATTTTACAAAAAAAGTGGTGATGTTATTGTTCCTAATGTTATTTAATTATAACCATTTTAAATATATTTAAATAGTGGTTGAACTTGGAAAATATCACGGACTTAGTCAAATAGTTGGTTGGATTATTGTTTGTGTGAATAATATTAACACAGATAATTCCAACTTCAATAATTTCTCTAATACAGTGTAGTATAATCTCTATATTTTTAGATATACCCTAAAAAATTAAATTCTATTAAAAATTTAATGGTTATTTAAAATCAATATAAACTGTAGTACAACAATTAAAAAAGTATTTAGCCAAATTTCTTCCTTAACATCTTATATTTTTGAAATATACTCAGCCTCGGTAGTTGAGAGGGCCATTATAGAATACATGTTGAAATTATAGGAATTTTTTCACCACAAGAAGTAAAAACATATCTTGTAAGGTAATTTTTGGTGTTAATGTTACCTACATAATTAGAGTCTAAAAAAAGTTACCAGTTCATCAAAATTTACATCATTTCCAAAAAAGAGATAAACTATGGAAGTCAATGAGATATACCTAATAATTCACTTAAGGGAATGCCAATGTGGCTTCTCGGATTAGCTATAAACATACTTAAGGTGAAACAGAAAAGGCTGTATCAGATCTGGTACAAATCATAACATACAAGATGGTACACATAACACTGATATAAGGAATTTTACTCATATAATCAACTCACCACTATTAATAGGTGATTGAGACAATGATATTTTATAATTATATACAAAAGTTACATTGAAAGTCTTAAGAGATTCAAATAGGCACCTCTTGAAAATATTAAAAGTTTAAGCATGTTGATATAGATAAATAAGTTTCTTATTTCAATCCCTAATTATCTCTATTTCTAGAATCATTTTAGAATTATTAAGATCTTTCATTTCAAAAACATTCTTCAATTATGGAATAATAGTAGAGACAACTACTGTAGATACTGGTTTTATTAGCACTATAAAAACCTTTCATCAGTGATAAAAAATGAATCGATGTTCTAAGAACCATTAAAAGTAGTTCATTTTTATCAATGATAAAAAAATAACTTATAAAGACCCCTTTTATTAGAAATAAAAAAACACTATTAAAGGGGGCCTTTTACCAGTACTAAAAAAGCATCAATAAATGGGGACCTTTAACAGTGTTTTTACCACTAATAAAAGGGGACTTTATCACTTATATAAAAAGTGAAGGTAAAAGTTAAATTCTTTTTTCCTGTAAATTTGTGAGAGATTTATAGAGAGGAAATTTCATATCAACACTCAATTCCCACCCCACTAATTTTATCAATGCTAGTCTAGCCCTCCCCATGCCCTTTATCTGCACTAGACCATTGTTCATACTCACACCCGCATGTACCTTCACTTGGATTTGAACATGAGACCTCACTCTCATGCGTCTTTACCTTTACAACTATTTTATGTTGCTTTTATATTTAATTTATGATATATCTATTTTTTTCAATATCTAGTTATTATTTTTTATCCATATATTTATACATATATTTATATAATTAATTTTAAATACATTTATAAAATATGGTTTGTGTGAGTGTATTTATAAATACACACATACATATATATATATACACATACATACATATATACATACATACATACAAATTTTTATACATATATGTGTGTCTATAAATATAATTATACATTTTATATTTATTTTCATATATTATATATTAATATTAATATATATATATTAGTTAGTTAATACAAAAACACACACACATATATATATATATATATATTATAGGTATATAAATATTCATACATTTTTATTTTAAATAAAATGGAAATTTTTTAAATATAGATTATATATTTTGAAATATATTCTCTATGTAAATATGTTTACATATTTATTTATAAAATTAAATTTTTATGTGTAAATATATAAAAATATGTATACATGGGTATATATTTAATTATAAAACACTACAATATAAAAAATTATAAAATTTTAATGCCATAGTATATGAGTGTAATCCCTAAGAATAAATTGAGCTGCCATTAAAAAAAGATAAGAAAAACCCCTTAAACAAGGCTGAAATTCAATCAAATATTAAAAAATTTGGTTATCCCAACAAAAAACCAATTTTTAGAGGTTTTCTGGGCCATTTTTTACCTAAAAAATGACCAGGATATCCCCATTCAACATGGTGTAGAGCTCTTCATAGGTTTCAATTTGATATGTGGTAGAGCCCAAACATACACCTGGATCAAAATTTATGGTCATTTTAAGTTTGAGTCATGTTTTCAACTTATTTTAGAAAATTTATTAATTAATTGAATTTTACTATTAGTAAATTTTTATTAAATGACTATTACGCAATAATAATTAGAAAATTGTCAATTAATATTAATTTTTAAGTATTTTATTACTATTTTTCACAAAATATCTTAAATTTTAAGTGTGATTATATATTTAGTATTATATAAATTGTATTTTATGAAATATATTATATTGATATTGATATTAATATTTTTATATATTAATATATTATTTTTAATTATATATTATTTTTATTAAATATAACTTTTTATCAGTGCTAGAAATAAGAGTTTTAATGCTGGTAAAATATATACTTTAATTAGTGCTCAGAAAAGTGTTGATAAAAGTACCCTTTATAAGTGCTAAAAAATATATGATAAATGGAGACTTTTATCAGTAATTTTTTAGCGCTAATAAAATTCCATTTTATCACCTCTTTTTATTTGCACAAATAAAGGTACCTCCTTTATGAGTGTTTTTTTAGAGATGGTAAAGGGTAGAAATGAATAAAACCAAATCTATAGTAGTGGATGAGATTAATATCTTTAAAAATTATTAACATATCATCCACATAGTGAAATAGATTTATCATGTTATTTTTAACATATTTAAAATACACACATGAATCATGTTTACTCATATTAATAATATTATCTAGAATGAATTTATTAATTTTTTTGTACCACTATCATGAGGCTTGCTTCAGACCATATAAATATTTATTCAATAATCTTAACTTATTAGGCTTAAATTTATCAATGAAACCATTAGGAGGATTCATATATAGTTTCTCATCAATTTTACCATGAAAAAAACTAGTTTTAATATCAAATGGAATAATATAAAAAACATGATTAGCAAATAATGTATATAGTAAACAAATAGATTAATACTTCATAATAGGAGATAAGTTCTCAGAGAAATTAATTCTCTCTCTTTGAAAGAATCCCTTTCCTATAATTTTAGCTGTAAACTTTATTTTCTTATCTCTAGTGACATATTCATTCCTTTTTAAAATCTATTTACAACTAATGAATTTAGTATGTTGGTTTATCAACAATAGACCATGTATAGTTTTTTAAGGAATTCATCTCATTATTAATCAAAATTATCCAATGCTTGAAATCACTATCCTTAAAAGTTTTTTAAATTTTTTGGGGATCCATGGTTATAAGATCTTGAGAAATGTTGAGTGTAAAAGAGGCTATATCATATTTGAAAAAATGAGTTGGTGGACTTATAATCCTCCTAGCTCTATCTCTAGGGAGTTTTTAGGCATTGGATCACTAATACTAAAAATTTAAATGGGTATAGACTCTGGGTTGAAAATCCATGCTACTAAAAATGTATAATTATATAATATGTTATAATTAATGAATCTGTTTCTCACACATTGAATTCCCCCATCAAAACTGATTCTGAAGAACCTTTTTTTGTTTTGTTTTTAAAAAAGTTTTTTTTATTTATTGAAAACTAATATTTTGTAAAATAATGTTTTTGAAAAATAGGTGGAAGTTGCTGAGTGTTCAAACACAAAGGGGGAGAAATGTTTTTACCTTTGAAAATGTTGTTTTTCAAACACATGATTCTAGACATAGGTTTTCAGACTAAGAAGCACCGGACACCGAAGGTGTAAGGAATATGGAATCTAGAAGTTTTGTAAAGGTTTTGATTAGATGTACCATCAAACTCAGATCCATCAGCATGAAGTTCAAGATTCATTATAATCAGTGTTGGTTAGAAAGTCAGAAGTTCCTGAGAATGAAAATCAGAATGTAGATATAGAGGTTGAATGAAGATAGTGATGTTATAAGTTATAAAATTATTAAACTTTCTAACCATATGTCTGACTCTTCTTTAATGATTTGTAATTCCTAGTATCATAAGTTTTTTGTAACACTTGTGATACAATCCTTATAAAGAAAAGGGGGAGAGTAGGTGCATCCAATCATATTGAGTTTTGGTTAGAAAGAAAGAAGGTTTTTAAAATAAAGGAATTAATAAAACCTTGCTATATAATTTAAATGATGATTTAAATATCTTGATGTTTTCATAAATCATAAAAACTTATATGATAAAGTATTTTGAAGAAATAGAGGAATAATAAATATTGTATTGGTTACATGAATGAAGAATTTTTTTTCATAAAATCCTAAATTACTAGACACATAAGTTTTCAGAAGTATAAATGGGTCATAGCTAAGGAGGTTTGAAGATTTTCAATGTTACGGAGTGGAGTATCCATCATAATGAGAATTCAATCGTAATGATAATTCCATCATTATGAGGATTCCGTTGTGCTGACTATATGATGTAAATTCAATAGTACTAACTCTGATGAGGAAAGTAAATTCTGAATGAGATGAGGAAGTTTCATTGTAATGAGATGAGGAAGTTACACCATAATTAATTGAGGAAGTTTGATCGTAATGATCTGAGGAAGTTCCATCCCAATGAGATGAAGAAGTTCCATCATACTGAAGAAAATTTAGGAAGTTCAAGAAGGATGATCACGTAGATGACTCAAGAAGATTATAAAATATTTGTGATGAGTTGAAGTGGTCAAACTTGAAATTAAAATAAGCGAAGATATAAAAGTTTTTTGAATTTGAGAGAGCGGGGAAATTTTTTAAGTCTCCTACCTTTTCCATTTTGGGGTGGCTATAAATAGAAGTATGTTAGGTTCATAATTTGTAATCTTTTTAACATTTAAAAAAGGAAGAGAGATATAATGTTTGAGTTAGAATTTTAATTAGATTTGTTTTTGGACAGAGATCTCATTAGAATACCGAACATCTATAGTTTTTTTATACCATATTGATAAAAATTGTATTGAGTCGATCAGACTGAGGAAGATTGGACTAAGAAAGATTGGACTGAGCAGTTGAGTAGAGCTTGAGAAATACAGATTGAGAATGGGTTCATTATGCCGAGTCTATCGGATTGAATTCATCAAACTGAGATAATCAGACCCAGCCACATCAGACCAAGGATCCAAATAGATCATTTGTGCAGTAGTTTTTAACAAAGTCTTTATTCATTTATTTTGGATCAATTGCTTATAAGAAAACTATGTAAACTGATGGGAGTTATTATAATCATTTCTATTAGGAGATATAAGGTTTCTAACGAGAGTTGGCATAAGTTGTATTCATTTCTTCATGATAGTGAATTTACATAGACTCATGAGAGTGTCCATGACAAGGATGTAGGTTCTCACACTAAGGCCCAACCTTGTAAATCTTATGTGTCTTACTTTATTTCCTAATTTTTTATGCATGAGTATTTATTAAAATATGTAAAGGTAATTAAATTTAATAGGTTTTAGTTATTAAGTATATAAAAGTATTGAAACTTATAAAAAGTGAACAACTGATTCAACCCCCCCTTCTCAGTTGTTATTCAATCCTTTAGAACTTCAATTGGTATCATAGGGAGGTTATCTTGTTGAATCCTTATCATGAATAATATCAATTCTTTCAACAGTAGAGGTATTACTATAGTTGAATAAAAAATTATTATGGAATAAAAATAGGATGATTTATTATCTCCTATATCTTTTCCTAGAAGTTGTTGATGATGCTACAATTGGGTTCCCACCTATTGAGAAGGACACCCTAATGAATTTTGATGATAAGAGAAATATTTATGTTGATTGAAAATCAAGAAATTAGATCCTTATGTCCATATTAGAAAATGTTTATATGAAGGTGATGGGTCTCAAAATTTCAAAGAGTATGTGGGATAAGCTGGAAAGTATTTTTGAAGAGAATACTAAAGTGAAGGAAGAAAAGCTACAGATCTGTCATAGTAAGTATGGAGACATAAGAATGACATATAAAGAAACTATTAATGAATACTTAACCAGAGTAAATGAAATTTTTTTCAATATCATAAGATTTATAGATGTCCTATAATATTCTATAGTTGTGAATAAACTTACGAGAAACTTTCCAGATAGGTTTGATTCTAAAATTTTCTCTTTGGAAGATAAAGATGATTTATCTCTTAATGAATTGCATAAATTTATTATTTCTTATGAAATTATTAAAGTTTAAATTTTCAAAAATATGAATGATGAAATGCATTTTGAATCCATGAGAAAAATAAAAATACTTGATGTCGAATATATTGATCATTGTGATTCTGAAGATAAAGAGGATGATGAGTTGGATAAAAAACCATATCTCTTATATTTAATAACAATCTAAGAGGAAGAGGAAATTATAGAGGTAAAATTCCTATCAAATGTTTTTAGTGTGGTGGAATCAAAAAATTTCTATAAATTGTCCTAAGAAGAAAGTTATAGAATATAGTGATGATTTTGATGAAAAAACCTTAATGGAAGAAGTAGAGAAAAAGTTATAAAGAATTAAAGTCATCAAAAAAATATAAGAATAAGTTCATTGGATAAAAAAGAAGTATGCTAAGTAAGAAAGATGAATTGGACACAACTGAAAACAATTCTTCAGAAGATGAAAATTAAAAAAAAATTAAAAACCTTCATTGCATAAGTTGAGAAAACCAAATATTCTTTAGATAATGAAGAAGTTTGTGAATAATCATATAGAGAGTATCAAATCAGAATAGAACTTGTTGCATGCCTTGAGAAAAATAGAACTCTTAAGAAAGAAATCAGAGTAGTGAAGAAATATTGTGAATAAATTTTAGATGGAATAAAAGATGTCATCAAGTAGGAGGAAAAATACATTTAGAAGATCTTAAGTTAAAAATTAAGAGTTATTGAATAGGGAAATATGGTTGAATATATCAGTAAGAAATTGGAATCTAAGGAATAATAATCCAATAAGTTTCAATATAAACTTATGGATTCCAAAATTACCATGAGGAAGATGAATAAAAACTTCAACAAATCTTTGTAAGTTAAATATGAGGCTTTGAAAATTGATGAGAAAGATCAAATCAAGAATCAGGTGAAATCATCACCCACCAAAAATAACGTTTCTTATGATTTTTATTACATTTCAAGATTCAGAAAAAGTGTTGGGAAATCTTGGGTTAAAAAAGGGTGTGAGAAACCTATTTAATCTAAAAAATATTAAAACACACTTAGTAGTAAAGATGGTCCATGTCTAGATATTCTTAAAGCAGGAATATGTTATCAACCACAATAAAGTTTCTATAGAGAAATATCTTACTTTAATGGAAAATAAATATTTGATGTTTTTTGTTGGTGTTGTATAATATATGGGAATAAGTCTTATAATTTTTTTCATAACTTATCTCTTCCCAAAAAAAGGATTGAATATAAAGAAAGAAATTATGAAATAAGAATGAGTAATTTTCCTAACACACAAGAAGTTAGAAAAGATATTTCTCAAGTTGTATGAAACTTTCTAACAAAAAATAAATTTGAATTCCTTAAAGAATTTTATGGAAGATGTGATGAGGCTAGTCACCAGGATGAAATATGAATGACACTCCTTCTGGAACAAGTTCATTTTATCAAAAAATAAAAGTAATCTTGAAATAATAAAGTAGATGAAATAGATTTTTTTATTGAGAAAAATTTGAAAATAAATAAAAAGAACAAACCATGGATACTTGATAGTGGTTGTTCATCACACATAATAAGTTATTTTTTAATATTGAAACATGTTTAAAATCATGATGGAGGTGTTGTTACCTTTGGGAATGATAATTCTTTAAAAATCATAAGAATCGGAACGATGGAGATTGAAGTAGAAAAGTTAAAATCGAAGGAAGTTTTATTTATTGATTGACTAAAACATAACTTACTTAGTGTGAGTAAACTTTATGATGATGTAAAATAAGTGATATTCTAAAATATTCTTATATTATAAAAATTTATAAATATATAAAATTTATTAAAAAAAGAGAAAGGCCATTAAGAATCTATTTTAGATTGGAGAACTAGACAACTCATCTTATCTAAGTGATGAATATGAGAATAAGTTGTGGAACTGGAAAATTTTACACCTTGGGTGGAAATTTATGAACACAATATCTAAAGTTGATGCTGCATGAAATTTTTTATAATTAAAAATAATAGAAGAATACGTTTATGTATCTTGTCATAAAGGGAAGATGACTAATACAATTCATAAGAAAGTTGAGATTCAGTTTATCAACAAAAGAAGATTTATAATTTATCACATTTATTGAAGATTTCAATCAAATGAAAAAAATCAAGATTATGAAACACAAGTTAGAATCTATGGGAATGTTCAGGTTTTTCAAAAAAGAAGTTGAGAAAGAAATGAGGGTCTATATAATGAATTTGAGAATAGAAAATGGCATCGAATTCACAAGTAATAATTTTAAAACTTTTCTAAGAAATCATGGTATCAAACATCGGTACAGTTCTCCTTACACTCAAAAAAACAATAAGTAGTAGAAATAAAGAAAACATGTTTGGTGTAAATGGGAAGAAGTATGTTAGAAGAATACAAAATTTCAAAGTTTTATTAGAGAGAATCTATTAGTACTACTGTATATATTTAGAACATATGTCTGTTGAGACCGTAATACAACATGACTTCTTATAAATTGTGGTATAAAAAAAACTTCATTGAAATACTTCAAAGTTTTTGGAAGTCCATGTTTACTTAAAATAAAAAATCTGGATATGGGATTGTTAGATGAGAAAGACGAGGAATGAAATTCTATGGGTTATTCACCCAATAGAAGAAGTAAAAAATATTGTAACAAACTTTTAAAAAATTTGTTTTACTCATATGATGTGAAAGTTATTGGAAATCCAACTTCCCTAACAAAAGTTGTTGGGAATATTGAGGAAGAAAAACTAAAATATTTCAATGTAAATAAAGTAATGTGCATTAAGATTCAGATGAATCATGTGATGTGGAAAGTGATTCAGAAAGATAAACTCTAAAATTTCATACTTTATAAATCATGTTGAGACCAAAAAAATTCTTGGGAATTATAAGGATTCAGTTTAGACCAGAAGGAAGCTGAGATTTGAAAATCCAACATTACTCATTTCAAAAGTTGAACTGGAATTAGTTTTAGAAGCTATTATACCAAAAGAATGGTTGAATTCTATGAATGTATAGTTGGATAAAATTGAGAAAAATGTAACATGTGAACTTTTTGCACATCCAAAAGCTAAAAATGTTATTGAAACAAATTTGGTTTATAGAAATGAGTTGAATGAACATGGAGAAGTTTCAAGAAATAAATACATACTTGTTTGTAGAGGCAATGCATAGGTGAAAGGTGTGGATTTTCATGAAACCCTTTCCTCCATTGTAAGGTTAGATAATTTCATAATGTTACTTATAGTGGATGATCACCAGAATTATAAAGTATATCAGATAGATGTAAAGTGATCATTCCTTAATGGAGAAATAGAATAATAAGTTTACATTAAAAAAACTTGTGGGTTTATACTCCATGAGTATGAATTTTTTTTATATTGAATAATGATTTGTATGGTATGAAAAAGGCTCCACATGCATGGTATTATAATATTGGATTTTCTTTGAGAATGTTGAATTTTTCTAAATAAAAAGTTGATAGAAACTTATATGTGACAGATGTTGAATCTGGAACCCTAATTATAATTGTTTATGTGGATGATATAATTTTTTCAAAGGATAGATAATATGTTTTTAAAATATTTTCTAAAGAAATGAAAAGGAACTTTGAGATGTCAATGTTTTGAGAATTAACATTCTTCTTTATTTTACAAGTTCATCAAAAAAATACATTTTCTTATCTCAATAAAATTATGCAATGGAATCGTTACAAAAGTTTTTCATAAAATAATCTAATTTTTTTTTCTAATCCTATCTAAATAGGGATAAATTTGGGAAAAGATGATTTCAGAAAAAGTGTACAGAAAGACTTTCAGAAGATGATATGAAGTCTACTTTACCTTACAGCCTCAAGGCCTAAAATTGTTTATGTTGTGACTTTGTGTTCCATGTATCAAATTAATCTGAAATAATCACATATGTTTGAAGTAAAGATAATTTTGAGATATGTAAAAGGAAAAAAATCACATGGGTTGTTATAAAAAGGAAATTGTGAGATAAATTTTCATGGTTATACTGATGTCGAATGGGCTGAAGATTGTAATCATAGAAAATAAACCTCTGGAGAAACATTTTTCTTTGGTGAATTTTGTGTAAATTGGAATAGTAAGAAATAATTTTCAGTAACTTTTATCACAATAGAATCAAAATATGTTGCAACTACTCAGTCTTATACTCAAATGTTTTGGATGAAAGTTCAGTCAGAATATTTGAAATTAAACATTTCTAAACTATTGAAGATACTATGTGATAATCAAAGTGAAATTTATCTTTGTAAAAATATTGTCCAATTTTTAAGATAAAAAAATATTGATATAAAGTTTGAATTTATAAAAGAAAAAATTTCGACTAGAGATGTTTTGTTGGAGTATATCACAATGAAGTATCAAATTACTGATATCTTCACAAAATCAATACCAAAAGAAAGGTTTATTGAATTGAGGCTACAACTTCATGTTCAACCTCCTCAAATGAATTCATAATCCTCATAAGGAAGTCCTACACCATTATATGGATTATGTTAACAAATAGGGAGAGAAACAACATTTTAATTTGTAATATGTTTTTATCTATCTTTTTTATGAATATGAAGATGTGGTTATCATAAAATGGGGGAGAGGAAAATGAAAGTGTGAGGAAAAGATAAAAGTGAGAGGGAGTTTTTATTAACATGGATGCAAAATTTTATTGTTATTGAGGGATGAAATTCCTTCAAAAACATTACTTTATCTAGTAGGGTGGTTTTAGGACACTCTATTTTGAGAAAGGATATGTTTTGATAAAATTCAAAAAACTTGAATGTTTATAAAATTTTGGTTGTGAAAAAATTCTTTAAGTTGAAAAAGTTGTTAACAAAAGTTGTCAAAAAATCCAAAGGGGGAGATTAAAGAACCTTTGTGATGTTTTTTAACAATGTTTTTTATTTTTTGAAAACTATTTTTTTGTAAAATACTCTTTTTTAAAAAATAGGTGAAATTTTATGAATATTTAATCACAAAGGAGGATAAATATTTTTTTGTCTCTAAAAAATTTGTTTTCTTGAAACATGTTTTCAGACACAGGTTTTTGGACTGAGTAGTACCGATCATAGAATGTGTATGGAATATAGAATCTAGAAGTTCTATAAAGTTATTGACAGGATGCACCACCAAACTCATATCCATTGACATGGAGTTCAATATTCATCAGACTCGGTGTTGGTTAGAAATTCAGAAGTTTATGAGAATGAAAATCAGAATACTGTTTTAGAGTTTGAATGGAGATTGTGATTCCATGAGTTAGAAATTTTTTAAACTTTCTAACCTTATGCAAGATGAATATTTTCTGATTTTTAATTCTCAAATATCATAAGTTTTCTGTAACACTTATGATGGAAACCTTATAAAGAAAAGGGGGAGAATAAGTGTATCCAATCGTATTGAAATTTAGTTGGAAATAAAGAAGGTGATGAAAGTATGGGAAGTCATAATACTTTCCTATTTAATTCATATGATTCTTTTCCAATATTTATGTTCTCATAAATAATAAAAACTACCATGATAAAATAATTTTAAGAAATGAAGGAATCAAAAATATTTTATTGGTTCTAGGAATCAAGATAGAGTTTGCATCAGATCCAGAAGTACCAAAAATATAAGTTTTGAAAAGTATGAATGAGTTATAGCTGATGAGTTTTGAATATTTTCAATGTTATAGAGTGGAGTTTCCATAATAATGAGAATTCCATCTTAACGATAATTCCATTTTTATGAGTATTACATTGGACTAACTTTGAGAAGGAAATTCAATTGGACCTACTCTGATGGGGAAAGTCAATTCAGAATGAGATAAGGAAGTTTCATCATAATGAGCTGAGGAAGTTCCACCATAATGAGCTAAGAAAGTTCCATCATAATGAGCTGAGGAAGTTCCATCACAATGTGCTGAGAAAGTTCCATCATACTGAATAAAAGTTAGGATTTCTAAGAAGGATTATTATAGAGAAAACTCATGAAGATTCCAAAATATTTGTGAAGATTTTAAGTGGTCAAACTTGAAATTTAAATATGCATAGATCTCATAGTTTTTTGAATTTGAGAGAGCGGGGAAAGTTTTCAAGTTTTTAACCTTCTCCATTATGGGATTCCTATAAATAGAAGAATAGTACATTTATAATTTATAATCTTTTTAACATAAAGAAAAGGTGGATCACTACAAAGTTTTAATTAGAATTTGAATTAGATTTTCTTCTGGACAGAGATCTCATTAGAAGGTTAGACATCTGTTGTTTTGATTACCGGAATGAGAAAAATTTTATTGAGTTGATTAGACTGAGGATGATTGGAATGAGGAATATTAGAATAATAAATTGAGAGGATTCTAAGAAATGTATATTGATAATGGGTTTATTGGATTGAATTCATTAGACTGAGAGAATCAGACACAACCACATCAGACTGAGGATCTAGAGATAGCATTTGTGGAGTAGTTTAAATGAAGTATTTATTCTTTTTGGTTGGATTAATTTTTTATAAGAAAGATTTATAAACTAATGAGAGTATTTATAATCATTACTACTAGGATATAGAAGGTGTATAAGGGGATTTTTCACAAGTCGTATTCATTACTTCATAACAGTTAATTTCCAAATACCCATGGGAGTGGTTATGGAAAGGATGTAGGTTCTCACACTGAGTCTGAACCTTGTAAATCTTGCATGATTTACTTTCTTTCCTAATTTTTCATTCATGATTATTTACTAAAATATGATAATGTAATAAACTTTAATAGGTTTCATTTGTTAAGGTTTTTAAAGTCTTAAAACTTATAAAAAGTGAACAACTAATTTAACCCCCTTCACAGTTGTTATTTGATACTTTGGAACATCAGATTCATTAATTATAAGATATAATATAATTATAAATTTTTAGTAGCATGGATTTTCAACCCATATTTTATACCCCTTTATACATTTAACATAGCCTATAAATATACATTTAAGTGATCTCAGTTTTAATGTGGGTATAGATTGTACACCCAAACACCCAAAAGTGATTAAAATTCTTCTAAAATTTTAAACTAGTTAATAGTATATGGATATATTTTAATATGTTATATTGTGGTAGTTGAAACCTCAGATGAAAAATATTTGGGTAAGCCTGAGCATGAAATCATACTTTGGACCCGCTACAAAAGGGTGTTGTTTATATGCTCGACCAAACCATTTTTTGGGGAGTATCCCTGATAGTATGATGTCTATTGATTCCTTAATATGGAAAAAATTGACTTAAAGAAGTTAAAAATTATCACATACCATTATCAGTTCACATGGTTTTAATCCTTTTTCTAGTTTTTATTTTAATAGAGTATTTCTAGGTTTTCAATGTTTCAAACACATCAGATTTATTTCTACGAATATAAATCCTGACTTTTTGGAAAAAATCATTAATAAAGGTGACAAAATGAGATCCTCCGCCATGGGATTCAGATCTATAAGGACCCCATAATTCATAATGGATATATTCTAGTGGATAATTAGATTTAAAATAAGACCTATTGAAACTAAATCTCTTAGAATTACCCATAATAAAATCCTTAGAAAATGAAATATTATTTTGTTTTAAATAATTCAATAACCCATGTTTAGTTAATTCCTAAATAACCTTAGAGATAACATTCCCTAACCACCTATTTCATATCATAGTATTGTCAATATTTGCAACATATTTTCTAGCCAACTAATAATAATCTATTTTCCCATATAACACATAAATATCATTAACAAAGAACCTTTAATTACAATTTGTATCCTTTAGTGGATTTAATACAACCTGATTTAGACTTGAATATAAAACCTTTGTAGTCTATGGAACCTAAGTATATGATATTTATATATAGGTTAGGGAACTAGATAACTTTGTGTAATGTGATATTTGAATGGTTGTAAAGTTCTAAAAAAACAAAACATCAACCTTGGACCTGACATATCCTATTATTTCCTAAGATAACCTCTCCATATACTATCTTAGTCGATTAAGGGAAGGAATCTCTATTGGGATACATGTGGAAAGAACAACCAAATTAGAATATCTTCCCATTAGATAGGTTATATTTAGACATATGTAAAACATCAACACTATCAAATACTTTATCTACAAACATGGATTGATCAATAGGTTCTTATGGTTTTTTATTTTTTTTAAGTTTATGAAATTCGACACTAATATGTCTAGTGTTACCAAAATTATAACAAGTAACATGTATATATCTAGACTTAAATATTCTGTCTCTAGATTGATTGTGGTTTTGGTTCTTTCAATTACCTTTACTATTACCTTTACTTTTATTTATATTTTTTGATCTACCCCAATTGTAAAATCTCTCTAACTCATCTTTAATCTTAGGTTTATTATAGAGTTATTTAGAAAGTAAATATGGCTTAACATATTCAATGGATAAGGACTCACAGTCATAAATCATAGTTTCAATAAACATGATAAATTAATTTTCCTGAGAAATAAGTAGAATCATAAGACGATCTTCATATTTAACAGTAACATTAATGTTGGAAAAGTTAAGAAAATTTTTGTTAAATTCATCAATATTTTCTTTGATTGAAGTTCCAAAATGCATATTGAAGGTAAAAATTATATTATTTAATATAATCAACCAACTAAAGATGTATTTATATGTAATTTCTCTAGATTTAATGAAATACCAGATGCATAATATTCATATGAAACTTCCCTTATAAATTTATCACCTAAATATAATAACATGGAGTTATAGGCCTTTGGAAGAACATAAACAGAGATGTATTAATAAGTGGTAGTGTTTTTTCCATCATAAAAATAAATAATATTAAGATTCTTAGATCCATGAAGGGAATCAATGAGCGCCTGCTAGATAAGATGGGATCTCATCATGATTCACTAAAGTTTGAAATCTTTATCACTATAAAACTTATCTATTTTGTACTTAGTGGATTCCACCATTTGTCTAGAGGCTTTAATACTAATTATTGGGGAAAAGTTTGAGTGGTTAATCCCTATTAACCACTAAGAAACACTAGATAAATGATATATATCTTCTATGTTTTCATAAATAGTGGATGAAGGAAGAAACAAATATGAAGGCACAATAAGGGAGTAAATTTGGAAAGTTGATATTGGAATCATAAGAATAAATAAACGAAATGAAAAGTAGTAAAGGACATATGTACTTAACATGATTTAGACCGGTTTGGTCATACATGCATGATAAGAACACCACATGACTCATGTGTTTTATTAATTCTCAAAAGAGACAGGATACAAAAGATAATCCGAGAAAAACAAACAAATAATAGAGAATAGAATATGGAAACATAATGCAATAAAAAAATAGAACAAAGAACATAAATTATGGTCAACATACCAAATATTGGTTTTTAATAACATGCACTTTGGATGAATATGTTTTGGATTTTGGAACAAGAAATGCATGGGGACAATGCTCCTCACCTGAATATCCTCTAGAATAATTTATCCGGATGATAAATTCTCTATTGGGTGATAGAATGATTCCAAGGACCCACAAAGGATGACGTGGAATGGTATCTCATGAGGATCTATTATATTATTCTCCAATTTCTCTCGAGGTCTACTACTATAACTGAATGAGGGAGAGATAATATAATATCAAGATTTTAAATACATATTCCTAAAATGATCATCCTTCCAATGTAATAAATGTGACAGATGGTTGTAACAGCTAAGGTGTAACCAAAATAGAATCATATGAATACATGGATAACCGACATGAATCTAAAAGTAAATTTAATTGACAACTCAAATGATCTATGTAAGTATTTATGGATAAAAGATATGAGTTAGTAGAAGAACATAATCCACTTAAAGGTGCACTATGAAAAGTTAAGTATATAAACTTCATTAAGGTAGAACATTAGCTTTATATGGGTATATAAAATACATTTAATGGTGAATAATTACCTCACATAAGAATCATTTGATTCCCTCATATAAAGGTCTACATGGAAGACCAAAAAATAGAACAAAATATAATTTTATCATAACTAAATAAAATTTCATCATAATTTACCAAACATAAATGGAAGATTATAAAAAAATTATGAGTAATTCACAATTCAGTGGAGAGGTAATGTATTTTTAAATGAAGATATTTTGAGGACCTTGTATATAAATAGAGAACCAAACTGTAGTGAAAATGGAAAATAATTGGATGAAGAAAGGAGGACCTGATGTGAGGTGCTGCTGCTGTAGGGCTTCGGAAAATTTTGTCCCTTTTTTTAAGTTTTATTTTTTTATTTTTCTTATGAAAATCATGAGAGGGTAGATTTTTATTCCAAGCTATAATTTAAATGGGGATTGTATCTACTGTAAGGGTTGGTTTTATATTTAATCTAATAGGGTTTCCATATTCCAATTTTCTTCTTCCCTTTTCACTATTATTTTTCATATATAATAATTACCAGTTAAGTAAGGGAGTGTTATTTAATGCGATTGTTAAAACTAGGCCCTCTACATGACCATTGGGTAGTTTGAATTATATATTTAGATATAGTTTTGGGTTACCTCATTCACTAATAAACTGAAGTACATGAACATTAGAAAAAGGGAGTTTATGAGAGAGAGAGAGAGTATTCACTAAGACCAAGGGTTCAATTTGACTTAATTTTAATGAAAAAAAGATTAATTATTTGAACATTAAAAATAAATATAAAATGAACCTAGATATCATATTATTGGTATGTTGCTTCTTCTCTCACTCTTCAACATCACATATAAAGCTGTTTAGTAGATTTACTTGTTCATAGTTATTTGCTCTTAATTATTAAATTATAGTATTTTATAGCCCATATATATGGTTTTGGAATTGGGACTTACAATTATGATACAATTTAGTTTTAGTTTTAGTTTTTTTATTGAATATTTTAAAAATTATAAACATTGAGGCTATAAGAGGTAACGTATCTTGCGGCCCGAATAGTTGATGAAAAATCAGACAATGAAAGGTTCATTGTGCTTCCCCTAGGTTTTGGTTTTTTATCAAATAATGATAAACTAATCCATAAAAAAAGTCTCAAGATCAAGTAATTATGATTTAATCATAAATAATTAAAAAATTTAAGAATTTGATGATACGATATAAATATATATAATTTTTAACTAAATTTTCTTTCTAGGAAATCATGTATATGTCCGTATAACATAATTGAGAATAAATTTATAATAATAAAGGTATTCTATATTTTTACCAATGACAATAGTTACTTATCTTTAGGATTGTATGAAACTGGAAGATGTTTATATGAAAATTATTTCTTGATTAAAACAAAGGTCTGATCAAGAAATTTATTCAATCATATATTGACATCTTCAATATGTTGATTCTTAATAGAAC
Organism: Viscum album; assembly: GCA_963277665.1. Lineage (NCBI taxonomy): Eukaryota > Viridiplantae > Streptophyta > Magnoliopsida > Santalales > Viscaceae > Viscum > Viscum album. The sequence continues at coordinate 124,113,483 of OY728140.1, read as the reverse complement.
ATTGTGAATCCTCTATTAGATGATATGGATTGGGTGGAAGCATAATCTATGTTTAGGAAACATTACAGTATTGGTTTAATGGAATTTTACATACAAATTTCTATTATTTATGATGTACAACCTACTATAAAAAAAATCCTTCCATGATAGATCTATCGAATTTGATCCTTCAAAACCTTATTATATAGTGTATTATCATATGAGTATAGTAACAGATACTAATTATGAACAAGATGATTAAAATATCAAAAGTACTATAGGAGAAATCTCTATTAATGCTCCAGATTTGTTTAATGGAAATTTCATGATGATGAAGTATCTAATTATGTAATAATAGATGGTGTTGTTAGGATCACTCTGGGATATGACCACACTAAGGGGGGTGGGTGGGTGGGGGGGGGGGGGGTGGTGAATCAGGGTGGGAAATATTTTTATCAATTTAAAATTTTATCCCATATTTACCTATGAATTTTCATAGTGAATGGATCTCTTACTTTTCTTCAGCTATTGTTAGCTTGTAATTATATAAATCAATAAAGCACACAAGAAAAAACACTAGTATTTGTTTACAACATCTGCCTCCAATGTGGATAACTATGTACCCAGTTCATTATGGCTGTTTTCCCATTCACACAACTTCCCTATTATTATCAAGAAAATATCATTAAAGGGTATAACCTTGAATTTGTGATCTTAGAACCAGCCATATAAAAAAAATATTTAAATTGAAAGCACAAAATAATGGATGTTAGTCTACTCCTCCTAAATAATGATTATAAATATGATACACATGTATCTTCTATACTCGAATATAATCTAGTATTCTTCCTCAATCTGTAGAAATCGTAGGATTTTCCTCAAATATAGTAATCAATAAGTCATCCCACAGATGAAAAAATCAATAACTACGTGAATATTCTTCAAAATTTCAATATATGAATATTATTGAATGATATTCTCAGAATTCATCTTTGACTTAAATGATGATCTATAAAAAAAATTACTACTGATTCAATAATTATTAGTGATAAAAATAATTATTATCAGGGTTAAAAAATCATAGACATAGTAATCGATTTTAAAGTTGGGTGATTTTATTAACCCTAAAAAAGAACTAATAAAAGAACCCTTCATCAGTACTAAAAAATCACCAATAATGGAAATCCTTTATCAGTGATTTTTTATCACCGATGAATGGTGTTTTTATCAGCATTATTACTAGCATGGATAAAAGTTCCTTTTATTAGAACTATTTTTCATACTAATAAAATATCATTTAATTAGAAATAAAAATAGTACTGATAAAATCCACAATTTATAGTAATGTGTTGCTACATTTACAACACATTACAACAACCCATTAAAAATAAAACTACCATTTAATTTCAAGTAAATTTAAAAAAAAAATATATTAAAATTATAAATAAATATACATTTCAAATATTTTAATACAAAAAAATTACATTGGTATATAGAATTTACAATAAACATTTCAATACACTATAATCAAAATGGTAGGTATAATTTTTTTTACAAACATTACATTTTCCATCAAATTCAAAAACACTATGGGTGGCCCTATATTACACTATCTTTGGGACCTCCTTTCAAAAGAGACCAATCTTGAAAAAAGTTTCTGACACACCACCTCATATTGAATAAAAAAGAGTATACCTGTAATATAAATCAATTATTTTGGTAGTAATACTATAAATAAATAAATTAAATCTAAATAAGATATAATGCATTAATAAAATGTCACTTATAAATAGAAAATGAACACATCGAGTCATAACAAGAACATCATGTGTCAAATTAACATGTGGTTGATTCTTACACATCAAAAATGATTTATGACTCATTTTCCTAAAGTATCAATACAATTCAAGTACATTTTCCATGTTTTTAGTATGTGATGTGTGTATTGAACTAAAATGTCAATTTTAAATAAAAACATTTACTTTCATTTATTCTATCCACACTATGTGTCAGATTTACATGTGATTTATTAATATACATAAAAAATGACTTATTTATTTTTTCTAAAGTATCAATACAATCCAAATGCGTTTTCTCAGTTTTCAGTAACACGTATTTTGAACTAAAATTTCACTTTTACACTAATAACATGCACTTTTAATCACATGGTCACACTATGTGTCATATTGATATATGGTTGACTAATACTTATAAAAAATGACTTATTGATAATTATACTAAATTATCAAGACAATATGAGGTCATTTTCTTAGTTTTGAGTGAGTGATGCATGTTTTGAACTGAAATGACACTTTTAAATTGATAGCATGCACTTTTAGTCACACTGGGCACACCATGTGATGTATTGATGTGAGGATGATTCCTAAATATAAAAATTAAATTATGGATCATTTTATTAAATTATAAATTTATATATGAATGTTTCTTCATGGTTTTTATTGATTGATACAAGTTTTGAACCAAAATGTTTCTTTTAAACTGAAAGTATACACTTTCCATCATATCAAGTACAATGTATGTTAGATTGACATGAGAATGATTTATACACATAAAAAATGACCTACGAATTTTTTTTATAAAGTATCAAGACAATTAAAGTGTGTTTTCTTTATTTTCAATGATTAACACTTGTTTTGAACTAAAATGTCACTTTTAAACCATAAACACACACTTTGAGTAATATCAGGCACCATGTTAGATTAATGTTAATGATGAAGATAATATTTTGGAATATTTTATTATTTAAATAAATTTTATTAATCCGAACAATGTGTTATTTTATAGGAAATTGTCACATTTTTAGTTTTTAGTAGTAAATTGTGTTTAATTGAAAAAATGATCTAATTTTGTATTTTTAACTATTTTTAGTTACTTTCATATTTTAGGTAGAAATATTTCTACACTAATCCACATTATTAAATTCATTTTATTAGGATTAAAAGTTTGATGAGATACATTTCATTCAATTGGATCTTGAGCTAAATCAAACATTATGCACCAAAAAAGAGCTCACAATTCAGGCCTTGAAATCTATACCTATATTTAGAGACTTTAAAAGGTGAACCCATATTGTAAAAGTGTATTGTCTAATTGAATTGAAAATTCACATAGAAATTGAAACTAGGCCTGGGAAATTTTTTTATAATTGTTTCCATGCATGATTCATCCTCCATCATGGTAAAAAATGTATGTGAAATTGTAGAAGAGGAATACAAAGAGTCTCCAAGAAAGAAATATTTTTTAAGTAATATGGTTACAACATTCACTAAACATGGAAAAATAAGATAAAATTTTGTGGGTACAATGAGGAGAGATAGAAGAACAAAATTTAATTGGACCATATTTCCCAATTAATATAATTAATGGGTTTTCTAAAAACAAATATTTAAAGAAATATTTTTGAGTGAAAATGAGACACCCTTATGGATATAAATTTGTACTCACTCACTATTTTAGACAGTTGGAAATTATAGTTATCCATTTATAGTATCTCTATAGGGTTTTCTTTTTCTGTAATAATATTTTACAAATTTAATATATATAACTTACTCTTACTCTAATTCCCTCCATTTTTTTCTGTTTCTCTTGTTATTTTCCCTACTCAACTCTATTAAAAATGGAGAACTAAACTCAGTGATTATTTGAGGGATGGAACATTGATTTGAATTAGTTTATTTTTCTTTAATTTATTTTATTTATTAAATTATTGGAATTTTAAAAATTATTAGATTTATTAAGGGTGATAATTTCTCCCCCTTTATATATCATTTGAGTTATTTTTCTTGTTTATCAATCATCCTTCCCTTCAACATCTAAGACATGTATACGGTGGAGTATGGATTGGGTAATGATTATCAGTGAAGTGGTATCATAGCTACCATTTATAGGAGAATTACCCCATATTCATAGGCCTCATTATAGGGTGATGATAAATCAAATAAGAGGTTTTAGTGTGAAAGATCCTTATAACTACATTGAATTGAATACTGAGCCCACATTAATTTAAAAATTATTTTAATCACTATGGATTTCTAAGAACAAATTCCTTCCTTATTTCTCCATACTACATTTTGTTTTGATTATATATATATATCAAAATTACATTAATTTTTCAAACCCACTTTTTATATTAGTTATTTTTATATTAGTTATAATATAAACAATGACAATAGAAATTCAGTGCATGTAAGTGGCCTCCATATGGGATTGATGCTAGGTGTGCACTATATTTCACGATTAGATAAATAAAAATATTAACTGAGGAACCACTATAAATACCCATGAATCTATTTGGAACCATTTTTTGGGAGGCTATGAATTTACGCATACTTTGTTTTATAAAAAAATCATAAATTTCAAAAATTAAAAAAATAAATTCATTAAATATTATTAATTTTAAATGTCAATATGGATTTTTATGGTAATGGATTATCTCCTTGGAAAATTTTTGAGTCTAGTATAGATAAATATTTAAAGTTTTAAATTCAAGAGGATTTAAATATGAAAAAATAAGTGAGTAGAAAAATAGAATCTCTAGCTATTTCAGTTAAGGAAATCAAAGTTTTATAGTGGGAATGAAACCAATAACATCAATAAAAAGAAGAAGAGGTAAATATAATTCCACCAACATTTATAGTTGAAGAAACTAAGTAGGATATGGGAGAACTAATTAAAGATATATTTGAACCTTATAAACAATTTATAGATGTAGTTTTTGAATAAAACATGTTATTTGATGAAATTATAGGAAATCTTGATGATTTTGAAGAATAATGGTCAGATTTTGTGGAATCTGAAAAGGTAATTGGTTTTCCTATTTTTGATAAATAAGAATTATCACTTCCCTACCTCTATATTTCTTTATAATAAGGTGAAGATGATTCCCCTTATAATACCAAGTTTTCTATGGTATTTTATGAAGATATCAATTTTCAAGATGTTTTACATGAAGGTAAATATTTCTATACTGATTATTATTATTTTAATATCTTAAAAATTAAATTTTCACTGGATTTTCAATTCCTAAAATTTTAGATGAAACAAATTCACCCACACTGGCCTTGTACAATGTTAATGAATAGGTTAAATAATTCATGGACAAAGAAGAGAAAGACACATTCATTATCATTAACCCATTGTACAATCTAAATTAAATTTTCATAGAAAGAGAGCTAGTGTGATCTATCAATGGGTTCCTCTACAACTAGTTCAATTTTAATAGTACTAGAATAAATAAGTTAGTGTGGTTGATGACCAATAAACCACTAAAAATTTATAATTAGGGATGATGAGCTACAACTACATGATTATGGGTAGTAAAAACCTAGCACCCACATGGGGGTCTAAACTATAATTAATCTTCTTTTCCCATATTTTTTATTTTTACTAATTTTTTTTTAATTTTAATAAATTTATTATGTTATTGATTTATTTATTCATATAAAGTGAAAGTTTATAGGAAGTTACTGCTATCCCTCCAATGGAAAATAAATTTGGGTTATTTCATTCCTTCACTTTTTATTTTCTTCCCTTATCATTTTATGTTGTTGAGCTTAAAATAAGGGTGGTGAAATTTAAGTATGGGGGAGTGTCAACCTGCTAAGGAATTTATACATGTTATAAATTTTTTATTTTTATTTTTAGGAATATTGATATTTAAATAATATTCACTATAAGGTTTCAATCTTGAGTTGATTTTATGAGTGTTTTCTTGATTTTTGGAATAAATTGGTTTTAAATGATTTTTGATGTGGAAAATTTCTCATGTAATTTGATTTTCAATAATTTTTATGAGTTTAAATGATTTTTGAAATTAATTTCAATGAAATAATCCCTCAAAATATTATTCCAGTATTTTAGTTATTCTAAATAATTTTGGCATATTTTTCATAATACCCAAACCTTCTTGATAGAAACTTGTATTTTATATTCGAACCAGAACTTCTGCTTTTTATCTTCCAAATATTTAGATTTAAAAAATTATTTTTCATATAATTGAGGAACTTTTTTTATACTCACAAATTTAAATTGATAACTACCTTTCAATTTACCTTTTTTTAGACCTTATAATCCAAAAATTTCAATATAAGTATAAGCCACATTATAAGCCAATTTTCCTTACATACCTTTACTCTTAATTTTTTTTCATGGAAATTTAAAGTTTGAGTTTGGGGAAGGGTCTTCCATGTGTGTTCTATGGGAATAATTAAATTTTGGGTGGTGTGAAGTGTGTGTCATCATTTTTGATAGTGTAGATAGAGAGATAGAGAATTTTTTGTAATTTATTATTTCATTATTCTTTATTTGTATCATCCAGTTCACAAAAAAATGAAAAATGTAAAAAATAGTGATATGATTGATTTTTTCATTAGAAATAATTCTTTGAATGATATACCTATAAAACATTAGGCGTATGAAGTGTAATTAATTCATTTTATTCATTTTTCTTCTCATCCTCTATGAATATATATATGGATAAAAAAATAAAAACCACTAAAAAAAGGGGAATTAGTATGGAATCCACAATTGTATGAATTTTTTGACTCTAGATTATGTGATAAGAAGGGTTTGTGGTGTAAATTTTTAGGGTAGTTTAGTAAGAACTTTCCTATGTTTCAATTGAATATTAATGTGATTGAATTTGAGTGTACAACCTCCTCTTTTAGTCCTTTCAGTTTTTACATGATTTTACCCACCAACCCTTAGCCATTGAAATCACTCTGAAAAGAGGTTATGATGGGAAATATTTCTTATGTATCATGGTGTGTAAATTTGATAATTTTCACAAGACTATGGTGATATATAAAATTTCCTTATATGATCATAACACACTATTACGTTTCTCTTGAGTAAAGAGTGGCATCAAATTCCATGTGAGGTAAGTTTTTATTAGGATATATATGAATTTTTGAGGTTTAATGAATTTAAATATGAGATATGGAAAATTAAAGGGAATGTTTTTAATATATGATGAATGATGTAATTCCATTTTGGAAAATACCCTTAAAAATTTCTCACTTTTAATTTTGGTGTAATTTTTTATTTGAATATTTTATGGTTGCCTGAGAGTGCGATGGTTATGTGTGGGAGAATGATTAAGATCATAATTTCACATATTTTATTCTATAATACATTGTTTTTAATCCCAATAATGTTTTATTTTATGGGAAATTTTCTCGTTTTTAGATTTTATTAGAAAATTAAATTTAATTCAAAAAATGTACTAATTTTTTATTTTTAACTATTTTTAATTACTTTTATATTTCATCCAGAACATTTTCTATAATAATAAAAATTGTGAAATTATTTTTTAATATTATATACTTGATGGTATATATATAATTTAATAGTACCTTGAGTTGAATCCAAAATTATAAGTCCTAAAAGGAACTTATAATTTATGCCTTTGAATTTGTGCCCATATTTGGAAACTTTCAAAGGTGGACCCATATCTTATAATTAGTGAGAGAAATTGAGTTAAAAATTCATGAAGAGATAGAAAACAGGTTGAGGAATATTTTTCTAAAACTTAGAAATGCATGATTCATCCTCCTTCAGGGCTATAAATTCATGAGAAATAAAATAATAGGAATAGAAAGTGACTTTAAGATATGAATAGTTTATTTATTAATTTGGATGAATATTTTACTAAACATAGCCAAATTAGCTAAACTTTTCTCATTCTATAGAGGATATATATTAGAATTTTTTTAAATAAATTCCAAATACATATATTTAATGGTTAATCCATGTAAAATAATCTAGAGAAATATTTTGGATTGAAAATGATCAACTCTCATGGCTATAAATTTGTAATCACTATCTATTTCAAAGGGTTGGAAATTTTAGTTTTCCATTTTAAGTATCTTAAGAGGGTTTTATTTTTATAAAATAATATTCTAAAAATTATATATATATATATGTTATTATTACTCTCATTTCCCCATTTTTTTTATGTTTCTCTCATTGCTTTCCCTTCTCTACTCCACTAAAAATAGAGAACTAACCTAGTCAATTGTTTGAGAGAGGGACCATTGATTTTAATGAGTTTATTATGCTTTAATTCATTTTATTTATTCAATCATGGGAATTTTAGTGAAGTTTATATTGATTAGTGTGAATTATTACTCTAATTTATCCATCATTTGAGTTCTTTTTCTAATTTAACAATCATCCTTCCCTTCACTATCTAAGTCATGTATACGACAGAGTATAGAATGGGTAGTGATGGTTAGTGAAGATGTCTCATAACTAACTTTTAGAAGATAATTAAACCATATGTAGAGGTCTTGATATGGGGTGATTATAATTCAAATGAGAGGGTTTAGTGTGAAAATTATTAATCATTATATTGAACTGAATATTGATAACTCTTTAATCAAATAATAATTTCAATCACTGTGAACTCCTGAGAATTGATTTCTTATTTCTCTCTTGTAACCTCATTTATTTTTTATTATTTTTATATATAAATATTAAATGAATCTTTTAAACCCCAAAAGTTATATTATTTAGTTTTATAATAGTTATAATATAAATAGTGAAAATATAAATTTAATTCATGTAAGTGTCCGCCACTTGAGATCGACCTTAGATGTTCACTACATTGCATGCTTAGGTAAATATACTTATTAACTGTAGATCAATTAAAAATAATCATGCATCATTGTGGTTGGTTCATGTACATCACAAATGACTTATGGACTATTTTATAAAAGTATAAATATATTCACAACTTGTTTACTTATTTTTCAGTTAGTGATGTGTGTTTTGAACTTAAATTTTACTTTTTAACTAAAAAAACACACTCTAATTCAAACCAGATACACCATGTTTTGTATTGATGTGTAATTTATTTTTATATGTTAAAAATAATTTATATATCATTTTACTAATGTATTAATACAATATGAACATGTTTTCTCAATTTTGAGTATGAGATGTGTGTTTTGAATGAAAAGGTTAATTTTAATTAAAAATACACACTTTTTGTCATACAAATCACACCATGTGTCATATTTATGTGCATTTTATTAATACATGTAAAACAATGTCATGTGGGTCAATTTAAAAAATTAACAATACCATATGATTGTGTTTTCTTGGTATTCTAGGAGTGATGCATTTTTTAACTAAAATGTAACTTTTAAATTAAAAACACACATTTTTAGTCATACTGCACACACCTTGTATCAAATTTACATGTGGTTGATTCTTACACATCAAAAAATATTTATGGATTTTTTTCCAATTGTATCAAGATAATCTGAGCGTGCCTTCCCAATTTTGAGTCAGTGACACATGTTTCTAACTGAAATATCAATTTTAAAATTTATCGATTTTTTTCCAATTGTATCAAGATAATCTGAGTGTGCCTTCCCAATTTTGAGTCAGTGACACATGTTTTTAACTGAAATATCAATTTTAAATAAAAACACACACTTTAAATCATATTGGGAACACTGCATGTCAGACTGATTCATAGTTTGTTACTTTATATAAAAAATGATATATAAATATTTATCCTAATGTATAAAGAAAATTTTATTATGTTTTCTTAGTTTAAATCATGTGGCACATGTTTTGATCTAAAATGTTACCTTTAAATAGAAAATGTAATCTTTAAGTCTTATCAAGCACACCATGTGTTGGATTGATATGTGGTTGATTTATACACATCAAAAATGATATATGTATCATTTTATTAAAGTGAAGAAAGATAATATGAGATTATTTACTTGATTTTGATTATGTGATGTGTGTTTTTTATTAAAACATGGATTTAAAATAAGAATATTCACTTTGAGTCATACTTGGAACACATTGTGTTAGATTGATGTGAATTATATCTTAAAAATTAAAAAATTATTTATATATAATTTTCAAAAAGTATAAATATAATTTGAGAATATTTTCTCAGTTATGTGATGTAATTTTGAACTAAAATTTAGATTTTAAATACACACTTTTAGTAAAACTAGAAAAACCATATGTCATATAGATGTTTGGTTGATTCTTATATTTCAAAAATGATATATGTATTATTTTAACAATGTATCAAGAAAAATGAAAAAAAATTTCTTAGTTCTGAGCATGTGATGCTCATTTTGAACTAAAATGTAAATTTTAAACTAAAAACACACACTTTTAGGAATACAGGTCACACCATGTGTTAGATGAACATGAGGACGATTCCTACAAGTCAAATATATTATGTTTATTTATTATTAAAATACAATTATGACTTGATAAAATTTTATTAAAAGGTTATGGACCTATAATAGAATTCATTCCATAACCAATAAACATAAAAAAATCAAATAAAGAACAAACAAATCTATAGAGAGAAAAAACAATACCTGAGTGCATCATCCTTGTCAAAGAATTAGAAGTGAATTTATTTTTTAATAATAATTTTGTGCCTATAGAGAGAATAAAAAGCCTCCATACAATGTTTAGGGTTCTTATTGAAGTCTAACATCATTTCCCCTTCATAAACCCACTTCATGTAAACTATTCATTTTCCCTTTGTAATTCATGGTTCTTATCCATGGAAATGATTTTAGTCTTTAAGAAGGATCCTAAAATCTATATGGAGGCTTTTTTATTTTGATCATAGGAACAAAATACTTATAGAGAAATCAGTAATAATTTATCTCTTTATGATCTATGTGAAAATTAAACAAAAAAGTCATAGATAAAAATGACAATAAAAATAAATACATAAGAAGTGGATAAAATTATAAAAAATTAACTGAATAAGCAGGAAGAAATAAAATCTTGAAACATTTTGACACCAGGTGTCCTTCCCACTCATTTCTAAATAAATCTACTTCATATTTTGAATAAGAGGACTAAAGACTACCCTAGTAGTAATGAAAAAATATAAATAATTAGAAAATTGGTAAATATTTTAAATGATATTACCATTATCATCTGAAATACCTCTTTAGGTATGCTATTTCATTGATGGAATATAATATCTTTATAAATATTCAAACATAATAACTACAATTTTTGTCAATTTTTTCTTTTAGATACTACAGAAACATTGAGAAAATTAAGAAATTTGTTTTGATATATGTTTTAATAGTGAAATATTATTACATATAACCTAATAAATACCCATTTAAAGAAATATATAGGATTTTTATGCTCACTAACCACCCTCATAAGAAGATTTTGATAATATTCAAACATCAATTTATTATAAAAAAATATCATTAAAATATAATATAAAACATATAATTTTATGTTTATTTTTTAAATGTTGAATATATTGCATCATAAATTGAAAAAGGCCATTATGTGTGGATGATTTATTGTATATCCTAATTTTTAATCTAAAAAATAAATCTTTGGATTATATAGGTTTATTATAATTAACAACCACTACTTCTTAACAAAACAAAAAGGAATAAGTAATGAAAGAAATTAAAATGTATTTTAAAGGATTTTATTGTAGTGTTTTACCCCAATATTGTGGGTATTAAGAAGAGTATTTCATTTAACATTTTATTTTAAAACATTTCACCAAGTTGATCCATTATTATTGATATTTTATTTTCTTATAATGAACCTTCTTGTGAAGAAGTGGTGTGAGGATTAATGATCCCAAATTTTTTTATAGGGGTTTCCATTCACATGGTACTAATATATATTCCAATAATATATATGAATAATATTTAACTATAATTAAAATACTATATCAACTATTGGGGAAAATTATGAAAACACACCCCATGTTTACATTCACAATAGAGACTAATAGCCATTGATGCTTGAGATTTCATTCACATTCACAATACCAATATTGTCTATAATGACCTCTCCATACATTTATTCTTAAAAATAAATGAATATAATATTATTATCTTTGAAAATTTTATCTGTATGAAGTTATTATGTTTGTAAATTTTGTGGTTGAATTGGCAGGATAAAGGTACTCTCTGAAGGTCTTTTTGAATTATTGGTTGATCCATTAGATTGTTTTGATTCAACTTTCTATTTCCACTTCCTTTTATTATTTTGTACTAACATTACATAGTACATAATTTTTTTATTTATTTTGAATTGATTTTATAAAAATGAATTGGAAAGGACACACACCATTATTGTCATGTATTTTTAAAATATTAAATATCCATGCTATGAATATTCCAATTTAATGTTAGATCATGTGAACATATAAAATATAAAGTGGAATAGGTAGCTAAGTTCTTGACTCATGATATTCATGAATCCCTATTGTCACCTGATCCTTATGAAGTTCTTTATTATATAGAACATATCCTTTAATATTTTACATTATACCCCTTGCAACAAGGGGGTGGGTGAGTGATAATTGATATAAATCACAATCAATATAAACTTGAAGTTTTTTATAATGGTTGTATCACTAGTTGTTTGATTCAAATTTAAAAATAATTATTATGAATAAATTTATTATATCAAGAAAATGGGAACTTTATGGGGAACAACTAACCCCAAAGACATGGGGTGTCTCTTCATGTACTGGTTATTGAGTTGTTTTTTCTTTTTCTTAACAACTTCATATTAACTATTCAATAAAATAAGACTACCAACTAACTTTTTTCATTTAGAGATTCTTTCTGATCCTCCATACATTTAATTCTCTCATTGGTTTCCCCTTATGAATCAGTTTTCTCAAATTATATTTTTGGATACAATCCAAAACCCTCAACTCTAATGAAACCTTATTTTTTTAACTACTTCAAGGCCATTCAAGGTATATATTTATTGTGTACAATTTATGATGATTATTGTGTATAAAATGTATAAAAAATACAGAAAAATAATTATTCCTTATTATATAATACCTATTTAAATTAGAATTAATTTTTATTATGTCATAATTACCCATGATTATCATACTCTTTTTGTGTTTTCATCTAATAATATTGCCTCTTTATATATATGACCCTCTTTCCATTTCACATGATGTTGGATGGTAGTATCTTTGAATTTTGATTCATTAATGTATATATATATATAATGGAACATTATTATATTGCTGTTTTAGATCACATAAAAGTATTAATAAAGATATGAAATACATATATTTTTTTTCAAATGATGCATACCCCTTCCTTGCATTACAATAAGAGTAAATTGGTTTTACTGAACTCCGATTATTTTAAACACTCAATTACTATTTAATTAATAAAAAATTCTCCATAAAAGTAATTAATACACATATTTCTAAGTAAAATATCACCACTCACAATATAATTGAAATGATTCCTCTTTATGATGACTAATATATTTATTACATGTTTCTTTGTTTTATCATGAATGAATTTATCTATGTTGGGTGGGGATTTACCTTCCCTTTAGTATCTCTGAGACGATGCTTCATAATAATTGTATGAAGGATCTATGAGCCTTTATAATGACTATTAATACCAATTTAATTTCATAGTAATTAAATATAAAGGAACTATGTTTGGGATAATGAATAGTAAATCAAAGTTTCATTATTTTATTATATAGTAGAATAGAGAAAATATATCATAATTTTACTCTATCATATTCCAAAATTAGTGTCTTCATTATAAGAACAACATTGTTCTTTTAATCTACATCAATAGACATGTGTATTCAATTAGTGGCCTCAATGTAAATAATGAAAATAGACTTTTGTGGGTTAATAGGTTGGGTCCATGCATTCCATATAACCTTTAATTTTATCAATTTCTTCTCACCTTTATAATTTTGGTTAAAACTAATATTCTATGATGCTTATAGATTTTATTAGCTACATGTTGTTCACCATCTAAAATTTCATCAATTTCAACATTTTCAATATGTTCCTTCTTAGTGTTTGTAGTGTCATCATGTGGGGAGATCATTATCTAAAAAATTAGTTAAAAAATTAATTCATATTATGTAAATGTAGTAGTAAACACATAATATTTTGAGGAAAAATATTAAATATTAGAAAAAAAATTAACTTATTCATTGAACTCCCTTTTTTGAGGTTGAAGGTATTTGGCCCCTCAATCGAGTATCTAAATCCCCTCTTTATTGTCATGTCTGAAACACAAGACCACATCTACATTGAGTCCATCAAGAAATTATTATGACATCCCAATGAAAGGGTTAAACTCAATTGAATTGAAATATGAACCTATAGTTGTTTCAGTAGATAAAAAAATAATTGAACACTTAATGTTTATTGGATCCAAGATATAAAATAATTTTACTACCTATGATACAATTATGAAGGGTTCATTCTTATACCCTTCCTTACTAAAATCCACTTTTATGAATCCAAATACTTTAATTTTAATAGTAATCCTGTAATCAACCCATTTACATTAAAAAATGGTAGGTGTAATGTTATATAATATAACACTCATATTTATTTGGAAATGATAAAGTATGTTGCATTCATGTAAATTAAGTTTCTGCCCTTGGTACCAGATACATATATCACTTTCTCTAAAAGACTAAACCCACTAATTCACATGAAAATGAATTCATAATTTTCATTTTTATATAATTTTAACCATTAATTACATAACCATTATAATATAATACATGAACACTTGATCCCCTAGCTATACATCAACTCAGTTTTGAAATTGAATTCAGATTTGCAGATGGATCCTTAAAAATATGGTCTCAAAACCACCTAATAAATTTCCATTTATGTGTATTTGATATCCATAATTCAACCCTTGATGAATTCCAATGAATAATAATTTGTTTATGGGGTTCAACATATAGTGAAAACATTAATATCTTATGTAAAATGTAAAGGTGAGTTATATCTTGTTCTATATTAGTACCTACAACAACATATATTCTAAAAATTCCATCACCCACAAGGTGCCCATTGTGATGAGATTTTGGGAGATCGATAATATCCACATTAGATAGGTAGTCATTAAATATTTCAAAGGCCTCCTAAAAAATATATCAGTTTATAATACAAAGTTATGGATAACTTCAAATTTTGATGTACCCCTTCAAAATTATTATATACCATTTAATGTGGGTACATCCATCCATAATGTATAGAACCACATAGTTATATATCTTTAACCAAGTAAAAAAATTTAATTAACTATTATATCAATGAAAAATGATGAGGAGAACATATACAATTCACTTAATATGATAATAATTTCCTTTTCTATAGTAAGAAAAATTTCTTGGCCTTTAACAATACTGCATATAGTTTCAAAAGAGAAACAAAAATTGGTTAATCCGTGTTAGGTATTTTTAGGAAAAATTCATTAAAAAGACACATTTTTTAAATCTTACATCAAAACATGATAATCAGGTAATTTTAGGAACTTTGAATTCATATCATTCTTCGGTATGATATTATTCATATTTGATAAATAACACTTTGAAAATTTTATATCATTTAAGAAGTTGCAAAACTAATATATTCCTCTCATGGATAGTGCGTAATATTTTAGAGGAAGAAAAGTCCACCATTCACCCTTTACGGGTTCCAACTCTTCACTTATCCCCATGTAATTATGTTAAACCTAAAATTAGTGTCATATTTTGTTTTTTAGGCACATTTAGAAAATTTCCAATGGAACTATCACATATATTCTTTTCAACATGAATAACATCAAGAAAATTTATAATGTACAAAAAATTCAAGAAAGGTAATTCAAAAAAAAGATAATATAGTTTTATAAATCATTTTTATAATATATTGTAATTTTTTTACAAAAAAATGGTGAAATTATACTTTACAGTCACAAACTATTGGTCACATGTTAGTGAAGATGGTGTTACACCCTATTCTGAATTACCATCCAATGATGTAGTCCCGAATCAGTATTTATGTTTTTAAGGGTAAAAATTTGTGATCTTGTATAAACAATGTCTATAAGGAATGTTTCAACCTAATTGAGTGTGTAACTTCTTCAAAAATGGGAATCCCTATAATTCCTTTAATTCCATATCATGATAGATTTCCATAAGATTGAAATTCCTTTATCATCATATACAACATGAATCTCAATATGAAATATACAATGCTATAATAATCCTACAATGTTACTCCTGAATCCCACATTAATTTTATATCTTCATTCAATGGAGAAAAGAAAACATCAATTTCATTACCTAGTTGTTTGAGTACTAATATAAATAGAGTCAACGTAATTTATTTTACCTTCATGCATAACTGTGGTGGTAAGTTTAAATTTACAAAAATAACTAAATATGTACTTTGTGTTATAACTTCTATACCCAAAGGATTCATTCCATCTATAGATAGCGTAAAACATAGATTTCCTAGCTTGTTTTAAAGTTCAAGTGATTCCTGATAAATTTTCTTCTACTGTGGAGAGTTTGTTGAGTAATGAAGTTCCCCAACTTACCTTTATTTTCTCTAACTAATAAGCATAAATAAGGATAATTTTATGAGCGCTTCATCTAGAGTTGATGAATACTAGTGAAAAAAATAAAAAATAAATAAATTACTAATCCTATAAAAATGAATATTAAAAATTAAAAAATTACTTTATATTTTAATAAATAAATATTAAAAATAAATAAACTATAAATTTTTAAAAAATAAATAAACAATATTAATTATAATAAATTTATTAATAAATGTGATAATATTATGATAAATGTATTAATACGATGATATATTTATTTAAAGTATACTTAATTTTTTTATTAATTAATTTATTAATAGTATAATAAATGTTTTATTCATAAATATATTAATATTTTAATAAAAGATATGAATAAAAGTACCAATATTATAATAAATCACAAGTTACAAAATTAATTTATGATATGAATTAATAAATATATAACACGAATAAATATAATCAATTATTAACTACATTTAAAAAATTTAATTTTTATTTAAAATATTATTAACTATATAAACTAATAAATATTTTTTAAAAATATATCATTAGTAAATGTATAAATAGAAATATCATATATAAATGTTTTCCAAAATATATAATTAATTATAGAACTATAAAATTAAATATAATAATCTTAATTTTTAATAATTAATTATTAAATTATAGGGGACAACAAGACTACAAACAATATTTAAATTTTTTAATTATGATTAAAAATATTATTATTTATATAAATATATAAATATTTATATGTGTTTATTTGTGATATATTGGTGCACCAACACATACCCATGTCTATCCAGTTACTACATACATGCACATACACATATAAAAATACACATATAGACACCTACATAAGCACACACAAACATGAATACATATACACATATATACACACACACATACACATGCATACACATGTCTATATACATAGATATACAATATACACATAGTTACACAGACACATGAACACAACATAATCAAACATACATACACATACAAAGTATTAACCCCTCAATATTATTTAAACTCACATAATTATAAATATATTTTTATTTATATAAACACACACATAAATATAAATATGTGTGTGTGTAGTTTTTCAATATATATATATATAAATATATATATAAATATATATAAATATATATAATCATAAACATAAATATAAATATATATGTATATGTATATTATTTATAAATTATATAATATGAATATAAAATCTGAATTTAAATAAGAATATATATATGTGTGTGTGTGTAATATAAAATTATATAATTTGAGTTTAAATATATTATAAAAAAAGTATATATGATTTAAAACATATATAAATTTTATTTATATAAATATAAATATTTTTATTGTTATATAAATCATATCTAATATCATATAAATTTGTATAAATAAAATATGGTGTCCTTTATCAGTGCTAAAAAAATTGATGATAAAGTTACCCTTTATCAGCACTAAGAAAACTACTGATAAAGTATCTATTTATGAGTTATTTTTGTTAGTGCTGATAAAAGTCTATACTTTATCAGTTTTTAGCACTGATAAAGGGAGGTGCTAAATATAATTGATTCTATAGTAGTGAAAAGTCAATTTATGACTTTTTTTTACAATTATAATATTCGACAAAAATGGTATGCAGAATAATTACAATGTTAGATTCTCTCTCTTCAATACATGAGAATAACGAATAAAAACAGTTCATTTTTACTTGTCTTTCTTCAACGAGTCTTTAAGACACTGGAATGATTGAATCATTCTCTCTCTTTGTGACACTATCTTCATGTATGCATATTTCATGTGACATGCATGACATTGTTTAACATGTTTTCTTTCTTTATTGAAAAAACAAAAATCTCCTTTGTATAACAAATAGTATGTGAATATATCTCACTATTTTCATTTGAAGCTTTCATTATAAGCTAATATATTGTATGTCCTTCATGCATGTATAAACATGAAAATAAAATTCTCTTATATCATGTACAGTGTTCTCATACTCCTCTTTGTAAACATATGAATGTGGTTTCTATTTCTTCTCAAACATCATCATGTAAGATTATGTACATGGATTCTCTTTGACTTTGTGAAACACTTACATGTGTGGAACTGCCTCATATGAAATTCATGAACCCTAGAGCTTGTAGAACATCTCATGCCCATGTAGAAAAATCCTATGTGAAGGATATAGTTTTAATTATCATATGAAATTGATGTTTTTATTTATTTCTTTACATATTGTACATTTACATGTATTAAATATTATGTGACTTATTTATTTTATGCTCAAATATCAGTACAAGACTAGTTTTATTGGGTATTTGGGTGGGCCTGGCATTTTGGGCATATTCCTTCAAAAACCTCTTATTTCTCTAGCCCACATATATTTTACCTAGTCACCTCAGTGATCCATTATGGGGATTACCCTCACATATGATTAAATATATCACCCTTTCCTTCTCATCTATTTACCTATAACACATCATTCACTTGATCCGTTCAACCTTTCCACGTGACCTTTCCTAGTAAACTTTAGTCGTTTTATTTCCTATTCCTATTAGGGGAATTTATCACCATTGTAGGGTGTCCCTTCATCTCTTTTAAATATTTCAGATCCCCAATAAAATTTCTATCATTTTTAGAGAGAAACCCTAGATCATCTGATGATTTTATTTAGTGGATCATTGAAATATGGTATGACATCCTTCCATTGATGTTTCTTCAAGAAGAAGAGATGTGACTGATCCATTCCTAGTGTTTTCTAGTAGAGATTCAGATCATGTTCACCTTTTGTGAATGATTTTGTTTTAGTTTTTTTCTAGAACCAACTTTTGTATAATTTATGATAACCTATATTCATAGTCTTGAATATTAATAAACTACTTATCAAATCATTATTATTCTTCTATGTAACATAGTTTGTGATAATGTTCTAAGAGTAGTTGTTGCACTAAAAGTCCATAGCAGTTCCCTGCTATGATGGGAACCCAGAAGTGATATGACACTATTCTTAAATATATGTTCTATATCTAAATGATATAATTTAAGGGACAAAAATGATATAGGTTATCAATGGTGGAGACTCATAGGACTTTAAGTCATCTTATCATGGTGTACGCCCTTGGTAATATCTAGTGTAAGATATTATGAGAATGAGACCTGCTATTAGAAAATCCACATTTAATGTGTCTTTGGATGTTCCTATCTCTGTATGTGTGTATTGTTCCTTATACATTACGATTATTATTAATGAGTATTATGAGTCACAAACTTTGATGTATTAACCAAAACTACAATGATACATGTTCACGATGAGGTAAGATACATTGGGTGCATCATGATTAATATTACATTAAAGAATAATATGAGAAAATATTTTTCCCCCTCTGTTCTTTAATTAAAGTTGATATATTATGCCCTTTTATGGAACTGATATAGCCTAAATAAATACATGTCCATGGTGTTCAATAGGAAATTTCATTTTTTGGGAAGTTAAAGAAAGAGACATTGAGCACATAGGTTTATAGAACTAACAAGAAACCCACTTGATTAGATATATCATGATAAAGGGATTATATTAGATAATAAACATCAATATGAGGTATTATATCATTTTGATATTAACTTATTTTTCTATGGGTGCCTTTATATGTTGATAGATGTTAACCTTATACTTTAGGATGCTTTGCCTAATTCCACTGAGAAAGAGGCATAGAGGGTAACACATTAAGTGAGTAGAGACCCATTTTTTTCCTTGTAAGACTTTGGAATATTTCAGTATATATTTTTAGAGCTAGGCGCAGAGATGGTGTGAAATTCCAAGTCCTGATGTTCCTAGAATTAATTTTATAAAAATATTAAGTATATTTTATACCATGCATGTGTAGGAAATGGGATAAATCTTAATCAATAGTCCTGATCAGAAATACAAGGGCATGGTTGAGTCTAGAACATGGTGTTTACCCTAGGTAGGATATGACTTTTTTCAGCGTGGGAATTTTATGGAAAAGTCACCAAGGGCATAAAAGTAAATAGAATAATTAAATTAAATTATTTTATCTTGGATTTCATATAGAATAACTTTTTAACATGGACTCAGATTGGAAATCTGAAACTGCCATTGAGTTCATAATGGGGTGTTTTCCCTTAGCACAACCTAAAGTGAGAGGGTGTGGGATGTTCAGATCCTGCAACCATTGGCAGGTGTTTTATATAAATATATGTTTATGGAATTGAGTTAGGGTTGGATCATAAAACTCCCAACAGTGTTAATATTGATCCCTTCCTCATTCAGTGAATCAACATTGGATCCTTGACAGATCAAAGAGGTTCTGTAGATCTGTGTAGATCAGAGCGTGACGAACACAACGATTATTGGTGGGTGTGATCAAGAATGACGAATAGATCTGAATCCAGGTAGGATTATTTCTTTTGGATTATGTATCACTGATTAATATTCTTGAATTATATATTTGTTTCATTATTGATTTTTCTCTTTTGAACATCAATGGTGATCACTAAACTAACACTGCCATCGATTGATCCCCCTTTTCTTCATTTTTTTAGGCGTTCTTCATCATTTACTTTTTGTTATGATGAAACAATCATGAATCATCGAGTGGGGCATGAATCTGTGAATATCTCAACCCAATGATTCAAAATATACGCTCTTTTATTCATTTTGAGTTGAATCAGAGGTGGTAAGACATGCCGAAGTAGGTGGCGACATGGGTAAGGCGAGGGCCGGGTCTGGCGAGGGTGAGACCCTGATGAGGCGGTAGGCAATACATGGTGTTCAAGGTGGCCGGTGGAGGCAATGGGCAATGGTGGAGGCACAACAAGGTGTATATCCGGTGATAAGGGTAGTGCAGACAGGCGGTTGGGCGGTACCATAGGGCGACGATGCCGCGGGACGGTGATGCCGTGGGACAGCAGTGTCACGGGACGACAAACGGTGGGTCACGGGGCGTGACCCAAGGTGATGACACCCACCATAGAACATGGATAATGATCATCCATGTTGACATGGTGATCATGAATGGGCCAGGACAGATCGGGTCGAGCCAGAGAAGGCTGAGTGGGCTGGGCGGGCTAGCCTAGTTATAACAACTCTGCTCTTTATTACACACTTAAACATGATTTATTACATAAAAATATTTACTTGATACAACATAGATTATTGAGAGGTATAGTTTCTTTAGGGATTAGGAACATTACATAACAACTTAAAACATAAAACACAACATCTTTATTGAAAACTTCTTTTACATGACCACACACATTCTTTTTCACTTAGCATTGTATGGGATAACCTGAGGACATGCATAAGAAAAAAGTGATCTATAAATCCCAGTAAGGGAGTAAACTAGAAATAACATGAAAAATACAGTACATGTTAGGGAATAGGAATATCAATGGAGTATATGAGATACATGAACATAGAGGCATGATACAACATGATTATCATAACATGGAAATGTGGGAATAACACTTAACATGGTATTAGTATGGGACAAGGCTCATTGCACATGGATTATGAGTAAACCCTCATTGAACATGAATTATCATGAGTAAAACCTCATTACACTTGATTTATAATGATACTAATCTCTACCCAATGCATTGGAGCTCTATCAGGGTGCACCCTTCTTAATCATTTCATTTCATGCATAAGTGTGCCACATGGATCATATAACATGGATTTATTAAACATAATCATTTATTCCATGATAAAGGAATGTGTAATTTATACATGAAAATATATAATAAATAAGTAAATGTTCATAAAGGTGAATACCCTTGATAGAGAAGTGGGCATGGTATTCACTACATAATGACTTTGGATTGGAAAAACGCAGTGTAATTTCGGCAGCATAACGACATGTCATAAAAACTCATAAAAATAGTTGATGAGAGAGAAATGGGTGTATCATCATATGTAAATGAAATTTAAAATAATGGGGTAATATAGATACATTTACCAACATATTTAATAGAATTTAGATTCATAATACAAAATATTTTCTTGAATGTAAATGAGAAGAGAGAAATCCCTTACGGAATTTCGGCATGGTAAGAAGTGTACATGGGAGGCATTAATGAGAGAGAAAGGGGTATATAATCATTAAAAAATAATAAGGGAAGTATGTGGGAGGTTTTAAATCATACCCCAACATTTTTAATTGAAAATACAAGGGTATACCAACATAAAGAAACTTGGATAAAAAAATGAGAGAGGAAGAAATCCCTTACGGAATTTTGGCATGGTAACAAGTGTACATGAGTAGAATTAATGAGAGATAAAGGGGTTTATTATAATTCAAACATAAGGAGGAAAGTATGGGGGAGGTTAAAAATCATACCCCAATATTTTTAATTGAAATTAAAATGGAATAACAACATAAATAAAGTTGGAAAAAATGAGAAAGGAAGAAATCCCTTACTTGGAAGTGTGATACCAAAGGATTGGGAGGGGCTTGATAGAGGCTTATTGGGGGCTTGGGGCTCCTTTGAAGGATTTTAGAGAGAGGAGGTCAGATATTGGTTGAGCTCAAAAGTCTTTGAGTGAAGAGGAAGTGAGAGCTTGGGTGGGTTTATATAGGAAAAGAGAGGGAATTATTTATTATTTTGGTTTTGGCCACCACACATTAAACTAATAAAAACCACAAACCAACCCATAGTTTCTGCCCATGATTTTTGCGAAAACGGAGTGGAAAAAATTATTTTTTAAGTCCAATGTACTAAATTCTTAAAATATAAGGCTTGCTTATGTGGAGGTGAGTTACACTCTCAAGTAAATCAATTTAAAAGTTAAAATGTTTTATAAGTCTTTAAGGGTCCACTAAAGCTTTGTAAAATAAATAAAACAAACATAAAATAACATTATTTTATTGTTAAAACATATATTGTCCAAAAATTCCATTTATATTATTTTATTATATCACTATTGGGACATTATGATTTCATAAAACACATTATACAATTAAACGGTATTTAATTTTTACCCACAAATTTGACTATCTTAGAAAATTATGAAAAATTCACTATTGGATAATTTTGAAATCCTAATTCAAAAAATAATATTCATTTTATCTAAATAATTTTATAAATATGTGAATTTTTACTTTTAAAATAAAAACTGATATTTATAAAAAAATTCATGGGTTTTGACAAAAACAGCTTTAAAACCTTAATAAAAATCACAATTGTATTCATAAAGATCATTTATATTTAATAAATATTAATTTAGTAATAATATTTTATTAAAATATTATATAATTCAAAAATTTATTAATTCATCAAAATAGATTTATTAATTGCATATTAACTAAAAGTACTATTTGTGCTTTAAGAACTATTTACAAAGTAACAATAATAAAATGAATGTATATTCTTTATTATCTATAAAAATAATTCACATAATCATAGTGCTAAGGCCTTATTACATAACCCCTTATAACACCCACATATGACCTAAGGGTAATGTGTGCAATGGTGACAGACTTTTGGGGTGACTTGGATAACATCGCTCGGGTGGTAATCTCTATCAACTTCCACTTCTCCCATAGGCGGTTCCATTCGATATTAAAGTGTTTAAGTTTAGCTTGGTCTTGGTCAAGAGCGAAGCCCAATGAGGCTGCCTCCTTTACGAGCTCCAACAAATGGGCTTCGTACAGAGCAATTCTACTGGATGAGGCCTCACTTCCATTGTATGAGTAAATTGGATTTTTTAAAGGCCTATATTTATACTAATCACGTGATCACTTTTCAACGGCTATATTAGCAATGGTCACAATTCTTAATGGTATTTTTAAATCCAAAATCATAAAACCAAAGAAGTTTATATGTTATATAACCATTTTATATAATAATACATTTAATTAGATCAAGAATAAATTTCATTGATAAATGTTTGGGTCGTTACAATCTTCCCCCTTAAGAAATTTTTCCCTCTAAAATTTCTTTTCCCACACTAAAACAGATGAGGGTAACTCTACTTCATCACTTCCTCTAATTCCCACATTACTTCTTCAAAATTGTGGTTTCTCTACAACACTTTGAAAAGGGGCATTGTCTTATTTCGTATAACTTTTTCCCTAAGATCTGAGATCTTCACTAACTTCTATTCATAGGAATGGTCATTATCCAATGATACCACCTCTGGATTGAGTACATGCAATGGGTCAGGTATGAAATTCCTCAAGAGTGATACATGGAATACATCATGTACTTGAGACAAGTTTGGTGGGAGTTTTAGTCTACAGGGCACTAATCCAATGTGATCAAGGATCACAAAAGGACCAATGTACCTTGGACTTAGCTTTCCCTTATTCCCAAATCTCACAAATCTCTTCCACAGTGATATGTTGAGGAATACCACATCTCCAACATCAAACTATAGGTATCGTCAATGATTATTAGCATAGCTCTGTTGTCAACTCTGAGTATCTTTAATGTGATGATGGGTGGTTTTAACCTTATCCACCATTTCTTTGAACATTTCTAGAACTAGGAGTTTTCACTCCCCAACTTCATCCTAACATGCCAGTGTCCTGCACCACTTCCCATAAAGGGCTTCATAAAGAGATATTCAGATACTTGAGTGGAAACTATTGTTTTAGGAGAACTCAACTAGAGGAATATGTTGATCTCATCATCCTTTAAAGTCCATTGAGCATGCTCTCAAAATTTCCTCAAGTTTTTGGATAGTCCACTCATATTGGCCATCGGTTTGAGGATGATAATTCATACTAAAGTTTAGCTCAATATTCAAATAATGTTGAAGACTATTCCAAAACATAGAGGTGAATCTTGGATCTCTATCGGATACAATAGATAGTGGTACTCTATGCATCCTTACCACATCTCTGATGTATATCCATGCCAGTTTATCCAATGAGAAATCCTCCTAAATTTGAATGAAGAGTGCAGTCTTTATAAGATGGTCCAAAAAAAACCAAATATCATTGCTTCCTTTGGATGTATTCAGAAGTCCGATGACAAAGTCCATGGTGATCTTCTTCTATTTCCATGATGGTATGGGTAATGGTTTCATCATCCCCTTATAATTCTGCCTCTCAGCCTTCACTTGTTGAAAAACCAGACACTTTGATGTATACTCAGTGATCTCCTTCTTCATGTTATCCCACCAATAATGCTCTTGGATATCTCGATACATTTTTGTGTTTCCTGGGTAAATAGAGAAATTTGAACTATGTGCATCATCTAAAAGTTTTTTCTTTAACTCCAGATTTGATAGAACACATTGTATTGAACCAAATCTCACAATTCCTTCTTCATTAACATTGAAATCTGAGGATTTCCCTTTTCTGATAGTTTTGACTTTCTTCTAAATTCCCACATCATCCTTTTGAGCATCATTTAACCTTTACAAAAGAGATGGTTGAGAAATAATTTTTGAAAGGATTGATGATGTTTCCTTCTTTATGATTCCCATGTACATCTTCATCAAATCTAAGATGATTGGATCCTTTTCAATTCTCATCAATGATAGAATTTCTTGGTAATTTCGACTTAGAGAATCTTCCACCTTGTACGCTTTACCAGGGTGGTAATGGATTGAGTAGTCATAGTATTTGATCAGCTCTAACCATATTCATTTGTGTATATTCAACTCTTTCTGTGTGAATATATACTTGAGGGTTTTGTGATTTTTTTATATTTCACACTTCTTCCCAAATAAGTAATGTTGCAAAATATTCAAAGTGAAGATTACTACATCCAACTATAGATCATGTGTTGGATAGTTTTTCTCATGAAATTTCAATTTCCATGAAGCATAGGCAATTAATTTTTCATTTTTCATTTTTCATCAACACACATCCCAGACCCTTCTTCGAAGCATCACTAAATACCACAAAAAGTTCTCCACTTGTAGATAATGTGAGAACATGAATAGTGATAAGACTCCCTTTCAACTCCTTGAAGATCTCTTTTCATTCATCACTCCAATAAAAATTTACTCCCTTCCGAGTTAGCTTGGTAATAGGGTTTGAAAATCATGATAAATTTCTCACAAAACAGTGATAATATCTAGCTAACCCCAGGAAGCTACGGATATCCATTACCAATGTTAGCCTCATCCATCCCTCAATTATAGCTATTTTGGAGGGATCCATAGATATCCCATTTCTTGTGATGATATGACCCAAGAATGAGACATCCTTCAACTAGAACTCACACTTGCTGTACTTTGCACATATTTTTTTACTTTCGCAAGGTCTCTAGTCCAATACTTAGATGCTCCTCATGATCCTCCTTAGTTTTGGAGTATATTAGAATATCATCTATAAATATTAACACAAATTTGTCGAGGTAATATCTAAAGACTCTATTCATCAATTCCATAAATATTTCTAGAGAATTATTGAGTCCAAAAGGCATTACTATGAATTCATAGTGCCTATATCTTATTCGAAAAGCAGTCTTTGGGATATCCTCCTTCTTCAACCTTACTTGGTAATATCCTAACCGTAAATCAACCTTGGAGAAGTATTGTGCTCCACACAGCTGATCGAACAAGTCATCAATTCGTGGTAGAGGATACTTGTTCTTTATCATGATTTTTTTGAGCTCACGATAATCAATGCAAAGGCGCATTAACCCATCCTTCTTCTTGACAAAGAGGACTGATGCACCCCATGGTGAAGCACTTGGGCATATAAACCCTTTATCCCGATTCTCCTATAGTTCTTTATTCAACTATTTAAGCTCTACAACAGTCATTCTATACAGAGTCTTGGATATTGGAAATGTCCCAAGTATAAGATCAATTGAGAATTCAACATCTCTTCTAGGAGGAAGACCAGGAAATTCCTTGAGAAACACTTCAGGGAATTCCCTCATAATAGACATGTCTTCAAGGATGGTTTCTTCCTTAGAATCAATCATCTAATCTGGATACACATGCTCATAGGGTAGTAATATCCACTCTTGAGATGATGACGCTAAGGAAGATTCATCATCCTCCTTGCACTTGTACAAAATCGGGGTCGATTCTCCATATGAAGAGTTATTTCCCTCTCACAGAAATTTATGTTGGCTCTATATAGAGAAAGCCAATCCATTCCAAGAATTGCATCAAATTCTCCCAGAGGGAGTATGAAGAGGTTCACTGGGAAGTTCAATCCACAAATTGTGATAGGGGAGGAGTTATATTCATGGGTTGCAATGATTTCCCCATTTTCCTTTCTCACCGACATATTTACCTCCATGATTTGTGGTGGTGTTGGGATTGTTCTACTAAACTTTAGAGATATAAAAGAATACATAGAACCATAATAAAAAAGAATGTTCGCTATCCTTGAATGAAAAACTAGCGTACCTATCACCACTTGGTTGTCGAGGTTCACTTCAGTGGTAGTGATGGAAAAAGCTCGCCCTTGCTGCCCTGGAGGTTTGTGGTTGCCTCCGAAAACCCTTTTCTTAGGGCCCTGGTTTGCAAAGTTCCTTGGTTATTTGAATTTGAAGTAATGAACAATGCGATGAGGGTTGAAAGGAGTGTTCCTATCCTCTATTGAAGTTGTGGGTTTTTCTTCCCAATAGTTAATTATTAGGTTCCCTTATGTTCTACACCTAAAGCATTTCCTCACCCCCTAAAAAAAATTTACAGGGTTCTTCTTTCTGCACCTTTTTCAAGTGGGGTGCTGGATTTTATTAGCACAATTGGATTTATCCATCAGACTTCTAGAATTGAAGTTCACCTTATGCTTCTTATCCCCGTGATACCCCTCAGATTTTATTATCTCCATTTCAACTTTGAGGGAACATCATAAAATCTCCTCACAGTTCTCAAAGTCACAGATCGCTAAGTATTTCCATAGGCTAGATTTTATCCCACCAAAGAAGCGGTCAACCTTGCATTTAGGGGTAACAACAAAGATGGAGGTGTATCGTTCCAGCCTTTTAAAGTTTTCTTCATATGCTCTGATAGATTTTTCATCTTTTTTCTTGAGGGAAATGAATTCCCTTTCCATCCTAAGTCAGATGGTGTGAGGAAAATATTTGTCGATTTTTTTTCCATAAATCCTTCCATTCCAACGCCTCAATCTCATCCTCAGGATTTGTATTTTTTATCAATGTCCTCCATTGATCCGATTCACCCTCCATACAATAAGCAGCCATAAGAACCTTCTCTTTCTCAGAATATTTAAGGATGGAGAAGATATTTTCAATGGATTTGATCCATTGTTCGACAATTGAGGGATTAGATGATCCATTAAAATTATGAGGCCTTGTCTCATGAAGCACTCGATTGCGAATTGTTCTTTCTTGGGGGGGGGTTGAATATTCCTCTTGGCCTATTTTTATATTCAAATCATAAGTTAACTGAGAGAGTATGATGACAAAGTTTTCTATTCCCGCTCCCATCAGATTATGCATCTCATTAGAACAGTCGCCACCTTGATCTTCGTATTGGTTGTTAGCCTGAGTCATCCTATTACCGGTTATTGGTTGGAATAAAAGGAAAGTTATGGGTAACACATAAAGGGTAATACAAATACAAAAACAGAAAACTTATAAATTACTTTTATTTCATTAACTTATGAATTTATAGGCTTCAATCTATGTTATCCATGATCTAATTCCCAACATATATTCTTAGGGGAATTTTTTTATTCCCTTAATAAAGGTTCAAACTAAGATTATAAATTTACCAAATCATATCCCCCAGATATTTCATAACCAAGAGTGCAGCAAGTCTCATTTTTGTGCACCATTTCCCATTTGAGTCTATCTCAAATTGGGGTTTCTGGGTTTTACCCCTAGGATATATCTGTGCCAGAGCCACCTCTACCTGATCGTATCCAGATATGGATGTATTTTCTTGATAAACCATTTAATCAATACTCACAAAAATTTAGATATGTTTTCATTATTTCTAGTCTTATCCCTAAGGCATTCACTAGGGTAATCTAATCCTAATCCCAAAAATAACTAAACCTCCCTCTGATACCAAGTATAACAACCCTGCTCTTTATTACAAAATTAAATATGATTTATTACATAAAACTATTGAATTGATAAAACATATAATATCAAGAGGTCTAGTGTCTTTGGGGATTAGGAACATTACATAACAACTTAGAATATAAAACACAACATCTTTATTGAAAACTTATTTTACATGACCACACACATTCCTTCGTACTTAGTATTGTATGAGATAACCTGAGGACATGCATAAGAAAAGGGTGATATATAAAGACCAATAAGGTATTAAACAAGGAATAATAAGAATAATACAATACATTTTAAGAAATAGGTATATCAATGGATCATAAGAGATACATGAACATAAAGGCATGATACAACATGATTATTATAACATGGAAATGTGGAAACAACACTTAACATGGTATTAGCATAATCCAAGGCTCATTGCACGTGGATCATGAGTAAAACCTCATTTCACTTGAATTAGCATGAGTAAAACCTCATTTTAATTGATGTATCATGATACTAATATTTACCTAATGCATTGGAGCACTATCAGGGCACACCCTTCTTAATCATTTCATTTCATGCAGAAGTGTGCCACATGGATCATATAACATGGATTCATTAAACATCATCATGTATTACATGATAAAGGAATATGTAATTCACACATGAAACTCTATAATCAGTAATTAAATGTTCATAAAGGTGAATAACCTTTATAGATAAATGGGCATGATATTCATTACACAATGACTTTGGCATGGAAAAACGCAGTGCAATTTCGGCAGCATAACGACGTGTCATAAGAACTCATAAAAATGATAGATGAGAGAGAGAGAGGGGTGTATAATAATATTTAAATGAAATGTAAAATAATTTGTTAATATAGATACATGTCCCAACATATGTAATGGAATTTAGATTCATAATACAAAATAATTGCTTGAATGTAAATGAGAAGAGAGAAATCCCTTACGGAATTTTGGTATGGTAACAGGCGTTCAAGAGAGGAATTAATGTGATATAAAGGGGTATATCATCATTAAAACATAAGGATTAAAGTATTAGGGAGGTGAGAAATCATACCCCAACATTTTTAATTGAAAATACAAGGGTATATCACTATAAAGAAACTTGGACAAAAAAATGAGAGAGGAAGAAATCCCTTACGGAATTTTGGCACGGTAACGGGTGTACATGGGAGGAATTAATGAGATAGAAAGGGGTATATAATCATTCAAAAATAAGGAGGGAAGTACAGGGGAGGTTAGAAATAATACCCCAACATTTTTAATGGAAATTAAAAGGGCATAAAAACAAAAATAATGTTGGACAAAAATGAGAAAGGAAAAAATCCCTTACTTGGAAGTGTGATCTCAAAGGCTTGGGAGGGGCTTGAGAGAGGCTTCTTGGGAACTTGGGGCACCTTGGGAGGATTTTATAGAGATTATGGAATAGTTTAGTCTTGATCCAAAGTCTTTTAGTGAAGATAAAATGGGATCTTGGGTGGGTTTATATATTAAAAGAGAGGGAATTTTTTATTATTTAGGTTTTGGCCACCACACATTAAACTAATCAAAACCACAAACCAACCCACAGTTTATGCCCATGGTTTTTTTTCAAAGGGGAGTGGAAATAATTATTTTATAATTAAAATAGACTAACTTCTTAAAATATAAGGCTTTCTTATGTGGAGTTGAGTCACACTCTCAAGGAAATAAATTTAAAAGTTAAAATGTTTTATAAGTCTCATAGGGTCCACTAAAGCTTTGTAAAATAAATAAAACAAACCTAAAATCACATTATTTTTATGTTAAAAAATATATTGGCCGAAAATACCATTTATATTATTTTATTACATCACTATTGTGTCATTATGATGTCATAAAACACATTATACATTTAAACGGTATTTAATTTTTAACCAAAAATTCGACTGTCTCAGAAAATTATGAAAAATTCACCATTGGATAATTTTGATGTCTTGATTCAAATAATAATATTAATTTTATCTAAATAATTTTCTAAACATGTGAATTTTTAATTTTAAAATAAAACCTGACATTTATTGAAAATTCATGGGTTTTGATAAAAACAGCTTTCAAACCTTAATAAAAATCATAATTGTATTCATAAATATTATACTATCATTTATATTTAATAAAAATTAATTTAGTAATGATATTTTATTAAAATATTATTTAATTAAAAAATCCATTAATTCATCAAAATAGATTTATTAATTTCATATTAACTAAAAATACTATTTTTTCTTTAAAAACTATTTACAAAGTAACAATAATAAAATGAATGTATATTCTTTATTATCTACAAAAATAATGAACATAATCATAGTGCTAAGGTATTTTTACATAACCCATTATAACACCTGCATATTACCTAAGGGTAAGGTGTGCGATGGTGATATACTCTTGGGGTGGCTTGGATAACATCGCTCAGGTGGTAATCTCTATCAACTTCCACTTCTCCCGTAGGCAGTTCTGTGTTGAATCTCAACTTGGGATTGGTCAAGAGAGAAGAACAATGAATCCACATCCATTATGAGCTCTGAAAAATGGGATTCTTATGGAGCAATTCTACTGGATGAGGCAATTGCTTCATTTTTATGAGTAAATTGGATTCTTAAAGCCCTATATTTATACTAATCATGTGATCACTTTTCAATGGATATATTAGTAACAGTCAAAATTCTTAACAGTATTTTGAAATCAAAAATCATAAAACCAAATAATTTCAAATGTTATATAACTATTTTACATAATAAGACATTTAATTAGATCAAGAAGAATTTTCATTGATAAATG
The DNA here is from genome assembly GCA_963277665.1 of Viscum album. Lineage (NCBI taxonomy): Eukaryota > Viridiplantae > Streptophyta > Magnoliopsida > Santalales > Viscaceae > Viscum > Viscum album. Next base: position 124,081,307 of record OY728140.1, on the reverse strand, counting down.
TTTGGGTTGTTACAGTAGTGGGTTGGGCCGAGCAAGCCGGTGAGGCTCGACGAGGTGGGATGGGTGGGACGGAGGAGGAAGATTGGGTTAGACCCAGTTAAAAAAGACCAGACTGTAGAAAATCTCGAATGTTTGACTATGTAGGTCGACTGTGGAGATTGGTCAACAGGGTCAGTGGACTGACCGTGATGATCAGTCCACGATCTGTTAGTCCGCGGGTGCGGGAGGTCCGCAGAGAGCTGTTCGAAAGACCATATCTTCTAAAAGGAGATTCTAATTGATGTGATGTCTACAATAATGTGATAATCTCTTTAAGATAGACCTTTTGAGGTCATTTTGGGAATTTAAAATCTGAGATTAAGGTGCAGGCCTCATAAATCCCGGTTTGGGCCTGTTGTGGTGAAATATGACTTTTTCATCAGGTGTCCCTTTTAGAAAAATGAATAGTTGATGTCATGTGTTTTTTCCTTGAGGATAATAATGGTGTGATCCATAATTTTTACATTGATATTGAGACATGGGCCCCATGAGGCACTATTCGTGTATAATTTGGTGAAATGCAGTTTCTTCACTGGGTGTCCGATTCAGGTGAATAAATAGTTGATCCTATGCATTTTTCTACAGGGATCACAATGGTGTGATCCGTTTGGTTATCTAGGTCCCTTTTAGAAGATATTTAAGTAAAATTATGTTTCTCCCTTTGGACAAACGACAAGCATCGTGCACTTATCATCCTTTTTGGCTAGATGTTCCATGTACTCTTAGAGTACACTGGCATACCTAGGGGTACTTTTCCATAGTTTAGTACTTGAGTATGGAGAGGTACATGGCCTTGAAATGAGGTGGGGTCACACATCGTGTGGTCCCATTATGTGCCGTGTACCATTATGTGCCGTGTACTACTTAATAATTCTTCTATCTTTCATATCTCCTTCTTTCGTACTTGGATTTTGGCCTGCAAGCAACCTATCCTGAGTGTTTTTCCACATGTAATGTTATGGAACTCTATATAGTGGCTTTTGAGGTATGATGTGAGATGTTCTGGGTGTGACTCCTATCTAAGAAGATGCTCAATGATAGCTATGATCAGGCAGGATAACCAAAGGTTTCTTTCTAGGTGTTGATCCCCCTAACATACTAGGGCACAGATCCCTGATAACCGAAGTGTTGAACCCCCATCAACATTGGTTCAGGTCCTCAATAGATAACTTTGGGTGTCGATTCCCTTGACGTACTAGGAAGTAGATCCCCAATGACTAGAGTGTTTACCCCCCCCCCATCAAGATGGGTGTAGGTCATCTGTAGTTACTTGACAGGTAGTACCCTCTAGCATATACCCTTCAATGGGGGCTGGGTAGTGGGTCCCTGTCAAATTCTGGGTGTTGATACCCCTAACATACTAGGACACAAATCCCAGATTACTAGAGTAGACCCCCCCCCCCCATTGACATGGGTGTGGGTCCTCTACAGCTACTACTTTGAGTAGAAACCCCTGATGCATTAGGGTGTGGGACCTCTTCTATGAAATTGTGTTCCCTCAACTATGTGACATAGTGATGAGATATGGTTTGACATACTTTTGGACTCATGAGAAAGAGGGATGACTTTACCACCGAGATGTGTCCTTGTGACGAGACCTAAAATCATGTGGACAAGTCAATTCCACCCAAAGATGATAGTATCAAGGTGTGGTGATTGAGTCCCTTTGAATTACATGTTTAGGTAAGATGTGTGGATATTGGGTATTATTTTTGGACTTATAGAACTTATCTTGACTCTTTTCTTGAGTTGATCTATGAGATGGAGATCCCCTTACTCTCTTGTTTGGGTTTCTTTGACTGATCATATTTATATATTCTGTTTTAGTACCTACTCCTTGGGTTTTTGTTACTCTCTTTCCAGGAGAGGTAAAGACGCATGAGGTATGCCACATGATTTCTATTTCTAGTTTCTCGGGGTTGGACGAGTCCACTCTCCTACTATAGGTAGTGAAGACTTGATGAGAAGTTCATCTTCTCACTATTTCTTGCTCATTTCATTTAGATGAGTTTACTTCATTCTCTTATTGGGTTGAGTTGTACTCTTTTACCATACCTTGTTCCATATAGTATTTTCCTCTTCAGTGTATCATCTTTTACTTCTTTCCCTCTACAATTTTTCATTGAGTTGGTTATGTGCGTGTGTATAGGTACTTAGGTAAAGGCCTAAGTTTGTTGTGCCTTTGGCACTTGTCACCACCCCTAGCCTATAGAGGAAGGCTTGAGGTAGTTGTGTCTTGAGCCCCGACATGGGTTGAGTCATGAAAAAGTGTATCTAGAATCTCAGTTAAATAATAATAATATTATTTATTATTTAATATGTTGAATAAATATTATTCCCACATGTAGTTTAATAATTATTCACATTTTCTTGATTGTATATATTCTGACACCAGTTATTCAAGGGAATATAATGTGAGGAGAATATTTAATAAATTTTTATTTTCTATATATTGAATATAATATTTAATTATTTGTTGGTGAATAATGCAGTGATATTTATTTAATAAATAAATAATAATTATCCAAGGCCCAATAAATATTGTGGAGGAATGGAAGACTGAGTTTAATGGTCTGATGAGAAATAATAATTATTGAATATTATTTAATTAAATAGTATTTAATATAATTTAATATTCAAGTTAAGTGCATATCAATAGATAATAATAATATTATTATTTGACATGGGGTTCCATAGAGATTAAATAAATAATAAGGGGAACTTTTGAAATTATTTATTTCTAACACTTGCAATATATAAAACCAATTATATTATTTTATCAATAATAAAATTCATTTTTTTGGTTGTGAACAACATATTTGGAGAATTATCTCAAGTCTTAGAGATATATATTCTCTAATAATTCTCCCAAGAATGAAGATAAATCTTCCTGCACCTCCCACTCTAAAGTCAAGAGAGATTAAGGGGAACACTTTGGAAGTAGTTCTCAAGGAAATCGAAGGTGGACGATGCAAGTGATAGGATCTTTCGTGATAGCATCCAGAGATTCCTACAGTGATGTTTAGAGATTTTTGAAACATGTGAGGATCACCACTAGAGGGAACCTTCTTTGATTCCTACATTGTAAGACCATACAACGTAGATCTATTGTCAGATTCATAAATGAAGAAATAATTACATCAAGGAAATTATTAAATTAATTAAATTAATTATAAATAATATGTGATAGTCCCCTATATGGTTCCAGGGTTATATCCCTTGTCTATTTTCTTTGATTAAATTCCATAGATCACAATGTTTATCATTGTGTAAATCTAGGATTGATCATCGATCATAACAAAAAACAAAGTTTCACACAACCCAACGAATGCTTTCGATGTTCCCAGAACCTATAAGTGGTATCAGAGCGATCACATATTTATTTATATATTTTTAAATATTGTTGATTTATTTACGCATTTGTGATTTAGTTTTCAATTCAATTCGATAAATGCTTGTTCCTCCTTTGTTTTTTCATCGATCTAATCAATATTATTAATTTTATGAAAAAAAATAAAAATAAAAATATCATCCAGAGGTTTCAATGATTATAGATGGGTAACATATGAGTACATGTTGTGTAACTAGAGTTACACATCATGTACATGTGTTCAATAAATTAGGAATTAATTCTAAAATTAATTGAAACCACGTGCATTGATGACACATGGTGCATTTATTTCTTACACCGTGTGTTTACTAGGCTATCCCAGTGCATGGTCAGCTGGAGTACACACCACATATCCCACATACATGGCGTGTAGTCCCTTTGAATCACAGATGGGCCATGTGTTACCATATATGACCCAGTTGACTGGTGATTGTGTAACTCGGAGACCACACGTTTTGTGGTCAATTATACACACTTTGTACTCCAATTTTTTGAGGCATGGTTTACACACTGAGTCCCATGGCATGTGTCTTAGATATAAGGTGAGAGAAATACACACTGTGTAGCTCTATGTACGTGTCGTGTACTTATACCAAATTATATGGATTTAAAATTTATTTATTATACTGTGTAATCCTTATTGGAATGTGCTTGTGTGTGGTCATTAAGTTCATAACACACTCCATGTGATAGGTTTTAATATATATATATATATATATATATATATATATATATAAATGTTTAGTTAATATCTTTATAATGTTTAGATCTTCATATCATGTATGATTCATATTACAGTTGTTACTCTATGTGAATTAAAGAAGAAATTATATTGAAAAATCATGTAATTTATGTAATCATTAATTTCATACTACACATCATGAAAGTGAATGATAAGTCATGTATAATATATGTCACAAAGAAAAAACTGTGTAATATTATAATACATGTTGGGTAGATTCGGATGGTTAATCACCATGTTTCCTCCAAGGCACATTTATGTACACATTTAATTTTAAATAAATTTATTTAATTAGTTTAAAATTATTATGAATGAGAATCTCTAGGAAATTCAAATGAGAATTAATATAAATTAATTGATTAATTAAATAATATAATTAATTTATTTGAGCGTTCTTTATCTTAAATAAGAAAAATTAAGAATTTAATGCTAGTTTTATTAAATATGTAATTCAGTGCATGAATGTGGATGATCATGTGCATAAAACATGCCTTTGTATATGATTGGTTTCATTTAATTTATTATTAAATTAAATTGTTGTTCTACATGCATTCTCTCCACTTATTATGTTAGGGCTTGCATACCCATGGTTTCTTTTGTATAAACCCCTTATTTCCCTCACCTGTTTGTGAGTAAGAGAATATGAAATGGATAGAGCTCTGAAGATAATGAAGGCGGTTCAATTTTGTAGATGCGGAGAAACAAATCTAATAGAGATACATAGGTGGACAGTTGGAAATCTATAACACAGAACTTAATTGGTTTAAGGTATTTTTACCTAGGTTAATGGTTAGTTTATCAACCGCTAGATAAACTGACCATTAGTAAAATATCATGATCATACCACTTTATTATTTTATTTCTTTTAAGTTGTATGGTTATTTAATTATGGATGTTTTATCGTGATCACATGAATTAATGAAATAATGAGCATGCAAGATAGAACTAAAATTAATTTTATTGTGACTAAATATTATCTAAGACATGGTTAATCACTTAATTAAATCCACTAAATATAAAAAATCATGTAATAAAGATAATAATTGGAAATTTATGCATAAAATGATAAAATACCTCAATTATATATAAAATAAGTATATCCTTCCACTACTTTAGTTTGACTAGTCTTCTCCTTCCTTTTAGAAACCCCTCCATCATTCGAATGCTAGGAAATTTGGTCGGGTGTTTCTTGTGTTTGGATAGCCGTACCAACTCAGTGTGTCACCCTATATCACCACGTATATGTGTGGAAGTGGATGTTTCTGAGCCTTTGGTAGATTAGATATGGATCATAGTGGGGGAGGAATTTCAGTGTAGACAACCAGTGATTTTCGAATCATGGTTAGAATATTGTTCTTCATGTCAATGCTTGGGGAATTCATAATCTGTATGCCACTATAGCCATTCTCATCATGGGGGGGGGGGGTTAGTTCATGCTACTCAGAGTGAGTTTGGATTTCTTACAGGGCCCGAGGGTGTTACCTTGAATGTGGAAGAAGTGTTTAATCACCCACTTCAGAGAGAGAATGCACCAGTGAGTTTTGATCCAAGGGTTGTAGATATGGAGGTTCCCCAAAAGGTTTCAAAGGATGCTCAAATGAACCCAAAAGTTTCTGATATTTTCAACCACCTAAAAAAGGAATTTGTTGCTTCCTGTTCTTCTGGAGAGCTTCTTGAAAGAATGGATGGGGTCAGTAAGAAGGAAGGTTCGATTCAGGAAGTGGATGGGCACAAAGAGAGGGAGGTTCACTTGGATGTTGGTATGGGTATGCAGTTGCTTCCACTCAAGGAAGCTTCCATGAATGAGGCAGTTGATGCGTAAACATCCATGGGTGAGGATCCCCAAAACTTGGTATTGGATGAAACTCCAATTCATTTTCAATACATGGGTTGTGGCTTTGTATAGCCAAGCGGTCCAGCCAAATCTGTGCAAGCCATGAAGGAAAAACCTTCCTATGATGGGAAGGAAAAATCTAGAGGAAGTTTCAAGATTTCTCAAAACCAGTTTGATGAGTTGGGAGAAGGTGGGGGTCATGCTCCTGGTGAAGGTATTGTGATGGAGGACAGTCCCGATGAGGATTATTCTAAGGGAGGGTAGGTCTTCTAAGTTGAGGATTCAGCTTCAGACTCCCCTGGTGAGTCCAAAGAAGTTGGGATTGCATAGGATTATTTTAGATCCTCTTCAAGGAAGGTAAATAACACTATTATAGATTCTTAAGGCTTTATCAAGCATACTCAGAGGATGTTCCCAAGAAAAGACTATTTCAACTTGCCCAGTCCTCCAGTAACTAGGTCCACAAGCAAAGGTAAACCTCATTTGAAAACATGTAAAGGTGTCAGAATTCCTGTGAGGTCTTCTGTATCTCAAGAAGTGGTTGGTCAGGTGCACCTTGTGGATGACCCTCCCCTAGAAGAGATTGCACACCCTCCTGGGCTATAGAGTGAGGATGTGCGACCTACTCAGCCTCCTGGGTATCAGCGTGAGGGAGATACTCTTTTTGACTCTCAGAAATATATTTATTTGGTGATGAATCACATGGATCTTCTTCTTCACTCAGATGAATAAATGGTGGATCAAGTCTTAGATATTAAGGCTCCACAAGAAGTCATCAACCAAAAGTTGGGGAAAATTCTTAGAGTGGAAACGACAAAGGGGAAAGATAAATGGATCGATAGGTAGAACCATATATTTATTAGAGGCATCAACATGGGTAAGATTAACTTGGAGGAATATATGTAGTCTTGGTACATCTTGGAAAAATATTATGAAGACATATTTAGGGTCGATATTGGAACTCAGATAAGCTCTATTCCCTAGATAATGTTTAGGGAGTTTGATTCTAATCAGCTCAAATTTTTCATCAACAAAAATTTCATATCTTTTGGGGCTTAATTTGTACTGCTGTAAGGGTTCTCACTTACCATTGAAAGTGTTTCAAAATAAAAAATTATATTATAGGAGGGAATTATAACTTAATGTTTTGGGTTGACTTAACTTAGTTCACATCAATGGATTTTTTACAAAGTAGGACTTGGTGTAATTTAGAGGCAATGGTTGAAGAAATCTAATTTAAGGATTTTAGGATTGGGGAGTCCACTCAATAGATCGAGGAACTGTAAGTTAATGCAATTGGAATTAGGAATGCCTACCTAAAACCATTCAGGTTTCTTGACCAACCATAGTTGGGGTAATGAGAATGGGGATATGGATCCTTACCACTATAATGTCCAATTAATAGTATATTCCAAATCTAATGGTGAGGGATATTGGGTTTCGATAAAATAGTGGGAGACTAATAAATATAATATTTACTTATTTATTTTTCTAAATTTTATCATATAAATTAATAAAATTATAATCATATTATTTGTATAAACAACATTAAACTGAATTCAAACATATCACTACAATCCATACTTGATAAGGATAAACTTCTCATCAACACAAATTTTCATGAGTGGAAAAGTCTCTTATGTGTTATCCTTCGCCATGAAAGAAAATTATATGTGATGGAAAAGCCTATTCCTAAAGCACCTGGTAAAGAGGCTAGTGATGAAGAGTTATCTCTCTATAATAAACATTGGAATGATTCTATAGATGTTCAGTGTTTCATAATATCATCCATGACCAATGAGACTTTGAATCAACAAGAGGACATGGATGCGTATAACATGATGTCTCAACTTCTTGATCTCTATCAAGAGAATGTGAGACAAGAGAGGTATGAGATCTCCAATTATTTGTTCACAACTATGATTGGAGAGTCTATGCCAGATGAGCCTCATGTATTCTATCTTATTGGATACATCTAATTATTAGACATCTTAGGGATTAAATTCTTGGATGAGTTGTGTACAAATCTCACACTTTCATTACTATCAAATATGTTCTCCAATTTTATTATTAATTACAATATGAACAATATTGAGAAGAGTCTTTCAGAACTTCTGTCCTTAATTTTCCAAAGTGGATAAGGACATGGGGAATGATAAAATCATGGTCTTTATGGTGAATAAGAAAATAAAGAACAAGGAAAAGGGGACCAAGACTCAAAACAAGTATAAAGTTCCCAAGAATCATCCTTCCATAAATAAGAAGATCTAGTGGAAGGGTAAGGAAAATGAGGTAGTATGTTTTTCATGTGGTAAGCCAGGACACCGGAAGAGTAACTGCATCCAGAAGCAAGGGGATTCTAAAGGTGAGTTTATTATTGAGTGTAATATTTCAATATCTACATATTAGGTATTACATATAGCTTGCGGTGCTCACATCTATATCCAAATATAGAAACCAAGTATATTTTGAAAGATTTCTTGAGGATAGGTGGATATGAGATCCACTAATAGTGTGAGGCTAGCTGCTCTATCCATTGGTGATTACCACCTTTAATTGCCAATATGAATGATTTGGTTTAAAAATATTGTTATTATTTACCTATGGTTATCAAAAACATAATTTTTGTATCATTCCTAGATACATATGGTTTCATTTTCACATTTGGAAATAAAAGTTGTTTATTTTATAAAGAAAACAAATTTTATGGTATGAGACATTTAAATAATGGTATTTATGTATTAAATTATGAAAAGAAAGTATTAGAAATTGATAATGAATCATATTCACATGAATCATATAACGCCCAACTTTGGCATCGCCGTATTATTCATGTAAATGAGAAGCGCTTGACCAAGATGTATCAATATGGTTATTTAGAATCTTCAAAGATAAAACAACTTAAAATATTTCATGCTTGTTTCCATGAAAAATGGACAAAATACCATTTGGTGGATAGGGTTAAAGGGCCACAAATATTCCAGGATTGGTACACACTGACATGTGTGGATCATTTCCAATAGAATATGGAGGTGGATATTTTTACTTCAAAACTTTTATTGATGACTTGAGTAGATATGGATGTATCTACTTTATGAGGTATAAGTTTGAGTCCTTTGATAAATTCAAGTAATTCAAGAATGAATTATATAATTAACTTGGAAAGAATATAAAGAAACTTTGATCGGATTGAGGAGGTGAATATCTTAACCAAGAGTTTATCAACTTCTTACGAGAGTTTGGGATTCTATCTCAACTCACTCCACCTTATACACCACAATGTAATGGTGTTAGTGAAAAGAGGAACTATACCTTGTTATAAATGGTAAGGTTGATAATGAGTCATAAAAATCTTTCATTATCCTTTTGGGGATATGCATTAAAAACTACAACATACCCATTAAAATGAGTACTAAATAAAGTAGAAAATAGAATCCCCTTCGAGTTATGAAGTGGAAAGAATCTTGTTTTGTTGCATACATGTGTATGGTGTTTCCATAGATTTTAAGGACTTATCAGGTAATAAAGTAGCACAATGGGGGGAAAAGTGTATCTTTATAGGGTATCCAAATAAAATAAAGGGATAATACCTATACAAACCCTCAGACAAGAAATTGATTATTTCCAGAAAAGCCGTATTTTTTGATAGGTATCACATCCTCAAAAGGGATACTAGGAGAAATATTTACTTCATTGAAGTTGATGCTGAAGATACACAAGATTAGGTATCGGAACAGATTCTATAGATACCCATGGAATAAGTAGTTCCTGAAACACAAGTACTATATAGGAGTGCAAGAGAGGTAAGGTAACCAGATAGTTATGGTTTTATATTCATTGAAGATGCTGACTCATTATTGGTTTATAATGATGGGCCTCTCTCCTACAAAGATGTAGTCAAGAGCTCATAAGCTACAAGATATAAAGAAGCTATGAATTCTAAAATGGATTCCGTGTATCAGATCCAAGTTTGGGTTCTGGTCGATGTGCCAGTTGATGTAAAGACCATTGGGTGAAAATGGGTATTCAAGAGAAAAACAAACATTAAAGGTAATGTAAATACCTATAAAGAAATGAAATTGGCTAAAGGGTTTAAACAATTTCAAGGAATTGACTATGATGAATCCTTTTCACCAGTTTCCATGTTCAAATACATAAAAATTCTACTTGATATAGTAGCTTAGCATGACTATGAGATTTGGAAGATGGATGTCAAAAATCCATTCCTTAATGGGAACCTTCAGGAAGATGTCTATATGACAAAACCACAAGGGTTTGTGACTCCATGTGAAACCCAAAGGATTTGAAAGTTTCATAGATCAATTTATGGATTGAATCAAGAATCCAAGTCATGGAACATTAAATTCGATGAAGCCATAAAAGGGCTTCATTAAGATTGCATGTGAGTAATTTTTTTACAAGAGGTTTAGTGGGAATTTGGTTGTTATCCTAGTATTATATGTTTATGACATGATAATTATTGGAAAATACATACCAGTCATACATTCTATTAAGGACTAGTAAAAAAATGTTTCTCCATGAAGGAATTAGGTGAAAGAGCCTATATTCTAGGGATCAAGATCATTTGTGATAGATCCAAGAGGATACTTGGACTAATTTAAATAATATATATTGACTAGATACTAAATAGATTTTGTATGGAACAATCAAAGAAGGGATTTGTTTCAATATAACATGGTTTACATATTTTTAATAAAATATGACCTCAGACACAAAATTAGAAAGAGAGAATGAGTAAGATCCCATACTATTTAGCGATAGGATCAATTATTTATTCCAAGTTATGTACACAACTTTATGTTTCCTATGAATTAAACATGGTAGGAAGATATCAAGTAGATCCAGGAGAGCATTATTGATATGTTTTTAAGTCTATCCTTAAGTATTTGAGAAGAACTAAGGATATATTCTTGGTGTATGGAGGAGATGATGATTTGGTCATCAGGGGTTATAAAAATTATAGTTTTTAGTTAGATTATAATGATATGAAATCATAGTCAGAATATTTTTTCTATCTCAATGGAGGATTTGTGAGCTGGAATAGTTCAAAGCAGCCAATTGTTGTTGATTCTATATTGGAGTCTGAGTATATAGTGGCTTATGATTCATCTAAGGAAGAAATTTAGATATAGAAAATTTTTTAGAAGATTTATGTGGTACCTAGTATAAAATACCATGTCACATTTTATTATGATAATATTGTAGTGGTGACTCTTGAAAAAGAGCCAAGGTCACCCCAACAGTCAAAACATATAATCTGGAAGTATCACCTCTTGAGGGATTTTTATCAGATGGGTGAAGTTGTAGTAATTATAGAACCCATGTAATAGAACATGGTGGACCCCTTTACTAAAGGACTATCTCAGCATAAGCATGAGTATCATGTGAGAGATACCGAACAGAAGGTTGTTAGCAGTTGTCTCTAGTGCAAGTGAGAGTCTATTGGAGTTGGTGCCCTAAAACCAACTTTTATGTACTTTATGATAACCTGTATTCATAGTCTTGAATATTAATATACTAATAATCACATCATGATTGTTCTTCTACATAAAATAGTATGTGATAATGGCCTAAGAGTAGTTGTCTCACTAAAAGGTCATAGAATTTCCCTGCTATGATGGGAACCCGGAAGTGCTACGAGATTATTCGTAAATATATGTTATATATCCAGAAGATATAATTTTAGGTACAAAAATGATACAGTATATTAGGGGTGGAGACTCATAGGACTTTTAGGCACCTTCTTATGGTGTATGCCTTTGGTAATACCCAATATAGAATATTATAAGAAAGATACCCACCAGTAGGAAATCCACATTTATATGTGTCAATGGATGTTTCTATCTATGTACATGTGTATTGATCCTTATACTTTAACATTATTATTAATGAGTATTATAATTCATGTACTTTGATATATTTATGATGATTGTGATGACATATGTTTGCGGTGAGGTATGATAAATTGGGTGAGTCATGAGTAATATTGAATTAATGAATAACGCAAGAAAGGATTTTTCCATTCTATTCTTTAACAAAAGTTGATATATTTTTCCCTTTGATGGAAATGATATAGCTAGCTTGATGACACTGGTATAAAACCCACTTTATTGGAGATATCATGATAAAAGGATTATATTACACAATAAGCATATGTATGAGGTGTTATGTCATTGTAACATTAACTTTTTTTCTACAGGTGACTTGGAGTGTTTCTAGATGCTAACCTTGGACTTAGGCTACTTCACCTAATTCCACTGAGAAAGAGGCCTAGAAGGTCACACACTAAGTATATCCATAATCTTAGTTAAATAATATTATTACTATTTATTATTTAACAATTTGAATAAATATTATTCTCACACGTGATTTAATAATTATTCATGTTTTCTTGGTTGCATATATTTCATCACTAGTTATTAGAGAGAATATAATGCAAGTATAATATTCAACAAATATTTATTTTCTATTTAGTGAATATAATATTTATTTATTTATTATCGAATGATGCAGTGATATTTATTTAATAAAGAAATAGTCACTATTTAAGGCTTGAAAAATATTGTAGAGGAATGAAAGACCGGGTTTAATGGTCTAGTGAGAAATAATAAATAATAAATAATATTTAATTAAATAATATTTTATTTAATTTAATTCTCAAGTTAAATGCATGTCAAATAATAATAATAATATTATAATTTGACATGGGGTTCCGTAGGGATTAAATAAATTATTAGGGGCACTTTTGAAATTATTTACTTCTAACCCTAGTGATATATAAACCCAATTATATTATTTTCTCAATAAGATAATTCTTTTTTTGTTTTTTCATAATGGATTTGAAGAATTATCTCAATCCCTAGAGAAATACCTTCTTCAAGAACACTCCCACGAATAGAGAGTGATCTCCCTCCACCTCCCACTCTCAAGTCAAAAGAGATCAAGGAGAATGATTTCAAAGTGGTTCTCAAGGTGATCAAAGGAGGACGACACAAGTGATAGGATCTACCTTTCTAGCACCTAAATATTCCTATAGTGATGTTTGGAGATATGTAGAACACAGGTAAATCACCTCTCTACTTTAATTCCTACAATGCAATAACTGTACAACACAAATCTATTGTCATATTCATAAATGAATAAATAATTCCATCATGGTAATTATTTAATTAATTAAATTAATTATAAATAATATGAGATGATCCACTCTCCAGTTCTTTCATTCTATCCCTTTTCTGTTTTCTTTGATTCAATTTCATAGATCACGATGTTTATCATTGTGTAAATATCGGATTGATCATTGATCATGAAAAAAAGTTTGGCATGACCCATCACATGCTTCCTCTACGCCTGAAACCTATAGATTTCATATCCAAAAAAGGAGCTCACCTTCAACCAAAATATTGAAGAATATCTACTGGATAGTGGTACAGTTATCTAGGCTCTATAAGACTTTTGTTTCTTTGATTATCGAGGTTATAATTTGTATCTTTTTTCTTATTCATGCATTGATCTTAATAAAAAACATGTATAGAGTGGTGTTCTTATCATTCATGTAGGATACCAGAGGATCCAAAACATGTTAAATCCACATTTTTTTCTTTATTTATTTTTTCATTCTTTTTATTCTAATTTTGTTTTTATCATTTTTTTCTTGACTCACAATATCACATTTTTTTGTGTTTATGGTTTTCATCCAGTCCAAGTGTATTTTTTCATACATACTAAGAGAATATTGATCTATCATTGGGGATCCTAGGATATTCTTAGGGGAATATCCTTAAGATTTTCTCTTAAAACTTTGTACCATATCCCCTAAATAAAAAAAATGTAATTAACTAAATATTAGATAGAAATTTTTGATGGAGGAAATGAATTAAATAATTATTGAATCAATATGAGATACCTACTTGTTTAGAAGAAACTCATCAATGCTATACCTAGAACTTGAAAACTAATAATTACTCATTATAATGTTGAAAAAACTATAAGAACTTATAAATATATCCCTGTTAACATATTGAAAAAATGACTATAGCTTGAATATTTTATCCCTAGGTGATGAAGTGCTTAAATAAGTATCCTATGAACATCTAATTATGATATATGGTAAAAACATAAAAAAATATATGCAAAAACTTCACTTTTTGGTCACCTATATAAATAATACACTATTGACCTTTAGAATACACTCAGGTACTCCAATTTACGCACAACTTGATGGATTTAATAAGATACTAATAACACTTTCAAATGTTAATGTTCAATTTAGGAGTGAAGATCAAGCTATTCACATAATGGTAATTATAATAATTTGGTAGAAATTATGATATATGGATGTGACTCTTTTGAATAATAAGTTAAATAAGAATTTATTTCTAAATAATTGCATACCAAACCTATAATGAAGTGTGAGGAAGAAATCATCTTCAATATTTATTTTTTTATGCTATCTATAACACTACTAAAGTGATTAATGTTTCAATACATGATCTTTATGATGAATGGGTGTTAGATTCCAAATTTTCTTTTCATATGTGTCGTTATAGAGATACATTTCTTTAGCTGACTGAAAGAATTGAAGGAGATTTTATGCTAGGAAATAATAGGAGGTGTAGGGTTAAGGGTGGTGACTCAATCTTGTTAGAGCTCCATGAACATTCATTTTTTACCTTTATTGATTAAGGTGGTTCCACAACCTACAAACAAATATAATATCCCTAGGGTTTTTAGACTAGAAAGGATTCAAATTCAGGTCTATTTCTAGTTGTATAAGGATCTACAAAGGCTATTTGATAGTCATCAAGTGTTCTCTAATAAATGGACTTTTTATTTTAGATGGAGGAACTCACCATTAGAAAAAATGAAGTACATATGTAAAAAACATTAAAAGTATTATGATTTGGCATATAATATTGGGGTGAGTTAGTTCAAAATGTCTAGAAGAGTTTAATAAATAGTGGTTATTGAGTAACATCACAACAAGATACCTCCCATTATTTAAGGATTGTGTTTTAAGGAAGACAAAAAAGAGTCCAATTTAATAAGACTTGCTATAAGGCTAGTTTTCCTTTACAGTATGTCCTTTTTTATTTATGTGTACCTGAAAGGAATGAATCCCATAGTGGAGGCTATTATTTCATGACATTTATTAATGATTTATATAGAAAAATGTGCATTTACATTCATTGAAATAAATATAATGTTTTTGAAACTTTTAAAACATGGAAACCACTTATTCAGAATCAAATTTGAAGATGGATTAAATCCTTAAGGACAAACAATGATTTAGAGTATTTTTCATCTGAATTTATAAACTTTTGTGAGTCTCAATGAGTTATTATGTCACGTCCCGTCCCATAGGGGCCCATTCCATGAATACTCCAAGCCCACCTCTAATAAGCTAGGGGATGGTGACTAGCACTAAGTAGGCATATCCCATAAATGGGAGGCATTTTCCTAAAGTACCTGTGCACAGATACACATCTCCAAGACACACCATGATAAAATGTAATACAACTGAAAGGATGGATGGATATAACTACGATTCCATAAAAAGAGTACGACATGAAGTAAATGAAAGTAAAAAAGGGCCAAATACAACCCTTCCACAAAGAGTCTTTACAAAAGTCCAACTAAAACTATAAGGATTCCAACATTCTCCAAGGGTGAGGAATAGGTCAAAGGTATACTCCCAGTAAACACCTCGGTTGACCAAGCTCCAACTATGCTCCAGCTGCTCCTTTTCCTCCTAGGACACCATCAAAAGGGATGCCATCTGCATAAGAAATTACACATGTGGGAAAATCCCATATAGGGGTGAGTATAACAATACTCAGTAGGACATCCAAAAAACACTAAACATGAAGTACCAAATATAGTCAGCTCAATACAAGATGTAACAATGTATATCAGATACAAGAATGAACCTAAATATTCTCAGGAATGAAACCACACCACCATGAGGTCATATCCAACTACCAGCCACCTGATTTTGTTCAAAGAAATGCTCATTCTAAGAGATCCCACTCCATAATCCATGATTTCATTGGATAAACTTGATGAAGAGGTTTATCTCATTTGGGTCTCTCCCAAAGAGAACACATTGGTCTAAGAATAATATGTTGCACAAAGTGGTGTTCATTCCCAGAACCACTGGGGGACACCATGAACCAATTTAGATCAATTCTCTATATTGGGGATCATATGCCAATGATTCCACAAACCATACTGATTTGGACAACTAGATGGAGGATCAACGCCCTGCTCAGGGAGGTCATGCCGTTTCCATAACCTCTGACTAAGGATGATATAGTATCACACTCTAGTCTCATGGAGGGACACCAAAAATCTATATGAGACTCAACCTCTAGAGGGGATCACAATCAAATGATGTGCATATAATGTTGCATTTTACCCTAAAGAAAAGGACTGAGGGAATTCAATCAAAATATACTGGTCCAAAATAGGAAAATGAAGAGCCTCAAGCACTCTTTATGGGAGTACATAACATTTCCCGGGGGATACATGACATGTAAATCTGTCCTAAGTATTTCCCATGTGTAAGAACCTTACACAGAATGTACTCTCTATATATATGGCATGTAGTATGAGTACATGGCATATAGAGGCACACAATTCCATGCCTATGTCTCCTGGCTGTGTCCATGTACCGAAGCCATGTCCATATACCATCCTGTGTATGCCAAGCTATGTTTGTGTGGGAGTTCATAGTGTGTACATGCCTGTTTACTCTAACCCATGTTTGTGTACTTCCAAAGTACATGCTTATTCAACTGGGAAGGGTCACACATTGTGTGATCATAATCTCCTTCCTAAAACCCTATCTGTTATTGAAGGGGCTCCACACACCATGTAATCCTAGATTACAAGCTGTGTGTTATGGGATTTTCTGGAATCCTATATCTACAATCTCATGCCTCCTCACTGCTTCGACCCTCAGTTTCTAGCCTCGCCTCATCAAAAAATTGTAGATCCACGGACGTCCAATCCATTCCATCACTGAGCAATGTGTTTCTTCACCAAAATCCACTCATAAATCAGATCAAAATGTCGTTCTTTATCTTACACCAGGGAATGAAAAAGAACATGATATCGATAATATTTTTTCATTCAATACACTACCACAATCACCATCGCACCTCCATCGTATCATGCTGATCCCAGATCTATGATATCAGATCGTTGTGCCAAGAATTGGGTGTGAAGTGATTGATTGATTGGGATTTGTTGAACCACTGGACAATGAAGAACTCCCATGGTGAAACAATGAATTGGGGGGGGGGGGTGAGGAGAGAAGCACAGTAAATCAGGAAGAACAAAACTTGATCAATGTTCATGTCAATATTGGTTCATTTCTGATAGAACAAAAAAATAATTTATCACTAAAATAAACCAAAGAATTTATCCCACAAATCTCCACAATATAAATCCATTCTAACAATATGCATGATCCATAAATAAATCTATTCATCAATCGATTCAAAATTCATTGTATAAATAAAGAATTGGGAATTAAACAATTGAAACTCATTCCCTACTCGGAGTTTGGATCAATCGTTGATGAAGAACAATTGTGTTTTCGCCATTGACAAGATCCTCCAACTCTGTTGGTGTGACGATCCATGGTTTGATCCTGATATTTTATCATCCACCAATAACACTATCCTCAAATGACATCTAGGTCTTCAGGGTTTAATGTAAAACACTAATACAATTTTCTTATCCATAAACTTATATAGGGATTAGGTCGTTGTGCTGAAGAAAATAAAATAAATTCTTACATTTAATTTATTTTATTAATTTCACGCCGCAAAAAATTTATAAAAAATGACATATGCTAACCAATGTTAGGTCCTTCCTAGGGTAAAACCTCTATTCTAAACTCAACGGTTCCTTTATATTTCTAATTCATGCATACTTTTAGGATTTATTACACTTTTTTAGGAAAACTAAGTGCACATTCTATTTAATATTTTAATATTTTTCAAACATTTATTCTGGGAACTCCGGGCCATGGAATCACACACTCTCTCTGCTCATATTCTAAAAAATAATCCATATAATATCTAAAATAATACACAAAAAATACAAGATGTTATATTCTACCCACCTTGGGGATTTAAATCCTCAGAAATCCAAAATAAGGGATACTCAAAAAGATGAGGGTACTGAGCACGAATCTGAGCCTCCCCCTACCATGTGCTCTCCTAGAGATTCCCATACTGCCACCAAACATGTACGAAATGAATTGATAGCCCATAAATCATCCTCTTCTACCGATCCTTGATCTCCACTGAGTACTCAGAAAAAGTCGCTCCATCCTCGATGTCCAGCTTGCCCCAATCGATGACATGCGACGAGTCATTTACATAACTCCCCAATTACGAAACGTGGAAGATGTCGTTTACCAAATCTAACTACAGAGATAGAGTGAAGTGGTATTCCACCTCACCAACTCTATACAGTATCTGGAAAGGGATGATGAATGTTAGAGATAGATTGTTTCCCTTGCCAAATCTCCATAGTCCCCATTGAGGTGATACTTGAAGTAACACATTGTCTCCTTCTTCAAACTCAAGAGGCCTCCATTGCCTATCAACATAAGTCTTTTGACAGCTCTGTGTAGTCTTCATACACTCTTATATGACCTGCACTTTCTTTGTAGTAGCTCGTACCAACTCTGGGACCATGAGTGCTAACTCTCTTGGGTTAGTCTAGCAAAGTGGTGACCTATAGGGTTGCCCATACAAAGCCTCAAATGGTTCCATACCAATAGTGGAATGGTATATGTTTTTTTATGAAAAATCCAAAATTGTTAGGTGATCCTATCAATTATAGCCAAAGTCTAACATGCAAGCTCAAAACATATCCTCCAAAACCTGAATGGTCCGTTCAGTCTGGTCATCAGTCTATGGGTGAAATGTTGTGCTCAAGCATAACGGGGTCCCAAACACCTCCTATAATCTCTTCTACAATCAAGATGTAAAGAGAATATCATGATCAGAAACAATCATCAATGTAACTCAATGGAGTAAAACTTTCTTTTAAACATAGAGGTGTCCCGATATCTCTATTGAACTCTACTCTCGGATAGCTAGGAAGTGGGATGACTTGGTGAGTCGATCAACAATAACCCAGATGAAATTATGTCCCCTAGTTCTACATCGTAATCCCATCACAAAGTCCATGGATATCCAATACCACTTCTATTTTTGTACCTCAAGGGGTTGAGTTAAACTTGTTAGAACTTGGTGCTCAACCTTCACTTGCTGAAAAGTAAGGAACCGAGAAAAAAACTCTGCAACTCCTTTCTTCACCCTTGGCCACCAAAATTGTCGTTAGAGGTCCTGGTATATCTTTTCCACAACTAGAAGTACCTTCAAATTGGATGTATTGAACTCCCTCAAAACCTCCTCCCTAAATGTCATTGGTACCATCGTACTTCCTATGAAAAGAACTATATGATCCCCACCTTTAGAAAATCCATCAAGAGCATGCCCTGTGCATATATGGGCATGTAGGGTCTCATAGTCAGTATCCCCAAGAATTTCCTCATTGAATCACTATAAGAGTGGAGGGGTGAAAACCATTTATTGAAGGTAAGTGACTCGATATCCATCTATAAAGGATAACTATAATGAGACCAGCTGCTCTGACATCTCATTAATCAACTATGAACTATATCTCCTGTTGAGAGCATTTTATACCATGTTCCCCTTCCCAGGAGTATCGAAAATCTCAAATTCATAGTCCTGGAGGAAATCTAGCCATCTAATCTGTCTAAAGT
Source organism: Viscum album (assembly GCA_963277665.1). Classification (NCBI taxonomy): domain Eukaryota; kingdom Viridiplantae; phylum Streptophyta; class Magnoliopsida; order Santalales; family Viscaceae; genus Viscum; species Viscum album. Next base: position 124,061,470 of record OY728140.1, on the reverse strand, counting down.
TATGTTCCCTCTGAGAGAAGATATACTTGAGACTCTTGTGGTCAGAGTAGATGATAAACTGCTCACCCATCATGTAGTGTTGCCACATATTCAAAACAAAGACTGCCACTGCTAACTCGGGATCATGGGTTATGTAGTTATTCCTATGTGGTCTCAACTAGAATGAACCATAGGAAATCACCACTTGCCTCTACATTAGGACACAACCAAAACCATTTCCTGATGCATCGCAAAATACTATGTACCCGGCACCCTCCTCTAGAAATCTCAATACTGGATCACTCATCAACCTCTACCTTAATAAGTGAAAAGACTACTGGAACTTCTCTATCCACATGAAAGGATACCCCTTTAAAGTCAAAGAGGTTAAGGTTTCTTATATTCTATAGAAGTCAGGTACAAACCTCCGATAGCACCCAAACAATAAAAGGAATCTCCACACCTCGATAACACTCCTGGGTGGATCCCAAGAAATCACTACCTCAACCATCACTAGATCTAATTCAAATCCACCCTCGGAGTTGACATGTCCTAGAAAATGGACCTATTGAATGTAGAACTAACACTTTTCGAGCTTCCTATAAAGTTAGTGCTCTCAGAGTGTGTCTAGGACCATCCTCAAGTGTCTTGCATTCTCCTCCCGTGACACTGAATACTCTAGGATGTAATCAATGAAGACCACCATGAACTAGCCTAAGAAAGGTTGAATGATCTATTTCATGATTCCCATGAACACTAATGGGGTGTTCATCATGCCAAACGACATCACCAAGTACTCATAGTGACCATAACGACATATGAAGACCGTTTGCGGTATATCATCATCATGTACTCACAGCTGGTGATAGCCTGATATGAGTTCGATTTTCAAGAACCATCGTGACCCTTTTAACTTATCAAAGAGGTCATAAATCCATAGTAGTGGATACTTGTTCTTCACTTTCACTTGATTCAAGAACCGATAATTCACACATAACCTCAAGCTCCCATCTGTCTTCTTGGAAAACAAAACGGGGCCTGCCCAGGGTGAAACACTCAGTCTCATGAATCCCTTCCTCAGTAAGTCCTCAAACTGCACACTCTACTCATGAAGCTCTATGGGAGCCATCTAATATTTAGGTGTAGATATTGGTACCATATTGGGGTGTAGATCAATGCAGAAGTCTATCTCCTAGTGATGAGGTAAACCTAGAACATCTTCATGAAATATGTCTTCATACTCCACCATCACTACAAGAAACTATGGACTCATAACATCCACTGTGCTGAGGGTCATGCTGGACAACTGATGAGTAATCGAATGAACCCTCCTATGTGTGATTATGTCCTATGCTGCATGGATTTCCTTTTCACTGACAAAGGAAAACTTGGTTATATCATTGTGGACACACCACACTCTTTGCCTAAAACATTCAGTATGAGCATGAATTGTGGATAACCAGTCCATACCAAGAATGATATCGTAAGGAATCGACACCACTTCCAAGAGATCCCAACTGAATATCTCACCTCCTAGAGTTAGGTCACACTTTCAGCACCAGTGTGAGATCATTGAGTCTCCTCCAGTAGGAGTCTCCAAGCGTAAGGGTCGAGTCAATGGTTCAACTAGAATCTCCGATTCTCAAACAAGATTCATGGAAATAAAATAATAACTAGAACTTGTGTCTATAAAAACTATAGATAAGGTGGAAAAGACAAAAATCATACCTCATACCATCTTCAAAGCCTCTAGGTCAAAATAATTCATTTATTATAACAGGCCTCATCCCTACCCATTAGCTCCCTAAGCCTGGTGTGGACCACCTGGGGGTGGTGGCAGTAATAGGTTGAACCCCTGACCACCTCCTACTTCCCCGTCATCCCCTCTTCCATGTCCTTTACCCTACGAAACACCCTGTTCCAATATTTTTCTCTTCCTCGGTGGTCCCTCTGTTGTCTCCCGATCAGTTGTGTGATGGGTTAGGCAATATCCCTCCAGATGTCCCCAACCATTTCAAGAGAAACACCATTTATCTCTTGAATGATTTGAGCCACCCTGAGAGCCCTGAATTTCTAAACCTAAGTCCTAGGATCACCTCTTGAAGAACCTGAACCTCTTGGATCCCTGTGACTACCATAGGCTACCTTCTTCTGAGGTCTCATCTACCGAGTTCCCATTACATCCCCCACAACTAGTGTCTGCTCTGCTAGAAAACTTTCTACTAACAAGGCTCATTCAAGTACCCCATCATAGTTATAAATGCTTAGGGATACCACTGATTCTCTGATGTCCTAATACAAGCCATGCATGAAGGTATGATCTCTAAATAACAAGTTCCATAACATATCCAAGGAGTAGTGTGAATGATCAATAAACTTCAATGAATACTCCACCAAGGTCGTACTTCCATACTGTAGATGAAAAGTTTCTTGTATACATACCGATCATAGAGTGGCTAGATAGAAGTCCTTTTTGAAGAGATGCTCAAATTCTATCTAAGAGAGAATTGTATCATCATGTGACTAATTCACCAAGATCCACCATCACCTTGTAGAGCCCAGAAGAAGACTCATGACAAGGACTTTTATCTGATTGGCAGGCACCCTCATAGGGAAGAAAATGTGGGTGACTACCTCTAGCCGATCCTTAGCCATCTGGGGGTCTATATCACCCTGAAACCTGAGAGGTCGCTGCCTCTAAAACACATGCAACACACTCAGCCTACATGAATCCTCATCTGGTAGTGATGGCCCTAGATTCTTCCCTACGAGTGGTGGTATAGCTGGTAAACCACCTGGAGGTTCTATCTTCAATACATGTCCTTGTACTGATGCCTCATCGCTAAGTGGATCATCCACATGATCACATGGTGGAATCCTATCTAGATATCTACATGGAAGCATCCTAAAATAAAACAAGATGTACCATGATCAATAGAGTATATCTAGGGAGATAACTCAATAAGGACTTGGAAAACAGAACCCATTCTTATATACTGCAAGTACCATTGTTTTCCATGTAACCAGTGTTCTCATGTACCGAGTCAAAAATTAAGTAATCAGAGTCCTAGTGTATGGATCTGTCGGCATCTACACCAACACTGGATCCCTTGTCCTAAAATATGAACTCAAATCACTTAATAATGTTTCCCCAAACCAATCTCATAGACTTCTGATCCTAAAGTAGAACTGACCACTCTGATACCACTATATCATGACCCATCCTAGAGGGGCCTGTTCCATGACTACCCTAATCCTGCCTCTAATAGTCCAGGGGTTGGTGACTAGATCAGATTAGGCATATCCCACAAATGGGTGGAATTATCCTAAAGTACCTGTACACATGCACACATCTCCAAGACACACCATTCTGAAATGTAATTCAACTGAAATGATGCATGAATACAACTAAGATCCCACAACCAAAGTATGATGGGAAGTATAGGAAAATAAACAGGGATAAATACAATCCCACCACAAAGAGTCTATACACAAGTCCAACTAAAACTATAAAGAGTCCAACTTTCTCCAAGGGAGAGTACTAGGTCAAAGGTATGCTCTTGGTAACCACCTCAGCCTACCAAGCTCCAACTATGCTCCATCCAATCCTTTTCCTCTTAGGACACCATTAAAAGGGACACTGTTTGCACAAGACATGACACATGTTGGCAAAGAACATGCAGGTGTGAGTATAATAATACTCAATAGGAAACCCTGAAAACACTAAACATGAAACATCAAGTATATTCATCTCAATACAAGACGTAACAATTCATATCATATACAAGAATGAACTCAAATATACAAAGTAATGACACCATGCCACCAGGCGGTCATATATAACTACCAGCCACAAAATTCTATTCAAAGCAATGCTTGTTTTGGGAGATCCCAATTCATTATACATGCAATCATCAAATACACTCGAAGAATAAGTCTAGCTCATTTTCATCCCACCCAAAGAGAACACATTGGTTTAAGAAGACTATGATACACAGAGAGGGGGTCATTCCCAAAACCACTAGGGGACACCACAAACCCAATACAGATCAACCCGCTATGTAGGGGATCATATTCCAATGATTTCACAAACCCTACCTATGAATCCAACTAGTTGGAGGATCAAAACCACGATCAAGGAGGTCACATCGATTCCATAAATTCCAACTAGGGATATTATATGATCACACTCTAGTCTCATAGAGGGACACCATAACTCTATCTGAGACTCGACCTATAGAGGGGATGACAATCCAATGATGTGGATGTAATTCCACACTATACCCATTGAGGAAAAGAATAAGGGAACACACTCAACATTTATTGGTCCAAACTAGGAAAACTAAGGGCCTCACACTATTGGAAACTTGACTATTTGCGACGGGATCCCGTCGCAAAAATTATTACTTGCGACGGGAAGCGGGCCCATCGCAAATAGATGCCCTATTAAATACATTATATATACAAGAAACTTTTGTGATGGGCCCATTATAAATACTTATTGTGATGGGATACCAGCCCATCAGAAAAAACTTATATGTTATAAACCTTTTGTGATGGGCCTGTCGTAAAAAAGTTATTGTGACGGTAAAGAAACCCATCACAAAAACTTTTAAAATATATATATATAATCTATTTGTGATGATCCCCCTATCGCAAAAGGCCCCATCACAAATACTTAATAAAGTAAAAAAATATTAATATTATTAAAATAAAAAATATATATTAAAATTCTCAATATTCAGAAAAAATATATAAAAAAATAATACAATATTATTATTATTATTAGTAAAATAAACAAATATTAAACAATATAATACTACTAATAAATAATCAAATAATAAAATATTAAAAATAATAAAAAAAATTATGCAATATTCGCACCAATATAAAATAAAAAAACTGTAAATAGTTCATATTACAACAAATGTTCAATTAAAATGTTTTTAACAGAACAAAAAAATTACTACGGGGATAGTCTTCAGGAGGAACTGGAGGAGGTGGAGGAGATGGTGGAGGAAATTCCATCTCTAAACTATGAGTCAGACGACGCATGTACTCCATCTGCTCGTGCTGCTGCTGATGCCATCGACGCATGTCCTCCTCATGCTGTTGACGCATCTCTTCCTGTTGCTTCTGAAAACTCTCTATAAGCTCAGTTTGATCTCACAACTGCTCCTAATATTTTGAGCCATAAGATGATGCCTCTCCATGAGCTCCTCTTGAGCTAGATGCCAATATCACAGTAGTACCATAATGAGTCCCAGGAGTCAAATGAGAGCCGATACCAACTACTCGACCCTTCTTGAAGGAATACTAGGTCACCTGCATCCATGCAGCCTCATCTTGGTGTTATTCCATGACATCATTGATGCTATGTTCTAAGACATAAACAAATGCTGCAACCTAGGTGTAAGGGGGAAATATCTCAACTATTTCATAGGAATCGATCTAGAATTCCCCATTTAAGCTTCTTTATACCTTGATTGTCCACATGTGGGACAACTATCCAATGAATCATTTTTACCAGAATATAAGATGAAATCATTTTCACATGAATGAATCTTCCGATTACTAAGGCCCAAATTACCAACTAGACTCTTTCTCTCATAGTAATTTTTAGGCAACACATTTCCTTCAGGTAACAGTGTTTTAACCAAAGAAAATATGTTATCAAAATAGTTGTTTGACATTTCATTATCTGATTTAATAGCCATAAATTTTGCAACCGCTTCTAATTTTCTTCTCTTGAAACCAGGATATAATGCAACCTCAGAAGACCTCAACAACTCATAAAACTCGGATGGTTCCAACTCAGGAGTTAAATCAATACCATCTTGAGTTTCAGTTTGTTGAACAGATGGACCTACAACATCATGTACTAAATTTTGAAACCGTGATGGATCTAGAATCAAGTTATTAGTATCTTCTCTAGAACTGCGTTCACCGTGTTGATACCAAAAACCATAATTTGGTTGAAAACCAAACCGTAAGAGATGTCCCCCAACCTTGTCAAATGTGTCAAATGTTCTCAGAGCACATTTTTTACAAGGACACTTAATTATGCCTTCTGAAAAAAATTCTGGTTTTGATGATGCAAATGATAAGAAAGCTTCAACACCCTCAATATATATAGGATTTAAACCAGAACCATTTGGATTCCTGTGCTGATTTATCCAAGCACGATAATCTAATAATGACTATTGTCGACTTCTTTGTTCCATATTTTTCTACAAAATATAAAATCATTACTGTTTCTGAATAGTTTGAAATTAGAAAAACACTATCCAAAAAAAGAAGATAAATAATTACAACTGCTTCTTAATAATTACTATTAATTATGGGAGTCATAATATCCAGTGGAATGATAGCTACTCTTTTGTCTGACGACTCATTTACTTGCAACTTTCTCACACTGAAAACATTATGAAAAAAATATGGTCCAACGAATGCATATTCAAACTCGTGCATACGAGATTGGATATGCATACGTAGTAGCATAATTTTCACAATGTTTTGAGTTAGTGAGAGTTAAATGGAGAAGATTCATCGAGAAAAAGGAGTACCGTCAATCCACTGAAAATTGTGCCAAGTTATTAAAATTTATTATAATTGATTTGATTGCTATTTATTGTTAATTATTGCTAATTATTGCTAATTGTTGCTAATTATTGCTAATTACTGCTAATTATTTCTAATTATTTGTATTTATTAGTATTTATTAGTATTTATTACTATTTATTAGTATTTATTAGTATTAATTACTATTTATTAGTATTAATTACTATTTATTAGTATTTATTACTATTTATTAGAATTTATTACTATTTATTACTATTTATTTCTATTTATTACTATTTATTTCTATTTATTAGTATTTATAACTATTTATTACAATTTATTGCTATTTATTACTATTTATTACTATTTATTACAATTTATTTCTATTTATTAGTATTTATTACTATTTATTAGTATTTATTAGTATTTATTAGTATTTATTACTATTTATTAGTATTTATTACTATTTAGTACTATTTATTCCTATTTATTATTATGTATTCCTATTTATTATTATTTATTCCTATTTATTACTATTTATTCTTATTTATTACTAATTATTATTAATTATTACTAATTATTACTAATTATTACTAATTATTACTAATTATTACTAATTATTACTAATTATTACTATTTATTACTATTTATTACTATTATTACTATTTATTACTATTTATTAGTATTTATTACTATTTATTTTTATTTATTTCTATTTATTAGTATTTGTTACTAATTATTACTAATTATTACAATTTATTACAATTTATTACTATTTATTACTATTAATTACTATTTATTTCTATTTATTACTATTTATTACTAATTATTACTAATTATTACTAATTATTATTTATTATTACTAATTATTACTAATTATTACTAATTATTACTAATTATTTCTAATTATTAGTATTTATTATTATTTATTACTATTTATTACTATTATTAATAATTATTACTAATTATTACTAATTATTTTTAATTATTATTAATTATTACTAATTATTAGTAATTATTATTAATTATTACTATTTATTAATATTTATTAGTATTTATTAGTATTTATTAGTATTTATTATTATTTATTAGTATTTATTACAATTTATTAGTATTTATTACTATTTATTAGAATTTATTACCACTTATTAGTATTTATTAGTATTTATTAGTATTTATTAATATTTATTAGTATTTTATTACTATTTATTAGTAATTATTAGTATTTATTAGTATTTATTTCTATTTATTACTATTTATTTCTATTTATTACTATTTATTTCTATTTATTACTATTTATTTTTATTTATAAGTATTTATTAGTATTTATTGCTATTTATTTGTATTTATCAGTATTTATTAGTATTTATTACTATTTATTGGTATTTATTAATATTTATTAGTAATTATTACAAATTAGTACTATTTATTACTAATTAATACTATTTATTAGTATTTATTACTATTTATTAATATTTATTCCAATTAATTAGTATTTTTATTACTAATTATTAGTATTTATTAGTATTTATTACTATTTATTAGTATTTATTACTATTTATTAGTATTGCTTACTAATTATTACTATTTATTAGTATTTCTTACTAATTATTACTAATTAATACTATTTATTACTAATTGTTAATATTTATTTCTATTTTTTCTAATTATTACTAATTAGTGTTAATTACTATTAAATACTGTGAAATACTGCTACTAATTACTAATTACTACTAATTATTTATATACATTACTAATTATCGTTAATAATGATTAATTATTACTAATTAATAAGAATTAATACTAATAATTTAATTTTATTATTACAAATAAATACTGATGACAAAAGAATTTAAATCTAACTTAATTACAACTAATCAACAATAATTAAAATTAAGATAAAGAAAGGAAATAAATACTAAATTGAATAAAACATAAATACCTTTAAAGTTGATCTCTTATAATTGTAGGCGGCTTCACAACTTTTTTTGTAAAAAAAGCTAACTTTCAAAATTTTTTACTCTAAAATTACAATTTACAGAAGCAGATGAACAAGAAATTCGGGTAGAGAGAAGAAAAACAGAGGGGGGGGGGGGGGTATATATAGGTTAGATTAGTTGCGACGGGACTTTTTGCGACGGTATTCCCGTCGCAAAAGGTACCTTTTGCGACATGGCCTGTTGCAAATACCTTCAACTGCATTAATTAACATCGGTGGTTAAAAGGCTATTTGCGACAGGGCCCATCTCAAAAAAGTGACCTGCCGACACCTTTTTTACGACGGGACAACATCCCGTCGTAAATATGTTGTTACCGCCGCCGGTTATTTGCGACAAGACCCATCGCAAATAACCTTCGGGGGTCAAACTAGTTGCGACGAGGGATCCCCCCATCACAACTAGGTCTTTCCGCCTCTTAGTTTTTGCGACAGGCGGTGCCAACCCGTCACAAATACTCTTTCGCACGGTTTGGCGCGTTTCGCGCGCCAAACTGTGCATAACTTTTTGCAATGGGGCACCTATTCCCATCGCAAATAATTGACTATTTGTGACGAGTCGACCATCCTGTCGCAAATAACGGTTTTTCGCGTAGTGTCAAGCACTCTTTATGGGAGTACATGGCGTGTCCCAGGGGGTACATGACATTTCCATATATCCCAAGTATTTCCCATGAGGAATCACCTCAAACAACATGTAGTCCTAATATACACGATGTGTAGTATGAGTACACGACATGTAGAGACACACGGTTCCCTGCCTGTGTCACCTGGCCGTGTTTGTGTACCAAAGCCATGTCCTTATACTAGTTCGTGTATTCCAAGCTATGTCTATGTGGGAGTGTTTCCCTTAGAATTCGGGGATGACCTCCTTGATTGAAGGTTCAAACATTCCAATCGGTTTCTAACGGGTTTGTTTGTAGAACCGAAAACATCAAATGATTCCATATTCGTTTGGGCCTACTTTCCAAAGGTAGGCGCTCATTAGTTTGTGGACTGATGAGGCTTAGGAATTTGCATTGGTCGAGAGGATGGGAGGTTGGACTCATCACACCTTTTTGAGGGAAATTATTGTCTACTCCGGGACTCTCTTTATAGATTTAAGTTATGTTCGTGAATCCTTATTACATTACCAAGTATAAAATGAGCTTTCCTTTAGATCTGACAATCAATGATCGATATGTAGGAAATTTAGAGAATCTTTTATATGTATTCGAGGTTCTTCATTGATAGAGAATCATCTGTATTTGTTAGAGATTCTTAGTCAATGGTATCCTTTGATAAGTAAAAAGTCTCTTGGTCATTATGATGACCATGCTGGTTTTAAAGCCACTCAGTGGGGCACTTGAAGTTTATTGTCATTCAGAAGGACATGGATTATTTCAGAGTTGGGATCGAACCCGCAGATGGGCTACCTACGTATCCTTTGTTTAGAAAAGGAATCAGAACCCACGTAGTTCGAGTAAGGGAGTATGATGTTTATGATTGATGACTCAAAGAAGGATGTCATAATTACTTTTACACTCTAAGATCACGTGAGTCATCCTCGGTGTGAGAAACAAGAGGTATTGGTAAAGATCATACAATTGTGCCATGAAAGATGCAACATAAGAAATAGTGTGGGACTTATGTATGTATGACTGCCTAGATAAGTGAAGATTTGGATTTACTTCAGGGAAGAAATCCAGGAACAAGGTCCATAAAGGTATATGTACTTCATGGAGATTTGAATACTCTAACTTGGGGCTTACTCCTGAAAATGAGGCCCAAATTAGGAGATGACTTATGATTGGGTTTTACTCTTGAGAAGGAATCCCAGATCAAAGGTAAATTAGGTCTGGTTAAGAGAAATTAAGATTGGGACTTACTCGTGAAGAGGATGCCCAAATTTGAGTCTGGGGCTTACTCCTGAAATGGAGGCCCGGGTTAATGAGGACTTGGGGCTTACTCCTAAGAAGGATGCCCGAATTTGGGGACTGGGACTTACTCCTGAAAAGGAGGCCCAAATTAAGAGAATTATGGTTGGGGCTTACTCTTGAAGAGGATGCCCAGGTTAATGAGTTATCTCATCTTAAATTATGAGGTTGAATGAATGAAATCTCAATCTTTAGTGAGATAAAGATGTGTAAATCACTAGGTTTTGAGAGATATTCCACAGAATTCCTTTCAGATAAGGAATTCAAATCAAGAAATCATGCCATAAATGGAATTGAAGAGTGTCTTGAAGACTGAATTTTGAATAGGAGAGGTGGAATGTTTTAAGAGGGGTGAAATGGGTAAGAAGGGCACCCAAAAAGGCAGGGGTGCGCAAGTCCTGGAAGGCGTGCAGGTACTGCATGGGCGCGCAAGTTCTGGTCGCACAGGTATACTTGCGTGACACATGGGTACTTGGACGACGGTTAACCAGTAGGGTAATACCTGAGCGAATATTTGGTTAAAGCCTTTAGAATCATCTTGAGGTTCTTCCAAAAGAGTGGCGTGCATGTTCTACTGAAGGAGTAAGGCGGCGCGCAAGTGTGGCCATTTCCCTTAAGGGCTGGCAACTTAGGTGTGCAAGTGTTGATGAGTTTCAACACTTAGGCCTTTCTCCTCCTCTTTAGATCTTCCGTTCTAGGTAAGAAATTACCTTAGAAGTGTTTCAGAAGCTTTTAGAAGAGACTAGGGCGCCAGAAGCTCAAATATGAGTTTCTGAAAAAATTCCTCTTCAAATGGGGGGCCCACCGGTGGTATTTATAGGCTGGAGAGGACCCCAGGCAGTTATCACCTAGGGCGCGCAAGTGACTTGGGTGACCAACTTCGGCGCACAGGTGTACTTTCACGACCATTGCGGCGCGCAAGTGTACTTGCGTGACCATTGTAGAACTTGCACGCCCCTTGTGAAATGTTCTTCTTATTCATTACTTTGTCAATTTTTGATATTTTTCCAAAGGCTGAATCACTTTGAGCTCAGATATCCCCCTTTTTCAATCTTTAGACTCTGTGATGGAAAGGAACGTCAAAAAAAGTCCCCCCTCCGAGTTGGATCCGGAGAGAAAAGAGGATTTGACTCTGAGGAAAAAAGAGAAACCGGGGGTCTTTGTGGTTATTGGCAGTTTAAAGTCATGCATGTCGGACATACAAAAGGCTAATGTTTAAGGTCGAAATAGCTTTGACCAAAATGGATTAAAATTGACTCAATTCCTTGAAAATTTATCTGAAAACATATTACCATACTCAGGTATGAGGGAAAATATGTAAACTATGACTTAAGAATATTTGGATCTGAGGAATGATATGAAAAAGAGCTAAAAGGCATTAGAAGAAGTAGTTCCCAAGAATGAAGTTACCATTATTTAACAAACCCGTTAGGGGGTTGAATTATGTAGGGCCACCTAAGGGCATTGGCTGCATAGTCAAATAAATAGCATCTTTTGGTTATCAAGTCTGTTGTGTAGACTGTTTATACAAGGCCGCCGAAGGGCACGTGCTGCATATTCATGCAAAAGAACTCTCGGAATTTTACTTTCCTAGTTCTAAAAATCTAGTGAAAGTTTATGGAGATTCAAAATTTCCAAAGTATAGAGTTTTTCTATATGGAAAGAGGTACTTGAATATGGAGAAGATATTTCTAAACAAGATTATCGAAGAACTGGATGGATATCACTCCTTCGAAAGTCTGACCCAAACGTAGGGAAGGATAATATAAACCATAGACTAGAATACTTTCAGATCATGAAAAAGGATATGGGACAAATATGTTAAGGATGGATATTTTTGCGGATCCCTACATACTGTTATTTAAGACCAATAAGGACAAAAGAGGCTTTCTTCCCAAGAATGAAGTTACCATTATTTAACAAACCTGTTAGGGGGTTGAATTATGCAGGGCCACCTAAGGGCATTGGCTGCATAGTCAAATAATAATATCTTTTGGCTGACAAGTCTGTTATGTAGATTATTTATGCAAGGCCGCCTAAGGGCACGTGCTGCATAGTCAGGTAAAATAACTCTTAGAAATTTGACATTTTTGTGACTATAAGTCAAGAAAAGGGCTATGAAGATCTAAAAATATTTAAGGTTAGGATTATGACACATAAATATGGGTATTGTCCAATGTATACAGAGATACACAGATCAATTCTAACCATAATCATGTTGTGGTTGGGTCCTGAATGGAAATGTTGGACTTCACTACGTATCCCATAAGGATGGGAATCAAGCCATACGTAGTTCTTAAACTATAGTTCAACGTCGTGCGGGAAAAAAGGATTATAGATCTTAGTTTAGGGTCATAGTGCTTGGACCATTGTAAGAAATACACAGTGTGTGTTTTCATGGGGAATTTTCAGCCAAGGGACTGAAAGTGGAATTTGGGGTTAGGCCTAAAGACTTGGGGCTGGATTCGAGGGACACTCGAACGTTCCTACGTATCCTATAAGGATGGGAATCAAGCCCACGTAGTTCTAGAAATAACGTATGTACAAATTTGGTTCGTACATGTGAAGGGTGAAAGGGGACTTTAGTACAATGATGGTTTAACCCAAGATAAAAGTTTTAGGCATTGCCATGTACCCACGTAGTCTTTGAAATGAAACATGATTGAAAAATCAATGTAAATAATGGTTCCCTCTCAGGTGAGGGTATCAAAGAATATTGTAGTTTATTGTCATACTGGACAAAAGTGTTGTATAGTTTAACGTCGTATAACAAGGACGAAATTGAACCAATGTAAAGATATTGATTCTAGGGGCGGTTTCACGAATCAACATCGTATGAGATGGAGGTGAACCAATGTGAAGAGATTGATTTTGGGCTTGAACTTTGGGAGGTTTCCTACGTACCCAACCTAGAAGGCAAGGATCAAAGTCTGCGTAGTTCAATTAAAGAATGAATTAACGATCAAGTTGTTCTTGGGGACAACGACCTAAAAAATGATGTTGTTGGGACTTACACATGGTTAGTAGCCCAAAGAGAGTGTTATGGTTGAGGTTTACTCTAAGCTCACGTGATTCATACTCGGTGTGAGAAATAAGAGGTAACAACAACCTTAACGATGCATAGTTTAATGCCATGTAGGACATATAAAGGGACTATGAAGTTTAAAGTCTTGCAGTTAGGACTATTGGTGCTGCACATTTTAATGTCATGTAGCCGGGACAAAGTACAGTTTAATGTCATGTAGGACATATCAAGGACTTTATGTACAGTTTAGCATCATGTAGTTAGGACGATGGGAACAATATAGTTTAACGTCATGTTGGATGAAAGGGGGACGATGCAGTTTAATGTCATGCAGTGAGGACAAAAGAGTACACCATTTAACATCATGTTGGACGTATTAGGGACTTTTTCACAGTTTAACGTCATGTTGGACGAAAAAGGGACGATACAGTTTAGCGTCATGTTGGACGAAAGTGCGAATAGTTTAAGGTCATATGCATGGACCGTGGATGGTACAGTTTAACGTCTTTCCGGACGTAAGGGACTTTTATACAGTTTAGTGTCATGTAGTTAGGACGTCACAGTTTAAAATCTTGCTGGACATAAGGGATTTGCAAATAGTTTAGGGTCATATGCATGGACTGTTGATGATGTAGTTTAAGGTCATACAGGACCTAGTTGCAGTTTAAGGTCATACTGGACCATTGATGCAGTTTAAGGTCATACTGGACCTAGTTGCAGTTTAAGGTCATACTGGACCATTGATGTAGTTTAAGGTCATACAAGACCTAGTTGCAGTTTTAGGTCATATTGGACCATTGATGCAGTTTAAGGTCATACTAGACCTAGTTGCAGTTTAAGTTCATACTGGACCATTGATGTAGTTTAAAGTCATACAAGACCTAGTTGCAGTTTAAGGTCATACTGGACCATTGATGTAGTTTAAGGTCATACAGGACCTAGTTGCAGTTTAAGGTCATATTGGACCATTGATGCAGTTTAAGGTCATACTAGACCTAGTTGCAGTTTAAGGTCATAATAGACCATTGATGTAGTTTAAGGTCATACAGGACCTAGTTGTAGTTTGAGGTCATATTGGACCATTGATGCAGTTTAAGGTCATACTGGACCTAGTTGCAGTTTAAGGTCATACTGGACCATTGATGTAGTTTAAGGTCATACAGGACCTAGTTGCAGTTTAAGGTCATACAGGACCATTGATGTAGTTTAAGGTCATACAGGACCATTGATGTAGTATTTTGTGTTTATAAAAAATACTTCTTCAAAAATCTGGCATTGGTTGGAGTAGTGATGAGTTCTCCATCAATCAAGATTAATGAATAAGCTTTATTGAGTAGACCCTATGTATTGAGTAAGGTCCTTCCCATTTTGGCTCAAGATTGGGAGGTTTCTTTCCTGGTATCATTGGAGTTCTGAGAACTAATACCAATTCTCCCTGAGTGAGTGAAGGAAGATGAACTTTTTTGTTAAAATCTCGTGCTATTCGATTCTGATATACTTTCAAGTGGTGCAAAGTGCACAATCATTTCTCATCTAACCGTTCCAATTCATCCAATCGCTTTTGAGATTGTTCATCTGTAGATGATTGATCACAAATGGCAACTCTGAGCAAGGGTAGTTGAACTTCAATGGGAAAGACTGCTTCCGTTCCATATACCAATGAATATGGAGTTGACCGAGTTGCAGTGTGGGTGGTAGTCCGATAAGCCCATAAAGCATCAAAGAGTTTATCAGGCTATGAATTCTTATCTTTATCCACCATCTTTTTCAGTATATTTGAAAGAGTCTTGTTGAAGGATTCTATCTGTCCATTGGCCGCTGCATGATACCGAGATGAATGGTTGGATTTGATGTTGTATTCTTGATACAACTTCTTTACCTCGGATGAACAGAAGTTGGTGCCATTGTTCGTCAATATGGTATTAGGGACACCAAATCTGGTAATGATGTTAGACTTGATGAAGCTAAAAATGCATTTAGAACTGAATTCCTTGAGAGGTATTGCCTATGCCCATTTGGAAAAGAAGTCAGTAGCAGTAAGAATGTACTTAAACTGCTTGGCCGTAGCCGAAGGGTAAGGTCCCACCACATCCATTCCCCATGTGGAAAATGGCCATGAGTATTTAGTTATATGAAGCAACTTTGGAGGTTGATGATTGAATTTGGCATGTACTTGGCATGAATGACACTTCTTTGTGAAATCAACACAATCTTGTATCATTGAAGGCCAAAAGTATCCAAGCCTTCGAATCTGATCAGACAGTCTATGTCCATACTGGTGGGCACCACAGACTCTTGCATGCACTTCTTTCACGACATCCATTGTCTCTTTACCATCAATGCATATGAAGAGAACTCCATAAAAACAACATTGGTATACAATTTTCTCTAGGTGATCTGGGCTATCATAAAGAGTAAAATTGACCACACGTCACCAGATTTGTTCTTTCTCAGCTCTATCAGGTGGAAGTGTTCCATTTTAAAGGTATTCCCTGATAGGTGACATCCATCCTGTAGTATGACCATACGGTTCATGAATGGGACTAATTTCATTAATTTACTCTATTCTGATTCGAACATAAGGTGAAATTGAACGACGGTGGGCAATATTGATGGTTGTCTCATCCCGATTTGGATCTTACAGAGTTGTGGCTATATTAGCCAGTGCATCAGCTTGAGAATTTTGTGATCTTGGGACATAAGAAAATGTCAGTTCCAAACGGAATTCCTCCATTAACTCTCTGACGTAATCATACAAAAGGATTAGTTCTTCTTTTCTGATGGCATAATCCCCATTGACTTGTTTGATTACCAGGTCTGAATCACCTTTCACCTTTAAGTGATTCACTTGTGCTTGAAGTGCTAATTCCAAGCCTGTGATGAGAACTTGGTATTCTGCTTCATTATTGGTACCACCTTCCCAAAATAAGAATGAATAAGGTAACACTGCCTTTTCTGGAGAAATGAGAAAAATTCCTAATCCAACTTTGTTGAATTTAGGATTTTCCATTTTTCTCCCTGTTGGAATTCTGGAAGCACCATCAAAATACATTTCCCATGCTTGAGGACTTTCTTGAATAGAGAAGACTTCCTCATCAGGGGGTTCAATATCTGAAGATGTGTCTTCCACTAAAGGGTGTTCAGCCAGGAAATCAGCTAGATCTTGGCCCTTTATCACCTTTTGAGACACATACTGAATGTTGAATTGCTGCAAAATAACTGCCCAACTTGCCAGATGTCCTGTAAGCATTGGACGACTAAGGATGAATTTGAGCGGGTTATTGCGAGATACCAATTGGACCTCGTGATGT
This sequence comes from Viscum album, assembly GCA_963277665.1. Lineage (NCBI taxonomy): Eukaryota > Viridiplantae > Streptophyta > Magnoliopsida > Santalales > Viscaceae > Viscum > Viscum album. Next base: position 124,044,682 of record OY728140.1, on the reverse strand, counting down.
TGCAGGTAGTGTCTCAACTTCTGAACTGCAAAGATTAATGCCAGGCAGCACTTCTCAATACTTGAATATCGGGTTTCTACTTTAAGCATAGTTAGACTGAGATAGTAGAGGCTGTTTTCATTCCCAGCATCATTCTTTTGAGCAAGAAAGGCACCCAATGATCGCTCTAAATCTATCACGTAGAGGATAAGTGGTCTTCCCTCAATAGGTGGAATGAGTACCAGTGGACTCAAGAGGTATTTCTTGAGAATATAGAATGCTTATTGACATTCTTCAGTCCACTGGTAAGTGACTCCCTTCTTCATCAATTTGGTGAAGGGTAAACTTTTGCCTGCCAAATTGGCGATGAAACGCCGAATATAGGCTAAGTGTCCTTGAATTCCTATTAATTCTTTGAAATTTTGAGGAGGTGAAATACCAAGGATTGACTTTGTCTTCTCAAGATCAACTTCAATACCACGATGGCGTACAACAAAGCCGAGAAATTTTCCTGAGGTTACCCCAAAAGCACATTTTAAGGGGTTCATCTTCAAATTATGTTGTCGAAGCTTGCAGAATATGACTTCCAAATCAGCCAAGTGATTAGAACATTGTGTGTATTTAACCACCAAATCTTCTACATAGCATTTAAAAAACTTCCCTAGAAGGGTTTGAAGATACGATGCATGGCACACTGATATGTTGCACCTGCATTCTTTAAGCCAAAGGGCATTACCCGGTAGAAAAACACACCCTGAGGGGCTCTGAAGGCTGTGGATTTCTCATCTTCTAGGGCCATTCAGATCTGATTATATCCAGAATATCCATCCATGAAGGAAAGTTCTTCATAGCCAGCTGTTGCATCAATTAAAAGTTCTGTAATCGGAACTGGGAAATCATCCTTAGGACAATGCCGATTAAGATCTCTGAAATGGATGAAAACTCTAATTTGTCCATTCTTATTCTTTACAGGGACAATATTAGCCAACCACTTGGGATATTGAACTTCTCTGATGAAGTTATCTTTGATAATCTTATCCACTTCAGCTTCAATTTTGTAAGCATAAGTTGGGTGTATTCTTCTCGCGGCTTGCTTAAATCCTCGATGTTCTTCTGGTAAACCCAAATGATGAGTAACAACATCAGGATCAAGCCCAGGAATTTCTGTATAGTTCCAAGAAAATATATCTCTATTTTTCTTTAGAAAAGAAATATACATCTCTTGCTCTTCAAGATTCATGGCCGCACTGATTAAAGTGGGACATGGATCTTCTTTTGTACCCAAATTTATTTCTCTGACTTCATCCATAGTGGTAGAGATACCCTCTTCAAATGCTGGAGGAGCATCTATGAGATCTTCCTCTTCTTCTTCATCATGTTTTATTTCTTCCATTTCTACTTGCATAGTAGATGATAAAGCAGAATTTTCATGATCAGAAGAGATGTCAAAATTTGAACATCTTGAAGAATAAGCTTCCATTTCTGACCCGATTGATGATGAAGGGTCTTCTTTGGGTAATAAAGAGGAGATGATGGATTGAGAATCAACATCATTGTTCACCTCCGATGTTGCTATAACTTCTTCTGGCCTGGTTGGCGAAGTATAGACTTTTTGGATTTCAACAGATGAAATGAAGACGTCACCATTTGTGCTTTCATTACTGCTTGGTGGGTTACCAATTTCTCCCATGTTGTCTGGATCGATTGCCATAACTGACATTATGGATCTTTCCATAAGAGTATTTTGATTTGGGTCTATCTTGTCAATTTGACTGATAGGAAACACATAATCTGTACTCACATGCGCAAATGGATTTACTGGAATATTTTCCATACCATATTAAGCATTAACTTTGGTAATCTCCTTTGTTGTAGATTTCTCCATTCCCTTCATGTGATAGAATTCCGCCTCAATGTATTGAGACTCAAATGTCTTGAATGAGGCCTTATCACCATAAAATGTCCCAACTTGACCATCGAAACAATATTTGAGACACTGATTGTATGATGAAGGGATAGCCGCATGTTGATATAGCCATGGTCTTCCAAGAAAGATGTTGAAGGCCGAGTCTTGATCAATAATCATGAAATATAAATTGGATAAAAGATCTCCAAACTGAGTTCTGAGTGTAACTTCGACCAGTGGTTCTTGTTCATTTTTATCATATCCTTGTAACATCATGGTAGAAAAAGATAAATCAGATTCCGTAAGGCCCAATCGACAAAGTGTACGAATGGGCATGAGGTTGACTCCTGAACCATTGTCAATGAAAGATCTTCAGACGTCTACGCCATTGACCTTTCCAGATAAGTACAAAGGTCTAATATGCCCATGCACAACATAATCTTCATCGTCATTAGTAAAAGATATTACTGCATGGCATTCTGCAGGATTATTCTCTATGTGATAGACTTCAGCTGCAACAATTTCAGTTTCAAACTCCTGAGGACTTGACAAAGCCTCGATGAGTGCTTCCTGAAGATCTTTTGACAGATTCAGAGCATCCAAAATTGATAACTTGGCTGGTACTTGGGCCAAGTGTTTCAATACATCATACTTTTGATCTAAAGGTCTGCGTTTCCCAACAGGAATATGTGGTTTAGTAGGTACCTTGGAAGAAGATGCTTTGGAAGTTGATGCATCTTGTATTGAGATAGGAGTTGACAATATTCCTGGTTTTAGAAGATCAGAATGATTAGATCCATTTACTTGCTGAGAGGAAGAAGATGGAACCTTCAACCGGTCTTCCAAAATAACTGTGCCAAGACTGAATTTGCTATTGGTAGAAGAACTTACTTTTTCTTGCTGAGCTCACTGAAGGGCTCTACCACGAGTTTCTACTGCGTACACAGTTCTAGTAGGGGTAGAATTGGAGTAGTGGCTTCTGAAAGATCCACGTCTTCCCCTGTATCCTGAGCCTCTGGAACTTCCTCTGATTCCCCTGTTTGATACAGGGAATTCAGGCTCATCGAAATCGAAAATGTGACTGGCATATGGATCCATTAACTGAATCATATTAATAGAACTGAAGATTAACTCTTCGTCTGATGAAGAATCTGCCTGATTAGCCTATTTAGGCTGTGCCGTTTGGTGGGATGGTGCCCGTGGCTTTGAAGTAGATGTCATGAAGTCTACTAGAGTCAAAGACAATTTAGGTTTTGACACATACTCATCTTCTTCTGATTCTTTTTCTTTCTTTGAATCATGCCGTTTCTTTGAGCACTTTCCCTCTGATGAAGAGGGTTTTGCCGCAACATTCATGGAAGAAGACACAATCGGTTTCTTTAATTGTGTTCGAAAAATAGCATGAGTTCGGTTGATTCTCTTTCTGACCATCCAATCATCATACTTATGTTTATTTTTTCTTTTGACTTCTTGTCATTCACTTTCCTCCTCTGGAACTATAGCAGTAACACATGCTACCTGAGTTGAAGAACCTTTCAGTTTGACTTGTCCCGAGTCGACCATCTTTTGTAGGAGGTCTTTGAAGAAAAAACACTCCTAGATGGGATGACCCAACATTTGATAAAAGGGGAAATAAATGGGACAATCTTCATCTCCTTTCTTATTTGGCCTCTTGGGTATTGGCAATTGAACCAGATTATTTTCCAGGGCCGAAATGAAGTAACCAGGAACTTGTTCATTTCGGAAAGAGTATGTTTTGCTCTTTAGATCCTCAAATTGTTTTTATCTTTGATATCTTTGATCATCTGGACGAAATGGAATTTTTTGTTGGCACTCAGGAGGTGGAGCCCTTCGAGAAGATGAAGGTTTTGAAGTAGAAACAGGTACAGGTGCTTGTTTAAGAATAACTGTAGCAGTTTCTGCTTTACCCATTCTTCTTCCCGGAGCTGATGGAATTACATGAGATTTAGCCTTAGCCTGTATAAGGGAATCTTCAATCTATTGAGCAATTGAAGTAAGGCATCGAAACCCTCCTATGTATTTCACAGGGATCAACGGTGTGTGTAACTCATCACGCAAATTTGCCACACAGATTGGAAACTATTATTCTTGAGGGAGTGCTAATCTTAGGGAATATGTTAAACCCTTCCAGCGAGCAATGAAATCTGAGACCCTTTCATTCTCCCTTTGCTTACAATTTTTAAGATCAAAAACTGTTGTCTTTGGAAAAGTTGAGCTGAACTAAAGAAGGAATTTTTTACAGAGATCCTCCCATCCAGTAATTGACTGGGATTGCAAACTTGTATACCAGACAAAGGATGGTCTTTGCAAGGTCCGTACAAAGCATCTGAGTTTTATTGCTTCTTGCTGCTCCGGAGTTCCCATCATAGGATCACAACAAGACACGTAATGAGTCAAGTTCTGTTCAGGGTCGCCTGATCCATTGAAAATAGGGAATACATGGTTTCTAAAATTGGATGGAGGAGAGATTGAATTTACCCATTCAGGGTAAAATTTCTTTTCTGGTTGAACCTGCGCATGTTTCCCTTCCATAGTTTCTAACTGAGCTATTAATGACTCAATAATAGTTATTAAATTTTGAGAAACATTTGGTTGAACTTGGACTTGGGTAGGTGTAATGACTGGAACTTGGACAGATGTGATGGTTAGTGCTGTAACTGATGGTAGAACTACCAACTATTGTTGCACTTAACCCGTAGGATTAGACCTGTGAGGGTGTACTGATAGAGGAGGATATTCTTGATCCATCTCAGTAGCTGCAACAAATTACTTTGGCTGACTGACTCCAACATGCTTAAGAAGAACACTACTCTGAAGTAGTTCTGCATTCAACCTCCTTAATTCCTTCATTTCTTCCTCCTGTTGTGCAAACCTTTGATCTAGTGAGAGCGATTAACCTTCTCCAGAGGAAGGATATGTAACCTGATTCTTTCCCCTCCCTTTGTTGGATCCTTTTCGAAGAGAAGGAAGTGGGTTACTCGAAGGATTACCTAGGTTCTGAGTAACCCTTTGATTTCGTGTACGCACACCTTCTTCATTTTTGTCGGTGCGTACATCTTCTTGAGTAGGAACCTCTTCATCTGAGTCCCCTGAGTGAGCCTCATCTAGTGGATCAACAACAATGACATTGATGACATTGATTGATACATAACGCATCGCATCCTTTCTATCATCATTTCTGTGATATTGTCTTCTTCCATGTCTTTGATGAGACATTGACTTTTGTTGATTCGATCCCTTAGGAACTTCTTGATGAATCGTAATTTGGAGGGAATCTCCTGATAATTTGGCTCTTCGTTCCTCTTGAGGCTTCTTCCCCAATCGAGAAAAGACTGACTTTCTCTGAGAAGGGGATTGATGATTTGAAAAAGTCCCCAGTCTGGTGGACTGGGGCTATTCCTGCTGTTCCCACTCAACTCCTCGAATCCTATTTGTTGATTCCGAGGGTTGGTTTAAAAGAGTCCCCAGTCTGGAAAGCTGGGGTGGCTCTTGACAGGCTATGTCTGAGACTTTCTTAAAAGCTCTCATGATCTTGGGAACCTTAGTCTAGAAATTAGCTGGATGCATTAATATGTATCCACTTTTATCACTTGGTTCAAAAGACCGTTGGATGATTTCTGACACTTCTGTCACTTGATGATGTGCTTGCTCCATACGAGAGGCTTGTTCAATATTCTCATTTGCTTGATGCAGAAGTAATTCAACAACATGTTCTTTGTATTCTTGATTTTGAGAGGAACTAGTTGAGGAATGTTCTTGGGAAAGCTTTTGATTACAAACAAATCCCATTAAATGTGGCTGACCATGGGCAATAACATTGGATGAGACCATTTTCGGCGGGCTTTGCTGACTAGAGAGAACCATGAAATGTAGTTCTCCATGAACACCCCATCCTCTGACACGAATACCAGATGGGGCATTGGAAATTAACTGACGCAATCTTCTTAGTGCGCCAAGGCATGATCGTTGATGGGATCTCTGCTGCTTTTCAGCCTTCGGATATCGAGAGACTGATAGAGATGCCAAATCAATCTGACGTTGTAACCCTTCTATTATCTTAAGATGATTTTCATATTCATCATAAGATAATACTTTTTTTTTTCAACTGACAAAGAGTTTTCCATATTTTGAGACAAATATCATGAATTCCATCTTCCGTCAACATTTCTGGAATGTCATACTGAGAGTCAGCCATAGGCCAAAACATGACTAGCACTTCACCTTTCGTCAGTTGTTTTCTCATGTTCAGCATTTCCTCTTTATCATTTGATGAAGATTCTTCTATGTGATTTGACCAGAGTTGGTGTTTCCTTGTTTCTTCATCAGATTCAATAAGATTGGTAGAGAAATAATTGATCAAACTAGAAGATGCATGACTTAGGGGTGGTTCGGAGAATGACCTACACCCTAGGCTATCTTCTGATTGAGAAAGTATTTCACCTGCTAGCGATGAAGCATCAGACATGACTGGTTTCACATTTGAAAGTGCCTCAAGATAAGAGGGCTTTCTCGGCACTACATTGTCCACTGGAGCATTTTCCAGGCAATGTGCATTACTACTGCAGAGAGGAATTTCGCAGCGAAATTCATCATTATAGGGAGGACCACCATAATGGGTTACAACAAAAGATGAGATCTTTTTCTCCTTGGTCTTCTGACCACATAGAGGGTTCCTGTGGCTCTCATCTGAAGATGAAACTTCGAGATCGACCAAGTTTTCATGAAGCAAGCCTTCATGAGGAAGTGTCTATTGAAGACCTTCAGAATTAATGTTCCCACTATTGGGAAATGAGGGAGTAGAATCTTGAATTTCAACAGATAACTATCTGAGGGCTTCAAGAACTCCAGCATCGAGCAAGGCCTTGTTACAGATTGGCTCTTGATCTCCTGACTGTGCTGGGCCGATCTTTTTCTTAGATGCCTTCTTACTCACCTTGGAAACCAGTTGTTGATGAAAGTGGCTACTCTGAACAGGTGTATGTGCCTGATCAGGAAAGATGGCCAGGTTAGGCTGACGATCTCCACTCAAATCAGGTGTATGTGCTTGACTTGGTTGTCCGTATGATATGGGGGAGTATGCCCCACAACCCTCTTGGACTGGAACAGATGTGTGTGTCTGTTCCGGAGTGAATTATTGATTTGTCACTCCACTGTTAGGGATATATTTATGTGTCTTTCCCTGAGATGCTGCTAAAGCTGTTATAATATCCTGGTAAGCATCCAGAATATGAGCAGGGATTTTCTTATGCTCTTTCACCATTGATAGAATATGATTGGTGAATTTAGTTGCCGGAACGGGGATATACATCCATTCCGTGCTTGTATTAGGTGTATGTGCCTACTCCTGTCCTCCTTTTCCTGTCAATGAATCCTGACAGTACTCAAGTGTGGGGGCAGAGAGTTGAGTCTGCCTCCTGTTTGTCGCCAGAGCTTTCCGACTGACTTCTCCGAATGCTACCAAGCGAGACTTTTGGTAGGCTTGATTAATACTAGCAGGTGTATGTGCCTGCTGATTTCACTTCACCGAACGTGGTTGACGAGATCCATCATATGTAGTCAAACAATCCTGCAGACTAGCTGATGATGTATAAACAGGTGTATGTTCTTGCCTATAGTACTCCGCCGGAATTGCCTGACGGGATTGGCGTGCTGCTGCCAGACGAGTCTGCTGGACAGCGGAATTAAAACAGGTAGGTGTGTGTGCCCGCTCGTTGCTTTCCACCAAGATAGGTTGGTGGACTTCTCCGGAGATGGAAGAGATGAGAACCTGCTCACTGTTAACTGGATTCCGCCTCTGGCGGTTCTTCTTTCCTGCTCGGGTTCGAGGAACCTGAGCCGAACGCCTAGAGTTGGTACCCTCATCATGTTGAGGGCACACTGCCGCACGATTCTGGTGGCGATTGTTGGTGGGAGCCCTTGGGAAGGACTTCTGTCTACTTTAATTAAGGCCCTGAGGGACCTCCTCATTCACCTACTCATAATAAGGGAGCGAATGGTGATTGCGTTCCGGGGATAACGACCCGAAACAGTTGGAGGTGGTAGTCAGCACCGCCTGCTTCTTGATCACTGTTCTTCGTTTTCCGGACGACCGATGTGAGTTGTTCACTTAGAGGGCTTGTCGGGCAGCCTCCAGAGTTGGGATGGTACCGTGTTTACGACACTCCTTAACCAGCGCATTTGATACCCAGTGTTGAAGATGCTGAGTAGGTGATATTTTCCTCAGAGCGGAAGACGATCCAGCAGGATTAGTAGTAGTGGCATTCGCAATAGCGGTATTCACAGGTGTGAACTTGAGAGCAGCCATTTCTAAGAATGCAGAAAATCATGGAAAAAATAGTGCCTGTTTGATATAACAGAAGTAATCAAGATAAATTCAGCCACTACATCTTTTGGATGAGCACATATGTCAATGATTGTTTTTTGTTGGCCCTCTCATTGAGTTTTAAATAGGGGCCTAACAAATAGGTAAAACATCATTTTAACTTGGTTAAGGATTCACGTCGGGTTCACCATTTTTTGTTTCCCTCAAAATTCAGGGATGACCTCCTTGATTGAAGGTTCAAACATTCCAATCGGTTTCTAAGGGGTTTGTTCGTAGAACCGGAAACATCCAATGATTCCATATTCATTTGGACCTACTTTCCAAAGGTAGGCGCTCATTAGTTTGCGGACTGATGAGGATTAGGAATTTTCATTGGTCGAGAGGATGGGAGGTCGGACTCATCACACCTTTTTGAGGAGAATTATTGTCTACTCTGGGACTCTCTTTATAGATTTAAGTTATGTTCGTGAATCCTTATTACATTACCAAGTATAAAATGAGCTTTCCTTTAGATCTGAAAATCAATGATCAATTTGTAGGAAATTTAGATAATCTTTTATATGTATTCTAGGTTCTTCATTGATAGAGAATCATCTGTATTTGTTAGAGATTCTTAGTCAATGGTATCCTTTGATACGTAAAAAGTATCTTGGTAATTATGATGACCATGCTGGTTTTAAATCCACTCAGTGGGGTACTTGAAGTTTATTGTCATTTAGAATGACATGGATTATTTCAGAGTTGGGATCGAACCCGCAGATGGGATACCTACATATCCTTTGTTTAGAAAAGGAATCAGAACCCACATAGTTCGAGTAAGGGAGTATGATGTTTATGATTGATGGATAGAATAAGGATGACATAATTACTTCTACACTCTAAGCTCACGTGAGTCATGCTCGGTGTGAGAAACAAGAGGTATTGGTAAAGATCAGACAATTGTGACATGAAAGATGCAATCATAAGAAATAGTGTGGGACTTATGTATGTATGACTGCCCAGATAAGTGAAGATTTGGATTTACTTCAGGGAAGAAATCCAGGAACAGGGTCCATAAAGGTATATGTACTTCATAGAGATTTGAATACTCTAAATTGGGGATTACTCCTGAAAAGGAGTCCCAAATTAGGAGAGGAATTATGATTGGGTTTTACTCTTGAGAAGGAATCCCATATCAAAGGTAAATTAGGACTGGTTAAGAGAAATTAAGATTGGGGCTTACTCCTGAAGAGGATTCCCACATTTGAGTCTGGGGCTTACTCCTGAAAAGGAGGCCCAGGTTAATGAGGACTTGGGGCTTACTCCTAAAGAGGATGCCCAAATTTGGGGACTAGGGCTTACTCCTGAAAAGGAGGCCCAAATTAAGAGAATTATGGTTGGGGCTTACTCCTGAAGAGGATGCCCAAGTTAATGAGTTCTCTCATCTTAAAGGATGTGGTTGAATGAATGAAATCTCAATCTTTAGTGACATAAAGATGTGTAAATCACTAGGTTTTGAGAGATATTCCACAGAATTCCTTTCAGATAATGAAGTCAAATCAAGAAATCATGCCATAAATGGCATTGAAGAGTGTCTTGAAGACTGAATCTTGAATTGGAGAGGTGGAATGGCTTAAGAGGGATGAAATGGGTAAGAAGGGCACCCAAAAAGGTAGGGGCGCGCAAGTCCTGGTAGGCGCACAGGTACTGCGTGGGCGCGCAAGTCCTGGTCGCGCAGGTATACTTGCGCGACACATGGGTACTTGCGCGACGGTTAACCAGCAGGGTAATACCTGAGCGACTCTTTGGTTAAAGCCTTTAGAATCATCTTGATGTTCTTCCAGAAGAGTGGCATGCAAGTTCTACTGAAGGATTAAGGCGGCGCGCAAGTGTGGCCATTTCCCTTAAGGGCTGGCCACTTAGGCGCGCAAGTGTTGATGCGTTTCAACACTTAGGCCTTCCTCCTCCTCTTTATATCTTCCATTATAGGTAAAAAAATTACCTTGGAAGTGTTTCAGAAGCTTTGAGAAGAGACTAGGGCGCCGGGAGCTCAAATACGAGTTTCTGGGAAAATTCCTCCTCAAATGGGGGGCCCACCGGGGGTATTCATAGGCTGGAGAGGACCCCGGGTGGTTATCACCTAGGGCGCGCAAGTGACTTGCATGACCAAATTCGGCGCGCAGGTGTACGTGCGCGACCATTACGGCGCACAAGTGTACTTGCACGACCATTGTAGAACTTGTGCGCCCCTTGTGCAATGTTCTTCTTATTCATTACTTTGTCAATTTTTGATATTTGTCCAAAGGTTGAATCACTTTGAGCTCATATATTACCCTTTTCAAATCTTTAGACTCTGTGATGGAAAGGAGCGTCAACAGGGAGTATGTGGCATGTCCATGCCCGTATAATCTAACCTGTAACACCCCAAGCTTTCACGATACGCCTCTCTTTCAATAATGCAATAGCTTGCATTGCACGCAAGTTCGAGTTCTAACACACCGTGACTAATAAAAGTAGCCGTTATGAATAGTAATACCCACTTTTTAAAATTATAGAAATTTTATATTTCAAAATGGACTTCATTTTTGTATTCGTAATATCAAAATTATCCTGAGTTGAATTCTTTGTAATTTTCTGAGAACTTCCATTTTTTATGAATAGTGAAAAATACTTCAAACAACTTTTTAAATCAAAATAATTTATAGTGATAAATTATACTATTGAGTGGTTTTAAAGTATAATTAGAATATATTTTTACCATTTTATCCAATGGTGTTCATTAGAATTAATTTCACTTTGAAAATGGACATAAACAATTGTCAATCTTTTGATATATATTGTTTCTTAAAAACACGCTATTTGTTGTGACAGTGGGAATAAGTTATAAAATTAATTAATGAAACTTATATATTTGGAATTTTGTAAAATATACATCATTTTTGAATTCGGAATATCAATTATAGCTTATGGTGAAATTTTGGGATTGTTCTGAAAAACTTCAATTTTTGATGAATAGTGAAACCACTTAGTGGTAGTTAAAAAAAACCGATTTTTCGTTTAAATGAAACATTACCACTTCTGTGATTTTATTTTCAAAAATCCGACATACGTGGTTGTCATTAGGAAGTAAAATGTGGTTCAATGAGATTAAAATAATTTTTTTGGTGAATAGTAACTTTTAAGTTTAATTAATTGCGATTAAAGGTAATTAGTGAAATTTAAGGTGAAAATGATATTATAAAAATATGAAAATACCTTTACACTTGTCCTAACCCTATTGGATGAGTCATGGCCGACCAAGAAAATCCATGGGTCAACTTGGGGACCCCATGGATCCACTTTGGTAGGAAAATGACATTAAAAACCTTTTATTTAATATTAAAATAAAAATGTCACAAACATGAGTTATTTTACAAAAACAATTTTTAAATGGGGTTATACAAGTCATATTTTTGACTATAAATATTAATTAGAAAGATAAAAAGATTTCATAGATCATGATAGTTTTTTTATAATTTTTAGACATTAAATAAATTAAATTATTTATGACACCATGATGATGCAACGATTACCTCATTAATTAACGATTTAAATAAAATGAAAAGATAATGTAAAATCTAAGACTTAAAAATTTCAAAAACCTATTGGATTATTAGGTTTCAAATACTTATCACCTTAGCCTCGAAATATAAAAGTGTGGGACCTTTAAAATCCGAAACTCATTATATAATAAAGTAACATTTCATTACTTTCCAAGAGTGCCCCTCCTCTCCTCTTATAAAAGCCCCCACCTCTACCACCTCATTCACACTTTAAAGCCATTTGGATCGGCCAAAATCTGCCCAAATACTCTCCCAACTTCCTTCTATTACTCCTAGAAGCCTCACTTTGGGCAGAATTTCTCCCAAGGAAGCCTTTGGCTCAAATCAAAAAGAGTTACCCGATTTTAAGGTAATGTCTTCTCTTATGTTATTTTGTTTTATTTTTCTTCTCCAACCCCCTGATTTTTTTATTAATTTCTTTTGTAAAAAAACCAATATACTAAATATAATAGGATGTTTTTATAAGAAGGATTAGAGCAATACTTAGACACACCTACATCTAATGGTTAAAGAACATACTGTTTCTGTGGATAGTGAATTTCTACCTCACGAAACGATGATTGTTCAACACTCATATAACACCTTCAAATGTGGCCATTAAGATGTCTCTATATTTATATATGATATATAATATGTTTATGTTTTACATAAGATTCTTTATTTTTCATTTATGGCATACCTTTATGCTTTACATTATGGGTAAACGCGATGATTTCATTTTAGGAAGTGCGAACTACCGCCCCCTCAAAGTGATTTGAATCATTAATGCCATATGTGGGATGTATAAAGGATGGAGTAAATGATATTATATATGATATTATACTGGAATTATAATATACCTTTATATCAATATTATTTCATTCCATTAAATACAAAATAGAAATGAAAGTAGCGTTCATGCGTACGTACGGCTTACCGTCTCCATGAACAGTGCATTTCATTTCTTACCTCTAAATGTTACATAATATTATGAATGAATGTATATACTGGATATATATGATATATATGATATCTAAATCATGAATATAATGCTGGATATAATGGATATTTCACCACATGAATAACTTGTAATTATAAGAAGTTTATTTTTGACTCAAGTACCAAAGATCGACAAAATGACCATTATTAACTTAAATAATTACATAATGTTCATAACATGGTAAAGGGATAATTAACTTGAAAAAGGTTCTTAAGAAATTATAGATTAACTCTAGTTTATTATTCAGGAGGTTAAAGAACGGTCGAGTCAAGTCGGACACAAAGTAAGGGAATTTCTTAACCCAATTTCCATTCTTTGGGTTAATCTCCTACTTTAAAATTATGTCATGATATTATTATGACCTATCTTATATTTTTACTTTCTTTTTGTGTACTTATAGTAAATACACATAATAGATCTATTTTATTTTAAAAATGATCTTTGTAAGGACTTCGTCTCAATCTCCCTTCATTGAGGCATATTTTATTTTATACACAAATTTCTTTTATACGGTGTATAAACCACTTTGACTTTTACGTTTATTCAAAAGGAATATTTTTATACGAAGCGTTTTAATAAACGAAAAACATGAATGTTTTTCTTGTCGTACGTATGCGGAAACAACGACTTCTCCACCGCTGTGACCATTATTTGAGTTTCGGCTTCCTCTACAAGCCATAACTTTTTTTTAAATGAAAAATAAATACCAAGTTTTAAATCTATTTTATTTTGGTATTGAAAATGATTTTGAAAATGATTTATTATATCAATGTGTTGTATTGTGATTGAAATGTGGAAATTTTATGTTTCCTTTATGCATGTTTTATGTGATATGATTATGTTATGGTTTATGATATTTTTAAACCTATTCATATGAGGAATCCATTGGACTTAATAAGTGACGGGTGGAGCCCGCTATAGCTCCTCGATGCATCGGTAGGTCTCATGAGACAAACTAGTTTCTTGGCACGAGGCCTTGACAAAATCTTATTTGTGGTCTTGGAACGAGGCCTTGGCTACGTGGTTATGATAGTCTGGCATTATGCATTCCATCATTATGAAAGTGGTTATTAATATTGCATGTGATTATTCGACTAGTAGAATATCCATGTGAGTAAGTAAATGGAATTATTTAATTTTATTTTTTCCATATTATGCTGAAGTTCATGTTTAAAAAGGCTTTTGTTTTAGTTATACATTGCCTTAAATGTTAATGTTTATTTATGAAAGCTTCCGCAATATTGTTATCCTTACTGAGCATCTGAGCTCACCCCTTTCAATGTTTTAATATTTTCCAGGATGTGAAGAAGTATTTTATGAATGACCTGCAGGGATAATCAGAAGAGGATATGAGTGTGGACTATGAAGACTTTGTTATTTTAGTTTTTCACTTTATGATGTAATGTAACATTTATGAATGTATCTAGTGTTTCCAAGGCTACTAAACTAATCGGTCTTTCGAGACTTGATCTTTTGTGATCATGCCAATGTTACGCAATATTGTATAGAATCTGGGTAACTGGGGTCAGGGCGTTATAGTTGGTATCAGAGGAAGTTTAGTACTAAACTTGGAAGCTAGATTTAGATAAACTCTGATTAGAGCACATAGCCCAAAGATAGACTTTGAGGATTAGTATAGAAGAACTTCCTAGAATTTTGGTATTATAGAGATTTTGTGAGTTTTCCGAGCAATACATCCCTGTTTGGATACGAGCAGGTAGAGGCAGCTCTGGAATAGATGTACCTAGGGGTAAAACTCGAAAACACTGCTTTGAGTTAGACTCAAACGGGAACTGGTGCACGACAACGATCCTTGATGCACTCTTGGTTACGACACTCCCGGGGGATATGCTTAGGATAATTCTCGTTTTCTTTACAAAACACTATGAATGGTTATGATTATATACTTCCACAAAGAAAACATTTATTATGATTATGGATTATATCCATAAATAGATCAATTTATGTTAAGTGTTTTGCAAGTTTGTAATTATGTATTTTGATTCATAAACTGATCTAGTTTATGCCATTGTTTAGAAATGGTGCCTAGTGGAAGGAATGGAAATCATATAAATGCACGCACTCTGTGTAGGGATTTTCCTCCTGCTCAAGATAATTATTGTGGAGCTGGAGATACAACTGGTGCTGATCAACTTATTACCATACTGGGACAACTCACTCAGGTTATGAATAATAACCTTACTCATATGGAGCACCCTGATCCGCAACGTGGAGGATCAATGTTAGACCGCTTCATGAGGAAAAAACCACCAACATTTAATGGGGGTACAAATCCATTATTAGCTGAGAAATGGATAAACTCCTTAGAGAAAATATTCCACGCCTTGGGGAGTAGCGAAAGGGAGAAGGTTATCATGGCAGTTTACCGCCTCACTGGAGATGCCGATCAATGGTAGTAATTGATTCAAAATACAAAGGAAGATGAAGAAGTATCAAGTATGGAATGGAGAGAGTTCAAAGATCTTTTATTAGAAAAATACTTTCCTCGTGACCATCGAACAGATATGGAAAGGCAATTTATGAGTCTGAGACAAAAGGAGGATGAGAATGTCGCAAAGTATGAGGCCGACTTTACAAGGTTACCAAGGTATGCTGCAGATTATATACGTAACCCAAAAAGCAAGATTGATCATTTCTTTGATGGGTTAAAACCATTTCTCCGTCGAGCTTTAGTATCACAATCCTTCTCATCGTACGAAGATATTGTCTCATGTGCTATCAAGACAGAAAAAGAATTCTCTAAGTGTTATGACAACAAAGTAAAGTAAGAGAAGAAGAGAACGGTGGAACAAGAGACAGATAAAGGGAAAAAGGGAAAGAAGGATTTTCCATTATGTGATAATTGTGGGAAGAATCACCCCGGTACTTGCCTAAAAGGAATGGGAGTTTGTTATAAATGTGGAGAAAAAGGCCACCAAGCTCGTGATTGAAAGGGAAAGAAAGAGGATATCAATGTTGAATGCTACAATTGTAGGGAAATGGGGCATTATAAAAATGAATTTCCTAAGAATCAGGGAAAATTACCACAGAAAAGGCCAAGGGATCAAGTACAATCTTATTCTATTACTACAGTTGAAGTGGAATAATTAATGTATTGGTGCTTTTGGACTCAAGGATTATATTTTGGTTATAAGAATAATGTGATATATATAAGGATTGTACTACAGTACTTTTTGATTTCATTAAGGTTTTAATATGATGAAGGTAATCATATTTTTAGTATGTGACAATAAGATAAACTTTACTTTGTTTGGGGAATCTGAGGTTACAATTGATTTTGGAATTTAGAGACCTTTTAGAAAAAGTCTGGACAGAGGTATTTTGGATAACTATAAAGGTTAGAATGAATTAAGTTGAACTTTGGATAGTATTGTTTAAGGTTAAAACATTTCTGAAGATTATTTTTGGAATATTATAATAATATACTTTTAGGAAAAGGACAACCTGTAGGTTGGGGGATAACCCGTCGCGTCGGACAAAGCTGTAGGAATCGAACCCACAACCATAGTGCGACATGACTTTATTACCTACCACTAGCCTACAGGAAGTCCCTGGTTATTACAAAATAGTTTTCCTAATCTAAATGGTATGTGGTAATATTTGTAACCTTATACAATTAGGATAAACAGAATATTTTTGAGTTTTGTTACCATTTGGAGTGAAAGATGGGTTCGTGGTAAAAATTTATTAAAGAATGAAAGCCTATATGACAAGTAAGTATATTTCCTTACGTTCTTATAAAATCTCTTAAATAAATTCCTCAACTTTATAAAAGGTAACTTAAAACAAAAACATTGTCGGTTAACTTTTCCAACTGGGGATTCAATGACCGTTTAACCAATCACAAGTTTGTGATTTTCTTGTGGTTAACTTTCTCCTAATCCTGTTGTCTACAACTCTCCATCAGACCTTGATGGTTTTTTTCTCCTCTATATCCATATTTTCATAGAATCCTAGTATGGGCTATCTCGGGTGACCTTTGTACTTCTCTTTCTTTCTTTTAATGTTATATTATTATTAACCCTATTTCTGATGTGGGTTTTCCACAAAGGTATTTTCTATTTTCAACCTTTTATTTTCGAAGAACATTTTCAAATTGCAAGGATGCAATTTATTGAATGAGGGGAGAATGTAACACCCCAAGCTTTCACGATACACCTCTCTTTCAATAATGCAATAGCTTGCATTGTACGCAAGTTCGAGTTCTAACACACCGCAACTAATCAAAGTAGCCATTATGAATATTAATACCCACCTTTTAAAATTATATAAATTTTATATTTCAAAATGGACTTCATTTTTGTATTCATAATATCGAAATTATCCTAAGTTGAATTTTTTGTAATTTTCTGAGAACTTCCATTTTTTTATGAATAGTGAAAAATACTTAAAACAACTTTTTTAATAAAAATAATTTATAGTGATAAATTATACTATTGAGTGGTTTTAAAGTATAATTAGAATATATTTTTACCATTTTATCCAATGGTGTGCATTATTATTAATTTCACTTTGAAAATGGACATAAATAATTGTCAATCTTTTGATATATATTGTTTCTTAAAAACACGCTATTTGTTGTGACAGCGAGAATTAGTTATAAAATTAATTAATGCAAATTATATGTTTGTAATTTTGTAAAATAGACATCATTTTTGAATTCGGAATATCAATTATATCTTAGGGTGAAATTTTGGGATTGTTCTGAAAAACTTCAATTTTTGATGAATAGTGAAACCACTAAGTGGTAGTTAAAAAAACCGATTTTTCATTTAAATGAAACATTACCACTTCTGTGATTTGATTTTCAGAAATCCGACATACATGGTTATCATTAGGAAGTAAAATTTGGTTCAATGGGATTAAAATAATTTTTTGGTGAATAGTAACTTTTAAGTTTAATTAATCGCGATTAAAGGTAATTAGTGAAATTTAAGGTGAAAATGATATTATAAAAATATAAAAATACCTTTACACTTATCCTACCCCTATTGGATGAGTCATGTCCGACCATGAAAATCAATGGGTCAACTTGGGGACCCCATGGTGCCACTTTGGTAGGAAAATGAAATTAAAAACCTTTTATTTAATGTTAAAATAAAAATGTCACAAACATGAGTTGTTTTACTAAAACAATTTTTAAATGGGGTTATACAAGTCATATTTTTGACTATAAATATTCATTAGAAATCTAAAAATATTTCCTACATCATGATATTTTTTTATAATTTTTAGACATTAAATAAATTAAATTATTTATGACACCATGATGATGCAGCGATTACCTCATTAATTAACGATTTAAATAAAATGAAAATATAATGTAAAATCTAAGACTTACACATGTCAAAAACCTATCAGATGAGTAGGTTTCGAACCCTTATCACCTTATCCTAGAAATATATAAGTGTGTGACCTTTAAAATCCTAAAATCATTATATAATAAAGTAAGATTTCATTACTTTCCAAGAGTGCCCCTCCTCTCCTCTTATAAAAGGCCCCCACCTCTACCACCTCATTCACACTTTCAAGCCATTTTGCTCGACCAAACTATGCCCAAATACTCTCCCAAATTCCTTCTCTTACTCCTAGAAGCCTCACTTTGGGAATAATTTTTCCCAAGGAAACCTTTGGCTCAAATCAAAAAGAGTTACCCAATTTTAAGGTAATGTCTTCTCTTATGTTATTTTGTTTTATTTTGCTTATCCAACCCCCTAAACTATTTTTATTAAATTCTTTTATAAAAAAACCAGTATCCTAAATATACTAGGATGTTGTTATAAGAAGTATTTGAGCTACGATTACACACACCTACATCTAATGGTTAAAGAACATACTCTTTCTGTGGATGGTGAATTTCTGCCTCACGAAACAATGATTGTTCAACACTCATATAACACCTTCAAAGGTGGACATTAAGATGTCTCTATATTTATATATGATATATAATATGTTTATGTTTTACATAAGATTCTTTATTTTTCATTTATGTCATACCTTTATGATTTCCATTATGGGTAAACGCGATGATTTCATTTTAGGAAGTGCGGACTACCGCACCCTCAAAGTGATTTGAATCGTTAATGCCATATGTGGGATGTATAAAGGATGAAGTAAATGATATTATCTATGATATTATACTGGAATTATAATATACCTTTATATCATTATGATTTCATTCCATTAAATACGAAATAGAAATGAAAGTAGTGTTCATGCATACGTATGACTTACCGTCTCCATGAACGGTGCATTTCATTTCTTACCTATAAATGTTACGTAATATTATGAATGAATGTATATAATGGATATATATGATATATATGATATCTAAATCATGAATATAATGCTGGATATAATGGATATTTCACCACATGAACAACTTGCAATTATAAGAAGTTTATTTTTGACTCAAGTACCAAAGATCGAAAAAATGACCGTTATTAACTTAAATAATTACATAATGTTCATAACATGGTAAAGGGACAATGAACTTGAAAAAGGTTCTTAATCAAGTAGTGATTAACTCTAATTTATTATTCAGGAGGTTAAAGAACGGTCAAGTCAAGTCGGACACAAGGTAATGGAATTTCTTAACCCAATTTCCATTCTTTGGGTTAATCTACTACTTTCAAATTATGTCATGATATTATTATGACCTATCTTGTATTTGTACTTTATTTTTGTGTACTTATAGTAAATACACATAATAGATCTATTTTATTTTAAAAATTATCTTTGTAAGGACTTCATCTCAATCTCTCTTCATTGAGGCATATTTTGTTTTATACACAAATTTCTTTTATACGGTGTATAAACGCCTTTGACTTTTACATTTATTCAAAAGGAATATTTTTATATGAAGTGTTTTAATAAACGACAAAAAGGAATGTTTTTCTTGTCGTACGTATGCGGCGACAACGACTTCTCCGCCGCCGTGACCATTATCTGAGTTTCGGCTTCCTCTACAAGCCATAACTTTTTTTAAATGAAAAATAAATACCAAGTTTTAAATCTATTTTATTTTGGTATTGAAAATGATTTTGAAAATGTTTTATTATATCAATGTGTTGTATTGTGATTGAAATGTGGAAATTTTATGCTTCCTTTATGCGTGTTTTATGTGATATGATTATGTTATGGTTTATGATATGTTTAAAACTATTCATATGAGGAATGAATTGGACTTAATAAGTGACAGGTGGAGCCCGCTATAGCTCCTCGATGCATCGGTAGGTCTCATGAGACAAACTAGTGTCATGACATGTGGCCTTGAAAAAATCTTATTTGTGGTCTTGGCATGAGGCCTTGGCTACGTGGTTATGATAGTCTGGCATTATGCATTCCATCATTATGAAAGTGGTTATTGATATTGCATGTGATTATTCGACTAGTAGAATATCCATGTGAGTAAGTAAATGGCATTATTTAATTTTATTTTTGACATATTATGCTGAAGTTCATGTTTAAAAAGGCTTTTGTTTTAGTTATACATTTCCTTAAATGTTAATGTTTATTTATGAAAGCTTCCGCAATATTGTTATCCTTACTGAGCATCTGAGCTCACCCCTTTCAATGTTTTAATATTTTCCAGGATGTGAAGAAGTATTTTATGAATGACCTGTAGGGATAGTCAAAAGAAGATATGAGTGTGGACTATGGATACTTTGTTATTGTAGTTTTTCACTTTATGATGTAATGTACCATTTTTGAATGTATCTAGTGTTTTCAAGGCTACTAAACTAATCGGTCATTCAAGACTTGATCTTTTGTGATCATACCAATGTTACGCAATAATGCACCGACTCTGGGTAACTGGGGTCGGGGCATTACATAACCTGTATCCATGTACTTCCTAAGTACACACCGAGTCAATCGAGAAGGGTCACATGCTTTGTGACAGGTGTCACACATAGTGTGCTGATAATCTTCTTCCCGAACCCTAGCCCCCACTGAAGTGGCCCCACATAGTGTGTAATCCTAGATTACATTCTGCGTGTTATGGAATTTTCTAGAATACCAAATCTATGGGCTCATGCCTCCTCACTGGTCTAGGATTTGGTTTCCTACCTTGCCTAAATGAAAAATTGGAGATTTGTGGACATCTAAGTCATGCCATCACCGAGAAACATTTTTCATCACCAGATCTGATCATAAATTGGATCAAAATGTTGTTCTTTATCTTATTCTGAATAACGCCAAATAACACGATTTATGGAATCATTCATTGCTCAATCCACTACCACAACCACCATCGCACCTTTGTCCCATCGTGCTGATTTGAGATATATGATATTGGATTTTTGCACCAAGAATCAGGTGTCCAATGATTGATTCATCAGGATGTGTTTATAAAGACCCATATTTTCCATATATATTTTTTAATTTATTTGGGATTATTACGAGTATGCAAAAATTAACGGCACGTGATTCTGAGCCTCGGAGAGCCCTAAACGGAATTTTGAATTTTTTTAATGTAAAGACCTAGATTTTTCATATAAATTTTTTAAAGTAAAGACTCAGATTATCCATATAATTTTTCTAAAATTATTTGGGATTATTACGAGTCTGCAAAAATTGACAGCACGTGATTCTGTGGCCCGGAGAGCCTGAAACGGAATTTTGAATTTTTTTAAGGTACGTTCAGTAAATGTGTGGGTGTCAATTTATATCTTTTGAACTAGTGCTTAGATTAAAAATCTGAAGGCACCATTGGATCTATAGAGCTGGGATTTTCTTAAAGGAATCTTAACTTCGACTGGCAAGGGTCGAACGAAAAAGTTAATTTTTGGACTGTAAAAAAAAATAATAAAATAACTCAACGAGTTATTTTATTTTATTTCTTTATAACTATTGAGTGGTGGTGGAAGGACCACTGGGTTTTTAGAACATTTAATGGATGGTTACACTTGGTTGTGTAACCGCACTGTTGGGAGAATTAATAGGTTCATTAATTAAATTTATTAATGAACCTCATTAATTGTGAGGTGGGTTGATCTCCTCTTTTCTTATTTTTAAACAAAGATCGGGAATGAGATTTTGGCACTGAAGAGAGGAACCTATGATGAAGTGTCGGTGACATATTCCACCAACATAGAACAGATCTTTGATGACCATTGGAGGATTTGACGACAAGTTCCAAAAGACGTGAACCTTCTCCTTCGTCTGCAACACCCTCGAATGTGGACACTCCTTCCTCATCCGCAATGACTTACAACTAACTTGAGGCATGGGGTTTCGTTGTTTAACTAATATTTGTTCATTCTTGAAATTCTTCCATTGTAATTATGCTAACGTGGAGGGTGTGGGCCAAACAAATAAGGCTCAGAACCTCTGTCGATCTCGGTATTGGTTGTGTTCTTCGTAGAAAACAAGAATATATGGTGGAAAGGTGGAACCAAGGGCCGCACAACGTAGGAACTGTCCTGGGAAGCCCGTAGGCACATACGAGAATAAAAATCGAACCACTAGAGCTTCACCGGTGGCCCGTAGAAGCATCGTAGGTGCGGTGACACCATCAACCGAGGGAGGTGGTGGCCAGAACCCGTTGTCCTCAAACCAGTTCAAAATATAGAAATCACCGCCCACAAGTTTTCTGAACATACCTTAAAAATATTCAAAATTTTATTCCAGGATCTTTAGGCTTTGGAATCACGTGCTTTCAATTTTCACAGAATCGTAATAATCCCAAATAATTTAAAAAAAATTATATGGAAAATTCGGGTCTTTACATTAAAAAAATCAAAATTCTGTTCCGGGATCTCCGACCCTCAGAATCACATGCCATCAATTTTCAAAAAATCATAATAATCCTAAATAATTTAAAAAAACTATACGGAAAATTCGGGTCTTTATAGTGTTGAACCCCAGGACAATGAATAACACCTATGGTGAAACACCAAATTGAGGGGAGAAAATCACAATCAATTAAGAGGAAAGAACATCGATATATGTTCGCGTCAATCTTGGTTCTTTTCTATTAGAATAGTAAAAAATTCCATCACCAGAATAAACCAAAGAATTTCTCCTATAAATCTTTGCAACATAAATCCCATCCCACAATACGCACAATCTGTGAATCAATAGATTCTTCAATTAATTCATGTTCATCACAGAAATGAAGAATGGGGAATTAAACAGTTGAAACTCATAGCCCGCCTAGAGTCTGGATCAATCGTTGATGAAGAACGGTTGCATTTCTCCCATGGACGAGATCCTCCAACTCTTCTAGTGTTACAATACATGATCTAATCATGATCTGACATCATCTTCCAAGAATGATCTACTCAAATGTCGTCTAGGTCTCCAGGGTTTAGCAGCCAACCCTGAGAAAATTTCTTTAGCTGTAAACTTATAGAAGGAATAGGTCGTTGTGATAAAGAAAATAAAATAAAATCTCAATTTTAATTTATATTTATTAATTTCTCACCCCGACAAATTTTTCACAAACGACCCACAATGAACAATTTTAGGTCACACTTAGGGTAAACAACCATTATTAACTCAACAATTCACTCATATTTCTAATTGGGCATCTTTTTAGGAGTTATTCCACTTTTTTAGGAAATCCATGTACACATGATATTTAATATTTTAATATTTTTCAAACATTTATTCTAGCCACAACGGACCTCAGAATCGCACACTATATCGGTGACTGGTCTGAAAAATAATCAATATAATATATAAAAATAATACATGGAAAATCTGAGATGTTACATGTTAGGCATCAATCTAGTAGGTATGATCCCAAAAAAATGGATTGGCATAGTGCATGAACCGTACTATATTAGAGTTGTTACAAAGTATACATTTAGACTCAAGCCTACCCAAATCATTTATGACTCAGGCTGCAACCACTGTATTATACCTTATTAATCGATTCCCTTCAACCCCAAATAACTTCAAAACTCTTAAAGAGTTATGCTGTAACTGACCCCCTTCCTATAATTATTTTAGGGTTTTTGGTTGTAGTGATTATGCACATATAATACATGATAAAATTGAACTGAGAGATCTTAAAGTGTCTTTATAGGATACCCTAAAAGAGTTTAAGGGATATATGTTTTGAGTTGATAAACCTAGTTACAAAATATATATCATAAGTCAAGACACTTTCTTCCATGATTCTGTTTCACCTAAAACTAGATCTATCACTAATCATAAAGATCATGAGACTTAATATAAGAAAGATCAAATTGATAGTAAACCCAGTTTATTTCTCCCAGTAAGTCTTCTCTAGAATAACCTTATCCTGAAGACCAATTTCATTTTATACCACATATTGGCTTGGACAGTTTGCCCTCAGAGGCTCGTACTGATTACCAGCTTACCCAAGACAAATCTTAGAGGGTCATCAGGCCTCCATCTTATATTAATTAATTTGGCATGACATCCTTTTCTTTACATATTTCATAGGGCCTTGATTCCATATATTTCCAAACCTATAGACAATATATAAATGATATATATTCTAAGAATTGGGTCTCTTCTATGCATGATGAAATGAAATCTTTAAAAGAAAAAAATACCTGGTATATTGTTACTAAACCATTGAATTCCAATGTTATTGCATGTAAGTGGATCTTTAAAATTAAAGAATATAACACCTCAATACATTTTTTTTATTATTTTGAAAATAAAATTTTAGGTTAATTGGAAACCTAAAAAACCATTAAATTTCATGCATACAACCACAAAAACTAGATTCAAAATTGATAATTCAAAATTCAAAATGTGAAATTCAAATTAAAACTGTCACTACCACCTGGGGCCATCTCACACCTCATGTCATGTACCCTGACACAAATCAATACAATTTCCATACTAGATCCCCAATGAAGAATTAGTACCAGAATCCATAATTTTCATTGTTAAAGAACCACCATCATCATAAAAAAACAAAAACTTGAAGCAAATCACCAGAATAGACCCAACCATGCCACTTTCACAACATCATTGAGAACCAACCCAGCCGAAAGAAATCATCAACAAATAAGAAGAAAACCATCATCAAGGGAGATAGAACTACCACCCTAGAGATGAGTTTTTATCCATCATTAAAGGTATCATCACATATAGATCCAAATGAGAAAAATCTCATCTCATAACGCCTCTTAGAATTCCATCATCTGTTTGAACAACGACACCCAAATCCTCCTTTATAACTATTGCACTGGACCGAATCAGACATGACTGTTCGA
Source organism: Viscum album (assembly GCA_963277665.1). Classification (NCBI taxonomy): domain Eukaryota; kingdom Viridiplantae; phylum Streptophyta; class Magnoliopsida; order Santalales; family Viscaceae; genus Viscum; species Viscum album. Next base: position 124,019,670 of record OY728140.1, on the reverse strand, counting down.
CCTTGAAGCCAGGGAAAAGTTGAGTAGATGAAGTTCATGACAATAAGGAACACTTTGTAGGAATACCGTACCAACATGAATCCCTCAGTCATGAACAAAACAAGAAAAAATAAAATTCCATTTCCAACGAGCTAAATCACCATCACCAATTGATGTCCTCAACATTTAGGATGAAAAAAACCCACAAAAAAACCCAGTGATATTGGCAGAGAAGATGATGAACTGGGAAATGGCCTCAATAATGATACACAACCATGAACCACTAGCACATCCCAAACCACAATGAAGAATGCCAAACTAGACAAAAAATGGGGTCCTGCACAGCAGATATGGTTGGTAAAGAATTTTTGGTTCACATTCGAAGGCCCAAAAGTAGGATTCACAAGCCTAGAGAAGGAAGTATTATCAAGGATAAACCCTAAGAGGATAATTAAGGAAAGAGAGTGTAGGATTCTAGAAGAAAGATCAAATCACCATCTCAGAAGCACTCCAACAACCCTAGGAGAGGGAGATGATGAGAAAAACCCTATAAAGATCCTCGAGGAAAGAAGAATCGAAATTCTTCGAGAAGATGAAATCACTATTGAAGAAGCATGCTAGAAACCCTAGGAGAGTTTGATGTTAAGAGAAACCATATTAGGAGAACTGAGTAAAGAGAAAGCAGAAGGCCTAGAGAAAATAACCTCACCATTAAAGAAGTGTGTCGACAACCTTAGGATAGGGCGACAATGACAATGAGAGAGAGAGAGTAATTCCAAGGGAGTGGGGATCCATCAAATAAGATAACACTAGAGAGAATAAAATAAAATTTATGTATCGGATTTTAGAAAAAGGTTTCCCCTAATAGGATGGTAATGACTATTCTAAAATATTTCCTCCTTTAGATAAACATTCACCTATCTATTTGTTTCTTTCTTTTCTAGCTTATTATGGTTAGAACATTGAACAAATTTATGTAAAAATAAACCTTCATGTATAGTGGAATTAACGAGACCATATACATGAAACCCCTAGATGGTTATTCAAATAATTTCAAATCCAATTAGGTATGTCTTTTGAATAAATCATTTTATGGTTTAAAGAAAACATCTAATAAGTTGTATTTGAGGTTTGATAAGTTCATGATTAGAATTTTTTTAATATAAGTAAACATAATCCAAGTATTTATTATAAAATAATAAAAAAAGTTCTGATTTACTTGCTGTTATTGGTCGATGACATACATATCATTCATAAGGATATGAAACTTATCATTTTTGTTAAGTTTCAATTAGAGTAACTGTTTGAAATGAAATACATAGGAAATGATAATAAAATTTTGGGGATATAATTAATTGAGAATAGAAGTAAGAATATTTTGTACCTATAAAAACATAGTCATATTAGGGAAATTCTGAAGAGATTCATGTTGGAAATCTTGAAACCTTCTAATGTACCGATATCACAACATATTAAGATTTCATTGTCTTAATCTCTTACTACTGAATCTAAATTTTAATTTATGTATAAGATACTATATTCTAGTTTTTTTGGCAGTATCATATATGCCATGATTCACACTATACTTGATGGTGCATATGTTTTTTATACTCTTAACAGATTCATGAGTAATCCTAGAAATACCTATTGGAAAAATTTAAAATGTTTTATAAGATATATCTCACAAGATCCATCATTTTATTTAGGTTTTGGTAAAAATGATAATATTTATAACCTTGTTATTGTTTATATAGATTCTGACTATACATGTAATATAGATACTCATAAGTCATAGAAAGTCTATATATTTACTACTAGTGGAGGACCAGTGCCTTGGAAATGTAATATACAATCTATGGTGTCCCTCTCAACCACTAAAGAATAATATATATCCTTGATTATGGTTTATAAATAGTATATTTGGATTAATAGTTTTCTTTCCAAACTCATCTTAAGTAGTTTTTTAATTACAGTTTATTATGAAATTCAAACTACCTTAGTCCTTTATAAAAAAATTATATTCCTTGGTAGATCAATGTATATTATCATTAGGTGACATTTTATTATATATTTCATTAAACTAGGAAAAATATGTGTTAATATGATAAAAACTAATGAAATTATAGCCAAAAGTTTTACTAATGTCATGATTTTTTAAAAAATAAATATTTATATAGATTTACTAAATTTAGTTTCAATTCAATGACAATAGTTCTAATAATATAACCAATATCATATGAACATGGTAAAGTTTTTTAGTTTTAATTTTCATATGAAATTTATGTCTTCATTTATGGATTTTTATATTATACATTTACATGCATGTAATATTTCATGAATTATTTATTTTATGCTCAAATATCATTGTTTTAATTGTTCTACTGGGTATGAATGTAGGTTTGGTGTTTTGATCCTATTCATTTTCCCCTTCCCATTTCTCTAGCCCACTCACGTTTTCTATAGACATCATTGTGGTCTATTATGGGTATTATCCTCATGGATAATTAAGGGAACCACCCTTCACATCCCAGTCAACCACCTATGTCGTGTCCTTTGATTGATCAGTTTAGCTTTTCTATGAGGCCTTCCTTGGTTCACTTTTTTTGTTTACCGCTTGTGCCTGTTTGGGCAATTGATCACTCCTTCAGGGTTTCCCTTTATATAATTCAATTATTTTATCTCTATGGTTACTTTTATATCATATAGTAGAGGGAAACTTTATCTCCTATGGAAATTTTCTTCAAAAAATCTTTGATATCTTTCTTATCATCCTTCCATAGACATTATTTCAAGAAGAAGAGGGGAAATCGATCCATTCTAGATGTTTTATAGTGGATATTTAGACCAGGTTCACATATGTTTCCTGATTTCATATCCAAAAAAAAATATCACCTTCAAGAAAATCATCGATGAAGCTCTCCCAGATAGCGGGAAGGCTATCCAGGCTCTATAAGCTTTTTGTTGATTCTGTATCTTAGATTATTAGTTTCATTAGATTATGTTTCTTTGAATATGAATTTTATGGTTTTTATCTTATATTTCTTGTTTTTTATCTTAATTAAATTCATGTGTAGAGTAGTGTTCTTGGCAAGCACATAGGATCCCAAATGGTTGGAAGTATGTTAAATCCCCATGCTCTTTTTTATGAATTTCTTTTTTTCTTTTTTGTGATTACAATTCTGTTTTGATTGTTATTTCCTTGACTCACAAATATCAATTATGTTTTTTATTATATTCAACTCTTTTATAAGTATTATTTCATATATATTAAGAAAATATCAATCTATCATTTATTGATACTTGGATATCCGTGTTAGAAAATAGAAAGGTAGATGAGGAAGATATTAATTTTTTTTGAATCTTGATGCATGAATGAAGTTAACTATCCAAAAGGGATTGATCCACCCATACTCATTGGTGTATGGTTCTCAATGAGAATTTTTCTTGAGTATTTCACCAATACTTTGGGAATTATGAACACAAAATTCCAATAGTCCCACAGTGTTGATGCCCAGATAATATATCTGGATATTTTTTTTTGGATTTGAGATATAAAAATGATGGATGATCTTGTAATCTTATTATTTATAGATAAAAATCGATGTGATTCACAATTATTTAATCACACCATTTTAATCAAGGAACACTTTGATTCATCCAAAACATGGCAACATTTAGAGGGAGGCAACCGATAGGATTCCAAAATTTCTAAATCCAAATGTTACGACTAATCTCATAATTAGTCGGTTTAAAAAAATATTATATTGTTTTCTATTTTTTGTTATATAATATATATATATATAACAAAACATTTTACTAAATATATATATTTTAAAAATATTTTAATACTATTTTGGAACACATATTTTTTAAGGAAAACCACTTCCCAATGCCCCTTTTTATAAGGTAAGAGCTTTGATATTTTTATTCCTATTTTCAATGTGAGATTCCACACATTTTTTTCCACCTCATCAATCCAAACCTTAAAAAATATGGGTCTCACTCAAAACATTTTTTTATTTATGTTATGAATAAAATTTTAAAAATACCCTACTTTTATTCATAAATATCAACTCTCTAGATCATAAGTGAATCATTATATATAATAAAGGTAAATTTGGAATTAAAAATTTACTTATTGTCAATATCTCAAAGTTTTATCAGATTTAAAAGTATTAAAAGAATTAAACTTGTCAATCATTAAGATAAACTAGAGATATCATACATACAATGATCATTACATCAAATATCTTATTTTTTTGGCACTTTTATCACCATGTACTTATATCCTTTTCATGAACTATCTAATAAAAAAATGTATTAAATCCTATAAGAAGTGTCACAACTTCTAAGTTCACATAGGAAGAATATTACAATGTGACTCTATTATTTTGAACATATAACTCATAGAGTCTTAATATTTTATTATAAGTTTATAACTCAACCTCTAGTCATAATGGATGATATTGACACCAAGTAGTTGGGGTTATAATTTTCAATATAAATAATATCTTTCGTAACTTGTTTTTACCCATTAAACACTTTTATAGGATATACCTTAATAATTTTTTGGGTTTCCATTAGAAAACTAATTTATTATATGGGCTTAATCCCATCCCTTTATTAGTTATAATAATTATATCTCTTGGTAGAGATTTTGAAAAAATATTTGTATGATTTTTACATGATTTATTATAGACAATTATTATGGTACCATATTGTAAAAAATGTCTCACATAATCATGTATCAAACATATATGTACAGACTTTACCGTATACATGAAACTATATAATTTTAATAAATTTTCTTCAATATCATAATTGATAGAGATATAATTTATTGGACTATGCTATAATCTAATAACCAATAATAGATTCATAATCCCTCCATCTTTATTTCAACATGTCACTATGGTGATAAATTCTAACTCTATGGTAAAATGAGAAATACATGTCTGTTTCTTGGGCACCCATGAAAGATCAAAACCACTATGAGTGAAAGAAATACAGATGTGGATTGATTATCTCTAATATTGGTAATCCAACTTGCATCGGTGTATCCTTGTAATAAATCTGAATAATTGTTATAGTATAAACTTAAATATTTTGTATTTATCAAGTATCTAAAGTTCTTTTTATATATCACCAATGATCCAAACTAGTATTACTAGTATATCTACTCATTTTACAAACTGAAAAATCAATATCGTGCCTTTTATAATTCATTTCATACATTAAATAACTGATTGAACTAGAAAACTCATGTAGTTTTACATCTCTACCTGTATTTATAAACTATTTAACACTGGAATCAAATGGAGTATTAGCATCTATGAAAAATAATAATCAAACTTAATTAAAAAATTATATATAATGATAGTGACTTAAAGAATAACCCTCTCTATGTTTTTTAAATTTCATATATAGAATAGTATTAACTATTCTAAGATCCTTAATTTTAACACAGGGGATACATAATTCTTTGTCTCATTTACACTAATCATATTGTTTCTAAAAATTAACATATCATGCACATATAGATACACAATAACTCCATATTATTTTGTTAACATTGAATAAATGTATTTATCTACATTGTTATGAGTAAATCCATTAGATAAAATAATAGAATCAAAATTTTCATAACATTTGTTGAAAGCTTGTTTATCTTCATAAAGAGATTTAACTAGTTTATATACTTTATTTTTATTACCTTTTAAAAAATTTAGTTATTTCATGCAAATATATTCATTGAAGTATCTATTTAAAAAGGTAGTTCTAACTTCCATTTTATGGGCATACAAATGATTAATTAAATCTAATGAAAATAAAATTCTAATTGAATTAATTCAAGATATAAGAGAATAAGTATCAAAATAATCAATCCATTCTTTTTGTATGAAAGATTTCAAAACCAATATTGTTTTAAAATCTTTAATATTACCATTGGAATCATACTTATTTATGAAAACCCATTTACAACAAATAGGTCTGGAACCTATTGTTAAATCCATAATGACCCAAGTCTTATCCCTATAATGGAATATATTTCATTATTAGTTGCTTCTTTATAGAAAGTAACATCTCTAGAAGTCATATATTATTTATTTGTATTTGGGTAACCTTATATATTTAATAATATATGATACTTATTCAAAATATTATTATTTTGATCTCCCTCAAAAAGAAAAACTATGGAATCTGGAGAAATTAAATTTGGATGTAGATGTTTCTCCATACTAAGTATTGTATACCAATTAGGTTCAACTTGAGAATCATCATCACTCTCTACTATTGTATTTGAACTAAACTGAGAATAAGAGATAGTGGTATGAGGAACAATATCCTCCACATCATATTTATAAAATTTATTTTAAAAAAACTCTACATCCCTTGATTCAATAATGAAATTAGATTACAAATCCAAAACTCTATATGACTTTCTATATTTTTTTATATCCAAAAAATACCTTTAATCTATATAATAAATTTTTTAATTAATTTAGTATTAGGAAATATATAGTAAGAAAAACACCCATACAATTTAAAATATAAACAAGTATGTCTTATATCAATTGAAATTTCATAAGGGGATAACATAGTTTTCCTAGAATCAATCCTATTATGAATATGACATGCAACCAGTGAAGCTTCACCCAATAAATTTAATGGTAAATTAATTTTATTAATAGTTAAATTTACCATTTCTACTAATGTATGATTTTTTTTATTTTTAGCTAAACTATTTTTATGAGGTGTGTATGGTGTCATAACTTTATAAATAAAACCACTTTATTCACAAAACTCATTAAATTAATTCACAAAGTATTCACCACCTCTATCTAAGCATAATACCTTAGCCCTTTTGTTTAATTGGATTTCAAAATTTTCTTTCTATTTATTAAACATATTAAATTATTAATATTTTATTCTAAGAATATATATATCTCTAGTAGAAAGAAGGCCTTTAGTGACCGCAAAAATCCATTGCTAAAGCTCTATGGCGGCCGCCTAGCGTCCCCCAAACAGCGGACGCTTTAGGTCCGTCGCTGTTTCCTTTAGCGTCTGCCATTTAGAGAATTCTATAGATAACATCAAGATTACCTATAGCGACTACCATATGGAGGTCACTATAGCTTACATCGGCATGGTCTATAGAAACCGCCAAATGGTGGTTGCTTTAGACCTTCTATGCAGGAATATAGTGACCACCATATGGCGGCCGTTGTAGTTTTTTTTATTTTTTTTAAAAAATTCACATCAACATTAAAAAAATACTATATTTCAAAAATACAGAAGATATTTAAAAATACCTAAAACCATGAGAACATAAATCTATTTTCATCATCGTCTTCAAGATCCACACCAATCATCGAATAAAACTACATCACATAATTTAATAAAATAATTAGTACAAAAAAATATTTCAACTAATAATTGAAATGAAATTGAAACCGCATATTTGGTCATCCTGGACAAAATTCACATCCCATTGACCTTACTTCTACTCATATACATCAGGAATAACAATAAGATAGTTTTACTGTGATTTCAAGTCATTTTGAAATTGTTTTCTATGGATTTGATTCTTAAACACACGTTTTGATGTTTTATGACGCTAAAAGCGTGTTTTGAGTCATAACACACAAATGAAATCTCCGATTGACATTCCTTCTACTCGACCAATTCATAATTTACTCTATGGTTGTTGTCGTATGATTTCACCGCATTCGGAGGTTGTTCGATTGTTTTTGATCCCCAGACGCATCTTTTTAAAAGGCGTTAAACCTTTAAAAACAACTTATTTAGTAGTTTTAGGAAGAACACACCTATGATTGATGTTTCATCTCCTCGTACACATAACAAATAATAATAATATAGATTTTCTGTGATTTCAAGTCATTCTAAGGTTGTTTTATATATATCTCTTAATGTTAAACACATGTTTTGATGTTTTATGACATTAAAAGTGTGTTTTCCATCATCCCAGACAAACAGAACCTCTGATTAACATACCATCCTCTAATATTTTACATATCACTCTACGATTGTTTTCATCTGATTTCAGCGCATTCAGTGATCGTTTTCTAGGTTTTGACCCCTCGCATGCTTTTAAAAGGCACAAAACCTTTAAAAACCACATATTTGGTCATTTTGGGAAAACCGAATGTCTGATTGACATTCCGTCTACTCTTACACAACAAGAATAATAATAAAAAATCCTTCCTATGATTTCAGGTCATTTTGAGGTCGTTTGTTATGGAATTAACTGTTAAACACCCATTTTGGTGTTTTATGACATTAAAAGTGCATTTTCAGTCATCCCAGCCAAACAACATCTCGGATTGATGTTTTTTCTGCTAAACCAATTTAAAATTCACTGTAAATTTGTTATCATCTGATTTCATGGAATTCAGAGGTTGTTTGGCTGATTTTGACCCCCAAACACACCTTTTTAAAGGGCATCCAACCTTTAAAAACCGCATATTCGGTCATTTTGGGAAGACTGCACATCCAATTGACATTTCTTATTTTGGTACACATCAAGAATAATAATAATACGATTATACTGTGATTTAAGGTCATTCTGAATTAGTTTGATATGAAATTGATAGTTAAACACACGTTTTTGTGTTTTATGACACTAGAAGTGTATTTTCAGTCATCTCGAGAAAACAGCATCTCAGAATGATGTTCTGTCTACTCGACCGATTTACAACTCACTATATGGTTGTTTTTGTCTGATTTCACGTTATTTGGAGGTTGTTCGACTAGTTTTGACCCCCAAACACACCATTTTAATGGGCATCAAACCTTTAAAACCACATATTCAATATTTCCGGGCAGATCGCATGTCCAATTGACATGTCTCCTACTCATACTCATCAAGAATAATAATAATACGGTATTCCTATTATTTCAGGTCATTTCTAGGTTGTTTGATATGGAATTGACTGTTAAACGCACGTTTTGGTGTTTTCTGACACTAAAAGTGCATTTTCGATCATCCTAGACAAACGACATCTCATATTGATGTTTTGTCTACTTGAGAAATTTAAAATCCACTATAAAATTTTTTTCGCCTGATTTCATGGAATTTGGAGGTCGTTTGACTGATTTTGACCCCCGGACGCACCTTTTTAAAGGGCGTCCAACCATTAAAAACCGTATATTTGGTCATTTTGGGTAGACCGCACATTTAATTGAAATTTCTTCTATTAGTACACATAAATAAGAATAATAATATAGTTTTCCTATGATTTCAGGTCATTCTGAACTCTTTTGATATGTAATTGACCGTTAAACGCACGTTTTGGAGTTTTATGACACCGTAAGTGTTTTTTTAGTCATCCTGGGAAAATGACATCTCAGATTGATGTTTTTTCTTCTTGAAAAATTTAAAATTCACTATATTGTTGTTGTCCTCTGATTTCATGACATTTGGAGGTCATTCGATTGGTTTTGACCCCCAAATGCACCTTTTTTAAGGGTGTCTAACCTTTAAGAACCACATATTCAATTGTTCTGGGTAGACCACACATCCAATTGATGTGTAATATACTCGTACACATCAAGAATAATAATAATATGGTCTTCCTATGATTTCAGGTCTTTCTAATGTCGTTTGATATGGAATTGGTCGTTAAACACACATTTTGGTGTTTTATGACACTAAAAGTGTGTTTTCGGTCATCCCAGCCAAAAAAAATCTTGGATTGATGTTCCTTCTGCTCAAACAATTTAAAATTAACTCTATGGTTGTTTTCGTCTGATTTAATGGAATACGGAGGTCATTCGACTGATTTTGACCCCCAGACGCACCTTTTTAAAGGGCACCCAACCTTTAAAAACTGTATATTCGGTCGTTTTGGGCAGAACACACATCCGATCGACATTCTTTCTACTGGTACACATCAAAAATAATAATAAGATGGTTTTACTATGATTTTAGGTCATTCTAAAGTCGTTTGATATGGAATTGATTGTTAAACACATTTTTTGGTGTTCTATGACACTAAAAGTGTGTTTTAGGTCATCCTGGTAAAACAACAACTCATATTGATATTTTTTATGATCGAGCAATTTAAAATTTACTATATGGTTGTTTTTTTCTGATTTCACATCATTCGAAGGTCGTTTGACTAATTTTGACCACCAAACACACCTTTTTAAAGTGCGTCAAACCTTTAAAAACCACATATCCAAAATTTTCGGGCAGACCGTATGTCCAATTGATATATTTTCTACTCATACACATCAAGAATAAAAATAATATGGCCTTCTCTTGATTTCAAGTCATTCTGAGGTCATTTGATATGGAATTGATCATTAAATGCACGTTTTGGTGTTCTATAACACTAAAAGTGCATTTTCAGTCATCTCGGCCAAACGAAACCTCGGATTGATGTTCTGTCTGCTCTAATAATTCACCATTAACTATACGGTTGTTTTTGTCTAATTTTATGGAATTTGGAGGTCATTCGGCTGATTTTGTCCCCAGGATGCACCTTTTTAAAGAGAGTAAAACCTTTAAAAGCCACATATTCGGTCATTCTGGGCAGACCGAACATCTGATTGACGTTCTGTCTGTAGGTACACATCAAGAATAATAATAAGACGATTGCACTATGATTTTAGGTCATTATAAAGTATTTTGACATGGGATTAATAGTTAAACACACATTTTGTTGTTTTATGACACTAAAAGTGCGTTTTCAATCATCTCAGCCAAACGAAATATCAGATTGATGTTCTGTCTACTCGACCAATTTAAAATTCACTCTATGGTTTTTTCATTTGATTTCATGACATTTGGAGGTCGTTCGGCTGGTTTTGACCCCCAAACGCATCTTTTTAAAGGGCTTCCAACCTTTAAAAACTGCATATTTGGTTGTTTTGGGCAGACCACATGTCCAATTGACATGTCGTCTGCTTATACACATCAAGAAGAATTATAATACGGTCTTCCTATGATTTCAGGTCATTCTGAGGTCGTTTGATATGGAATTGACCATTAAATGCACATTTTAGTGTTTTATGATACTAAAAGTGCGTTTTTGATCATCCCAACCAAACGAAATCTCTGATAGATGTTCTGTCTACTCGACTAATTTAAAATTCACTCTATGGTTTTTGTCGTCTAATTTCATGGCATTCATAGGTTGTTCGGCTGATTTTGACCCCTGAACGCAACTTGAAAGGGCGTCCAACCTTTAAAAATCGCATATTTGGTTGTTTTGGGAAGACTGTATATCCGATTGAATTTTAACCTATTGGTATGCATCACGAATAATAATAAGATAGTTTTACTATGATTTCAGGTCATTCTGAAGTCGTTTGATATGGAATTGACCGTTAAATGCACGTTTTGGTGTTTTGTGACACTGAAAGTGTGTTTTCAGTCATCCCAGGAAAACGACATCTCAGAATGATGTTTTGTCTAGTCAACCAATTTACAATTCACTATATGGTGGTTTTCATCTGATTTTATGGAATTTGGATATTGTTCGATTGGTTTTGACCCCCAAAAACACCTTTTTAAAGGGCGTCCAACCTTTAAAAACTGCATATTCAATAGTTTTGGTCAGATCGCACATCCAATTGACATTTCATCTACTCATACACATCATTAATAACAATAATATGGTCTTCCTATGATTCTAGGTCATTCTGAGGTCGTTTGATATGGAATTGACTGTTAAACACATGTTTTGGTGTTTTATGACACTAAAAGCGTGTTTTCAGTCATCTCGGCCAAACGACATCTCAGATTTTTGTTCCGTCTAATCGACGAATTTACAATTTACTCTACGGTTATTTTTGTTTGATTTCATGGAATTCGAAGGTTGTTCGGATGATTTTGACCCCCGGACGCACCTTTTTAAAGGGCGTCCAATCTTTAAAAACTTCATATTCGGTCATTTTGGGCAGACCACACATCTGATTGAAGTTCCATCTACTAGTACACATCATGAATAATAATAATATGGCTGTCCTGTGATTTCAGGTCATTCTGAAGTCATTTGATTTGGAATTCACCGTTAAACGCAGGTTTTGGTGTTTTGTGACACTAAAAGTGTGTTTTAGGTCATCCTAGGAAAACGACATCTCAGATAAATGTTCTTTCTACTTGACCAATTTAAAATTCACTATATGGTTGTCGTTGTCTAATTTCATGGAATTTGGAGGTCATTCGACTTGTTTTGACTCCCAAACACACCTTTTTAAAGGGTGTTAAACCTTTAAAAACCACATATCCAATAGTTCCGGGTAGACCACATGTCTAATTGACGCTTCATCTACTCATACACATCAAGAATAATAATAATAACACGGTATTCCTATGATTTCAGGTCATTCTGAGGTCATTTGATATGGAATTGACTGTTAAATGCATGTTTTGGTGTTTTATAACACCAAAAGTTCATTTTCGGTCATTCCAACCAAACAACACCTCAGATTGTTGTTCCGTATGCCCTACCAATTCAATTTTAACACTATGGTTGTTTTTGTCTGATTTCATAAAATTTGTAGGTCGTTTGGATAACTTTGTCACATAAACGCACCTTTTTAAAGGGCGTAAAACCTTTAAAAAATGCATATTCAGTCATTCCAGACAGACTAAATGTCTGATTGATGTTCCGTCTACTGGTACACATCAAAAATAATAATAATATGGGTTTCCTGTGATTTTAGGTCATTCTAAAGTCGTTTGATATGGAATTGACCGTTAATCACACTTTTTGTTGTTTTATGACACTAAAAGTGCATTTTCGATCATCCCGGCCAAACAAAATCTCATATTTATGTTTTTTCTACTCAAACAATTTAAAATTCACTCTACAATTGTTTTTGTCTGATTTCATGACATTCGGAGGTCATTCGACTGGTTTTGACCCCCCCAAACACATCTTTTTAAAGGGCGTCCAACCTTTAAAACCCATAGATTCGATCGTTTTGGGAATACCACATGTATAATTGACGTGTTTCTACTTTTACACAAGGAGAATAATTATAATACAACCTTACTATGATTTAAGGTCATTATGAGGTCGTTTGATATGGAATTGACCATTAAACACACGTTTTGGTGTTTTATGACACTAAAAGTGCATATTTTATCATCCCAACCAAACATCATCTTGATTGATGTTATTTTTTCTAGAAAAATTTAAAATTAACTCTACGGTTGTTGTCATCTCATTTCACGGCATTCAGAGGTCGTTCAACTGATTTTGACCCCTATACACACCTTTTTAAAGGGCGTCCAACCTTTAAGAACTACATATTAATTTGTGTTGGGAAGATCGTACATCCGATTGATATTCCATCTGTTGGTACACACCATGAATAATAATAAGACATTTTTCGTATCATTTCAGGTCATTATGAAGTTGTTTGATATGGAATTGACTGTTAAATGCACATTTTGGTGTTTTATGACACTGAAAGTGCATTTTTGGTCATCTCGGGAAAACGACATCTTGGATTGATTCTCTTTCTACTAGAACAATTTAAAATTCACTATATGGTTTTTTCGTCTGATTTCATGGAATTTGGAGGTCATTCGACGAGTTTTGACCCCCAAACGCACCTTTTTAAAGGGCTTCCAAGCTTTAAAACCACATATTCAATAGTTCTGGGCAGACCGCATGTCCAATTGACACGTCGTCTCCTCGTACACATCAATAATAATAATAATACGGTCTTCTTATTATTTCATGTCATTTTGAGGTCATTGGATATGGAATTGACCGTTAAACGCATGTTTTTGTGTTTTATGACACTAAAGGTGCGTATTCGGTCATCAATGAAAAACAGTATCTCCAATTGATGTTTCATATGATCGACTCATTCAAAATTCACTCTACGATTGTTGATGTCTTATTTCATAGTATTCAGACGTTGTTTGGCTCATTTTGACCCCCGAACGCACCTTTTTAATGGATGTAAAACCTTTAAAAATAACATATTCGATCATTTTGGAAAGACCGAACCTCTGATTGACGTTCCGTCTTCTCTTACAAAACACGAATAATTGGTTTGGGTAGTCTAGCATATGAATAATATTCAGATCGGATTCAGGTTGACCATTCTTTACCCATCTAACCTTTTTTATGATACAGTAAGTTATATATTTAAAGTTAAATGGGTTTACAAGAGAGTCAACCTAATATGTAAACCCAAATTATTACCTATAATCAAACATAATCACCCAAATAAAATATTAGGCATTAAACCCAATTCTATAATAAAGAAACAATTTATAAAGAATAAGGTGACGTTCAATTCAGGCATGCCACATACTATAATGATTAAATGAAAATTTGAAGTGATATAAGAAGAAACACACCTGTTGGTTGATTCATAGAAAATCAAGAGATCCAAGTCCTCCACCTTCAATGCTTGAAAGGGTTACCTGAAATGATAGATACAAGTTTTTCACCATCATTTAAACCCCAAAATAACCCTTCCCTGCTCTCAACCTCCACACCCAACATTTAAGGACATGCCATACTTTTAAGAAAATAAATACTGCACTTGATTCCTTACTTTGTTGTTATGTCATCAAAAGTGGAAGGGGTGCCCTTTGAAACTCTATAAAACAATAATCCAAAACATGCGTGAATTGTGAAACAAAAACAATGAGAATCATTTACCAATAGATCAACTCACATAGCTTTTTCAGAAACTTCAGGTGTATTTTCAAAATACAGAAGAAGTAATCAGTGTGGACATAACCCTTGACGAGCCCATAGTTTTTCTCTGTATGCATACAATAAAAAATGAATAAATTATAATAATGAAACATGGAATTATAGATATGATATAAACTATTATAAATAAAATAAACTTCATATCATGACAACTGCATGTACTAGTTTTCAATTGAAACCATAGCGCAAGGAAAAATGCTTCAAAACAAGACCGGTTAATTGGATCATTAGAGACACCATGAAACATCATGAAACATAGTCTTGTAGGCTTAGGTTCTATTATGTAACAACATCAAAATATATAAAAGTAAACAAATAAATAATGTAACTCCAAAACTAAAAAAATGAAATAAATAGAGTAAAGTCCACACCAATATTTAAAAAAAAACACAAAAACCTATAAGCTATGTTTGGGTTCACATTCAAACCTGTAACGCCCCGACCCCAGCTACCTAGAGTCGGTGCATTACTTCGTAACATTGGCATGATCACAAAAGATCAAGTCTCGAAAGACCGATTAGTTTATTAGCCTTGGAAACACTAGATACATTCGTAAACGTTACATTACATCATAAAGTGAAAAACTACAATAACAAAGTCTCCATAGTCCACACTCTTATCCTCTTCTGACTATCCCTGCAGGTCATTCATAAAATACTTCTTCACATCCTGGAAAATATTAAAACATTGAAAGGGGTGAGCTCAGATTCTCAGTAAGGATAACAATATTGCAGAAGCTTTCATAAATAAACATTAACATTTAAGGAAATGTATAACTGAAACAAAAGCCTTTTAAACTTTAACTTCAACATAATATGGCAAAAGTAAATTGAGATAATGCCATTCACTTATTCACATGGATATTCTACTGGTCGAATAATCACATGCAAAATCAATAAACACTTTCATAATGAGGCAATGTATAATGCCGGACATTCTGAAACATTTTGTCAAGGCCTCAGCCAAGACGTCTAAAATGATTAAGGCCTCGGCCAAAACCATAAATCAAATTGGGAAAGGGCCTCGGCCAATTCCACGTCTAGTTGTCTCATGAGACCTACCGATGCATCGAGGAGCTATAGCGGGCTCCACCCGTCACTTATTAAGTCCAATACATTCCTCATATGAATAGGTTTAAACATATCATAAACCATAACATAATCGTATCACATAAAACATGCATAAAGGAAACATAACATTTACACATTTAAATCACAAGATATCAATACGACACATTGATATAATAAAAATGCTTTCAAAACCATTTTCAATACCAAAATAAAAGAAAGTTAAAACATTTTATTTATTTTTCATTAAAAAAAATGATGGCTTGTAGAGGAAGCCGAAAATCAAATAATGGTCACGGCGGTGGAGAAGTCATTGTCGCCGCATAAGTATGGAAAGAAAAACATTCCCTTTTGTCGTTTATCAAAACGCTTCATATAAAAAAGATTCATTTTCAATAAATGTAAAAGTCAAAGGGGTTTATACACCGTATAAAAGAAAGTTGTGTATAAAACCAAATATGCCTCAATGAAAGGGGATTGAGACGAAGTCCTTAAAAAGATAATTTTTTTAAATAAAGTACATATATAATGTGTATTCATTATAAGTACACATAAATAATGTAAAAATACAAGATAGGACATAATAATATCATGACATAATTTGAAAGTAGGAGATTAACCCAAAGAATGGAAGTTGGGTTAAGAAATTCCCTTACCTTGTTTCCGACTTGATTCGACCGTTCTTTAACCTACTGAATAATAAACTAGAGTTAATATCTACTTTATTAAGAACCTTTTCAATTTCATTATCCTTATTATATCACTTATTACAATGATATGAACATTATGTAATTATTTAAGTTAATAACGGTCGTTTTGTCGATCTTTGGTACATGAGTCAACAATAAACTTCTTATAATTACAAGTTGTTTATGTGGGAGAACATCCATTATCTCCAGAATTATATTCATGATTTAGATTTCATATATATCTTATATATCCAGTATATACATTCATTTATAATATTACGTAACATTTAGAGGTAAGAAATGAAATGCACCGTTCATGGAGACGGTAAGCCGTACGTACGCATGAACGCTACTTTCATTTAAATTTAATATTTAATGGAACTAAATCATAATGATATAAATGTATAATATAATTCCAGTATAATATAGTTTATAATACCATTTACTCCATCCTTTATACATCCCACATATGGCATTAACGATTCAAATCACTTTGAGGGGGCGGTAGTCCGCACTTCCTAAAATGAAATTATCGCGTTTTACCCATAATGGAAATCATAAAGTATGCCATAAATGAGAAATACAGAAGCATAAATAAAACATAAACATATTATATATCATATATAAAAATAGTGACATCTTAATGGCCACCTTTGAAGGTGTTATATGAGTGTTGAACAATCATCGTTTCGTGAGGCAGAAATTCACCATCCACAGAAACCGTATGTTCTTTAACCATTAGATGTAGGTGTGTGTATGTGTAGCTCTAATACTTCTTATAACAACATCCTAGTATATTGAGGATACTGGTGTTGTTACAAAAGAAATGAATAAAAAGAGTTTAGGGGGTTGGAGAAGAAAAATAAAACAAAACAACATTAGAGAAGACATTACCTCAAAATCGGGTAACTCTTTTTGATTTGAGCCAAAGGCTTCCTTGGGAAGAGTTCTGCCCAAAGTGAGGCTTCTAGGAGTAAGAGGGGGAAGTTGGGAGAGTATTTGGGCAGAGGTTGGCCGAGCCAAATGGCTTGAAAGTGTAAATGAGGTGGGAGAGGTGGGGGCCTTTTATAAGTGGAGAGGAGGGGCACTTTTGGAAAGATTGAAATGTTACATTATTTCACAATGCTTTTCGGATTCTAAAGGTCCCAAACTTATATAATTCGAGGATAAGGTGATAAGGTTTCGAAATCTCCTCATCCAATAGGCTTTGGACAAGTGTAAGCCTTGGATTTTGCATTATCTTCTCATTTTATTTAAATCGTTAAATAATGAGGTCATCGCTGCATAATAATGATGTCATAAATAATTTAATTTATTTAATGTCTAAAAATTATAAAAAAAATACTATGATGTCTTTCTAATGAATATTTATAATCAAAATTTGGACTTGTGTAACCCCACTTAAAAACTGTTTCAGTAAAACAACTCATGTTTGTGTCAATTTAATTCTAACATTAAATAAATATATATTAATGTCATTTTCCAACTAAAGTGGCTCCATGGGGTCCCCAAGTTGACCCATGGGTTGTCTTGGTCGGACATGACTCATCCAATAGGAGTAGGACAAGTGTCAAGCTCATCTCATATTATTAAAACATTATTTTTACCTTAAACTACACTAATTACCTCTAATCGCGATTAAGAACTTAAAAGTTACTATTCACCAAAAAATTATTTTAATCTCATTGAACCACATTTTACTTCTTAATGACAACCATGTATGTCGGATTTTTGAAAATCAAATCACAGAAGTGGTAATATTTCATTTTAACGAAAAATCAGTTTTTAACAACCACTTAGTGGTTTCACTATTCATCAAAAATTGAAGTTTTTCAGAATAAGGCCAAAATTTCACCCTAAGCTATAATTGATATTCCGAATTCAAAAATGATGTCTATTTTACAAAATTCCAAACATATATGTTGCATTAATTAATTTTATAATTAATTCCCGCTGTTACAACAAGTAGCGTGTTTTTAAGAAACAATTTATATCAAAAGATTGGCAATTGTTTATGTCCAATTTCAATGTCAAATTAATTCTAATGACCACCATTGGATAAAATGGTGAAAATATATTCTAATTATACTTTCAAACCACTAAATAGTATAATTTATCACTATAAATTATTTTGATTAAAAAAGTTGTTTTATGTATTTTTCACTATTCATAAAAATTTGGAAGTTCTCAGAAAATTACAAAAAATTCAACCTAGACTTATTTCAATATTAGGAATACAAAAATGAAGTCCATTTTGAAATATAAAATTTCTATAAATTTAAAAAGTGGTTATTACTATTCATAACGGCTACTTTGATTAGTTGCGGTGTGTTAGAACTCAAAGTTGCGTACAATGCAAGCGATTGCATTATTGAATGAGATGCGTATCGTGGAAGCTCGGGGTGTTACATTCTCCCCTCCTTCAATAAATTGCGTCCTCGCAATTTGAAATTTTTCTTTGAAAATAAAAGGTTGAAAAGTGAAAATACCTTTTTGGAAAACCCACATCGGAAATAAGGTTAATAAAATTTAGTCTTAATAAGAGGGAAATGGAAATAAGAAAGTCACCACCAAATTATGATCTCGATAAGGAGAACATTGGTGGCAATTAGAGACATATAATTGGAGGAAAAACGTAAATATTTGTAGGGAGTGATTGAGGTCATCAATCACAATCAACTGTCAAATTGAGGGCCTCAAAGCCTTCAATCTATGTTGATTTAAAATATCATCAGTTCAACAAGACATAAGGTATTAGGATAACACATTTTTTGTTTTAATATCCTTTTACTAAAGTTTAAGAATTAATTTATTCATTGAATAAGAGATAGGTATATATATATTTATGCTTGACAACTAGAGTTTCAACCTTCAACTCATCTTTCACTCAAAAAGATAATAGAACTCAAAAATATTAAACTTTTCCTAATTGTATAAGGTTCCAAATGTTAACACATACCATTTAGATTAGTAAAATTATTTTGTAATAACCAGGGACTTCCTGTAGGCTAGTGGTAGGAAATAAAGGCCTGTCGCACTATGATTGTGGGTTCGATTCCTACAGCTTTGTCCGACGCGACAGGTTATGCCCCACCCTGCAGGTTGTCCTTTTCCTAAAACTATAGTATAAAAAAAAATCTTCAGAAATGCTTTAACCTTAAACAATACTATCCAAAGATCAACTTAATCCACTCCAACCTTTATAGTTATCCAAAATACCTCTGTCCAGACTTTCTCTAAAAGGTCTCTTAATTCCAAAATCAATTTATCAGATTCCCCAAACAAAGTAAAGTTTCTCTTATTGTCACATACTAAAAATATAATTACCTTCATCATATTAAAACCTTACTGAAATCAAAAAGTACTGCAGTACAATCTTTATATATATCACATTATTCTTATAACCAGAATATAATCCATTAGTCCAAAAGCACCAATACATTAATTATTCCGCTTCAACTGTAGTAACAACATAAGATTGTCCTTGATCCCTTGGCCTTTTCTGAGGTAAGTTTCCCTGACGCTTAGGACATTCATTTGCATAATGACCCATTTCTCTACAATTATAGCATTCAACTTTGATAGCCTCTTTCTTTCCCTTGCAATCACGAGCCTGGTGACCCTTTTCTCCACATTTATAACAAACTCCCATTCCTTTTAGGCAAGTACCAGGGTGATTCTTCCCACAATTATCACATAATGGAAAATACTTCTTTCCCTTTTTCCTTTTATCTGTCTCTTGTTCCACCATTCTCTTCTTCTCTTGCTTTACTTTGTTGTCATAAGACTTAGAGAATTCCTTTTCTGTCTTGATAGAACACGAGACAATATTTTCGTATGATGAGAAGGATTGTGATACTAAAGCTCGATGGAGGAATGGTTTTAACCCATCAAAAAACGATCAATCTTACTCCTTGGGTTACGTATATAATCGGCAGCATGCCTCGCTAACCTTGTAAAGTTAGCCTCATACTTCGCAACATTCTCATCCTCCTTCTACCTCAGACTCAGAAATTGCCTTTCCATATCTGCTCGATGGTCACATGGAAAGTATTTTTCTAAGAAAAGATCTTTGAACTCCCTCCATTCCATATTCGATACGTCATCATCTTCCTTTGTGTTTTGAATCAGCGACCACCACTGATCGACATCTCCAGTGAGGCGGTAAACTGCCATGACAACCTTCTCCCTTTCACTACTCCCCAAGGCATGGAATATTTTCTCTAAGGAATTTATCCATTACTCAGCTAATATAGTATTTGTACTCCCATTGAAGGTTGGTGGTTGTTGCCTCATGAAACGATCTAGCATTGATCCTCCACGTTGCGGATCAGGGTGCTCCATACGAGTAAGGTTATTATTCATAACCTGAGTGAGTTGTCCCAGTATGGTAATAAGTTGATCAGCACCAGTTGTATCTCCAGATCCACAATAATTATCTTGAGCAGGAGGGCAATCCCTACACGGAGTGCGTGCATTGATACGGTTTCCATTCCTTCCACTAGGCGCCATTTCTAAACAATGGCATAAACTAGATTAGTTTATGAATCAAAATACATAATTCCATACTTGTAAAACACTTTACATAAATTGAACTATTTATGGATATAATCCATAATCATAAAAATGTTTTCTTTGAGGAAGTATATACTCGTAACCCTTCATAGTGGTTTGTAAAGAAAATGGGAATTATCCTAAGCATATCCCCTGGGAGTGTCGTAACCAAGAGTGCAGCAAGGCCCATTGTCGTGCACCAGTTCCAGTTCGAGTCTATCTCAAAGCGGTGTTTTCAGGTTTTACCCCTAGGTACATCTGTGCCAGAGCCGCCTCTACCTGCTCGTATCCAGACAGGGATGTATTGCTTGGAAAACTCACAAAATCTCTACAATACAAAAATTTTCAGGAAGTTCTTCTATACTAATCCTCAAAGTTCATCTTAGGTCTACGTGCTCTAATCAGAGTTTGTCTAAATCTAGCTTCCAAGGTTAGTACTAAACTACCTATGATACCAACTGTAACGCCCCGACCCCAGCTAACCAGAGTCGGTGCATTACTTCGTAACATTGGCATGATCACAAAAGATCAAGTCTTGAAAGACCGATTAGTTTAGTAGCCTTGGAAACACTAGATACATTCGTAAAGGTTACATTACATCATAAAGTGAAAAACTACAATAACAAAGTCTCCATAGTCCACACTCTTATCCTCTTCTGACTATCCCTGCAGGTCATTCATAAAATACTTCTTCACATCCTGGAAAATATTAAAACATTGAAAGGGGTGAGCTCAGATGCTCAGTAAGGATAACAATATTGCGGAAGCTTTCATAAATAAACATTAACATTTAAGGCAATGTATAACTGAAACAAAAGCCTTTTAAACATGAACTTCAATATAATATGGCAAAAGTAAATTGAGATAATTCCATTCACTTATTCACATGGATATTCTACTGGTCGAATAATCACATGCAAAATCAATAACCACTTTCATAATGAGGGAATGTATAATGCCGGACATTCTGAAACATTTTGTCAAGGCCTCAGCCAAGACGTCTAAAATGATTAAGGCCTCGGCCAAAACCATAAATCAAATTGGGAAAGGGACTCGGCCAATTCCACGTCTAGTTGTCTCATGAGACCTACCGATGCATCGAGGAGCTATAGCGGGCTCCACCCGTCACTTATTAAGTCCAATACATTCCTCATATGAATAGGTTTAAACATATCATAAACCATAACATAATCGTATCACATAAAAAATGCATAAAGGAAACATAACATTTACACATTTCAATCACAAGATATCAATACGACACATTGATATAATAAAAACGCTTTCAAAACCATTTTCAATACCAAAATAAAAGAAAGTTAAAACATTTTATTTATTTTTCATTAAAAAAATGATGGCTTGTAGAGGAAGCCGAAAATCAAATAATGGTCACGGCGGTGGAGAAGTCATTGTCGCCGCATAAGTACGGAAATAAAAACATTCCCTTTTGTCTTTTAGCAAAATGCTTCGTATAAAAAAGATTCATTTTGAATAAACGTAAAAGTCAAAGGGTTTTATACACCGTATAAAAGAAAGTTGTGTATAAAACCAAATATGCCTCAATGAAAGGGGATTGAGACGAAGTCCTTAAAAAGATCATTTTTTAAATAAATTACATATATAATGTGTATTCATTATAAGTACACATAAATAATGTAAAAATACAAGATAGGACATAATAATATCATGACATAATTTGAAAGTGGAGATTAACCCAAAGAATGGAAGTTGGGTTAAGAAATTCCCTTACCTTGTGTCCGACTTGATTCGACCGTTCTTTAACCTCATGAATAATAAACTAGAGTTAATATCTAATTTATTAAGAACCTTTTAAATTTCATTATCCTTATTATATCACTTATTACAATGATATGAACATTATGTAATTATTTAAGTTAATAACGGTCGTTTTGTCGATCTTTGGTACTTGAGTCAACAATAAACTTCTTATAATTACAAGTTGTTTATGTGGGAGAACATCCATTATCTCCAGAATTATATTCATGATTTAGATTTCATATATATCTTATATATCCAGTATATACATTCATTTATAATATTACGTAACATTTAGAGGTAAGAAATGAAATGCACCGTTCATGGAGACGGTAAGCCGTACGTACGCATGAACGCTACTTTCATTTCAATTTCATATTTAATGGAACTAAATCATAATGATATAAATGTATAATATAATTCCAGTATAATATAGTGTATAATACCATTTACTCCATCCTTTATACATCCCACATATGGCATTAACGATTCAAATCACTTTGAGGGGGCGGTAGTCCGCACTTCCTAAAATGAAATTATCGCGTTTTACCCATAATGGAAATCATAAAGTATGCCATAAATGAGAAATACAGAAGCATAAGTAAAACATAAACATATTATATATCATATATAAAAATAGTGACATCTTAATGGCCACCTTTGAAGGTGTTATATGAGTGTTGAACAATCATCGTTTCGTGAGACAGAAATTCGCCATCCACAGAAATCGTATGTTCTTTAACCATTAGATGTAGGTGTGTGTATGTGTAGCTCTAATCCTTATTATAACAACATCCTAGTATATTGAGGATACTGGTGTTGTTACAAAAGAAATGAATAAAAAGATTTTAGGGGGTTGGAGAAGAAAAATAAAACAAAACAACATTAGAGAAGACATTACCTCAAAATCGGGTAACTCTTTTTGATTTGAGCCAAAGGCTTCCTTGGGAAGAGTTCTGCCCAAAGTGAGGCTTCTAGGAGTAATAGGGGGAAGTTGGGAGAGTATTTGGTCAGAGGTTGGCCGAGCCAAATGGCTTGAAAGTGTAAATGAGGTGGGAGAGGTGGGGGCCTTTTATAAGTGGAGAGGAGGGGCACTTTTGGAAAGATTGAAATGTTACATTATTTCACAATGCTTTTCAGGTTCTAAAGGTCCCACACTTATATAATTCGAGGATAAGGTGATAAGGTTTCGAAATATCCTCATCCAATAGGCTTTGGACAAGTGTAAGCCTTGGATTTTGCATTATCTTCTCATTTTATTTAAATCGTTAAATAATGAGGTCATCGCTGCATCATAATGATGTCATAAATAATTTAATTTATTTAATGTCTAAAAATTATAAAAAAAATACTATGATGTATGAAATCTTTTTATCTTTCTAATTAATATTTATAATAAAAATTTGGACTTGTGTAACCCCACTTAAAAACTGTTTCAGTAAAACAACTCATGTTTGTGTCAATTTAATTCTAACATTAAATAAATATATATTAATGTCATTTTCCAACTAAAGTGGCTCCATGGGGTCCCCAAGTTGACCCATGGGTTGTCTTGGTCGGCCATGACTCATCCAATAGGAGTAGAACAAATGTCAATCTCATCTCATATTATTAAAACATTATTTTTACCTTAAACTACACTAATTACCTCTAATCGCGATTAAGAACTTAAAAGTTACTATTCACCAAAAAATTATTTTAATCTCATTGAACCACATTTTAATTCTTAATGACAACCATGTATGTCGGATTTTTGAAAATCAAATCACAGAAGTGGTAATATTTCATTTTAACGAAAAATCAGTTTTTAACAACCACTTAGTGGTTTCACTATTCATCAAAAATTGAAGTTTTTCAGAATAAGGCCAAAAATTCACCCTAAGCTATAATTGATATTCCGAATTCAAAAATTATGTCTATTTTAAAAAATTCCAAACATATATGTTGCATTAATTAATTTTATAATTAATTCCCGCTGTTACAACAAGTAGCGTGTTTTTAAGAAACAATTTATATCAAAAGATTGGCAATTGTTTATGTCCAATTTCAATGTCAAATTAATTCTAATGACCACCATTGGATAAAATGGTAAAAATATATTCTAATTATACTTTCAAACCACTAAATAGTATAATTTATCACTATAAATTATTTTGATTAAAAAAGTTGTTTTATGTATTTTTCACTATTCATAAAAATTTGGAAGTTCTCAGAAAATTACAAAAAATTCAACCTAGGCTTATTTCAATATTAGGAATACAAAAATGAAGTCCATTTTGAAATATAAAATTTCTATAAATTTAAAAAGTGGTTATTACTATTCATAACGGCTACATTGATTAGTTGCGGTGTGTTAGAACTCAAAGTTGCTTACAATGCAAGCGATTGCATTATTGAATGAGATGCGTATCGTGGAAGCTCGGGGTGTTACAAAACCTCACAATTTCCATTGCTATTAATTTTCTCGCTTAATAAAAAAATATAAGACCCTGAAGAGGATAGAGTTAAATGACTATAAGCACAAAATGTCAGAACATGCATTATAGTTCTGGATAAATTAAAATTCAAATAAAATGTTCTAAAAAACAAGCATTGAGATAAAGCTACTGTTTCAACTCATGTTCTCATTTTTTTCTTTCAAAACATGACACTGTTTCTTTGTATATATCTACATTGAAAAAATTGATCATGATGCATGATATAGATAAATTCCACCACCTCAGAAACATATTTTTAAAAAAGGAAAATAAGCACACTGACAATGAAGTAAAAAACTTTTAATTAGGTAAATCACTACCATAAACAAAACATTAGCTGATGTGGGGGGAGAGATGAAATTTATTAATGTTGGCATAATAAAGAGATGGTTACACAATGCTTCATACACAAAAATTCATACAGTGTCCCTTCAGTTTAAAGAGATTCTCATTGCTAGTAAAGGCCTTAAAAATGAAAAAGCATTCTATGAGAAAGAACATTATTGAGAAGTATTGTATAGGAAGAATACATAAAATTAACATATAATGAAGAATTATTAACCAT
This sequence comes from Viscum album, assembly GCA_963277665.1. Lineage (NCBI taxonomy): Eukaryota > Viridiplantae > Streptophyta > Magnoliopsida > Santalales > Viscaceae > Viscum > Viscum album. Next base: position 123,993,846 of record OY728140.1, on the reverse strand, counting down.
TCTAAGCATGAAAACAAGAAATCTATCTTCATAAACCTTGTTCTCCGAGAATGTGATTTTATCCTTCAATAATTCACCACTATAAATCAACAATTACTTCCCATAAGGATAATTGTCTTTTCATTGTACATTTTCAATATTTTTATTAATTTATATAATTTAAATAAGAAACTTTGAATTCATCACTTCATAATAATAATCAAATAAGCCATCATGCATTACAAGTTGCTTTTGGCATGCTGTATCACATTCATGAATTCAAAAGATGGCATGAAAGGAAAAATGTAGCACACAAATTTTGATAAAAAATGATGGTAAACATAATCTTAAACTAACTGGTAAAGGTCATGCACAAAATAGAACATCCACAACAATCACCTTAATCTGATCCATTAAAAAAAGGTGAAACATTAAAATATGACTCAATAAGCATTTTTTGGATGCTTGTTAAAAGATTTCATATAAATGTTTTCAATGTTTAAAATTATAAAATACTTAATCAATGAACAACTCACTTGGAGACAGTGGGTAAAATAAAATTCTTAATTATATTAAATAAAGCCCAAATCATGTATGTGATATAGTATGAAAGTCCAAATCATGTATGTGATGCAACTAAATCCCAATTCATATACCTTCCACAAATATCAAATGCTATACTGGCACCAAAATAAAGACATTGGATGATTATGAGAGTATAGAGAGCTATTGGACATGTGGAAAGATGAAGTACCCATTTAATAATCACCTAATGTTCAAATTTAATACATAATATTGAACTGAAATTTGAAGAAATCACATGTAGGGGACTCACTTCCGGTAAAGGGGGCCGATGGGATTGGGAATGCGCAATAGGGGGATTTACTACATGGGATCGATGGGGGAAGGAGGATTTTCTAGTGGGGCTTAACAAAGGACGGGGGGGGGGGGGGGGCTTGACAAAGGGATCTTGATTGGGGTGGGAGGGATCGGGGGTGGGAGGGCTCGGCGGTAGGGCCCAATGGGGCTGGGGCTGTTCAACGACAGCGGTATGGGGGACGACGCCTGACGGGGCTGGGGCTATTCGAAGATGGTGGTACGGGGGATGATGGCGCACAAAGGCAGGGTCGCGGGAGGGTCGACGATGGGGCCCAACGGGGCTGGGGCTCTTCGACATTGGCAGTACAGGGGACAACACTACATGGAGGTAGGTTCGTAGGAGGGTGAATGAAATGGGGTCATGGGAGGAGGAGGGTTGCGGGGGGAGAAAGATGTTATGAGAAGGTTAAAATATATAGCGACCGCCATTTGGCGGTCGCTAATGCACTCAATAGCGACCGCCAAATGGCGGTCGCCTGAATCAACCCTCCACAAATACTAAATTTTCTACTATTGTATGTAAATATATGCTATAGTCATTAATGAAATGCCGTTTTCTCCCATGAGTTAATAAACCATTTAATTCAATAATATGAGAATGAAAAAATTATTTTATATAAACATTTATATTAACACTTTGAAATGGGTTTTTAAATATTTTAGATTCTACACATGTTTCACATTTTTTAAATTCATTTTCAAAGTTAATTAATTGTAACTTCTTTATCACTTTTAATGAATTATAATTAACATGTTACAAATGATCATAAAAAAATTTAAGAAATAAATCAAGTAAGAAGAAGATTCAATCATATTATTTATAGATAGTTGATACATTTCATCATTTGAGTATCCCTTCCCCACAAAAATGCCTCCCTTTGAAAAGATAACCATGTCTAATTAGAATGAGATCCAAAATCCCTTCTTACATAGAAGATCAAGAGAGACTGAATTCTTTAAAATCTTGAGTACATAAAACACATTTAGAAGTGTCAAATTCTTCCCAAAAGTAAAGTATAATTATAATATTTCTTGAATGGCAACATTGATGCATAAATTATTTACAAGTTATATTTCCTATGAAATATTACTTTCATCAAATGTTTTGAATATTGAACAAACCTTTGATACATGCACCATTGCTCCAAAATCAATCAACCATCCAACCTTTGTCGATGTCATACTGACCTTGGCAATCATCACAACTAGATTTTCTTTAGTTAGTATATTTTTAGTGGGGTTTTCTAATTTATTTCAATAGTGGCATTCCCTTTAATATGTTATGTTTTTCTATATAAAAATAATTATCCTTTACTTTTGGAAGGATTTTCTTTCTTATTGAATTTTTACCTTTCTTCTTAACATGTAAGGAAGTGTTTTGTGGTTCCTTTCCCTCAATAATATTGAACTTGGTATAAAATTTTGAAGTTAAACCCATATATATCAACATGGATTCTTTTACAATAATATTAATATTTTTCAACTATTCCATGGAAATATCCAAAAATTTTTAATGAGTGATTTACCAAAGTGTATCCACATAGGTGGACATTTAGAAATTATTTCCTTGACTTGGAATATTTTTGGTAAATTAATTTTAAGGGGAAAAAGTTTTTTGTTATAAATTGGAGCTCTTGAACTTGTTCTAACACAGTATTGTTATTAAATGTATTAAAGTTAAGATACTTCATAATTATTAATTTATTAGTACCTTCTTCCTTGGATTTGCACTTGAATTCTAGTGCATCTCATATATCTCAAGTAGACTTCATTTGGAAAAAGTATTCATAAAGATTATTTGATAATATTTTTAGAATATTTCCTCAACACAACCTCATCAAAATCACATTTTCCCATTATTTACTGAATGTGTTTGACTTGAGCCACACTAATGGGTGTTCTATCAGGATTTAGAGTAGGGTCATTGGGAATGGTAGGACGATTCAGTTCTAAAATGTAAAAATTATTTAACCCTATAAGAATGAACATCATCTTATCTTACCATTAGGAAAAGTTGATTCCATCGAAATGGTCAAGCTTTAACAAGTCTTCATTCATCACATTAAGGGTTAAAAAATCAATCTTTTTGGGTTTTCCTTTTTAAAACCATTTTTATTATCATAAAATAGGAATGCATATGGAGAAGAAAGAAAAAAAAATTAAATCTTGATTAGTGAATGAAGTTCACTTTGCAAAAGGGTTTTATCCACCACATCCCATTGGTTTAGGGTTCATCATAGAAATTTTCCTTGAATATTTCACCATGATTTTGGAAATGATTAACACCAAATTATAAAATCCTTACAACATTGACGTTGGGAGAGTATATATAGATTTTTTTGGATTGGAGAGATAAAAATGATGTCTGATCTTATTATCCCATTATTTATAGATAAACTTTTATTTATTCACACTAATTCAATACCACAATTTCAATTAATGGATTCTTTGATTCGACCAAAACCCAGAAACCCTTGGATGGAGGTAACCAATGAGATTTAAAAATTTCAAAATCTAAATGTTAGACTAATCTCACTATTGGTTAGTTTTTATAAAATATTTTATTTTATTTTATTTTATTTTGTCATATATATAATATATTTATATATATATACAACAAATCATTTTAATAAAAATATTTTTTAAAAAAATTCATTAAAATAATTTTGGAATATATATAATTTTTATGGAAAACCACTTCCCAAGGCCTATTTTTAAAAGGGGAGAGATTTGGTAATTTTATTCCAAATTCTAATGTGGGATTCCACATGTTTTTTTGTCCACCTTATCAATACAATCCTCTGAAATGTGGTTCCCACTAAAAACTATTATTTAGTAATTTGATTGATAAATTTTTAATAAACTCTTAAGGTCATATCATTAACATTTTACCTACCAAAGGATCTTCACATAATATGATTTTCATGATGCAAACCACATAAGTATGTTTATAGAGATGTTTATATAAGAGGATAAATCCTTTAAAGAAGTGTCTTTTGAATATTGAGTTTCTTCCAGCATCTTTGAGCTCTCTATTTTTCATCCACCTAAACTCTTCTTTGATTTCAGTATTTATAGAATTGATTCAATGTCTCTACTTTGAGAATGAACTGAAGTCAACATAAATTTTAAACCTTTCTGAAACATGTGGTGTTATTAAAAATAATCTTACACTGAAATGAATTATGAGAAGAAAATATCATAGACTCTCTCTTTCCATTCACGTGGAATCTTGGTAATATCATTAGTGGAATTAAGAAACTCATGTCTATTTGGTTAACTCATTCAAAATTCCAAGAAATTCATATCAATTAACTCCCCCAAGTCTCTATATAACATGTATGTAATACACACTTATTATTGTAGAATAAGTCTTTTATTAAATAATACATACTCAATGTCCATATAGCCATATCAAACATCTCTTGATCAGAGATGATTCCTCACTCTAATGTGTTATGCTAGACATGATCACAATAGTCACTTAATACAAGATCTAGATCATAAACCATAGCTATAAGTGGACAAATATTACTGCTTATGAAGTTATTTAATTGAGATCATGTATGGTGCATGAATGGAAGAAATAATTTAATTCCTGAATAGTGAATTCATAAAATTGATGTTTACCACATAAAAAAGTAAGACATAAGAACAATTTTTATCATCTCTAGTTCCCTATTTTAAAGGATATTCTAGTAACGTGGTGGGATGTTGACACATTAATGTTTTTACTTATGGAAGGATCAGGATGCAGTGGTTTCTCGGTAGAGATTTTCATCTCATAGGAAATAAAAATCACGAATCATCCGGGGATCATGAATTATGCGACTAAATTTTGGTAGGGTATTTTTACCATGATTATCTAGGTAATTTTTATTGGCTTTCATTGGGTTTCCCAACATGAAATTCGTCAGGTGGTCAAGAAATAAATGGTGAAATTTTTCTAGGGCATTTTGTCTATGATCCTGCAGGTCATTCACTCTGGGTTTCATTGGAGGTCTGTTTTAATTGTGTGAGTTATTTTTACTAGGTTTTTGAATTCATGGGGAAGTATCTTATAAACTTCTACATTTAGGTTTTTTATTTTTTTCTTCTGATTATAATCTCCATGGATGAAGTTATTCTTGATTATTATTTGAAGTTTGTACATGTCAGATTTGTGTTTAAAGTTGAAATATTTTATTCCCAATACTGTATGCTGTATTTTACTAGAGCAAAAAATTTCAGTTGGAGTTTTATGAAAATAAACAAATAAAACTAACACAGAAGACTTCTCATAAACATTCAATGAAATAAAAAAATTAAACTAATGGTGATTATTAGTCTAAAACATTTAGTGACTCTTATGCTATAACTTTCCCTAAAACTAAAATTTTCACTGAAACTGTCACTGAACTTTTCAGTAAAACATTCACCAGAACTTTCACTATAAATTCAAATATATTTTTAAATATTATTTAAAGATATATTTAATATATTTATATGTTAATTTATTATAAATTTAGTTTTCTATAATTTAATTTCTTATAAATAAATTTTATAAAATTTAATTTTATTAATAAATTTTATAGATTTATATATATATATATATACTTTTTTTTGAATTCATGAATTTTTAGTGGAAGTTATAGGGAAACTTCTAATGGATTTCCCTTGAAGTTGAACTCTGAATAGAACTTCCATTAGAACTTCGAATGGAACTTCCACTGGAACTTCCATTGGAACTTCCTCTAGAACTTCCACTAGATCCTCTTCTAGAGTTTCTATTGGAACTTCCACTAGAACACTTAATGGATTTGTAATAGTTATTTATAAAGATTTTCTAATAAAAATATTAAATATATCTGATAAGTTCATTTATTATAAATTTATTTTTGGTTGTAATTTCATAAATATATTTATATTTTATATATTTATAAATATTTATTTTCCTAAATATATAAATTTGTTTTACATTTTTATTCATATAGTATATACATTTTAAAATGTTAAATTTGATTAAATTTATAAAATTTATATAAAAATATATTATATATTGTATATAATTATATTTATTATAAATATATTTGTTAAAATTTAATTTTTATTAATATATTCTTTATTTTTAGAAATATAAATTTTTTTATATTGTAAAAATTCAACTCGAAAATCTATTGGAACTTCCACTTAATGTATTTTTAATTTTTATTAATATAGATTTAAAAAAGTATTAAATATATCTTAAAAGTTAATTTATTATGAATATAATTTTAGATATAATTTTATACTTTATTTATATTTTTATTCATATAGTATATACATTTTTAAATGGTAAATTATATTATATTTATAAAAATTATGTAACAAATATAATACATATTTTATATAATTATATTATTATAACTATTTTTATTTAAATTTAATTTTTATTAATATATTATTTAGTTTTATATACTTTTTTTCGAATTTTGAGACTTTCAGTGGAAGATCTATTCGAACTTCTAATGGAACGTCCACTAGATATGCAACTGGAAACTCCACTAGAACTTCCATTGGAACAACCACTAGAACTTCCATTCATACCTCTAGTGGAACGTTTAGTGTAAGTTTAGCTATATTTTGTCCCAAAACATAGAATTTAAGTTATAGTGTAACTTTCTTAGAAAATTTCACATAAGGATATATAAATAATATTTACAATGGATTAAAAAAAATATTAAATATATTTTATATGTGTATTTATCTACTTTCCTTGAACTAATATTTCTATATTGTAGGTTATTCCAATGCTGATGATGTTGATGTTTTATCATCATCTATTAAACTAGTTTTAGGGATGAATATTAAATCACTTGAGGATGCATAATGTTTCTTTGTTACACATGGGGCACTAAATGGGTTTAGTGTATGATGAAAATACTCAAATAAAAGGATAATGAATAAATTAATCATCACATCCCACCATTATGCATGTAAAAAATAAGGTTATAGGAATTTTGAAAAATGTGGTAGCATGGTGAAGTTTCCTCATGTTGTGAAATGTATAGGTTTCTTTGTGTGAATGGGGTTAGTTTGTTTTCTTGTGAGAAATATGCATGTAATGTATTTATTGAAGGAAATAATCATCCATTTAAAAATTCTAAATAAATTCATATGATTTAGTCACAAATAAAAATAATAGAAGAACAATAAAATGAGTTATATGTGGATGCTTTAATAGGTACTAAACAAAATGATTCATTCTCCTTGATGACAATTGCTGTAGGGGTTTGAGAAGTTATTTTGTACATGCATGTGGATAAGTTGAATTTTTAATGTCTAAAAAGGAAAGTGAATTGGTTAATTATGATTCTTGTTTCATGTTAGAGTACCTAGAAAGAAAATTTCAAGACAATCCATCATTTCTATTTACTATATAGTTTGATTTGATTAGGAAAATTAAAAATATTTTATGGCATAATCCAAAAATGAAGACAACTTATTAGTTATCTGGAGATGTTGTTGTTTTATACACCACATTCATCACTAATAATGAGTACCATCCCTTATGTGTCTTTATGGGATTTAGTATTCATTAGGAGATTGTCTTTATTAAGGATGATTTGATATATAATGAAACTACCTATTCCTTTTTTCGATTGTTTCAAAAAAAATTATAGGTGCATTACATTAAGAAACCTCAAACTATATTTACTGATTATGATGAGATAATGGAAAAATTATTTTTTGATGTTTTAGTGGGAACTACACACTTCCTTTGTATGTGGTATTTGATGAAAAATGGAATTAAAATTCATGTAATTTGATGAAATTAGGATCTAGTTTTATAACTATATTTAAGAAGTGTGTGTTCCAATACCATGATTCACATCAATTTGATCAGGAGTGGGCTACCCTCAGAGAAAAATATAGGGATATGAAATCATAGTTGTGAGATAAAGTATTTTTGTTACATGAAAATTAGGTTCATTTCATTTTGAAATATTAATTAATATTGGGTATTCAGAACACTAAATTAAGTAACAGTTTTAATAGAATGATTAAATATGGCATTAATATCAACTTAATTGTTGTAAATTTATTTAATAAATTTAAAAAAAGTTGTAACAAAAATTGATATCAATAAACAAAGGAATAATTTGATATTTGTTAGAAGTTACCTCATAATCTTTAACCTCACAATGCATTGATGTGACATATTTCTACTAGATATATACCTTCATTATTTGATTTATTTCAACATGAATATATAATGATTAGAACTTGTTTTTAGATATAACATAATGAATGAGGAGTTCAATTTAGTTTCTTTATTGGAATGGTTGGTTGTGAACATTATTTTTGTGTATCATATGAAGTTTCCAATGAAGTTGTTCAATGTTCTTATCAAAAATTTGAGTCATTTTGGTATCTTTGTTGTTATGTTTTAATTTTTTTTCATTGCCTTGATGTGAGATAAATACATGAAAAATATATTTTGAAAAGGTAGACCTGACCAACTAGAAATATTACAATGTTTTAAGTAGATTATGCTGATGGAAATTCTAATATAAAGTCAGTTATGGAAGAGCATAAAAAATAATCATTATGAATGGGAATGAAGTTGATTTCCATTTCTTATGAAGAAGATGTGGTTTATGACATCATCTTATCTAATTTTAGTAATTTTGAAAAACATTTGACTACTATAAAAAAATAATGGATATAGTTGTTGGTTATTATAGTTCTCACACAATTTTAAGAAATGATTATTTTAAAAGGAAACAAAACAATAAAGTGGGTGATGAAAACAAGAAAAATTTAGAAATTGGAGGTCAAAAGTGGAAATAATTGAATAAAAATAAGAAGATATCTAGTTCTATGATGATGGCATGATTTCATTTTTTATGCATTTATTTTATAAGATAAGTCTTCTAATGGTAATGTGGTATCTGATATCATTTTTATTTTCACACAGAGGATTTCTATCAAACAAGATAATATTTTCTTTTTTGAAACCATAGAAACACCTTTAAATGTAATTTCTTTAATAGCTTCATACTTGTCTATAGGTTCTATAATTGTTTTCTCTATTTTAGGAAGACCTATAAACCAATTTGGAACATCTTATTTTGATGTATACTTCTATATAATTGGATGAGAGGTGGTGCAATGCAGACATTGGATGAAAGTTTTTTTTTGGGTTGAATTTTTATTCCTCTATACCATGTAAAAGCTATTTTGAATTGTAATGCATCCTATAAATATTTATACGATGGTTTGAATTATAATGGATTAGGAAACCATTTTAGGAAATTATAGTTTGTATGCATGAGATATATATAATAATTTTTATAAATCCAAAAAATATTTTTTAAAGAACTTAGATTGGTATTTGAGACCATTTATATTGTAATAATGTTCCAATGATGTTTAAACACTAATGAGATAATTGGATAAATTATTCTATTTTGAATTATATTATAGATAGATTGGTATTTGAGATCACTTACATTTAAGTTATTATTTCATTCCATTTGTTGTTCAAACAAAACTACCACTATAATACAAAAAAATTTAATGTTTCCAAGAACCAAAAAACATGTTCTATTACACTTTCAGGTCACACCCATAAATAGAATTGTTTGATTGTTTATCTAGATGTTGGTGACACTAAATCTGAAATAAAACTCATACTTCTAATATATTTTTATGATTAATTGTTAGTAGGGGTGTTAAGGAAGAAATGAACCATATAAATCCATAGGTCATTAACTTCTTCTTATATAATTTATCTATTGCAATATTCTCTATAAAATTAAAAACTATTATTGCACAGTCCAATATTATTCCACCCTACCGAGGGGTATCATCCATAATTAATGTGGGGTTTTTATTATCTAAGTAATTAGGGAACCATTTATTGATGATTTCTTTAATGAATGCTTTATGTAAGTGTGGATAGTTGTAAAAATTTAATTATCTCAGTGGGTTACTTTTAAAATTTATTTTATATCATATATGAGAAAATTTAACATCACTAATCCATCCTTCTGATAAATATCTATTTCAACACCACCCAAACGAGGATTCATTGATTTATAGTGGTTGAAATATTTTCTCTCCACCTTAAAATGAGTAATTTACAATGTACATATAGTGTGTCAATGAGGATGAAAAATTTTCCATTTAACTATAGTTCTTTTTTAACTAGTTTCTCAATCAACATCTCTATTTGATTTTTATTTTCCCCTAAAATTATTCCTAATGAATTTTAATAAAGTTGGACTAACTATGAACCATTAAATTTTCAACTTAAATAATGTAGAAAATAATATACACCCCATGGTATCACTAGTAATAATTATCAATTTATATGTGAAAATTAAATTTTCCTTTACCATTTTAAACTTGGATTTTACTATTTGAATATATTCATATATTACCTGATTTCATTGATAATGAGTGGATTATGTGACACTAATTGAAAATTATTTTACAATAAGCTTGGTTAACTTAAATAATAACCCTTGTACTTGTCAATGTGTTTTTTGGAAATAGAGAAAATATCATCCATTACAATTGAATATAATTTGTTTTCATATTTCAAGACATATTCACTGCACAAAAATAATAGATATTTATAATAAAATATATAATGTCAAGGGGTATTTAATAGAAAAATTTAAATTAAAGGTGTTCATTCCTTTTGTCCTAAAAACATACATGGAGGGATCCAACTCCAAAATCTTCCCAAGGTTGTCATAGTTTTATTTTTTGAGTGTTTGAATTTTCCTCACCCATTTTGGTATGACAGATATCATTGTAACAACCCTTTTATTTCATGGTTTCCTTAAAATACTAGCTAGTTTGATGAATTTTTCAAGCTTATCTAGATATTATATTGATTCTAAGTGTGCTACTATTACTATTCCTCTTCTTGTTCAGGTTACATAAAAATAAAATTAATCAAACTTCATTTATTTTCTTATTCTTGATTTTACATTTTTAATTAATGATAGGGTTTAGTGAGTATGTGCTTTCAACTTTTTAATTGTGTTGCTTTCTTGGAGATGTGTGATTTTCTCAACATATTCTTCTTGGGGTTATACCTCATCCTTTATCCTAGTTTACTTAAGTTATTCTGTCTAGTTTAGGTCTAGCATATTAGGTCTCACTTCCTCTCCATAAAAGACATTTTATATTCTTCCTTCTAATTTCTTGTTATTTTCATTTATTAGAAGATTCAATTTTCTAATTTTCACATTTTTTTAACTTTTGATTCTATAGTCTCTAGATTTATTTTAAAATTTACATTTTATTCTTTAAGACCTTTTATTCTATCCTTCTCATCCATAATATGTTTCTATAAAACACCACATTCCTTAGAGGATGTTGCCTTCTCAACACCTTACTCATGTTTCATATTACGTAATATTTCAATTTACATAACCTTGTTTATTGATAGAATCATTAAAATAATAATATAATCATAAAACCTTCCCTACTAGCTGTAACTTGTTAAATCTTTAGTCATTTCTTGACAAAAACATCAAAATATGACATGCTCCATTTTGTGAAAGGTGTATTTCCACATTTTCACTTCTTTTCGCTGGTCTTCTTACTTCACACTAAAAATAATATAATAATAACAATGATATTAAATATAATTACATATATAATTGAAAATAAATTATAATCCATACTAGTAATGAAAAAAACCCTATAATCTTTGATCGATGCTTGTGAAATTATTTAATAAAATCCATCAACTTTTGTTGGATTACATGATACCACTTTATTGATTTCATATTTATCAAACTATCTGCATACATAATGAAACCCCAACTCATGTAAGAAATTTTAGTATATAAATACAAAATATCACATTTTCATAAATAGAGGAGTGCTACTGTTTCAACATGGTCCTCTACTTAATTGCTAATAAAAACTTCCAAAAGTGTTGTTTTTATTTCATTATGTGTGATTAATCTGTTATCTTTTCACAAATATACAAATATATAAGAGTAGATTGGTTGGTTTAAAAGAATAAAAATAATCCCTTCTAGTTTTACCTTCACTTATAATGAATATAATTTTCACATCCCTTTAAAAAAAATTATCTTTCCAAACCACCAATTTAGAAATTATTTATTGAGGAAACATAACTATCGAGAATATAGAAAATTGAGTAGTGTGGTTTCTTAAAATCCAATGATTATATGTTATTGTATAGAAAATATATAAAAATATTCCAAAATAAAGTGTCCTACATTGTAATTGCATGACCATTTTTTAAATTTGGTAAGATTTCTTTTATATTACTTTATAAGGTTGTCATATTTGACATAAAATGGATGCCTAAAAATTAAAAGAAAAAAATATATGTGGGAATCATATAACAAAGAATATAACTATAATTTCTAGTTATGAAAAATAAAACTCACTTATCAATCCTAAAAAAAATATTAATGAAATATAGAAATGTTAAGGTATATTTAGACTATTATTTCCTAGAATAACACTGGATGTTCTAATGGAATATCCACTTGTGATAGTTTTGGAATATAATTTCATAGAATAGGACTAAAACTTCCATATAATGTTACAGAGAATATTCTAGTGGATTTTATAATGGAATCTCCATCATAATATCAACTGAATATTCTATTAGGGAAACAATAGACCAATTCCCTATGTAATCCTATAAAAAATTCAGTTCTATATAGAAAACATGTTTGTTTGTGGATTCCATAAATTTTAGTACATGTTTTAGTGAAAAAATAAGCTATCTTTGGATTATAATTTCAAAAAATAGGACTATAAGTCCCATTGAAATCTCCAGTGGAAGTTCCAATGGAAATTACTATAGAATCTCTATTGGAATCTCAATTAGAAGTTCTAGTGGGGAAACAATAGAATAATTCCTTCTTGAATCCTGTAAAATTTTAGTGCAATATAGAAAACATGTGTGCCATGGGTTTTCAAAAATTATAGTATAGGTTTTAATAAAAACTTAGTGTACCTTTGTATTGTACTTTCCTAGAATAGGACTAAAATTTACACTAGAAGTTCCATTGGAAAATCTGTTAGAATCTAAAATTTAAGTTCTAGTGGGGAAATAATATAAAAATTCCCTCCTAAATCTTGTAAAATTTTTATTACAATATAGAAAAAAAATTTCTTGGGGATTACAAAAAATTATAGTATCTGTTTTTCAATTGAAACATAAGGAAAAATTATAGTGTAATTTCCTAGAATAGGACTTGTAGTTTCATTGGAAGTTCTAGTGGATGTTCCTCTGAAATATCTATTAAAATCTCATCTTGAAGTTCTAGTGCGAGAAAATAAAAAAATTCCTTCTAGGGTCCTATAAAAATATTATTTCAGTTTAGAAAACATGATTTTTTAGGGTATTCCATAAATTAAAATACAAATTTCAATGAAAACATTAGTTTTTTAAACTATAATATCCTATAATAAGACTGGAAATTCCAGTGGAAGTTCTATTGGAGTCTCTATTGAAATATCAACTAGAATTTCTAGTGTGGAAATAAAAGAGAAATTCCCTACTAATTACTATAATATCTTTAGTGAAATATTGAAAATATGTTTTTTGTGGTATTCTACAAATAAAAGTACATGTTTCAATCAAAACATAAGTTAGATTTGGTCTATAATTTCCTAGATTAGGAATAAAAGTTCCACTGGATGTTATAGTGAAAATTCAATTGGAAGTTCTAGTGGAATATACACTAGATGTTATACTGGAATATCACTATAGATTTCATTGGAAGTTCTAGTGAGAAAACAATAGAAAATTTTCCTACATTCCTGAAAAAAATTAGTGTAACAAAAAACATGTTTCTTTTGTAGATTCTATAAATTAGAGTATATGTTTTAGTAAAAATATAAGGTGTTATTCCTATAATATGATTGAATGTTCTAGTGGAATATCCCCTAGAAGTTTCAATGGAATGTGAATTAGAAGTTCTAGAGTGAATTCCATGTAATTAAATTTAGAAATTAACTTCTAGTAGAACTTTCAGCAGAACTTCCAATGTAATTTCCACTGGAAATTTTAGTGGAACCTTCTATAAAATTTCCACTAGAACTTTCATCAGTAAAATAGTAAAATAGTATTTTTCCCTTTTTTCTCATAGGATGAAGGGGATTTTTAAACTAAATAGTAGATTTTATAATTGGAATTATAAATACATGAAACATTGAAATAAAACTACATATAAGAAATATGTATTAATAAAGGAATTATAACAACAGAACATTTAGTTTTTCCAAAATGGAAAATGGATCTTACACTGATAAGGATATTGTATATTTCAGGACTAATAATAGTAAAAAATTCACTAGAAATAGATTATTTATGTGACCTTCTTCTTCTATTAGTGTATGTTTTCTATAAAAAAATTCATTGGGGAATAATACTAAGAACCACCAGAGTCACTACACTTCCTAGGGAAGAAAAATATTGCCTTTGTATTAGAGGATTCTTAGGGGAAAAGAAACACTAAATTCACTTAATTATACTAATTTTTTTCAATATCCACCAATAATAATACTATCATCATTTTAGGAAGTTGAGTGAGATCTTCCAAAGTCGTTGGAGTCATTGGAGTTACCATAGTAAAGAATCGTGTTGTGTCAAAACTTTTCCCCACAAAAGGGGAAAACCATCTTGAGATTAAAATATAGGTAATTCCCTACACAATCGATAAAATCATTGAAAATAAAATTGGACATTTGTAAACATCATAGGCATGTACTGTATTATCTTTCTAAATGTGTAATCATAGAAAATACTGAGCTTCATTATTTACTTGAGCATTCTTAAAGTCTGAAAATGGTGTTTGACTGGAGCTGGAAGTTTCCTTTTTCCTCCCATGTCACCCCATATGTTAGAGGCTAACTTCTCTATGCCTATATGCCTATTGATCCACATTCCCAACCAATTCTCCATGTGTGCACTTTACTCCTCAAGTTCCACCCCTAGTTGATTTTGGTCTATCTAGATAGGCTTGTAATTAGAACATATTTTTTAAAAGTAAACTCCCAATAAATTATTTATAAAAAGGAGTCAATATCTCTATTTCTAACTAAACCCTACCTCATGTAAAACCTCATACATAACATTAAAAATCTTAAATATCTTCTCACCACCATAATTGTTTTTTCAAAGAAACACCATGCCTCTACTCAAGACTTCTTTAACATTTTGAAGAATATTATCACCTTTTCTAAAATCTCCTTCCAAACATGTTAAATTAATATTCATGACCTTAAACTTATTGAAACTTCATCCAAATAAAAAATATATTTTAAAACTTCTTCAACAATGATGGAATTTTCAATCAACACAACTTTTGAACTTTTCTCATATTTTAAAATTCATTAAGAACTTATTCAAACATCATCTAATAAGTGATTTTTATCTTAAAAACTTACCAATTCTTTCAACTGTGCAATTATTCACATATTTTAACACATTAAATACTAAAAAATAGGTTATAGAGATGGTTTATTAGAAATTTTTATTATATCCTCCCCTAAATCCAAATGTATAAAAACATAGTGGCGATTTTCTTCAACCACCACTATTTTTAAAAAATAATAAAAAATAATATTTAATTTAGAAGTTGTTTAATTTAAAGAAACACTAAATATTTGAAAAAACCTCTATCACCCCATCCTTACCCTTGAAAATCCATCCCAACCATTTTCACCCTCTTTCCTGGATTCCAACCCCTAAAATTGTCTATTCTCCTTGACCACCACACCGTCAACCCCTCTTGACTTGCATGTTCCCTATCCCATCGAAACTGACCCCCAATCGACCCTCAAGGGTGGAATCCCACAAATTTTACCCCCTAAATTAGGTCTATGTTGTACTTATTCCAAAAACCCCTATACCTCATGACCCCAACCCCTAAATCTGACGCCACCCTAACCTTGTTCTCCCTATGACCCAAACCCCCCATCCTCTTTTCCCTTCTACCTCATCCCAGATCTATTGATCCCATGTCCATCTATGGGTTGGACATCACTGACCACACCTCTCTAATCTCTACATTTTTTTGTTTTCCTCCCCATAGCATGATCACTTCTCTAATCACATCCCATGACATACAAACCCCTTGATTGAGTTTTATTATTTTTTACTTTATTTGTTTATAACTTTCATATTGCATATTTATTATTGGATTGGATCAATATTTTATCTGATTGGATATATTTTTTTCAAATCAAGGTCTAACTCTTGTCAATGATGAATTTGGGTGGGCCATACCTCAAGAAATTTTATAATAAAATATGGAAAGTATGATCCATAGATAATGATATGAAACAATATTATAAATTAATATAAATTCATTATCATACATTACAATACGATTAAATCATCAATCAAATTTTTCCATGATTAATTACTATTAATTATTTAGTATATATATATATAATTATGTTTTATATCAATTGTAATTATATTTACACTTTTATGTATTTATATTATTTTTTAAATATTAATTATGTGATGATATATATTTTCATTATATTTAAACATTATAATATGTTTCTTAAAAATTCATTAATATTTTTTATTTAATTTTATTACATTAAATTAATTTTAATAGTTATCAATATTTTAATAATTTTATATTTTGTAAAATAAATATTTAATTTATTTTTTATATTTTAGTTTAAAATGAAATTTCTTTTCAGTATTATTTTGATAATGAAGTGTTGTTATTACACATTGATATTAAGAAATAATTATAATTGTTTGATTAAACATTTATATCTTTATTTTTGAATGTATATGAATAATTTTGGTAATCCAATACATAAGTATAAAATTTGAATTAATTTAACCCAAAACACACCTCATTATAATGAGGGTTTTGAATAAATTTTATATTATACAATTAGAAATTGAACGGTGGATGGTAGAATATAATTTAAGTGTCCCGATTATAAATTCAAGAAATCATTGAACATAAATAAAATATATGAAAACCTAATATTTAAATAGTTCCCTCTAAATATGTAGGTTTCATTTGGCATGGAGAATTGAATATTATAGGTAGTCAAAAAATGAATATCCTATCAATGAAACACAAAGTGACTTTATAGAGGATAATTCAGTTTGAAATTTGATAAATGAAACATTTGACTTTATAGGATACAATGAAAAATATTTTAATAGATCAACATAACCTTCAGTTGATCCTAATAAGGTTAATCTTTCTATTAACATCACAGAACAAACAAAACATGTTTTATAAATTATTTGAAGATGGAAATCAATAATTATTTGAAGGGAGTTCCAAGTATCTGAAGATCTAATTTCTAATAAAGTTGTATCATATCAAGTGTCTTTTTATAATTACTAAAAAATTTATTTCCCTGATTTTAGAGTTTATTCATGATGTATTGGGTGAAGATAAAGATCCCTACATTAATCTATGAGATAAATAAAATCATCAATAAACTTGTAATTGATTATATTAAAATAAATGCATGCTCTAATGAGAGAATTATTTATTAGGGATAAATGTTTGATGAAGGAGAATGCATAATATTTCATACTAGTATATAGAAATAAATAAGAAATAGTGGGATAAAAAAAATGAAACACCAAGAAGAAGTAAAAGAAGAAAATTCTCACAAAGGTATTGTATTAATTTCATATGAAATCACATTTGAAAAGATTAATCAAGTCATCTAAGAATGTATATGATATGATATGTACTTCATTGGAAAGTAACAATTATGACTTAATAAGACATCCAAAAATATTTAATGTCATGGAAGGTGTTTGATTCATTATATCCAAATTTTTCATTAGATCCTTGGAATTTATGTTTGGGATTGGATTATGATGGTTTTAACCCTTTTGGTACTTTAAGTAATAATTATTGCATATGGAAGTTATTTCAATCCTCTATAATATAACTATAGGTAAGTGTATAAATAATACATATATCATTATTTTGACCGTTATTAAAAGAAATAAAATTCCTAGAAATGACATTGATGTGTGCCTTCATCCTCTAATAAAAAAATTGTGAGAAATATGAGATGATGGTGTGGAAACATTTGATGCATCAATGATAAAACTATCCAAAATTCATTATAATTTAATATTTAAAATTAGTGACTTTCCTAGATTAGGAAACTTATCTGGTAGGAACACTCATACTAGTTTTTCTTGTATGGTTTGTGATATCTCTATTTTGGTTACATATTTTGATGGGCTTTTACATATAAATTCATTGAATATTAATTGATTTAATATAATATATGTGCTTAATATATTTTTTTCATATTATTATATAGGATATTCATATGGAGCAATATAGAGGAAACATGGAAATTGAGGAATAAAATGACACTTTACGCCACGAGCGAAGCAGTGCGACATCGGATTTTGAAGATGAAGGAAACTAGAAATCCTGGAGTAGAACTAGTACACATAATGTATCAAGATTACACAATGTGTAGTATCAATTCATGACATGATGAAGACCACATAGAATAAGTCATGATGATGGAACACACTATGAACTTCAAGTACACATCATGTCACTCTAGTACATGACGTTACCAGAGTCAGACCAGTGTATGAAGTTTTCGTGGATTCGACGCGGTGGAGGAAAATGTGGATCTGAAGTACATGAAATGTATGACAAGTACACATCACAAAGATGGTGATATGTTGAAAATTAAATGCGATGTGGGACATAGGTTTTGGAAGAAATGCATATAAAAGGCACCCTCAGCCACCCCTCAAAGGCATTCCAGAATACTCTGGACCTAGGGGAGAAAGCGCGACCACCAGGAGGCTTCCATAGATATGTTTTTATTTCGGTTTTGTTTTTCTTTCC
The DNA here is from genome assembly GCA_963277665.1 of Viscum album. Taxonomy (NCBI): domain Eukaryota; kingdom Viridiplantae; phylum Streptophyta; class Magnoliopsida; order Santalales; family Viscaceae; genus Viscum; species Viscum album. The sequence continues at coordinate 123,975,127 of OY728140.1, read as the reverse complement.
TTTATTTTATGTAATAAATTGAATTATTTCTATTTTAATTCCAATTTCTATCTTCATTAATTCTCCTTCTCCTTCAATCTTTTCTAATCTCTCCACTATGGGTATTGGTTCATGATGATCGGATAAACCCCATAGGGGAGAGTGGGATCAGTTAAAGGGGGTGTGTACCATCATTAGTTTATTTAACTTTTCTTGTAAAGATTATTTAATTCTATAGTATCATGTTGGTCCTGCACATATACTTTATTCTTCATTGAACCATTTGACACATGTTTTAAATAATGAATGAAACCCTTCATGATTGAGATAATTTATTCATGACCACTGAATGGAATTACACTTCTATATAAGGTAATATGAACTAAATGAAATTTATCTATTTTGGTTCATTTGACCATGATGAATTGATATTCTAGGGTAATTAGATAGGGAATGAACATTTATTCTATCGATAAAACTATTTGATTGCACAACTATTTAACATAATTATTCGATGAGTATAGTGGAATTAATTTGTTTAGAAAAACCACCCATGGAAACTGATTCCCCTCTCTTCTATTTATCCTTTTAAATTCATTTGTTTTAATTATACAATTAGTTTAATAGAATCAAACTAAAATTGGACCGACCAAACCTTTAGTTAATATTTTTCATCGCTATGTTCCCCGCTCTCTGTGGGTATGACCCCACACTTATGCTATAATATTAATTTGTAAATATTATGGTTCGAGACATTATAAATTTTCAATTTTACTCACTCCTAGATGAATTAATGACACCTTTCAAGTGTGTCAAATTTCGGTGCCATTGTCAGGGAGCAGCGCAGCGTTGCGGGCAACTCAAGACCGATTTCTTAGGTCAAAGAATTTTTTTAACCCACTTATGTTTACTAATTTTATTTTAGTTAATTAATTTTATATCTAATTTTTTTATCATATATTACACTTTTGGTAGTGTTTTTTTGTGTATAGGATATGTTTTCAAATGAACTAGTATTGTGTCGTACCACCACCAAAAGACAATGAATATCTAGAGTATCCAACCCTATGGGAAGCACTGAATTCATAAGGGTGGATAAAGTATGAAAACAGTTAGGATAAGTTGTGTTCTCATGATTATGATAAATTCCAACTACAAAAATGGAATAAAACCTACTATTAGCCTGATTGAGGAGCTCCTAACTATCAAAGCTACTTAAGAAATTATTGGGCTGAGTAATAAACTCATTACAACTCCTACTTTCAACAAACACAAGAGATGCATCCCAAAGAAATACTATCAGGATTTCTCACCCAGGGTATTGAAGTAATGGAAAAGAGGATGGAAAATAAGGAGCCTAAACTCAATGAAAGGGGGAATTGACTACTCACCTTACCTAAATTATTTTAAATTTTAATTTTCTCCATCCAATTGTCTCTAATTTATATACAAGTGACTTTGAAGATGATAAAAATCAAGAATTGGATGAAGTCCAAGATATTGAAATAAAACAAACTAAAGGACATTACATTCAAGAACACCATTCCTTCCATCAACCTCATAAGCATAATTTAAATGACATACTAGCCACTTTGATCATTCTAGTGTTGGATAAGAAAATTTATGACAATGAAGCCTAAATCAGTGAACATGGAGAATTAATTACTCATTTTTTTCTATTTTATATCAAATTTAAATTCCCTGTTATGAAAATTACCGTTAAAATCTAATGCAAGGATTGATTTTTTTGAAGACAGAGATAATTAAAGGGTGGAGGAAGCTAATACTGCAGAAATGAAAAAGGAAGAAAAATTAGAGGTAGAGAATAAAGCACATTACCTGGAGTATGTTGGAAAAATTAAAGAAGATAAAAATCTAGATCAAGAATATGTATCAGAACCTGATGCATCCCTTCTATATATACAAAAATACCAAGAATAACAAAGAGAATTTATTTGGCAACTGCATGATGAAGTGGAAAGAAAAATGATGGAAATTGGTGATTGGATGGTTGATGAGGAAGAATAGGAGGAGGTAAAATTAATACAATCTATAGAATTATAGAAAGAATAATTGGTAATGAAGGATGATCAGGAGGTTACGGAGGTAAAATATGGTGAATTTATAAGGGAAGAAGAGAAATTAAAGGAAGAGGACAATGAGAAAACATCCATCGACCTCATGGGTATTCTTAAAATTGAAGACGAATGGGAATCCCTCCTAGAATTTCAAGAATAAGAGAACAAAAATGAGGATTTTACAGAAAAAACCATTCAAAAATGTTAACCAGAGGAAGATAAGGAAGAACTATGGGTGGAGTAAGAGAAATAAAAAATCTGGTCATATTTCAATTTCCTATTATTTTCATTAGATCTGTCCTCAAATTGCAGCCCACCACTAGCCAAGAAGAACCAATAGAGGATGAAGAAAAAGACAAACCCAGATGCACAAAAAATCTAGAAGTGGTTAAATCCAATACAGTTATCTTTGTACCATGTTTCAATCATCTAATAAAGGTAAAAGGTTGAGCTAAAAAACATTAAAAAAGAGCATCTTCTGGGAGGAAACTCGAATATTAAAATTTGATTTATAGAATGTAGATTTATTTTATTTTATTAGTTTAAATAAATTTCTCTATGGTTTTCCACTTTTCCTATTTGATACAAATATTTTGAATTCTCCATAGCCTATAGTTTCACAATTTAATTTTATATTTCAGTTTTTTGGAAGGAAGAAGTAAGAAATGATTGAAGATGCTGAAAACATGAACATTACAAATCCTTTAATCAGATTACACATCATATACATGGCCAGAAAAAATCAAAGATACTCATTCATATGCATAAATAGAAGGGGAGTACTATTTTTATGTGTTTATATCATTTAACCACTATTTTTTTCTAGAACATGATTTAAAAAAATGAATTTAATTGTTGCATGAACTAAATTGAATTAGATTCTCCTACAAAAATTATAGAATTATTTTTCATGTACTCACTGGTCTAGGAGAAATCATAATCAAGAAGAAATATTTTTACATGTAGGAAAATTTGAAATATGATGACCATAAATGAAAAGATATAAATAGAAAATTTGGAATCCAATTGCTTACTTTAATTTGGGATTTCTTGAAAATGATTGTTGATATGATTGCTTTTCATGATATTGATTCCTAGAAGCATGCATTGAGTAAACTGATTATTGATTTTCATAACAAGATCTGATTGAATAATATTCTATTCCTATTCCTAAGAGTATTTTGTACCAAATATTTAATATTTTTTGAGAATCTTCCTTGAGTACAACTTAGGGCATGTAAACTGACTAAAACTTTCATTGATATCTTTTGAAATCTATGACTGTAAAAATTCACTTTTGAAATGATTGAGGCATTTTATTAATGAGACCTTTTATCTAGAGAACTTCCTACAAATTTATCCTCATTTATCCTATAGAATCCATGGATGACCTTGTTAGTATTAAGCTACAATACAATCCATTATTTCCTTTCCTACTTAACTATTTGTATTTTTTATCATATTTAATTGAATGAGTATGGGGGAGGGGTTGTTTATGGTGGATATGGGATTCAATATCTTCAAGGGATACTATAGGGTGTTTTTATCGATTGTGGGGATGGATCATATTTACATTCATTATATTCTGTTGTATATCCCTATTGTTATTAAAAAAACATGTATAAAAAGAGAAAAATGGGTTGTTTATTAGATAGGTCAAAAATCAATATTTCTAGACCGATGATCTCAAAATCATATATAGTTAGATGGTGGTTGTGAGACCTATCCTAGGTAAGCTTACAAAAAAAGAAAAAGAAAAAAATGGTTTGTGAATTGGGAGAATAAAAAATCACCATTTTCCAAATCGATGATTTTTATCATATGTGGTTAGGTTATGGATGTGAGGTTTATTCCAATCATGACTTTTGAAAAAAAGAGAAAAAAAGGGAGAAAAAAATAACAAGAGAGGATTATCATTCATTATGTATACCTTGTTCATTGGCCTTACTCTACAATTTGGGGGGTGTGTGATATGACATTATATTTTAGTGAGGGGCATTTTCATTGATCTTTTATTTTGAATATCATGAATTGTACATTAGAGTTTAGACTCCTCCTTGATCCTTACTTGATTTTCAATATTTTTCCTACCAACCCTCAACCACAGAGTCATTTGATCCTTATTTCAAATCCCTCATTATTAAATTTGTTATTTTTCTTTACACGGTGGAGAAAGTAGATTCAATGCAAGCCTATGGTTAAGAACATGTACTTGATGCATGAGCATAACTATATTAAATTGTTACCTTGAGTAATGAGTGGAAAAATTAAATGGTGAGGTAAATCATAAATGGAATGGGTGTTGATGAAAAGTTGAAAACTATGTGTGAAAAGAAAAAAATTTCATGAATTTCACTTTATAAATGAAGCATGATTTTTGGGTTGTTTATTGGGTATGCATTGTGCTTTTACAATTTTCAGTTATAAGTTGTTTTTGTGAGAATAATAATTTTAATGTTCCCTTATTGATGTATATACCCTTAGTGATTTTATGTTGAGGCTTTTCTCAAGGAAGAGAAAAGGTTTGAGTGTGGGGGTATCTGATATCTCTATTTTGGATACATATTTTGATGGGTTTTTACATATGAATTCATTGAATATTAATTACTTTAATATAATATATGTTGCTGATATTAATGTTTTGAAAATTATTATGCATAATTTTTATTTGGAGAAATATAAAGGAAACATGGATATTGAGGAAGAAAATGACACTTTATGTCACGAGCGAAGTAGTGCGACATCAGATTTTGAGGATGAAATAAGCTGGAAATTCTGGAGCAGAACTAGTACATGTTATGTACTAAGAGTACACACCATGTAGTATTAGTTCATGACATGTTGTAGACCATGTATAAAAAATTGTGATGACGGACCACACTGTGAACTTCAAGTACACGTCGTGTAACTCTAGTACACAACATGACCAGAGTCAAACCAACGTATGTAGTTTTTATGGATTCAATGCGTTAGAGGAAAAATCAGATCCGAAGTACACAACATGTATTCCAGGTACACAACATGACTACAATAATATGTTGAAAATTAAATGCAGTACAGGTTGTGGGTTTTGGCAGAAAATCCTAAAACAGGAACCCTCGTCCGCCCTTCTAAGGCATTCCAAAATACTTTGGACTTGAGGGAGCAAGCGTGACTACCAGGAGGTTTCCATAGATTAGTTTTTATTTCAGTTTTTTTTCATTCATTTCTTTGATGTAATCAATTGAATGATTTCTATTTTAATTCAAATTTCCCTCTTTATTCATTTTCCTTCTCCTTCATTCTTTTCTAATCTATCCTCTATGGGTATTGGTTTATTCATCTTCGGCAACCACCCAACAATGATCAGCTAAACCCCATAGGGAAGAGCGGGATCAGTTAAAGGGGGTGTGTACCATCATTGGTTGATTTAACTTTTCTCATAAATATGATTTCATTCAATAGTGTCATGTTGCACATACACATACACTTTATTCTTCATTGAATCATTGGCCATATGTTTTCAATAATGAATGAACCCCATCATGATCAAGGTAATTTATTCAAAACCATTGAATGGAATTGTTATTCTACATAAGGAAATATGAACTAAATTCAATTTATCTATTTGGGTTCATCTGACCATAATTAATTGATATTATAGTGTAGTTTCATAGGGAATGAACATTTTTTCTATTGATAAAACTATTTGGTTGCACAAATATTTAATATAATTATTTTCCGAGTATAGTGGAATTAATTTATTTAGCAAAACTACCCCTGGAAACTGATTCCCCTCTCTTTTGTTTCTTTTTTGAAATTTATTTATTTTAATTGCACAATTATTTGAATAAAATCAAACTGAAATTGGACTGACCCAACCTTTAGTTATGATTTGTCATTGCTGTGTTCCCCATTCTCTGTGGGTACGACCCCACACTTCTTCTATAATACACCTTTGTAGATAGTATGGTTCGTGACATTAAAAAATTCTAAGTTTAATCACACTCAAAGGAATTAATTATTCCTTTTAGGAACATTAGTTTGTAATTTTTATTTTGAATCTCAATGATTACTTTATAGTAGTAAATGGTGATTTATTTTTCATAATTGATTTCTTAATGCATCTCATAAATTTAGGTTTTAAAAGAAAATTAAATGGGTATATTGAATTGAAAAAGTAATAAATATTTTTATTTGGTTAAAAAATATTAGTATAATTAATGAATGTCACTATAGATTTTGGAAATATAATTAATTTAATTAAATGTGGAAATGGTTATGTGGTACAATATCAAAAGGATTTTAAGAAAAAAATGGAAAAAACGAGTGTATTTATTAAACTTACTTATTTTGAATTTAATTTTCCATGTCATATTCTTGATGTAATGCATATTGAGAATAGATTTTTAAATAATGTAATTTTTAAATTACCTAATTAGAAGAGTAAATTTAAGGATCACATTAATTTTCACAAGGATTTGGAATCAATGAATATAAAGAGTGATTTGTGTGAAAATGATAATGGAAAATTTCCTTCAGCTATTATTCCAATGAAAAAGCATGAGAAATATGTTTCCCTTTAAAATTTAAATAATGTTGAAGTGTATGATGCATATTCAACTAATATTTCAAGCTGTTTTGGCTTAAAACATAGTAATTTTCATGGATTTAAAATTCATGACTCACATATTCTAATGGAAGAGTGTCTACCCATGGAATTGCATAATATATTGACTGAAAAAGTAATTCTAGTTCAATTTTAGTCATGTAACTATTATAGATGGTTATTTTGAAAAACTATAGATATTACTAAGATTTAATAACTTCAAGGAAGATTTTTTGGAACTATTTCATTTAGAGATTTTATTTAGCCTTTATTTTCACTGTTAAGATTTATTTGACCATTCATTTGGCTAGAGATGATTAAATTGGTAGACCGATACACTATCAATGGATGTATTATATTGAAGGGTATGTTAATGTTTTTTTAATCAATTTATTAAATTTATCAAATCATTGTGTAATTTTTTTAATATGTTTCTTATATTTGTTCATCAGGTAATTAAGTCATTGTAAATCAAATGTGAGGAATAAATTTCAATCACAAGGCTCTATTATTGAATGTTACATAGAACAAGAGTATATACCCTTATATTCTAGGTATTTAGATAGAATTGAGACTAGAAGAATTAATTTTGGATGTGTTGAAGATATCTCTAATAATTCTCATTTTGGTAATCAGTCATTGGTATTTCCAAATAGAGGACGATCTGTTAGAAGGGGCTCAAATTTTACATTGACTGAATTAAAGTTAATAAAATATCATAAATATGTTCTAATAAATAGTATTATTATAGATCTATTTTTTTGGAATTGAGATCATAAAATAAGAGACAACAAAGGCGTTAAGAAAGAAATGAGAAATAATTAACAAAATTTGTTAATAAATAGATCATCAAATGGTTCACCCATCATGTATGTACATATTCATATTCATATTGTTGACATGTATTTATTTTGTTTACATTAAAATTAATATCTTATATTTTATCATCTAGATAATTAATGTTGATATTTGAGAATAAATTTTAGATGATTTGAAGTTTTTGTCTTGAGGTCCTCTGAGAAAGGGTAAGAGATTTAATGAACATAATACTAATGCTTTTAAGTTTTATACAGTTAATCATGAAGAAGTATTGAAGACTCAAACTAATGGCGTAGTTATAGTTGGAGTGGAAGAATACTATGGAAAACTGGTTGACATAATTGAATCAAAATATCATGGTCAATTTTTAGTAGACTTATTCAAATACAAGTGGGTCAACATTGAAGGGGGTATAATGAAATATTCATTACATTTTAATTATATCAACTTATATAGATTGATCTATAATTATGAGAATGAATAGAGTGATCCATTTATCTTTTCTTTAAATCTAAAGATGGTTTATTATGTGGATGATGAAATACATGAGGGTTGAGGTATTTTTTTAAACTTAAAATAGAGAGACTTGTATGATATGGGAGATGAATCTAAATTGGTACCTCATGATAGTGAACCTCATCAACCACAAAACATTCAATAGTTTTTCCCAAAAAACATTGAAACATTAGAACTTTCAAGAGAGGGTGAAAATAATGTGCTCTTCGAAATAGATTTTAATGAGTAAAATTAAGTAGATGATAATTGAATGTATAAATTGGTAATGAAACTATATTAAAATTTTACATATTTAAGTGTTTCATTCATATATAAATTGTTATATTTTTTCATTTTGAATAAAAATTTTACATATTTTTTTTTTACATTGAATATATTCAAATACATTTTAATTATAGGAATTTTGGGAATATTTTTTTTGATATCTTAGCTGATCATCATTTTAGAGCACACCTCCTCTACCATCAACTCTAGTTGATTTGAGTGATTCCATTATACCTAATACTCTTAGTGATCTACAAGATTCCCTAGATACTGGTGGTAGTTTACCATACAATGAAATTATAACGATGGAGCAGTTGTTCACTCCTCCATGTATGAGATATTGATGAGTTACCATTACTGGTATATATTTAATTGTAGAAAAACTATACATTTTTATTAACTACTTAATCCATTTTCCAAACAGATAATGATAACAATAGAAGACATGGAGGCAGCGGAGGAAAGTAGTTGTGACAAAGTTCTTGAATCCTCAAAACAAGGCACTCCAATTGGCTGTGAACTAACTCAGAATGACTCAAAACATGGTACTTCAACCGAGATGGCGGGTCACTGGATCGCAGGACAATGACAGACTCACAAGGCCTTCCAAACCTGTAACCAATTTGATGGCCTGGTAATTGAAGGGCTGGCTCAAGACCAGAAGAATGACATGGATGATCAGACAATATGTGGGACAAAGTTTGATTAGGAATACCCTTTCTATTTTTCCAAGGACAATGCGGGAGGAAAGCATAGTAAAGGCCTGCATAATGTAAGGAAGAAGAAGGGAAAAAAATCTTACCAAGATTCGGGAATTTTCATATTGACTAAAGAGAATAAAAGTAAAGGGCGCAAAGATTACTCGTTCCTGCAAAAACCAATGGAGACTAGGTTAGGTAAAAAAATTAAATCCAAGGAGTTGGAGTGCATGCCTGCTTCTATTGTTAATACCTAGGGAAACCCCGAAGTAGTGAATCCCGATTTTGGTGAGACCAGTGTGGACAAAAGTGGTGTGGATGAGGTTAGTAATGGGAAATCCCTGGGACTGCTTATGCACTCAAATAAAGAAATTGTGGAGGAGCTTCTCACTATCAATGCTACACAAGAAGAGGTTGACCAGATAATGGGAAGGGTGCTTCGCGTGGTTACTAATGGTGAGAAGGCTGCTTGGATCGACAAAAAAGACCTTATATTGATTAGGGGTTTCAATGAAGGGAAGATAAGTAAGGAAGAGTACATTCAAACATGGGAGAATATGGACGATCACTTTGAGGTCATCATCAACAATGATCCAGATAAATAGGTGCACACTCTCTCTTGGAAATTATTTAGGGAGGATCTCTCTAATAGGCTTAAGTTCTATTTTAATGATTTTGTGATTTCTTATGAGGTCTGTCCTCCTGGTTGAATTTATGTGGTTTCTCACTTTTCCTTAAAAGTGTTTGATAACTAATGATAAAAATAGAAGACATACATATATGAACAAATTTTAGTTTTGTGACCTAAAATAAATAAAAAATATCATTCCATTTAATGAGTTCTGGGTGCTTATTAGTGATTCTAGTAGAATATATAGATAGCTTATTGGGCAGTTTTCTTTTGAGACATAGATACTTTCGATTAATTTTAATGATTGAAGGCATATCCCCATTGAATAGAAGACTTATTTGTTTGAAATTTTTTTTAATGGTAATACTAATGAATTATTCACTGATGAATAATTTAAAAGGAGCGAGTAAAATTATTAATATATTAATATGTTTTTATGTTTTTTATTTCTATATGTTTTTTCATTTTGATGTCCCTGACTCCATTTCACACGCATGAGCTGTAATTCCCTGAGATTTTTAAAAGAATAAAATTATGATTTAAATAGTATATGAAATAAATCATTGAGTTTAGATGAAAATGTAATACACCAACACTTTTTGAGTTTTTTAACTAAATTCAATTTCTTTGATAACTTGCATGACACGAAACACCCGGTTTTAATGAACCATGATATACTATTAATATTATTATTTAAATAAGATTGTCATGACCTAGCTGTTAAATTGGAGGGTATGAGTAGGATTCAATACTTTATAAAATCTATAAAAATGTCATATAAAATATAATTTTATTTAAAATTTCTTATTAACTAATTACTTAACTTTATTCAAAATTCATTTTATTCATTGAAAATATTTTTTCTTTGAAAAATGAGTTTTTTTATACTTTTTGTGAGAAAATAATATAATTATTTTTTCAAAAAATTTATAAAATATATTTTAAAAAATTAACTTTATTTTTCAAAATAGTATATCAAAATTTTCTTAGTGTGACTTTTTGATATTTTCTACAATGTATCATTTTTTGATTAATAGAGAAAAATACTGATTTTTATTGAAAACTACCTTTTGGTTTATACCATTTACAAGCTCCATTTTATTTTAATGTTATAATAAAAGTAAAATTAGTTCAATTATATATTTATTAATATAAATTAGGTCATTTTAATAATATTCATATTGAATTTTGATATAAAAACATTTTAAACTTTTGAAAATTTTCTTTTTGAAAACCATTTTTCGACACCATTGAAGGTTAACTTTTATATTAAATTCTTCCACATATGTGAGTATAATTTGTAAAAATGGAAAAAATATTTTGAATAAGCTTAATCTTTTTCATCTAATAAGTATAATGTAATTTTTTACTATAATTTATAGTAAAATGAGTAAAATTATTTACTGTGATTAAGGTAAAAAAGAGTTTACTGAGGGGTTACACTAAAATGATAAGGGTTAAAAATAGCCCAAAATCATATAATTACTATTCTATAAAAATATGTTTACCTTATATATTATAATTTTAGAAAAATGTTGATTTTGTTTAATTTTATCATCAGAAAAATATGGGTGGAATTTTATCTTTTCAAAAATTCTAAGTGTGTCCTCTCTCCCACTTTTAAAAGGTTCCTCCTCTCCTATACTTTACACACTTAAAAACCCATTAGTTTAGAAAATAAATACCGAAAACACTTCCTTAATTCCCTACCATAATCATAAAATATTTTTTGAATAGAAATACATCTTAGAAAGGATGTTTTTTAGAAGTAAATAAGTTTTCAAAAGAAGAGGTAACTTCCCTAACTGAGCATTTTATTTTATTTGTTCTTCCCCTATCTTTTAATATGATTAAACAATTATTTTATAATAAAATAATAATATTACATAAAATAATATGTTTTTATGTTAATATCATGACCTAAAACCATATCCTACTCCTCCAAATGGGAAACCAAACTGTTGATCGTGTGTATAATGAACTATTGCCTCACAAACCGACACAACTCATTTTCCACCCCTAATACTCAAAAATAGATATAATTAAGTATTAAATGTTTATATATAATATATTTTATAGAATTATACTTATGTAATTAAAAAAATAACATACTCTTTCTAAATTTCCATTTCTTATGGAATATGATAACGTCGTTCATGTAAGGTGGACTACCGCCTCGCAAAGCGATGTGATTCATTTTTCATGTACGCTTTACATGGAAGGTAATAAGGATTTGTTTGATGTTGATATATAATATTAATTAAAATGAAATAATTTTGTAAAATAAATATATCATATAATTTCTTACCTTACCATCCATTGAATAAATGATAACATCATTCAAGTGTACGATGGACTACCACCTTTTGAATCCATGTGGTTCGTTTTTATATAATGCTTTACATAGAAGGTAAAAAAGGATAAGATTAATAAATAAACATGATATACATGAAATGATATTGATCAAATAAAATTAATATATAATACACTTACTTACTCTTTAACCCGCTAAGGAAATGATAACGTTGGTCGTGCGTATGTACGACCTACCGTCTCCATGAAGCGATGTTATTCATTATCCATGTTCAAAATTAAATAATGATTATAAAGATATATCTAATGATATAAAATAATATTTTTATAATTAATATCATTCTGGATATTATTTAACTATATCATATTCTCTAGATCTAGAACTTTCATTATAAAACATGCATGAGAAAATAAGAAAATTAACACCTGAAAGAAAAGTGATAATGAAATATTGGTAACAAATGAGTGATAAGAAGTTATAGAATGGATAATATATGATATTATAAATATTAATATTATTTTATATAAGTTAATAAAATTTTTAAAACCTCTATAAATATGGTTAAATATCTCTCAACTAAAGGGAATTGTGAGATAAGGGGTTTCTCAACTCAATTTACATTGATTGGGTTATATGTCTATTTCATTGATTATATTATGCCAAGAATATTTTTGAAATTAAATTTAATGACTTTATGTTTTATTTAAATTTAAATTTATGTTTATATACATTTTTTACATATAATCAAATTAAGTATTGACTCTCATTGATATGGTCTTTGTAAGTGTTTCATCTCAAAGCATTCTTCTTTAAGAGACATGTTCTTTTATAGACCTAGTTTCTTTTATATGATTTATATATTGAAACTTTTAATATTATATCATGAATATTTAATAAAACATTTTATTTTATGTTATAATTAATTACCTTTATTTATGGGGTTATGATTTAAAAATTACCAAAGCGGTAAGGGTTTATGTTTCAATCTCATTTTAATCAGTTTTTTATGATTTAATTTCCATTATTAGAAAATATTTTATCATTGCCTAATAAAATCCTTAAATTTAATTATCCTATAGTTATTAATTAAATTTCAATGTAATAGTCTCATTTCATCTCTTTTCTACTTAAAAATATTGATAGTTTTTTTAAGTAAAATTGAATTTATTTCTCTTTTCATTCAAAAATATTTTCTCTCCCATAACTATTTTTCTTTAAAGTTTTTATTTTTTTTTAAAAAAATATATTCAATATTATTCATTGATTATTTTGAATTAATTTTTAATAATGTTTTAATTTGTAAAAAATGTTTTCAAAGGAATATTCTTATCATTTCCTAAACACAGTACTTTTTAACCTTTTCTTAAAATATGAAAGGAATATTTATTTTAACATGTATGACATGGAAAATATTTTTGACCATCAGGGATATTATTTTTCTTAATTATTTCTTCATAATTATATTTTAAATTAAATTATTTCCACAATATATTGTGAATTTTATTTTTTCAAAAGTGATTTTCAAAATGGAAATTTTATTTTACTCAAGATTATTTTTAATATTTTTAGAGTTATTTCTATTCATCAACAAAAACAACCATTAATGTTATATAATTATTCAAAATTTTATATATTTCCCCCACATATATACCTAAATTACTCTCCCTTACTTTTATTATCTAATACATGCCATATTCTAATTTCTGAAATACCTTCATTGTATAATTTACTTTGATTGTGATGTGAGGAAAGATTATATATCCCATCTTATTTCCATGGGTAATTCTTATACATATTCCTTATGATTTATTTATTTATATGGAACACATATGAATGTACATTAAATTAATGTGATATGTGGGCTTAGAATTATATATCCCTCCAATGCATTTGGTAATGTTTTAGTCTCACAAGATGTCACATATGGGATTAGGGAATGAACCTAATCCATTATGGTACTCTATATTCCATGTGAAATTATCTTAGAATTTATACTTGAATTTTTTTTATGTCATGATTTATATCACTACAATGTTTCCTATGATTCCATGATGTTATGGTACCATGTTCATTATGTTATGTTTCCATGTGATTACTCATGTGCCCTCTATTTTTTGATATTATTTTATACCTTTGACTCAAATGTTATGATACCTTATCATGTTTATTCCATTTTTGGGATTTGTAACTAATACCTTTCCTTAATGTATTCCATATGATATCTCATGAATATTTAGGAGCTAAAATGGATTTTTTGAGATCACTATAGAGAATAAATTAAGGATTCCATGTTTTTATTTTGTTTGATGTATTATGAAACTAGTTTTCTATAGACAATAGGCATTCATGATCCTTATATTGTATTAATAGATATTTATGTTTAGAAATCCTGTAATAATATATGTAAAGGTATTAGGTTACTATAGTTGGTATCAGAGGAAATATTTAGTTAACCATTGGATATTAAGATAAGATAACTTTATTGAGAATCCTAGGGATATGTCTAAGGATAAGACTGAGTGTAGAAAAATATCCTTGAAACTTGGTAAAGTATATAGTGAGTGGTTTTTGAGAAATTATATCCCTATGTGGATTCTACAAATAGACATGGTTCTGGAATAGATATATCTAGGGGTAATAACTCCAAAAAAGGTGTTTGGGCTTGACTCGAGTGTTACCTCATACATAAAAATAGGCCTTACTTCGAACATAGTTTTTAAAACCTCAGGGATATGATTGGAAAATTCACTAACACTTTATAAACCATTATAAAGGACTAGAACAAATTGTTAGTTTAGAAATAATAATAGGAATAATTACCATGGATAATTTAGATTGAAACATAAATACCCATAAGCTAGGTCATACTTATCCTTTATAAGTTATTCCTTATAGGTTTATAATATTCCCTCTTGTATATTAATACATTATCATCTTGTTTCTTTTTAATATTTTTAGTTAATGGTGGGAAATAAGAGAATGAATACTGACAACCAGTGAAATGGAAAATATAATGATTTCCCAAATGATATGCCTAACCTAATGTTAATTACAGTTAGACATGTTGAGATCATTCCAAATGAGATATCTCAAAAAAAAATCAATATATAGAGTATAATCTAATTTCAAAATGAAAAAAATAAGGATGGAATCTCATGGATGTTCAAGTTATAAAGTTGAAAAATAATATAAGATTCCATTTCCTATATGTCAAATATGTGGGAAGAGTACCCATGGAAAATTCCTTAAAGGAACTAAAATATGATTTATTTGTGGAAAAGGAGAGAATAAAGTAGCTAACTGTTGAAGAAAAATAGGGATTATGTTTGACAAGATGCATGGAAATACAGTTCAACATAAAGAACCACTTACAGTTCAATTTCATAAATGTTAGGAACTTGGTCATTATCTTAGTAAATTAAATAATTATAATATTAATTCCTATGGTCATAAGTTATTAAAATTATTGAAGTGGAATTATTGAAGTGTTTTGGTGTTGTAACACTAGATTTATGTTGTCAGAGTATGCTTATCAATTGTATTCTGGTTACAAGAATCATGAAACTTGTAAGGATTATTTTGCAGTAGTTTTTCTTTAAGTATTTTAAAATATATATTGAATGGTACTAATGACCTAAAAAGGTGATTTAATGGTAAAGTGATACTTAATTGAAAAAACATAATTTATGAAAACATAATCTTAGAGATGTTCTTGATATTGAGGAAATTATTTTCAATTAAAATTATTTTATTTTGTGGAAAATAACGATTTTCTAAGATAAAATTCCTGTTTAAAAAAAATTATTTGATTACTAATTTATTTTTTAAGATGTTCATAATATTCATGTGAATATTATAATATCATAATAAATTATTATATGATTATCACATAAGTTTTTTATATTTTTAGAAAAAAGAAAACATTCATGTCAGATGACTACTCATCACTTCTGGTAAGGGTTTTAGAGATAGAAACTTATGGAATGAATTAAGTTGAAAATTTTGATTTACTATTTCGGTATTTGAGATCAATATATTATGTTGGATAACATTTCATAATAAATTTGGTTTTAGTAAATAAATGAGGTATATATTTTTATTATTTTGGGGATTATTTAATCCCTTAGAAGTTAATTTCAATGATTCAAGAATAAAAAATTATCTTTAATATTCATTGTTTGGAAAAAAATATGAGATTGTGAAGGAAATTTATTAAAGTATGAAATTCATCTTTTCATGTAAGTATATTTTGTTTTGTTCTTAGATTATATTGTAAAGGAATTCCTTGACTATAGGAAATGAATCTTGAAAAAAAATATTATCCTATTACCTTTATATATGAGGAATCAATGGTCATTTAAATCATCATAGATTTATGGCTTTTAGGTCCTTAATATTCTATTAATCATTCACTTCCTTATGATTAATGATTTTTTATAATTCTACATAATTATTTATGCTTTTCATCCATGTCTATATCTTCACTTGCCACTAATATTATCTTATTTTGAAACCTAGTATGTATTATTATAGATGATATTCATACTTCCCTTTATATATTATCATGAGGATTTTTTATTTACACTTTTTATGATGTTGATTACAATAGTGGTATTTTAAAATATCAAACCCTTGATTACCGTGATCAAGATTAAATTGTGAGGAAAAGATTTATATAAGGGGGTAGAATGTAACGACCTGATATTTTTAAGATGTTTATCATATTCTTGAGAAAATTATAAGATCAAAGTAAATTATGAATATGATTATCACATAATTTTTTTGACATTTTTAGAAAAAGGATAACTTGCATTTCTAGTAAACAATCAATGCTTCTAGTAAGGGTTTTAAATATAGACAGTTATGGAATGAATTAAGATGAAATTTTAGAGTTACTATTAAGGTATTTGAGATTAATATATTATATAATATAACCTGTGCTAAGTAATTTGGTTTTAGTAAATACAATAGAAATAAATTTTTATTCTTTTGGGGATTATGTAATCCATTAGAATGAGCTGTAATGAAAACCTTCAGGTTTAAAAATTTTATTTGATTACTAATTTATTTTTTAAGATATTCGTAATATTCTTTATATGACTTATATGATATTAGTATATTATGAATATGATTATTATATAATTTTTTCAAATTTTTTAGAAAAATGATAACTTTCATGTTTGGGAAAAACTCATCACTTCTGGTAAGGGTTTTAAAGATAGACACTCATGGAATGAATTAAGTTAAACCTTTGGAGTTACTATTGAGGTATTTGAGATTAATATATTATATTAGTTAATGGAACATTGATATTAGAAAAAAATTTAACAAACCGATACTTAATTTTTTTTAAAATAAATTCAATTTCTATGATAGCTTGTATAACATGAAACACTAAACTTTAACGAACTGTGTTATACTATTAACATTATTATTTAAATAAGATCGTTATAACCTAACTGTTAAATTATCTAGTATGAATAGGATTAAATAATTTATAAAATGTATATAAGGTTCTTGAAAAATATAATTTTATTTATAAATTCTTATTAAATAATCACTCAATTTTATGCAAAGTCATTTTTTCATAAAAAATATGTTATCTTCAAAAAATGATTTATACCATTTTTTGTGAGAAAATAATATAATTAAATTTTTAACACTTATATAAATTTTATTTTAAAAAATTAATTTAATTTTTAAAATCATCATATCAATATTATCTTAGGGTTAATTTTTGATATTTTTTTAAAAGGTTTCATTTTTTGATGAATAGTGAAAATAATGATTTTTATTGAAAACAACATTTAATTTTAAAGAATTTTCAGAAACTATTTTATTTTAATGTAGTTTTAAAAGTAAAATTAGTTCGATTTTATATTAATTAATAAAAAATATCTCATTTTTAATTGATTTCATATTAAATTTTCATATAAAAACTTTCTAAACTTTTGAATGTTTTTCTTTTGGAAAACTATTTTTTCGACACATATGAAGGTTTCATTTTAAATTAAATTATACCAATTATGTGAGTTTATTTTTTAAAATTATATTATATATTTGGAATCCGAATATTTTACATTATATAATAAGTTCAATTTTTTTACCATAATGAATTGTGAAAAAAAAATTATTTACCGTGGTTAAGGTAAAAAATGGGTTTACCGAGGGTTAAATTAAAAGAATAAGTGATAAAAATTAACCAAAACATATATAATTCTAATAATATGGTAATATTTATACCTTATATCTTATAATTTTATAAAATTATCAATTTTAGATCCTTTTGGAATGAGAAAAACATGGGGTTTATTCTTTGTTTTCAAAAATTCCAAGCGTGACTTCTTCCCCACTTATAAAGGGTCACCCCTCTTCCCTTCTTTAAATAATTCAAAAACCAATTGGTTCAGAAAATTACTAACCAAATAAAATCCTCAATTTTATCCTATCATCCTATAATTCTTTGTTTTATCATAATTCTAACCAAGAAATAATTTTTGTGAAAACCTAAAGAAGTTGTCTGAAGAAGAGGTAACATCCATAAACAAGCATTTTATTTTATTTCTTATTCTACATCCTATTAATAATATTTAAACATTGATATAATAAAATCAGTATCTTCAGTATAATTATATTTTTTTATTTTAATTTATTTATCTACAATAAACACCTCCTTCCTCAAATGGGAAATTAAACTGTTGATCCTGTGTACGGATGACTACCGCCTCGAAAACCAACGCAACTCGTTTTACATCATTGCTACTTATAGTTGGATATAATTAAGTATTTAATTTTTATATATAATATAATTATAAATATTTAATTATATAATCATATACAACTTTTTAATTTCTATTCCGTAGTGAATACAATAACATCATTCATGTGTACGGTGGACTATCACCTCGCGAAGTGGAGTGATTATTTTCTCACTTGCTCTTTAAATGGAAGGTAATAAGGATTTATTTGAGTTTAATATATGATATTAATTAAATATTAATAATTTTGGAAAATAAATTTACTATATACTTTCTTACCTTTCCATCCATTGAATAAATGATAATGTCGTTCATGTGTATGAAGGACTGCCGCCTCTTGAAGCGATATGATTCGTTTTTCACTAATATTTTTTATGGAAGGTAATAAAAGATAAATTTAATGAATATATGTGATATATATGAAATTATATTTATTATTTAAAGTTTATATACAATCCACTTATTTATCATTTAACCCAATAAGGAAATTATATCGTCACTCATGCATACATATGGCCTAACGTCTCTATGAAGCGATGTGATTCATTCTCCATGTTCAAAATTAAATAATTATTATAAAGATATATCTAATTAAAAAATGATATTTTTAACATTAATATAATTATTAATATTATGTAATAGTATCTTATTTTTGAGTTCAATGACTTTCATGATAAAACATGCATGAGAAAATAAGACCATTAACACCCGAAATAATAGTGATAATGAAATATTGGTAATGAACAAGTGACGAGATATTATAGAAGTGGTTATATATAATATTATAAATATTAATATGATTCATTTATAATTATTTAACATGTTTAAAACCACTATACATGTGGTTAAATATCTCTCAACTAAACAAAAGCACGAGGTAAAAGGTTACTTAACTCAGTTTCCATTCATTGGGTTATACGTCTACTTCATTGATTATATTATGAAAAGATTATGCATAAAATTAAATTTGATTACTTTATGTTTTATTTACACTATTATTTATGTGGATCTAAATTTATTTCACATAATCACCTTATGGATTAGCTCTCACCTCAATGATTCGAACTTTGTAAGGGGTTTATCTCAAAACTTCCTTCTATGAGACACATGTTCTTTTATGAACCTAGTTTATTTTATATGGATTATATACTACCAATTTTCATATTATACCATAAATAATTAATAATTCAAGGTATTTTAAGTTATAATTCATTTTATTTATTCATTTGGGTTACGATTAAAAAATTTCAAAAGTAGTAATTGTTTATGTTTCAATCTCATTTTATTCAGGATTATTTATGCTTAAATTTCCATTATTGAAAATTATTTGATAATTTAATAATAAAAACATTATATTTTATTCTTATATATTTATTTATAAAATTTCTAATTAATAGTACCATTTTCCTCTCTTTGTTACTTAAACAAATTTAGAAAATATTTTTAAGGAAAATCAACTTTATTTATCTCTTCAGTCGAAAACCCATTCTCTTCCATGTCCATGATTTATTTAATGTGTTTTCTTAAATGTTTTTAATGTTATTATATGATTTTTTAAATTCATTTTTACCCATGATTTAATTTTTATAAAATGTTTTAAAAGGAATCTTCTTATTGTTTTCTAAAAAATGTACTTTTAAAATTTTATTGAAAATGTGAAAGAAATATTTAATTTAATGTGTTCAACAGAAAAATTATTTTACACAATCATGGCCATTATTTACTTTTAATATTAATTTATATGTTTCTAATTAAATATTCAGATAAAATTATTTCCATAATATTTTGTGAATTTTATTTTTTGAAAAGCGATTATCAAAATTGAAAGGTTATTTTCCTCAAGATTGTTTTTAATATTTTTAAAGGTATTTCTTTTCTTCAACAACAAGAACAACTAATCTTATGGAATAATCTTAATTTATATATATATATATATTCCATATGTATACCTAGATTACTACCCATTCCTTTTTTAAGGGTAATACATGAATTATTCTCATTTATCAAATACCTTCATTATGAAATTTCTTTTGATTATGAAATGAGGAAATATTATGTAACACATTTTATTTATATGGGTAATTATTATGTTTATTCCTTAATATTGATTTACTTATGTGGCACACATATGAATGTACATTAAATTTATATTACATCATGTCTTAGAATTATATATCCCTCCAAAGCATTAGAAAATTATTTAGTCTCATGAGACATCATGTATGAGATTAGGGAGTGAACCTAGTCCATTATGGGACTCTTTCAACCTTGTGATGTTGTCTTGGAAGTTAGAATATAATTATGTTTATGTCATGTTTTATATTACGTCCACATTTTCTGTGATTCCATGATCTTATGGTACCATGTTCTTTATATTATGTTTCCATGTGTTTACTCATGCTCCTTCTCTTTTATGATATCATGTTATACCTTTAACTCACATGTTATACTTCCTTATCATTCTTATTACCTTACTGTGATTTTTAGATCACCCTTTACATTCATGTATTCCCCAGGTTATCCCATGCATATTTATGATCTCAAATAGATTTAGGAGCTCACTATGGGGAATAAATTAAGGGTTCCATGTTTTAGTTTAATTTAATATATTATGAACCTAGTATTCCAAAGACACTAGGACTTTATGATCCTTATGTTGTATTAATGGTTATTTATGTTTAAAAATCATGTAATAATATTTTTAAAAGTCTCGAATCACCATATAAACCTTTCAAAAAATTATTAGGAAATGGAGAGACTTTTTGTGGAGATTATGGCATGAGTTTAATGATACTTCTCTAAGAACTAAACCAATATATGAGAATGTTCCTGAAGGCATGGCTTGTGAGACGTGAAATATTTTTATTAATATTAACAAGGATGAGTATCATTAGGTATTTTTATATTTTATATTATCATTATAATATAAGAACAATAAAATTATAATTTTTATTAATGTTTTTATTTTTTATAGGAATTATCTAAAATATATAATGAATTTTAAAAAACAAGTCATTCCTTATATCACTGAGGCACATTGTTTTTCCAGAAAAAGATAAATCTTAGTTGTATTTTACCTAATATTTTTATATTATCTTTTTACACCTTACGGTTTTTTTTAACATTTATATATATATTTTTATAAAGGGTCATAATTTTGGTCACTTGGTTAGATGAATAAAGATGTTGAATAATGTTCGTAAAAAACCTAATAGCATTTTCCGGAATGAACCTACCATAGATATTGGTGTAATTAATTTTAATTATTAATAAATGTTATTTAATTACTATATAAATATAATAACAAAAAATAAATAAATTACATAATATTATGAAGTTCAGATAATTCAAAAAACTGCTGTTAATATTGTTGTATAAATAGGTTAAACTTGAATAATCCTAGGATGTGAAACATGTAAAATCATATAAAATTTCACCAAATGATGTAGTTTCAATCTTTTTTGAGAAGGATAATCCTAGGAATGTATGAGGGATAGGTTCTAGGTGCATTCCGTCAACTATCCTTGGTAGGTCATAGTTATTATTTACTATTACACTATATATCAGTGGCTTAATTTGTGTCATTAATTGAGAGGAAAAAAATACATTTCATGGATAAAAGAAAAATTGAAAGAACAATAATCCTGTAGGAAAACACAGGATTGGTGGAGGTTGAAAATGGAAACTACCTTAATTTATATATTTTGGAGAATGTCAGACACAGTCCTTAAGGAAATTTCTAGTCTTATAGAACATCCTACGTATGTAAACTCTAACCTCAATCCATGACATTCTTAAATGACTATTTTCATTATTTATATGATGATATTATATCTTGTTGGGGTTTCGTATTTGAGGGAGAGTTGGGGTAAAGTGAGATGAGTATTATCTTAGAATTACATGGGTTCAAATTTCTATGAAATCATATGATAGCCACCATTCAATAATTTATGACATGTAAGAGTATAAAAAATGTCAATGTGATGTGTGGCATGCTTGAAATGAAACAATAAGTTTCTTTAATATATATAAAATTATTTTAAAACTTGTATTAGTGGTTCAAAACCAATAAAATGATCTTGGATTATTGGGTAATTATAATAAAATTACTGTATATTTATTTTTGAAATGTTGAAACTGAGACCACATCAATCTGAGTGTTAATTTTTTTAGGTTGTTTATAAACACATTATTAGGGTTTTAAAACTAAAAAATAATAATTAAACTGTAAAAAAATTATAAAAATAATATATATGTGCATGAAATCATATGAAAGCTGTCTTTTAATAATTTTTGAAAAGTATAGGTAGATGAAACTTTAATCTAACACATTGTGCACTATTAATGTATCAATAAGCAGTTTGAATAGATATAAAACTCTTTAAAAACATGCCACAAGGGTGGGGTGGAGTGGGGGGGGGGGGGGTTAAACTAATAAAACATGCTTAGAGTGATGTGAAATCATAGAAAAATTTCCCTAGATTTATTTTGGAATTCTAGGAATTGACACCACATCATTCTGAGTTGAAATTTTCTTAGGATGTTTGTAAATGAATTATGAGTGTTCTAAAATTATAAAATAATTTTTTAATAGTAAAAACCATTGAAAACAATGTAATATTATCATGAAATCACATGAAATCCTTTTTTAAATCATTTTTAATATTTATGAGAAGACAACACATCAATCTAATGTGTGGTGTGACTCTATAAGTAGTTTTAATATATATCAGAGTCTTTAAATACAAGGGATAGGTGTGAAAACCATGAAAAAGACCTAAGAGTACTTTCAAATTATGGTAAAATCACCATAGGGTTATTTTTGTAATCTAAGAACTCATTACACATCAATTCCAGTAGATATTTTCTCTGGATGTTCTTAAACATATCTTTTGTAGTTATAAAGTCAAAACAAGTGTGTAATGGTAAAATACATAGAAGATGAACTCATATTGGAATAAAATAAAAGAAAAATCATTGTTGAATCATTTTTTTTGTATGAGAATAATACACAACAATCCGACATGTGGTGTAAACAAAATTATTCAATAAGTAGTTTTAATAGATATCAAAGTCATTAAAACTATTCTTCAGGGGTTTAAAACCATGAAAAAAACCTTAGAGTGCCGGTAAATAATAATAAAAATACCTTAGATTTATTTTTGAACTGTAGGAACTAATTCCATATCAATCCAAATGGTGTTTTCCCTAGATATTTGTAAAAACATTTTTAGTGTTTTAAAACTCTAAAACATGTGTGAAACATTAAAACTACAAATTAAAACCTCATATTAGCCTAAAATCATAAGAATACCATTTTTAAATTATTTTTTATGTGTAAGAGAAAAAAACATGTCAATATGATGTGTGGTGTGCTCATAATGACTTAATAATTAGTTTTAATATATGTGATTGACTTTAAATTTTCTTAGATAATACGACCACATTTTTGTTTGAAAAATACTTATATTATTATATACTTATCTATTTTGAGATAAAAGATTTTATTCATATCTAAAATAGGTAATTTTAATAATTCAAAGTGTTTTGATAGATATATTATTTATTTTGGGATGAAATTTCATATGTTTGATTAAAAAATAAAAATGTTATTTGAAAAATTATGAATATGTTCTGTGCATATTCTGTTATGTATTATTTTAACCACTGCTAATTAAAATTTCATGAATATTACTTAAAATAGAGTGGTGGTTTCATGAAAATAACATTAAATCTTTAAAACAATAATCAACCCCTCACCTTCCCCTCCCCCGACCCTCACCCATCCCCAACCCTAACCCCAACCCCAACCCTCGTGGACCTAACCCCCCTGAGAACCCCTCCCTTAATGATGACCGTTGACCACCAACCCCCCCCACCACTCCCTCGATGCCGACCCTGACCCCCTCCCACGATGCTAACCATAACACCCCTGATGGATTCTCTGTAGATACGATAACACCTATTCCCTATTTCATGGCGACCACCACCCCTAATGGCTTCCAATCTCTAACCCCTTCCCCAAAACTCTATACTACTGACTACCTACTTAATTAACCCTAATTTTGGATGTTTCTAGGATCATATCCCCAACCTCCATGATGTTTTTTCCCTTTCCTTGACTCAATGACATTTTTACAAGACATTTGACCCTATTATTATGAGTGGTAATATTTATTCATTTATGTTTCTTATAGTTTTCATGTTGAATTTAATCATTTTCATGTTGAATTTCTATTCTTTAAAATCAATATCCCACCTTGGTCAATGATGAAATTTGGTGATGTTAAAATTTTATTTTAATTATTTTATTAAAAATTACTATATTTATATCTAAATTTATAGGGAGATGAGTCACAATCCAATACCTATGGAAAAAATTTGGATTAATTTGCTTTGAAACCCAACTCTATATGCCAAGGGTTTTGAAGAATTTTATGATTATTCAACTACAAAACAATACATAGACGGTAGAAAAAATCTATGTTTCATGATTGTAAATTCAAGGGAAGATTAAATAGAAATAATGTATATGAGTACTTAATATAGAAACAATTTCTTAGTCGATATGTATATTGTATTTTTCATAGTTAATAAAATGTTATGGATAGTCAAATTGATTACTATCCTATAAATGAATCACAATGATACCCACTAGAAGGGAATTTAGTTTGAAACATGATAAATCACACATTTAGATTTCTATTATACAATTTACAAGATTTTAATAGATCAACATAAAATTCAGTTGATCCTAACTAGGTTAATCTTTCTCAGAATATCAGTGATCAAAAATGAGTTTTTTGAATTAGTTGATGAAGAATAGTAAGAATTGTATGAAGGGTGTGACAAGTATTTGAGATTTTCCTTTCTACTTATATTGTATCATATTAAGTTTTTATGTGTAATTACTAATAATGAAATTTATATGATTTTAGAGTTTCTTAAAGATTCATACAGGGAATCTAAGTTCTATGCATCATTTTATGAGATGAAGAAAATCATAAAAAAACTTAGAATTTATTATAAAAAGATACACTCATGTCCTAATGATTGTATTATTTAATGGGGAGAAGAGTCCAAAAAATAATAGTGCATAATATGTCATAAAATTATATGGAATTCAATGATCAAAAATGAGATTAAAAATCAATACAACACTAGGAAGAATATGGAGAAGAAAATTCCTACAAATATATTATCTTACTTTCCTCTAAAACCATTATTGAAATGAATATTCATGTCATCCAAGACTAAATAAAACAAGAATTGGCATTCTAGGCATTGTAACAATGAAGTATTGGTGACACATACAAAGGATTATATATCATGGAAGTGGGTAAACATTGATATGGGTATAGGGAAAGATTCAGAACATTTTACTTATTTCAACTTTTCTCTCCTGATCCATACAGGTGAGCATACAATGCATGATCCATTTATCATGGTTTCACAAGTGAAGATGTTTTTTTATGTGGATGATGAAATACATAAATTTTGGAGTAATTTTTACATTTAAATAATAGATACTTGTATGATATGGGTGATGAAGATCAATTTTCACTTTTTGATAGTGAACCTCATCAACCACAAAATATTAAAAAAATTTCTCTTGATAATATTCATGTAATAGAAATTTCAAGAGAGGGTAAAAAATAATTAATCATAACAATGGACATTGATAACAATTAATACAATGAAGATGGAGATAATTGAATATATAAACTGGTAATGAAACTATTTTTTAATTTCTTGTTTTATAAGTGTTACATACATATATACAGTGTTCTATTTTTTCCTTTTTTGAAAAAATATTTTACTTCTGCATTTTTTATACATTTAATGTATTCTAAAACATTTGAATTATAGAAATGATGAGAAAAAATTGTGATATCCTAGATGATCAACATCTCTGAGCACATCACCTCTACTGTCAACTTTAGTGGATCTAAGTGATTCCACTAAACTAGAGAATTTTAGTGAGATAGAAGTTTCCCCATATGTTTTTGATATCCTACTATCTGATTATCATATGGAAATGGAGAAGTTAGCCACCCCTCTATCTGGGGGATATTGGTGAGTTACCATTACTGGTATGTATTTCATTGTAAAAATGATATATTTTTATCAATTATTTAATGTATTTTTCAAAAATATAAATATAATAATAGAATAGATATAAATATGAACATAACATATGTATGGGACCTAAAAGGTGTCAATATTATCATTTCATTTGATGAGACTGAGGTTCCTACTGGTGATGCGGCCAGAATCTATGGATAGATTCTTAGGTAGATTGCTTATGAGATGGTGTTTCCAATTAATTATAAAGATTTTATGAATATTCCCACACCCTAAAAAATAAGGTATTTTAAAACCAAGTAAAGGAAATAATAATAATTTAATATTCATTGATAACTAATTTAAAATAAATGATAAAAATTATTAATATACTATTAAAGTGTTATTTTTTAATTTCAAGATGTTTTTTCTTTTTGATGTCCCTGACTTCATTTTACACCCATGGACTTTGGAAAATTTGGGTAAGAAATAGTGATATTGTAAATAGAGACTATGGAATTAGTTTAATGAAATATCTATGAGCTCATGAAAAATGTTTGAGAAGGTGCTTAATGGATTTTCTCATGAGTAGTGGAAGATGTTTAATGATATTAATAGAGATGCATAACATGAGGTAATTGCATATTTTACAATATATTAATAATATAAACACAATAAAATTATTTTTTAATTAATATTTATAGTTTTTTGTGAATTATATAAAAACATACTATGAATCATGAAAAAAAATCATTCATCATATCACCAGGACTTAGAGTTTTTTTTAAAAATTAAAAAACTTGATTGTAATTTATCCATTATTATTTATATTTTTTTATTATAAGTTAAGGTTCTTTTTTAACTTGTATATGTTTTTTATAAAGGCTAATTAATTAGGTAACTCTATTAGACAGACATATATGTGGCTTAAAGTTCATTGGGAACTCTAAATTTTTTTTAATGAACCTACCAGAGATATTGGAGTATATAATTTTCATTACTATTTATTGTTATTTCATGAATATAAAAACATAATAATGGAAAATAAATTATAACAAAAAAAATCCTTAATCATAATTAAATGAAGATAGTTATATGGATTAAATAGTGACAATTAGCTCTATTAGTGTCATTTGGTCTATCTAGCCAGCCCCAATTAACTGGGTTTATGGATTGTTTTTTATTAATTGTTTTTTATTATTATGTTTTTTATTAATGAAAAAACATTAAATAGTAATGAATAAATTATTAATTAGATAATATTACGAAGTTAGGATAATTTAAAAAATCAATGTTAATATTTTTGTATTAACAGGTTAAAATTTGAGAGCCTTGGGATGTGAATGATTCACAATCATCATTTGTATACCAAAACAATGTTTTTACAATCATTTTAGTGAAGGAGAATCCCATACATGTATGGGGGATGGGTTCTGGTCCTACTGTATCATCTGTCCGTGGCATGGAATCGTTATCATTTACTACTATACCCAGTGGGGGTTTGAGAAGTTTAATTGACTGAGAATCACATAGAGAAATTTAAATTTTGAAAGAAAAAGTGCAAGAACATGACTCTTATAGGAAATAACACGATCAATGTTGGTTGATAATAGAAAATGATTTAGTTTATATATTTTATAGGATTATGGGAAAGATCCATGAGAATATTTTCAGACTTATATATCATCCTTTCTAGGTAAATTGTAAACTTCATAGACCATTCACACATTTTCAAAGAAAACATACAGCTATGATGAATAAAAATAAAATGACACTTTTATATAGAAAACATGAACTTTGAGTCATACCAACCACACATGTGTCAAATTTATGTCAGGGTAATTCCTACATATCAAATATGGATTATGTATTACTTTCATAAAGTTTGAAAATAATATGATATTGTTTTCTTAGTTTCTTCTTTGTGATATGCGTTTTAAAGTATAATGACAGTTAAATTGAAAACACAATATTGGATTCATACGACCCAATTTTTTTGTTTTATTGATTTTTGTTTGATTTATAAACATCACAGATGAATTATAGATCATTTTAATAATTTTTAAAAATAATATGATTTATTTTTTCAGTTTTGATAATGTGATGGGTGTTTTAAACTAAAATGACACTTTTATATTAAAAAAACACACTTCGAGTTATTAGACCTCATCGTGTTTCGGATTAATGTATGGTTGATTCTTACATCTCAAGAAATAATTATGGATCATTTTAATAAAGTTTCAAAATAATCCAAGCTATTTTACATAGTTTTGTCTATGTGATAGTTTTTTAAAGTAAAATGGCACTTATGTTGAAAACACACACTTCAAGTCATGCAGACCACTTCGTGTGTCCTATTTATGTGAAATTGATTCATTCACCTAAAAAATTAATTTTAGATCATTTTACTAATGTTTGGAGACAACCAATCTTGTTTTCATAGTTTTGATAGTTCGACAAACATTTTAAATTAAAATTACACTTTTATATTGAAAACACGCACTATGAGTCATACATACCACATTGTACATCAGAATAATGTGTAGTAGATTCCTAAACATAAAAAAATTAATTATAGATAATTTTATGAAATTTTGAAAACAATCCAATATCATTTTACTGGGATTCACATAAACACATTTTTAGTTTTTCAAAACACTAAAACATGCATATAATGGTCAAAAACATAGAAAACATCCTCAAATTGATATGAAATGATGGGGAAACCATTTTTGAATTATTTGTGACTTGTAAATGAAGAAAAAAAATTATAAAACTTTTATTATGCTCAAAATTAATCAATAAACAATTTTAAAATGCACTAAAATCATTAAAAACATGCATTAGAGGCTCAAACTAAGAAAAAAGTATTAGATAACCATAAAAACATAGGAGAATGGCCATAGATTTATTTGTAAAATGTATGAAACTATGGCATGTTAATATGGGTTACAATTTTCCTTGGATGCACATAAATTTGGTTTTAGTGTTTTGAAACACTAAAATGTTCATGTAATGGTCAAAACCATAGAAAATAACATCATAATTACATAAAATCAAGGGAAAAGTATTTTTGAATTATTTTTTACATGTACATGAAGAAAAAACATCCATCTAGTGTGTGGTGTGACCAGAATGATTAAATAAATAGTTTTAAAAGATGCCAAAGTATTTAAAAATGTGTGTTAGGGGGTTAAAAACATGAAAATATAGTCGAATGGCTATGAAGTCATAAACAATAACAAAAAATTGATTTTTTAAATATAGGATTTTATGAAACATCATTTCAATTTACAGTTTCCCTGGATACTCATAAATTCAATTTTAGTGTTTTAATACATTAAAAGATTCATGTATTGATAAAAAAATAGAAAAAACATAATATTTATGTTAAATAATGGTACAACCATATTTGAATTATTTTTTATGGGTATATATAGACAACACATCCATCCGACATGTGGTGTGCTTGAAATCACTTAGTAAATAGCTTTAAAAGATACCAAAGTCTTTACAAATGTTTTCTAGGGGGAAAAAACTAACAAAATATCATCTAAAGGATGTGAAATCATATAAATATGATTGTTTATTTATTTTTGAAATGTAGGAACTAACACCACATCATTCCAGGTTATGGTTTTCTTGGGATGCCTATAAAACATGTTTTTAGTGTTTTAAAACACTAAAACATGCATGTAACGGTAAAAACCATATAAAATAGCCATAGATTAATGTGAAATCATGGTAAAACCACCGTTAAATTATTTTTGAAGTGTATATATAGACATCACATCCACCTAACATGCGTTGTGCTTGTAATGACTCAATAAAAAGTTTTAAAAGACATGAAAGTATTTAAAAATGTACATTAAGGGTTAAAAAACAAGAAAATGGCATTGGGTAGCCATGAAATAATAGTAATAATACCATAGGTTGATTTTTGAAATGTAGGAACAAACGACACATTAATGAGTGTTAAAATTTCCTCAAAATGTCCGTAAACACATTTTTAGTGTTTTAAAACACTAAAATGTGTGTGTAACGGTCAAAAACACCAAAAAACCATAGATTGATATGAAATCAATGGAAAACCAATATTTAATTATTTTTGAAATGTATTTAAAGAAAAAAAGTTCATTCAACATGCAGTGTGCTTAAAACGACTCAATAAAAAAGTGTAAAAGATACTAAAGTATTTAAAATGTGTGTTGGGGGTGTCAAAAACCAAGAAAATTATGTCAGATAGAAATGAAATAATGGGAATATGTGTATAGATTTATTTTTGAAATATAGAAACCAAAAAACATCATTTCAAGTTATGGTTTTCCTGAGATGCTCGTAAATTAATTTTTAGTGTTTTAAAACACAAAAACATTTATTTAAGGGTTAAAACTATAGTAAATGACCTCATATTGACATTAAATCATAGTAAAACCACCATTGAATTATTTTTTACATGTATTCATTTAAAAAACATCCATAAAATGTGCAATGTGCTTGTAATGACTCAATAAAAAAAATTAAAATATACCCAAGTCTTTAAAATTGTGTGTCGGGGGGTCAAAACCAAGAAAATAGTGTTGGATGATCATGAATTCAAAGGAAAATAATAGTAGATTTATTTTTTTAAATTTAGTAATTGATAAAAAATAAATCAAAGTTGCTGTTTTCTTAGGATGCTAGTAAATACATTTTTACTATTTTAAATCACTAAAACATGTGTGTAATGGTCAAAACCATAGGAAACAACCTTAGATTGACATGAAATATTTGGAAACCCAACTTTGAATTATTTTGGATATTTACACTTAGGAAACACATCCATCTAACATGCAGTGTGCTCATAATGACTCAATAAATAGTTTTAAAAGATACGAAAGTCTTTAAAAACAAGTGTGTGGGGGTCAAAAAAATTGAAAAGCATTGGATAGTCGTGAAATCATAGGAAAATGTTCATAGATTTATTTTTGAATAGTATGAATTGATGACAAGTAATTCTGAGTTATCGTTTCCCATGATTCCCATAAATACATATTTAGAGTTTTAAAACACTAAAACATGCATGTAACTACCAAAAACAAAGAAAAATTATTATATTGATGTGAAATATTGGTAAAACTAATGTTAATTTATTTTTGAATTGTATGTATAGAAACAATGTCTATTCAACATGTAGTGTGCTTTTAATGACATAATAAACAGTATTAAATGATTCTAAAATCATTAAAAACATGTGTCCGAGGGTTAAAACCAAGAAAAGATCATTTTATTTACCTAAAATCATAATATAATTACCTAAGATTGATTTTTGAAATCTAGGAACCGACAAATCATCAATCCAATTTATGATTTGCTCAGGATGCACATAAAAGTGTTTTTAGTGTTTTAAAACACTAAAACATGCCTATAATGGTCAAAACGATAGGAAATGACCTTAGATTGATGTGAAATCATGGGAAAAATATTATTGAATCACTAAAACAAAATAAGTCTATAACCATATTTTGTAATTGTGGCTATAGACCCCAAAACCATGGTTATAGGTAATGGCCACAGTTTAATGAACCGTGGATTCTATTGGCATGGCTATATAGAAAATCATATAGCCACAGTTCCAAAACTATGGAAGTATCTTCAAGTACACAACCATATATCCATGGTTTTAAACCATGGATATAGGTATATTTCCACATTTAAGAACCATGGAAATAGTTTATGGATTATATAAAAAAACACTACGCTGCACTGCAGCCTCTTACCCAGCAGCTGCCTGCAACCTATGCTGCAGCCTCAAACCATTGTGCAGTTTCCTACAATGCCTCATACCACCCAGTAGAGTAGCTACCTATATTGCCTCATACCACCTAGAAGTTTCCGGCATGGCCTCAAACCAACCAGTAGAGCAGCTGCCTACAACTCCTCAAACCACCCTACAGCTGCCGGAAGTGCCTCATACCACTCAGCAACTGCCTAAAGCCTATGCTACAACCTCATACCCATGTTATACCCTTTTATTCATACCCCGCAGCCTCATACCCATGTTGTACCCTACAAAATTATTCTATTTTCTTCATTGAATCTAGAAAAAAAATTCAAATATACAACCCTCTCATAAGTGTTAGGTTATAGTATTTATACATTGATATCTTCTTAATGTATTACATATCTAAACTTTTATAACCTATGATAGCTTTCAGTTACTTCACAACACAGACTTTAATTCTTAATTTACATCTCTTACACAATCTTAGATATCTTAAACAAGCTTATATCTAATAGACCATATCATCAACATAAAATCCAAAATCTGGATAGAAGTATGTAATAATTATCTTAGATATCATCCCTTAGACTTTTTTTAGATTCAAATCATCTTCCAAACTCTATATTACATACTTTTAGTTTACAATGTATAATACATAAACACTTTGAAACTCTATGTATTTATAACTTTATTCCCGACTTCCTTTTGAGTGACTCTTATATTGTTCTTCAATATCCTCATCCACTAGTCATCATCCAAACTTTACTTTTTTCCATTATTTTAATGAAAATACTTCCATATAGATATCTAATGTATTTCAGAATGTATATTCACTTTATTTTTAAAATACATGTTCTAAAACTAGAGTGGATAGTGCTTCGAGAAAAACATTTCTCGACCTTCAACACTTATCATTCCACAAATAAGCTCCAATAAAATTTCAATTGATATATAAGATACTAATGGATTCAAATAAGTTTGGTTCATCCAGAATAAAAATTTCATTAAGTGATACTATATATTGTCTGAAACTTGAAATTTTCATTTTTTGAGAATGAAATCTTGTAAAACTTAGTCTTTTAAACCATAAACAACTGCTTATTTATATTCCATCTACCCCTTTTCCTAAATTTATTAACTATTGTAAAAAAATACAAAATTCATCATATCAATCCATTGGATTATTAAAATCCTAAAAATTGATAAAAAAGAGGTAATATTATTGAGAATGTATAGTGTTTCCATAGATTAATCTATAAAAAAGAGGTAATATTATTGAAAGACATAGCATATATTGATGTAAAGATGTTATGAATAGTTTTTGAAGTAAATTAATGAACTATAAATCCTAGGTGCATACCATAGAGGGTTCTATCCAGACTAGATAACTGAACTCATAAATTCTACAACTCCACTGTTGTAACAT
Source organism: Viscum album (assembly GCA_963277665.1). Classification (NCBI taxonomy): domain Eukaryota; kingdom Viridiplantae; phylum Streptophyta; class Magnoliopsida; order Santalales; family Viscaceae; genus Viscum; species Viscum album. The sequence goes on along the minus strand of OY728140.1, from coordinate 123,941,228 downwards.
GATGTTCCAATATTGAAATTCACCTAGTAATAATTAAAAGATACCATAAAACTAATTAGTATGGCAAGATAAGTGAAAATATATAATAAAAATAGCATGAACAAATTGGGTGCATAATACATGAATCAAGATGCAATACTATAAGGATTATGTGGTCGGATAAACTATTATAATGATCCTATAATCTATCTGCCACCACAACCAAAGAAAATAATTCTACTATTATAACACCCATGAACTATTATAGTCAATTATACTCATATACAAGAATAACATATTAATATTTTCCACCTACAATCCATCAGTGTGATTACATCAAAGATAAAAATATTCCTCAAAGATATAGAATTCCACTTTACATGAACTATTGAAACATTATAACCCCACCGACTCCCCATAACCTTGAATCAATATCACTCTAGTACATGAGTAGCATCATGTAAAAAAAATAATTTTGAATATGATTTGAAAAATTTGTCTCTCCATAAGGGATCTTTCCTTGATATGGAAGCAGGTGTAGGTCCTCATACTTGATTCGATGTATGAAGATCTCACCACAATCATGATCAATCTAAATAGGAATATTACTAGGTGTAGATATTGTCAAACTCAAATCCTAAATTTTTAGTGAGGTATCAAACAATATTTTATCACATTTAGATGGTATTTTTAATTAATGAGAGTTTTTTAATATATAAAAGGGATAATTTTAGAATATTTGATTATAATTTCTCATCTATCGATCCCCAAATAGCCCACCATGGAAAAAATGAATAAACATAGATAATTAAAATTAAACTCACTACTCATATGAGTCAAAAAATGATTGAATTACATATATAGGAATACATCAAAAACAACCCCTTTGGTTGGTTTCCTTTTCCGGATTGAGTGAACTCAAAACACTATAGCACTATTGTTTGAGTTTCACAAAAAATCTATTTATCACCAATTAAACTAATTGGAAAGATAACAATATATAGCATGGTATAAGAAGTAGAGAATTTTTAGAAGGTTTTGGATATAGATCTGTACGAGACATCCTATAGAGTTTTCCAAAATGTTTCCCAACTCATTTTTAATAAATTTTTTGGATAATGAAAACATAAAATGTATTTCGAAACCAAAAATGGCCTAAAGTACCATAATTGACTAAATTAATTCTTCATAATGTGGATGTTGATAGTGAATAATAGTACAGACACCAAGTATATCAAGAACTCTAGCTGAAGAATAATAAATACATGAAAAACAGAATCTAGATTTTCCATACAAGCAGCAACAAGAATCCATAAATACAAGAAACATGGAAGTATGTAAATATAAGAAAAATAGAATCCACTACACACCTCCCCCCTACACATGTAACGCCATGACCCCAGTTAACTAGAGTTGGTGCATTATTACATAACATTGGCATGATCACAAGAAAGATCAAATCTTGAAAGACCGATTGGTTTAGTAGCCTTGGAAACACTAGATATATTCATAAAGTTTTACATTACATCATAAAGTGAAAAAATACTACAACAACATATTGTCTCCATAGTCCACACTATATTCCCCTCATAATATACCTACAGGTCATTCATAATTTACTTCTTCACATCCTGGGAAAAATAAAACATAGAAAAGGGGTGAGCTCAAATGCCCAGTAAGGATAACAATATAGCATAAACTTTCATAAATAAGAATAAACATTTAAGGCAGTGTATAACTAAAACAAAAGCCTTTTAAACTTGAACTTCAGCATAGTATGGCAAAAATAAAATGAAATAATTCCATTTAATTATTCACATGGACATTCTACTAATCAAATAATCACATGCAATATCAATAACCACTTTCATAATGATGGAATTCATAATTCCAGACTATCATAACCACATAGCCAAGGCCTCATGCCAAGACTAAAAACAATATTTCGCCAAAGCCTTGTGCCAAGACACTAGTTTGTCTCATGAGACCTACCGATGCATCGTGGAGCTATAGCGGGCTCCACCCGTCACATATAAAGTCCAATGCATTCCCATATGAAAAGGTTTAAACATAACATAAACATTCATATTAAAACTAGCGTACAAAATGTAAATACTTCATCCATAAACAATGAATGGTATAAAAATAACACATCCACAGTCAAACATATCACAAAACCTTCAATACAATATAGAAGTTTTGTATCATAATAAATCAACTTCAAATAAGCGTAAAATCCATCAAAGGATGTTGACATAGATGAAATCAAAACTCTTTTTAGAGAAATATCTCTTTTTATTTTGAAATCATTTAAGAGACAAATATTTATAAAATAAAACATTTTCTTTGAAAATATTCTTATAAGCTTGTAAGGGAAGCTTTGAAGATTTTATAATGGCGGAAAATAGTTGCACCCGCCGTATAAGTTAAAAAAACATTCTTACCTTAATTCTGTCGAAAAGGTTAAAAAGCACCTTGTTTGGAAAACGATGGAAAGATTAATTTATAAAACTCTTATAAAAAGTCAAACAAGGGTATAGATTACTTTAACCCATATTATTTTAAATAGTAAAAATGTTTTGAAATACATTTTTAAGAAACATGGATGTGGATGATAAAGAGATCCCAGTAGATTATTACGTTTAAACAATCTCGGATAATGAAGAGATTGCGAAATAAACCCTTACCTTGTACTTTTCCTTGGTTGGGGGTAGGTTAACCTCCTGTATAATGGCGAAATAATTGTTATTAAATTATACAATAATCATATACATTAATATGATATCATATATGATCTTTTAACATTGATTTGTTAATAATATCTTAGTATTATCGTTGTTTCGGGTGTTAACTTGCTCATTTTCTTTTATATGTTTTGTTATTTAAGATGTGTTTGTCATGGATAGGTTGTATCTTAATCATATACAGAATTATATCATGTCCTTAGATACTATTATTAATCATCAAATGAGAATTATACTTGAATGGATACGATGGAGAATGAATCTCATCGCGTTCGTGGAGACGGTAGTCCGTACGTACGCACGAGCGACAATATCATTCTTTTGATATTAAAATAATATATAATTGGATGGTATATCATATATACAGAATCATTATCATGTTATATTTATTATTTACATGAGTTACACATCATTATTATACTCATCCAAATAATAATTTATTGAATAACAATTACACCACGACGTGGAGACAATAAGCCTTACGTACGCACGTATGGTGACATGTTATTCAAAAGATGGATAGAATACTGAATATGGTTGTATGATATTTATAATAACATCACAGTATATATAATATATTGGAGTTATTATTTTATAATGGTAATAACAAAGAAGGAAGAAGATGTGGAAGAAGAAAGGAACTTGGAAAAGGGTGGTGAAATCATTACCTCTTCTTCGGGTTATTCCTTTTGATTTGATCAAAAGGGATCTTAGGCTGGCTTTCTGACTAAAAGAAGGCCTCTTGGATGAATTTAGGGAAGTTGAGAGTGTATTTGGGCAGAGTTTGGCCGAACCAAAAGGCTTTGATGGTGTGAATTAAAGAGAAGGGGGAGTGCCCTTTTATAAGAGGGGTGAGGGGCACCTTTGGAAAAGCTAGAAATATTATTTTATAATAAATTCATATTCAGTTTCTAATGGCTCTAAAGTGAATTATTTAAATTTTAAGGTGGTTATAGGTCGAAAAAAATTCCACCAATATAATTTAGACAGGTTTTGATTACTATATTAACCTTATCTATAAGTATTATCTCTTAGTTAATTAGTTTCACTTTTACAATGTCTTTTTGTATTTTTATATTATATGGTTAATAAACATACTATATACATCCAAGAGACCCCCAAGTGGTCCATTAATAATACAACTATCATGATATAAGTCTCTTGGCTGAACCGTAGATTTTTAGGAATTTAATATCAATTAATAATATAATATTTGTTTTAAAAACTTCTTTATGTCAATTTTGACACTATTATATAATTGATTTTTGTAAAACTCATAACAAAATGATTACTTCAAAAAAAGTTAATTAAAGCATTCCTAAAATGTCATATTAACCTAGATAACTAGTGTAATTCATAAAAATTCTCAAATTATATTTATTTGGGTATCTACAATATCAATCATTTTAATTTTTCACTATTATGGTAATTACTGTATCACCATTTCGTCATAAATAAATTAAGTTATTTAATGTCTAAAAATTATAAATAAAATACCATTGTGTAGGAAATTGTTTTAGATTTCTAATGAATATTTATAGTCGAAACTCAAACATATATAACCCTATGTAAAATTTTTTTTTCTAAAAGATATATGCTTGTGTCATTTTTGTATTCATTTTAACTTAATTAAAGTAAAGTGTCCCTATCACTTACAAGTGGCACCATGGGGTCCCAAAATCGACCCAAAGATGCCCATGGTTGGAAATGTATCAACCAATAAGGTTAGGACACGTTTTAGGGTAATTTGTTATAATTATAATATTATTTTTTAACCCTTATTTACCGGATTTACCCTTTAACCATGGTAAATAAAATATTTACCGAAGTAATTATTCAAAATGTCTAAAAATAAAAGTTACCTATTTACACAATTTGAACATCCGGATTCCAAATATGGAATCCATTTTTCCAAATTCAAAACACAGAAGTGGCACAAATTAATTTAAAATTAATTCCCGCTGTCAAAACAAAAAGCGTGTTTTTAAGATATAATAACTATCAAAAGATTGATACTTGTTTATGTTCGGTTTAATTGTGAAATTATGTATAATGACCAACATTGTATTAAATGGTAAAAATATATTCTAAATATAATTTAAAACCACTCAAATTCATAATTTATCATTATTAATTATTTTGATTAAAAAAGTTGTTTTTAATTAAAATTTAGTAATTTTCACTATTCATCAAAATATTAAAGTTATCCGAAAAGTACCAAAATTTCACCTTAGTCTAAATTCGATACTCCGAATCCAAAGATTAATTCCATTTTGAGAGATAAAATCTCTAAAATTTTAAAAAGTAGGTATTACTATTCATAATGGCTAGTTTGATCGGTTGTGGTGTGTGTTAGAACTCGATGTTGCGTACAACACACGCTATTGCATTATTCAAAGAGAAGTGTACCGTAGAAGCTTGGGGTGTTACAACAAACCCCTTATGCCTTACCCCCTACCCATCCCTTTCCCCTTCCACCTTCCCCTTTCCCCTTGCCCCATGCCCCCTCCCCTCCACCCCTACCCCCTGCCCCCTCCCTTGCACACCCCTTGCACACTCCACCCCAACATATACACCCCCTTCCCCCAGCCCCCAACCGCCTTCACACCCCCTACCACTACCCCCTACCACTACCCCCTACACACCCCTACCCCCTGCACACACCATTCACACCCCTTTCACCCCCTTCACCCTCAATCCCCATTCCCCTACACACCCCTTGAACACCCCCTACACCCCTTTCCCCCTACACATCCTATGCACACCACTTGCCCCCCCTTTCACCCTATCCCCTGCCCCTTACACCCCCAACACACCCCATACCCCTGCACACCCCTTTCCACCCAATTCACCCCCCACACACCCCATCCACACCCCTTTAACACCCTATACACCCTCTCCTACCCCCAATACCCCCCCTTCCCATTACCCCTCCCCTGAACCCCCCTGGACCCCCCTTCACACCCCACCTACACACCCCCTGCCCTCTACACACACCTTGCATCCAAAAAATCATTGTGTATGTGAAAAAAAAATATATATATATATAACGAGTTAAAATTCTACATAATAAAATATAGATATCAATGCAAACATAATAATGAATTGAAAAATCAATGAAGAAGGGTTATAACCAAATGAATGAAAATTAAATTATGTAACACCTTACCTAAAGTCCAAAAATGTTATGTACTTCCCTTTAATACTGTATAATAAACATGAAAATCACAATTCTAGTTAAAACCTTGAGTGGGGGGTCAATCAATGGTTTCTTCTGATGAATTACCTTTTCAATTCAACATATTTGGCTATTTAAACACTCAATATCTCATTCATTGAAGTCCCACCTCTCATATTTGAAAAAAAATATTTCCCTAAAAATAACATGAGGATTTTTATAAGGAAAACCTTAATTGGAATGAATAATCCCTTCCAAGATCGACATGTGGTTGTATCAGGGATATTCTTATCACTATAATTTACAGTGAATACATACGATTTATAATTATCACACATGATTCAATAATGTACCATTCACTACCCTTATATGGCATTTTTTATACTGGAACAACTTGTTATTCAATGATATTGTTTATACTTAAACAATAAGTTCATTAAAATATATTTCAATAACCTTCTAAATATGATCTCTCAATCAGTATAGGTATATCACTACATGAAATTGAATATGTTATTCTTCTTCAAAAAACATATATTCGATTGATAAAAAAATATAAATAAATGCATCATGATTGAAAATCATTCTATATCATCTCACTAAGTGAATGATTATCACATGATAAATACTAAATTATCCATGATGTCTTCTTCCTAGATTGTAAAATGCTCGAGAAGAAACTCCTCTTATTATTGAAGTTCCCAACCTTAATGGGATGTTTTCCTATTGTGTACAAAATTTCCTGAAGTATTATATTATTGAAAATTTTTATGCTCTACTTACATTAATATCATACTAAATTTTCAATTCAATATCAATAAGTTCACTTCATGTATACTTTATATAATGAATATTAAATCCTTATAAACCTAGAACAACTATTTTATTTATATAATTATATAATATTTTTCATGATTTATTGGTCTTATATTTTATTTTTTCACACTCCTCTTTTAAGAAAATGTAAAGAAATTATATAACACGTCTTCTACCAAGACCACTAATGTCACATAAGGTTAACCAGTGTCTTAATCCCTTCACAAAAATGTAAGTAGTGTCTCAACCCACATTTAATAAGGGTAATAACTCTCAATCCACTTCACATAAGGGTAAATTCTTGTGGTATCATACTTCTTATAACTCACAATTGCATATTTTTTTGTAAGTATGGACAATTAAAACTCATATTAATTTTTTTACAAAGATATAACAATGATAATTTTAAATCTAGCATATATACATTTATATATTGTAATTAATAGTAATGTAAAAAATTATATTACACTTATAGTTTCCAATAGAATCTTTTTGAAGAATTCCAATATAATTCAAAGCAAAAAATAAACTGATAATGGATAAACAAGTGAACTATATTCTAATCCATAATTATATATAAAACTATCAATTCATGTATGAATAGAAATAAATTTAGAAGACTTGTTTGAAAGGGAAAAATTCAAATAATATCATCACCTTGAAAAACTAGTATTTCACCCATGCAGAATAAAAATAAGTGAAAAAAATTTATGAATGTACAAAATTCAAGTCGTATCATAAAATAAAAATAAAATTATGATCTAAGAAAGATTCATATTTCATATAGATTATGTTTCAATTGATGATGTTTATTATAAAATGATTATAATAAGTTTTTAAATTTCATAGAAATTATTAATTTTAACTGATACACCTTGTCATCTTTCATTCCTCTCCCATTTACACCCTACCACTATACATTATTATGGAAGATGAGTTTCCTGTACCACCATTGGGAATTCTAGACTTACTACTTCAATGATCAAAGGATTTGAACATAGGCCAAGACCTAGAAACTTATGAGGTTGTGTGGTCTACTTCTTCTCACACTACTGTCAAAAAATACATCTTCTCATTGTTGTTCCCATATTTCTCCATCAACATTGGATTCAATTCTCCCAAACTGATCTTAGAATTACATACTTCCACATCAAGAACCAAAATTAAAACATATATTCCCAACATTCATTCCCCACCGAAGTTTCCAAATGTTAGGTAACCATCCTAATAGTAGTTCACATGGAAGACTTATTATAGAAGGAAGAGAAAAGGTTACAAATTAATATTTGTATTGTTATATAAGAGACAATATAGTATTAAAATTGAGTAAGAAGAAGAAGAAGTAGATAAAGAAGATAAGGAATTCTCTTAGAGAATACCCCTCTTTTGAAGTTGAATCCATATCCTCTTAAGGAATGAATCTCCAATAGATTACAAGCTATGCTAAAACCAAATGTGATCATGATACCCTCCCCCATAGGATTATCACTCAATTAATACTCCAACGAATGAAAAACATTACCTATTCACATCATACCTATAATATAATAAAGTGTAAAATAAAACACTACCCATTGGTAGTTATCCACACACATGTACCCATAAAAAGAAAACCCAAACCCCACCTACTGACATCTGACTCCAACACCAGATCACAAGTCTAACATAATATATGAACCAACTGCATTAAGTGATAAAGTAAAAAAAAACATTAGAAACCTAACTTGAAAGGATAAAAGAAAAAAAACTGAATATTATCACATAGAACTTTTAAACTCTTGAAAATATCGGCCTGAAAATGAACATAATTTGGTTCTACATGAAGTTGCACACTCCTTGGTTACTTAAATAAGTGAATTACACTACTTGTATTTAGAATCTAGAGATATACTCAGTATGTGATGTTGCCACTGTCTTTCATGTAAATATCCTAGACTGAATCAGCTACACTTATAAGCATGATTAAAATAAAAAGTCATGTTTGTTGTAATTAAAGTGAAAATTGGATTTGACATATGAAAAACTATTTTCCAATGAAATATGAATCTTAATGTATTTATGTAATATTAGTGAAAGTCACTTGGAATAGAATATACCATGTTTGAAAATGGTTCAGCATTCAACACAACCAGTACTAAATTTGTGAAGTTCCACAACTTCTAGCTGGGTACTAAATGAATTGATTCGTTAGATGGCTAAATCCTATGGAAACCTCTACATATGTATATTTCACTATATTATCCATATAGCTAATGAAATAATTAGAGTAAACTAGTGATACTAACTTATTTAAATATAGAATATGGAACTAAAACTGAAATAAAAAATGCTAATAGATAACACCCATTGAAAAAAATGCGAGCATAAACATGAAAAAATAAAATACATACAACTAGAGAACCAATTAAATTAAAAATATATTCTGTAAATTTTTAAATGCATGATTGAAAGGTTTTTCAAAAATAAAAATATTATTTTAACTTTTTTAGATCATTTATCAAAGAATACAAAACTCAACAATGTAAAGTAGATTCCGAACAACCACACAATATAAATCAATAAAAACACAAATTTATGTTTATAATCCATCTAAAAATAGATTATAATAGTTTAAATTTAAATAAAATTTCATAAAAAGACTTATAATGTTAGAGTTTTTAGAAATAAAATAATATAAAACAAATTCATAACATAATACATAGCATATTTAAAACAGATTCAAAATAAATGATATATACAAAAGGAAACACAAACATGCCTATGTCTAAATTAAAAATGATACATCATACCTATGATAATTTATTATTTTCATGTGAATTTTATAAGAAAACCAAATAGAATCTCAATCATTGATTGTTGGGCCACCTGTGATTACAAGTATAATGGTCCTTGAGCATAAGGAAATGAATACAAAAAAATCTAATCACAAATAATGAAAAGGGGGTAATAAATATAGATTTGAATTTCAATATAACGTGACAAATATCAGTCTATTAAGGATAAATTTAAGAAAATATATTTTGTAATATGAAGGACTCATCACTAATGGGTCAAAACATTCTAGTTAAATTCATATCATATAATATGTACAGGTTTGTAAGTATACTTAAATAAAAAAGGAAAATGTGGAAGAAAAATATATGTAAATTAATATATATATATATATATATATATATATATATATATATAGAAATATAATAATTACTATGAAACAATATGAAAAATTACATGACATCAAATTGGGTGAGGGATGGAGAAGCCATGAATGGAAGACACGAATGGAGGAACCACAAATGGAGAATCCATGAATGGAGGATGAAAATAGAAGCCGATGATGGATGAAGGAACCGTGAAGGAGAAGCCAATGAGGGTCAGATGAGGGAGAAATTAGTCAGGGAGGATTGTTTGAGGGAGAAATTTGTCGAGCGAGGATCAAATAAGGGATGAATTGGTTAGGCAATGACTGGAGGAGAAAGGGTTTGAGGGAGGATCAAAGGTGAAGGGTTTCAAGGGAGGGATTGGGTGAGAAAGTGGGAGATGAAATCCCGAGAAAGGATAAAAAGTGAGGGAATGATATTTCTATAGGGGATGATCACCCATGGGTATATCTATTCCAAATCCACATATTTAAATTAAGTGTGGCTATATCTTAACTGGGTATCCATTTACAACAACCATTATCCAAATCCTTTTCAAGATTTTGTCATCTATTATTGTTTTATTTTGAGATGGATGACGCTAGATTTTAGTTCCTTCCCTGGGAGTATTTGTCTTCCCACGTCTTTTAGAACATTTCTAAGTACTTCACTTTGACCATTCATCATTGTAACCATGTTCATAATTTATTTATTTTATCATAAATCTTCTTTCTTCAACATTTTTACCTCTAAAACCAAATCATCCATTAATGTATAATTTACTCCATGAATAATCTAAAGTTTTTTTTTTCATATAAGGATTGGATCTACTCTAATTTGTAAAAATAAAATTATTCTAATTAAAGAATTGAAGTCATTACCTAATATTCCATTAAACCCCTTTTAAATCAATCTTCATCAAGAAATCTAAACTTCCAAATTGAAATGCTTTTAACACATTAATTTCATTTTTTAATATATCACTAATATCATTCACGCATACCATAGTGGGTGTGTCCTTCTTTGGGGTCTTCTACATTTTATCTATATATTTATGAATTTTGAAAAAGGATATATTTAATATATTTGTTCAATTTTTTTCTCCACTAGATATTCAATCAATCATAGAACAATGATCAATAAAAAATTTGGTTTTCCCAAATTTCTATAATGTATTCAAAAATAAACAAAATTTCCAAATCACTTTCATCAAAAATGGTTTTCTTCAATAAATATTTGAAGAACTGTCAATTCAAAAATAATTATGTCTATGCATCATAAACTCATTCATTAGGCTTTCTAAAATCATTATGTCATTTTACATTAATATAAACATAGAAGAATATGGAATATAACCAATTCATACATTCGACACAGTCTAAACATGTATAAATAGTAGAAAAATTGTATGTTCATGAAATAAATATGGTTTAATCACTTACTAAACACATATTATAGTAAAATAAAATTTAGTTTATAGGGGAAATTGGGGGAAAAATAACCAGTTATGTAGATGCAATTAAATATAAGAGTAGGAGGTAGAGATTTGGGATGTGAAATCATGAAATGGAGGGTTTCCTTAGGGTCAGCTAAACGTGGTTAGTGATAAATCATGGGAGGAGGAGTATTGTGATGTTAGGGCTAGGTTTGAAAGAGAAATTGGGGAGGTGGGGTCACCATGTTAGAGGAGAATGTTCGGGGGTGGCCACATTGAAAGAGGAGGACCCCATGAGGTGGGGTGGCCACATCAGAGCCGCGTTAGAGCCAAATCAGTTTCATGCCAGAGCTACATCAGAGAAAGAGGATCATGAGTAGGTGGGGTGGCTATGTATAAGGAACGTCGGTGGATGAGGTGTGGAAACTATGTTAGAGTAGCGTCTGCAGGGGAGGTGGGGTGGTTGTGTCGGAGGAGGAGGAGGATCTTGGGGAAGTTTGGTGGCCTCATTGGAGGACAAGGGTGGGAAGTTGGGTGTCAACATCAGGAGAGGAGGAACACGGGGGAGCAAGAAGCTCGCAAGGGAAATGGGGAGGAGAATCACATGAGGGTAGGGGGAAAGGGGTAGCGGGGTGGGATAATGTCACAGATAGTAAAATCCATGTGGTTATAAGTGAGCTATAGCCACAATATTTATTGTCTGTGGATATAGGTTCATGGCTATAGGTCGGAATTATAAAAGTGAATTATTTTTAAATATAATAAATGCTACCATTTTAAAGTCTTTTATATTTTTTATTATGTAATTTCAAGCACACCACACATCATTTTAAAAATTGATTATATTTTTATATGCTAATACGTTTTTAGCTCTAAGTGTTTAATCATATCTTAATTAGATAATTTTAGGTTTTCAAAGTGTTTTTCAAGATATATTACTATCGCAACCCATCCTCCGGGGCCAGTGTCATGACTACCCCAAGCCCACCGTCCATAGGCCAGGGGTTGACGACTAGCACCAGAAAGGAATATCCCTAAAATGGGAAGACATTGCCTAAAAAACCAATACACACAAAATCATGGAACACCACGAACAAGTAAACACAATGGAATAAGAAAGGTACCACCACATCTAAAAACCACCATTGGGTGTAAAAGTGAGTACTAAAATTAAAGGGGCCAGAATACAAGCCCAACTGAAATGGAAGTACAGAAAAAAGGAAAAATAGATCTTGAGGTTGCCCGCCAAGGTTCCTACCAGAAGGGTAGGTAAAGCTCATCACCACAACTCTCCACGACTATTGGTCACCTCTGTACACTGTCTGTCAATCACCTCCAAGAACCATCAAGACCTAAATCCTCAAGACTCAGTCTAGCTGTTTTTCATCTACACAAGACACAACAAAGTGTGGGTGATGCCCGTGTAAGGGTGAGTATATCAATACCCACTAGGGACCCCGAGACCCCTGATGGTCTCCCATAATTTCACAAATGAAAATCCAAAAATTAAAATCTCAATTACAAAGAACAAATCAAAAGACATATCACACCAGGTATAACTTAAGTTCATAAGTATAGATGATTAGTTGTAAAGAAAGATCATCTTATTATGTCAATAGGCTCTGCTGCTGACCCACACAGGATCGCTCAGTACTGACCCACACAGGATCGCTTGGTGCTGACCCACACATGATTGCTCAGTACTGACCCACATAGGATCGCTTGGAGCTGACCCACACAGGATTTCTTGGTGCTAACCCACACAGGTTCTCTCGTTACTGACCCACATAGGATCAATCGGTGCTGACCCACACATGATCTCTATTCATTATTCACGTCACACCCAACCACTGGATTCCCGCAAAAAGTACCCTTGATTCTGGGAGGATCCGCTCCTCAAGCCATCAGTTGTAATTAAATAAGAATTAAGTACCCAAAATAAGTAACCCAATGATCCTTTATGTCATAAGGGTTCCAATTAAATAGATGGTGCGTCAAACGTATGCCAAATCAGTAAGTTATAGGAATTTTAGTTCCGAGGGCCCGGTTGGATTCAGGTTTAATCCAACCCAAATATACTCCATATATCTCCAAAACTAAAGTGGAGTATCTCAAAAGGACTGGCTCATCCTAAGGGTTCTGACGGCATAGATGGTTCATCAAACGGACGTACGGTTTAGGAGATATTCCCATTTAAGTGTAACTGGGCCGAACGGGGTCCGGGTCCGGTCCGACTCAGTCGGACCGACCTGACCCAGCCCACTGGGCCTGAACTGAAATGGATGGGCTTGGACCAGTTTGACTAGGCCTAGTCCAGCCTGTTGGGCCGTGGGCTAGGCCTGATGGCCGCAGGTGAGGCCCGACCCACCCGGCTGGGTGCGGCTTACTGGGCCGCGGAATCGCCCGACCCACTAGCCAGGCGTAGGGGTCCACTCACCTCTTGAATGGCCGATCTATTTAGGTCTTCAAAAAAGCGACACTGGATGGCGCTGCACCACCTGACCGATCCATGTGGACCGACCTTCTGCAGAGCCTGCAGACCACGGGTCTGCCCTCCGCTACGGCTCGAATCCACGACCCTCCTCTGCAGCGCACCACCGTAGTGCGCCGTCTAGCTCCAACGTGGCTGGGAAGGCTGACCTCCTTTTGTTTTCCGTAGAACCTTTGGGCCCCACCATCCCTTCATGGTCAGTAGGTGCCGGCCAACACCTCCCACAATCACTGGCATCACCGCAACGGCAGAGCTTCTGCGGGCCACTAGTGAAGCTTTGGTGGTTTTATTTTTATTCCCATCTACACCTACGAAATTCTTGAAACTATGCCTATGCTGCGAGACCCTTGTTTCGACGTTTCCACCATATCTTATGGTTGTCCACAAATAATGGAACCAATACCGAGATCGGTGGAGGGTCCAAGCCTTATTTGTTTGGCCCGCACCCTCCACGTTAGCATAATTACAAGGGAATCATTTCAAGAATGAACAACTCTTAGATAAACAATGAAACCCCTCTACCTCAAGTTCATTAGAAGTCATTTCGGATGAGGAAGGAGTGTCCACGTTTGAGGGTGTTGCGGACGAAGGACAAGGTTCACATCTTTTGGCGCTCATTGTCAAATCCTCTAACGGTCATCGAAGTTCTATTCTACATTGATGAAATATATCTCTGAAACTTCGTCATAGGTTCCTCTTTTTAGTGCCAAAAACCCCTTTCCGAGCTTTTTTTAAAAATAAGAAAAGAGGAGATCAAACCATAACACAATTAATGAGGTTCATTAATAAATTTAATTAATGAACCTATTAATTCTCCCAATGGTGCGATTACACAACCAAGTGTAACTGACCATTAAATGGTATGACAACCCAGTGGTCCTGTCATCACCACTCAATAGTTACAAATAAGGAAAATAAAATAGCTTGTTGAGTTATTTTATTATTTTTTTGTAAAGTCCAAAAATTAACATTTTTGTCTGACCCTTTTTGGTCAAATTTAAGCTTCTCTTAAGAGAATCCCAGCACTGTGGATTCAACAATGCCTTCAAATTTTTAATCTGAGCACCAATTAAAAAGATATAAATCACCACCTGCATATTTACTGAACGTACCTTAAAAAAATTCAAAATTCTATTCTGAGCTCTCGAAGCCTCAGAATCACCTGTCGTCAATTTTCACAGACCCGTAATAATCCCAAATAATTAAAAAAAATATGGAAAATCTGGGTCTTTACATTCTCACCACCTTAGGGATTTTTTTCCCTGAAATCCATAACAAAATTAGGGAAAGAAGTGGGGGTACAGAGCACGTATCTGAGCCTTCCGCTACCATGTGCTTTTCTAGAGGTTCCCATGCTGCCAACAAACTCGCAATAGAGGAATTGAACTCCCACAAAGGAACCACTCTAGAAAATACTCTATCTCCACTAGGAACTTTGCAAACATCACCCCATCATCAATGTCCAGCTCGCCCCAGTCAATAACATGCGATGGATCATGCACGTACCTTATCAGCTGCGACACATGGAAAAAATTATGCACCCGGTGCATCATTGGGAGAAGAGCTAGACATTATGCCACCTCGGTTACTCTTATGAGGATCTGTAAAGGTCCGATGAAACTCGTAGATAGCTTGTCTCCCTAACCAAATCTCTACAATCCTCTTTGGGGTGAGACCCATAGGAAGACATGATCTCCCTCCTTGAACTCCAAGGGTCTCCGTCTCCTGTCAGCATAAGACATCTATTGGATTTTTTCTATCTTCATCTGCTCCTAAATGATTTTCACCTTCTCAGTGGTAGCCCGTACCAACTCTAGGCCCATATTTGCTGACTCCCCTAGGTCTTTCCAGCATAGAGGTGATCTGCATGGTCACCCGTACAGAGCCTCAAACGGAGTCATGCAGATGGTGGAGTGATAACTATTGTTGTATGTGAACCCCACCAGTGGTAGGTGGTCCTCCCAGATGTGGCCAAAATCTAGGACCCAAGAATGAAGGATGTCCTTGATTGTCTATATGGTCTACCTTATCTGACCATATGTCTGAGGATGAAAGGCGGTGCTCAAGCGCAGCTGAGTCCTGAACACCTCATGTAATCCCTTACATATCCAAGAGGTAAAACGATCATCACGATCTGAGACCATCATTGATGGAACCCCATGAAGCCGTACAATATCCTGTATGTAAAGGCTTCCCAAGACCTCTATTGATCCCTGCTCTTGGATGGGTGGGAAGTGGGCCGACTTGGTGAGTTAGTCAACAATCACCTAGATGGAATTGTGGCCCCTAGACTTACGTGGTAGCCCTGTCATAAAGTCCATAGAGATACCATCCCACTTCCATTTTGGAACCTCAAGTGGCTATACTAAACCTCTTGGAACCTGATGCTCGGCCTTCAATTGTTGAGAAATGAGGCATCGTGAAATAAACTCCACTACTGATTTCTTCATCCCTAACCACCAGTACTATTGCCGGAGATCCTTGTACATCTTCACCACTCTTAGATGTACTACCAAAGGGGATGTGTGAAACTCCATCAAAACCTCCTCTCGTAGCATCACTGGTACTATGGTTCATCCTCTAAAGAGTAAAAAATGCTCCCACCTCAGAAAATCATTCAGAAGCCTGTCCTGAGGATATCTGAGAACGACGGGCCTCACAGTTCATGTCCCCAAGCTGTGGCTATCGAACTCGCTGAAGGAGTGGGGGAGTGAAAGTCATAGAATGGAGGTAAGCTACTCCATCACTATCCACAAATGATATCAGCAACACGGATAGTTTCTCTATCACCTCACTCAGCAACTATAGACTAGACCTCCTGCTGAGTGCATATGCTACTACATTACCCTTCCTAGGAGTGTAGATTACCTCAAATTCATAGTCCTAGAGAAACTCCATCCTTCGCTGGTATCTGAGGTTCAGATCCTTTTGTGAGAAGATATACCCGAGACTCTTGTGATTAGAGTAGATAGTAAACAATTCACCCATCAAGTAGTGTCACCACATCTTCAAGGAAAATACCACTACTGCTAACTCCAGGCCATGGGTAGCATAGTTCTACTCGTGCTGTCTTAATTGCCGTGAGCCATAGGCGATCACCACTTGCTCTTATCCACCTGCTCCCTATGGTCATGGTGGACCACCTAGGGGTGGTGGTGGTAGTACCTTAAACCGTCACCCACCACCTACTGCACGTCTTGTTCCTCTCCCACATCTGCCGCCCTGCATACCTCCTCACTCGAACCTAGTTCACTGTCTCGGTAGTCCCTCAACCGTCTGCTGATCTTCCACATGGGTAGTCGGATAGTCATGATCCATGTGTCTATGTATGCAGAAATAGTAACATAATTTATCCCTCAAATAACCTATTCTGCCTCATGAGCTCCACACCTCCGACCCGGTGTCCTGGGGTTGTCCTCCGAAAGTCTAGCCCACTTGGACATCTATGTCATCTACCTGTTGCCTGCTTCAAATGACTCAGCTACTTGTCATCTAGTGGTGGATCTCACCATCGGTGTATGATCAGTTAAGAATATCTCCACCAATAATGCTCGGTCAAGCACTCCAGCCTACGTTAGGATATTAAGCAATATCATTGACACTCTGATCTCCTGCAGGAGACCCTGCTCAAATGTATGGGCCCTGCAGAATGGGTCCTGTACCATGTTAGTGGAGTAGTGAGAGAGGTTAGTGAATATTTTTGAGTAATGAGCCACTGTCAGGCTACACTTATGTAAGTGCAGTAGATCCTAGATGCGCAATGAGCATAAAGTCGCTGGTACAAACTCTTCCCTAAAGAGGGTCTCGAATTCAAACTAGGAGAGTGTCACCTTCTCATGTGTCTGGAATGTCAAGCTCCACCATCTCCCTGTTGTTCCCTATAAGAGTAGAAAAAAGGATCACCATCTAATCTGCTGGTGTCTCAACTAAGCAAAAGAACTCATTCCATAGTCCCCATCTTGTCCTCATCTTTTTGGGGATCTGTCTCACTTAGAAACCTCATAGGCCTCTGTCTCTGGAACTCATGCAGTGTGCTCAGTCGGTGTGAATGATCTGCTAGTGGGGCTGATGTAAACTTCTGCCCTACGAGTGGTGGTGCTGCTGGTACACCACTTGAAGGTGACATCACCTTAAGAGGGACCTATACCAATGCCTCATTGATTGGTGGGCCGTCATCATGATCTCTCTCTGGAATCCTGGATGGCTATCTACGCGGTAGCATCCTGAAAGAAAATAGGTGCCGCATGGTCAATAACTTATACCTAGTGAGCTGACTCAAAGAGATCAAAAGAAAAACAACATTTTGAAATCACACGCAAACATTATTTTTGTGTACTATGTTAGAAATCAGAATTTGGGGTCCTGGTGTATGGATACGTCAGCCTCCACATTAACACTGGACTCCCTGAACTGAAACCCAAACTCAAGAAACTTAACACTATTTATCCATTGAAAACATATACTCTTAGTTCTATTGGTAGAACCGACTCCTTTGATATCACTTTGTCACAACCCATCCCCAAGGGCCCATGACGTGACTACCCCAAGCCTGTCTTCTATAGGCCAGGGGTTGGAAACTAGCACTGGAAAGTCATATCCCTAAAATGGGAAGACATTGCCTCAAAAACCTATACACACATAGATGTGGCACACCATGCACAGGTAAACACAATAGAAGAAGAAAGGTACCACCATAACTAAAAACCACCACTGGGTGTAAAAGAGAGTACTAAAAGTAAAGGGGCTAGAATACAAGCCCAACTGGAATGGATGTACATCAAAAAAGGAAAATAGCTCCTGAGGTCGTCTGCTAAGGTTCCTACCTGAAGGGTAGGTACAACTCATCACCGCAGCTCTCCACATCTACCGGCCACCTCCGTACACCATTTGTCAATCACCTCTGAGCACCGTCAAGCCCGAACACCTCAAGACTCGGTATAGTTGTCCATCGTCTTCACAATACACAACAAGGTGCAGGAGAAGCCCATGTAGGGGTGAGTATATCAATACCTAGTAGGGACCCCGAGACCCCTGATGGCCTCCTAGAATTCCACAAAGGAAAAGCCACAAATCGTGATCTCAATTAAAAATCACAAATCAAAAGACAACTCACACTAGGTATAACTTAAGTACATAAGTATAGATGATTCTTTGTAAAGAGAGATCATCTTATTCTGTTAAGAGGATTTGTTACTGACCCACAAAGGATCATTTGGTGCTGACCCACATAGGATCACTCGGTGATGACCCACATAGGATCGCTAGGTGATGACCCATACATGATCACTCGGTGCTGACCCACATAGGATCGCTTAGTACTGACCCACACAGGATCTCTCAGTGCTGACCCACATAGGATCATTATTCATTCTTCATGTCAGACCCAGCCACTAGATTCCTACACAAAGCACACTTGATTCTGGGAGGATCCACTCCTCAAGCCATCATTTGTATTTCAACAGGCACAAAGTACCAAGAAGAAGTAACCCAATGATCTGCCATGTCATAAGGGTTCCAACTCAACAGATGATGCATCAACCGGATTCCCAGTCTAAAGTTATAGTCATTTTAGTGCCGAGGGCCCAGTTGGATTCGGTTTAGATACAACCCTGCCATACTCCAAATTTCTCTAGAACTCAACTGGAGTATCTCAAAAGGACTGCCTTGTCTTAAGGGTTATGACACCGTAGATGGTTCATCAAACGTATGTTTAGTTTATGAAATATGCCCATTTAAGCATAACTGGGCCAAAAGGGGTCTGAGTCCTGTCCGACTAGGCCCGCAGGCCACGGGCTAGTCCCGCTGGGCCATGGGTTCGGTCTAGTCTAGACAGCTGGGCGTGCCCCATTAGGCCGCGAAATCGCCCTGCCTATTAGCTGAGCACGGGGGTCCTCTCCCCTCCTGAACGGCCGAGCCATTTGGATCTTCAAATCACCAGCGCCGGATGATGCTGCACCACCTGGCCTGTCCGCATGGACCAGGCTTCTATGGAACCCGTAGACCGCGGGTCCACCCTCCACTGCGGCTCGAAGCTGCGACCCTCCTCCGTAGCGCGCCGCCCGGCTCCAACGCGGCTGGAAAAGGCCGACCACCCCTTTTCTACTGTGATGCCTTCGGGGGCCGCCGTCCCTTCGCAGATGGTGGGTGTCGGCCGCCATCTCCCTCAGTTGTCGGCACCACTGCACCGACGGAACTTCCGCGGGCCATCGATGAAGCTCCGATGGTCTGATTTTTATTCTTGTTTATGCCTACGGGCTTCCCAGGGTGATGCTTATGTTGCGCGGACCTTGGTTCCATATTTCCGCCATATCTCCCAATTTTCCATAAAGAATGCAACCAATACTGAGATCGGCAGAGGGTCGGGGCCTTGTTCATTTATCCTACACCCTCCGTGTTAGCATAATTACAGAGGAAGAATTTTAAGAATGAACAACTCTTAGTTAAAAAACAAACCCCCCCTACTATGAGTTTGTTGGAAGTCTCTACAGATGAGGAACAAGTGTCCACGTTCGAGGGTGTTGTAGATGAAGGAGAAGGTTCACGTCTTTTGGCACTCATCATCGAATCCTCTAATGGTCGTCAAAGCTCTATTCTATGTTGGTAGAAGACATCATTGTCACTTCATCAGAGGTTCCTCTCTTCTGTGCCAAAAACCCCTACCTGAGCTTTGTTTAAAAAGAAGAAAAGAGGAGATCAACCCACTGCACAATTAACGAGGTTCATTAATAAATTTAATTAATGAACCTATTAATTATCCCAATGGTGCGGTTACAAAACCAAGTGTAACCAACCATTAAATGGTCTGAAAACCTAGTGGTCCCGCTACCGCCACTCAACAATTAAAAATAAAGAAAATAAAATAACTCATTGAGTTATTTTATTATTTTTCTGTAAAGTCCAAAAATTAACTTTTTAGTCCAACCCTTACCGGTCAAAGTTAAGATTCCCTTAAATGAATCCCAGTGCTGAAAATTAAATGGTTCCCTCAGAATTTTAATCTGATCACTAGTTCAAAATATAGAAATCACCGCCCACACGTTTACTGAACATACCTTAAAAAAATTCAAAATTCCGTTATGGGATTTATGGGCCTCGGAATCACGTGCCGTCAATTTTTACAGACTCTTAATAATACCAAATAATTTTAAAAAAAATTATATAGAAAATCCAGGTCTTTAAAATTACTTATTTTATGTTAATTTTTTTTTTATTAAAAAAATAATAAAAATTATGTGCAACATTCTAAATATATTCTCTGTCTATTCCCTTTCACATTTATTTTCTTTAATGTTCTAGTTTATATTATATATGACAAATGTGAACAATAGGTAAGAGGTTGACCATTCTGATCCACTAAATGCTTCTGAAGGTAGTCATGATGGTTCTTATTTTAAGTTTCATGGTTAAATATTATCAATTATTCTACTATAATTATGATTTATTATGTTCATTTCTAATTTCTAGCTTCTTTTTTATTCTAGTTGATGACATAATGTTGAGGTAGATGGATGCAGTGGAGGTCATGGGAGGGACATATATTTTCCATGGTTCAATAAATTATTTTAGGCATATTTTATATGTATATTTTGATTACTGAGGTTATGGGTTAACTAAGGTTGTATATATATGACTATGAATGTATGATTGTGTATGTATGTGGAGTTTATAGTGAATTTATTGTTTATTTTATTGTATGATTGGGTTTTTTATTTGTATATTAGTTTTCATTAAATATTTTTTTAAAATTTAATTTTTTAATATATTTATAGGTGTTTATTGAAAACATATTATAAATAAATAAAATAAAATCTATTTAGTATCTGTTTCAATTAATCACTACTAAAACTAACCCCTGCTAAAGCACTAACAGGTGGTTTATTATTATATTTGGTAATATATTTAAAATAAACCACTTCCAAATGAATTAAAAACCATCACTATGTACCCAAAAAATTAAACATTTAAAAATAGTCACTAAAAAATAAAAACAGCCAGTAAATGATTTCTGGCCATGAAATACGCAACAATTTATGTTACTACTACTAATCATGTAGTGGCAGTTTGAACTGCCATGTATATAAAAAATAACGACTATTAATCAATCAATTTTTTGTAGCGACTAATGGTTGTGTATATATGACTAATGGATGTATGACTGATGGTTAAAAATATTTCATTTATGGATGTATGAGTGAGTATATTTTATATTAATGTTTTTAATTAATTTTTTTTTGAAAAGGGTGAGGCACAAAGGCCTTTTATTGTAAATAAAATTCAAACATTAGAAAAATAGAGGAACATACAAGACCAAAAGTCTACAGAAAATAGAAGTAAAAAAATACATAAATGAACTCGTGAGAGAGCATTCATACTGTAGTGAGAGATCTGACCACCCCTTACATAAGGATTTATTCCCCTCCTCCATGTCTTGACCTATGTCCATGGCCCCCACCATCATCTGATATCTTAGTAGCCTCATTAGATTTCATGATTTCAACACTATCCCGATCATCATTTTGTTTATATCATCATCACTACTGACAGTAGCAATTAATTAAAAAGGAATTATGAGTACTCACATTTCTAAACTTCTGGTTCTAAGTCTAGGGTGAAACATTTTTGGAAGGAATGCAAAATGGCCCAACCACTTTGGAACTCTTAGTACCACTAGAGTCCAAGGAATCAACATACAAACTAGCCTCTATGGTAAACTTTTTTTTCTAGGTAGAGGAAGTGTCTGGTGAATGAGAATCCAAAGGGATTAAATGAGGTCCCATCCCACCAGATAAATATTTAGAGGTCATGGATTCTTTAGTTTTTAGTAAAATTAGAGAAGTTGTAATAGTAGAGGGGAATTTTATCCTTGACAGGAAGCCCATAAAACACGAGGTTTTTATGTCCACTAGAGGTAAGATTAGAAGGTGTATTAGAATGATATTTAATTGAAAAATACCTTAAATTAGGGGAGTAGGAAGAAGTATATTTAGAAGTTACCTCCCTATCCAATGAAACCAAATGACAAGAAGTATGTTCTAGAGATAAAGAATGAGCAGGAGGAGTCACCTTCCCAATTATTTTCACTGACACCGATTTTCAAAGGGAATTTATGTAATTTTTGGATTTATAATTTTTTGATATAGAAAGATCCATATTATCCTTTCCCTTTATAAATTTTTCATTAAACATAATTTTACACTTCCATAAACCAAATTTGACATGCCTGAAGGTGCCGTTAATTCATATGAGCACGAGTCTAATTAGAAATTTATATTTTCCCTTGAAATGGAATTCCCTTTATCCTAGATGAAAAACTTTATTTATAGTCTTGGATATCATTAATAGGGTTTGATCGGGTCAAATATTGAGTTCAATGGCCGACCATGTGGTCAAATATATAAAAATACCATCGGAAGATATGCTGAAAATTAGCATTTTTACTATACCGGGGAATTACATGATGTGTAATGGGTATTCATGCCATGTAATGTTGATCCAATACTTTCTCTATGAATTTTGAATTTGTGTGTATCTCATGCAAACCTCATCTAGTATTTGGAATTTTGACCCTTCTGACATCGTGTAACTAGATTTCATGTTGTGTAATGATATTTCATGGCTTGCTTCATGGTTTGCAGTATGTGGTGAAATGAAACTACATGCCGTGTAATGATGTTACATGAAATGTAAAATGAAATTTCAGCACCAAAATATCTATTTTTTATTCTTCTTCATTTTTGTGCCTCTAGAAGTGCTCTATAGTCATTCTCAAAATTCAGTGTCATGCCTCGTTTTGTTCCTCAATTAATATGTTTTCTTTAGTATTACTCCAAATGTTAATCCTGCATAAGATATCACGAAAACATTAATATTGAGAATATATATTCTATTAAATAAATTAATATGAAATTAATTCATATATAAAAAAACATAAAAATATGTATACAAAATAGAGTTATCAAAAATCAATATCATCCTATGCATAGTGTTTTAAGACAGCTTGGAAATCAACTAATTTATCATCCTCTTCACCGGACTGAAAATTAATTTTTCATTATAAAAAGGGGGAGAGGGACCACCCACAATCCTTAACACACAAAGGATTTAGGGAGGATGAAAATGATGAAGACTGAGGGAACCCCCTAAAACAACACCTTTACAATGACTCAGAAGAGAACCCACATCATTGTAGATGATGAGAGGATTACCCTCACAAACTCATCTAGATAATTCATCCGCTATGAAATTTAATTCCCTCTAAACATGCCTAACTAAATTCCCATTATAAAATCCCTTTAAACAACCCCGAACAAGATACATGAGGTCCCAGAGAGTAACAAACTTCCCCTAAAGCATTTTCACCAACACGTCTGAATCAGATTCCACCTTCCTTACCCAAATACCAAACCTATTGTATAATGAAAGACCTGAATAGAGAGCTCTAACCTCCACCCTAATGAATTTCCCTAGGTGAAAGAAGCATTGAAGGACAACATGACCAACCCCATGGTATCTATGATCAAACCCCCTCCTTTAATATTCTCGTTCATACAGGAACCATCCACATTTATTTTTAAGCCAATCTGGGGAGGATACCATTTCACCCACCACCCCTACAAGATAGGAACAATAACTAACTTGCTGAGGAAGATACATAATGTCTAGGACCTATTGTACCCCTTGATGAAGGAGAAAAATTCCATTTAATACATCATTATCAGTAGTGTCATCATCAGGTTCTTCAATAATATCAACCCAATTTAAAAGGGTCTTACCATTACTTTGAGCAGAATAAGTAATCTTAGTGGAATAATAGGAAAATAATCTATCTATTAAAGAAGTATTTGCGGCATCATGCCTTTGATATCCTTTAGCAAGCTCAACATCATTGGATTGGGTCTTCCCTAAATTTAAATTAGAATTCATAGAAGTAGTGACAAGAACATCTATGTTTTCAGTAATGTTCCTTCACTGATTTGTGCTTTGGACGATCTCTTATTTTTTCCCCTCTGATAATGCTACAAATCATGACCTTTAATCTGACAGTTAGATAAAAAAAATTCCCTTCTACAATTAGACTCTGATCATATAATAATTTAAAAAAACACACAAAACTGTGGTGTTTTTTCAAACTTAATTTTAAAGAAAATTTAATCATGCGGTGTGGATAAAACCACCTTATCAATTAGTGTTTCACTTACATTAACTTACACTAGAACATGTAAATAATGACCATAACTAACTGCTTTAGTAGAATGATCCATTCTAAATGGAACTCCAATCATAGAGGTTATGTCAAACAAGATCTCAACATTCCATAATACCCAATTAAGACTATGTATTTTAATCCATACTTGAGAGAATGTATCCTTGAAATCATTTAGATTGAAGGTTATCTTCCATTCATGAAGTCAAAGTGTTCCTGGATTGATATTGATGTATTCAATACTTCAGGCATGTCCTTTGAGCTATGTCGAAGGAAATAGAATGGGGAAGAGTCCCCATCCAAGGGACACACAATTGAAGTCGGTAAAACCCCAAATAAAATTCAAGTGGGAGGTAAGATCAATAGTTGCTAACATAAAGAGTGGTTATTCTTCTATAAAATTTCATTTTTTCATTTTTTTATTTTTCATTGATTTCTATAAAATGATGGAAAAAAACTCACCACTAAACAATATAGAGCTGGTAAATTTATTTTCCCTCGATATATTAAATAAAAAATTGAACAACTTAAAATGTGTAAAAATTATGCATATATAAACCACTGCTAAATAAACTAAAACAACCGATAGTTTATTTCTCGATTATTTAATCAACCGATTGTTGGGGAAACCCACTATTGAGCCATCAATTTTTATAGTGATTGCACATTGAATCATCCTTGAATGGATTCATAATTGTTGTGAATAATGTGAAACCTCCAAAACACCATTGGCACAAGTTCTTAGACTTTAATACTGGCTCTCCAATCATCACAGGTAAATCCAACTTCATCTATGTGTATTCTCATATAATCATTAAACTTCACAAGGATATAACTTTTCAAACATCACCTCATTAAAAAACATTCCTCCTCCATGTATGGATGGATCTCAATGGATTTTTAATAGCACATAACATATACATAAAATCTTCAATATAAATTTTTTATCCTCACAAAACATCCACAAACCAATACCCATAGTGATGATTGTTTTGGGATACTTTACTTCGACTTTTCATCTTATTAATAACACGCTTGGGAACTCCATCTTCCAAGTTGTTTCTTCACTCCACATCATCGAAAAATATTTACATCATGTAATGTAATAATTACTAGCTTATTGAAAAAAATAGAAAGTAGGATAATTAATCCACTACCATATATCATGGCTAAATCTGTGTCTGCTTTTATCAGCGTTAAAAATAAAGAACTGATAAAAGTGCTACCTTTATTAATACTATCTAAAATCACTGATAAAGATGCACCCTTTATCAGTTCTTTTTTAGCATTGATAAATGTGGATCTTTTTCAGTGCTATTCTTAGCACTGATAAAACTTTTTAATAAATAATAGTATTAATATATATATAAATATTTTATTATATTTAAAAAATAATGTTTATTTACATACATTAACTAAAAAACAAACGCTTATAATTAATATAAACATGATATATTAATATATTTTTTTAATAAATCAAATGTATATATAATATTTAAAAAATATTTATAAAATTATAAATAAATAAATATATATATATTTAACTAGTTTTAAAATTATAATTAATATATTTAAATAATAAATATATTTAAATAAATATATATACTCAAATGATTATAAAATTATAATAAATATATTTAAATTATAAATATTTTTATTACATTTTTAATTATATATATTTATATATTAGTAAATATATATAATTACATAAATATATATAATTATATACACATATGTAATTATATAATTATATATAAATATATAAATATATTTATATTTATATAAGAATATTTATAAATGAATGGGATGAGTGGTATCTATATTTATAAATGAGAACATGTGTATGTTTAGGGAGGTATCTATATTTATATAATCATATTAAATTTTAGAGACCTCTTAGATACACAGAATCTCACATCCTACATAATATAGATTGATAATAACACCATGGGAAGGGTATGTCACTAACTTGATCGAACCCATAGGATATCCATCATGAACCCACTCCTGTAACCTTGGCCTCATAGGAAGCTAAGAGCTATTGAAATTCAATCCTTAGTCCAAAATCCTTTTCCTTTCTGTGGAGTAATTGAAGGATTTCTTTGAATGTTGGAACTGCAATGGTTGTCTCAACATTAGTGTGTATAAGACCATCCAACTGAGCCTTATCATGTCTGCACTGATCAAGGAACCCCTTGTGGGGAAGAGACGGTTGCTGCTACTTTTATCTACTTTAGAAAAAAATAATAATAAATGTTTTCCGGTGATTCACCAACTCCCTAGATTGGAAACATTTAGATTTAATGAGACATTTTTTTATCCTTATTAGCTTCATCTCCTAAACATTTTTATTACATTTTGTTTCCTGAGACTCATCCCCTATCTCTTTTGGACATGCACCTATGTTTATTGAACTAAATTGAGTAGTAGTCATCCCATACTAAGTACCCGTGATCATTGTGGATGAATTAAGAGGGTAACACCCACCACCAGTGGATTAATTATTTTCTTAAAGTCAATTATTAATTTCATTTAAATAGTGTTAAAATTATTTGAAATATTCAAATGATGAGTTTCCCTTATTTGAAAGTCCCATTTTTGTGTATTTATTTATTTTGTTAAATATTAATATTTTTTAATAAAATAGGATTGATATTCATAAAAAATGTATGGATTCTAATAATTTGAAAAAAAATATGAATATGGGGTGAAGGAGTTCATCAAGTTTGTGATAGATCATGTATATAGCCTAGATCAAATCACTTTTACATGTTTACACAATTTTTATTCAAGACTAATTATTCTAGAGTAGTTGGAAGAGCACTTGATCTATCATGGAATAGATTAAAGTTATAAATGTTATAATAAACATTAGAAAAAAGTGAATGTAGTTAGTGGCTGGGATAACATGACATTTTATGGATCATATGATATGATTACAAGTGTGGATAATGAAGAATACTATTTCAAGGAGGTGAATACATCTGTGAATAATGATGAAGATCATATTAAGGAAATGAAAATGATTGGTGAAGATGAAATTTGTGATTATCCAAAATTGTTTGAGATGTTAAAGAGTTGTAGAAAGACACCATTGTATGATAGTTGCAATAAATATAAATCATTGTTAGACATAATGAAGCCACATAATTTAAAATATGGAAATGGATGGAGGCAAACAAATTTTACTAAACTAGAAGATAATGGGATTCCTACAGAATATATAAATCTAAATGGATTCCACGTTCAATGGGTTTGATCTATGAAAGAATATATACCCATCCAAATGAATGTAGTCTATTTCTCAAGGACCACAAATCACTTAAATAATTCTCAAAGTGTGGTGCTTCTCAGTATAAAAAAGATGAACCATGTCCTATGAAATTTTTATAGTAATTTACAGTCATTATAAGGTTTAGGTGCTTATATGGAAGTGGGGATACTACAAGGAAATTGAAATGGAACACAAATACAATAAATAAATATGAGAAACTTCATTACCGAGTATAATCTCCTTAGTGGAAGAGAATTAATCATGAGTATCTTGAATTTTTAAATGAGCTGAGAAACCTTTGTCTTATCTATCGATAGATGTATTGAATACATTTGGTTTTCAAAGAATCACTCACAGTACATTGTTGTTTATGTTGGTAAATTACAACTTTCCATCATGGTTATGAATGAAACTAAAATAAATTATGTTATCTATGCTTATATTAAGACTAAAAAAAACAGGTAATGGTATTTATGTTTATTTGGCTCCATTTACCGAAGATTTGAAATTATTATGGGATACAATTGTTATATTTTAAAATTATTATAGAAATTAATATTTCATGTCGAGATCCATGTTGTATGGGATGATAAATGAATATCCTACTAATGGAAATTTTTTAGGATAAATCATTAAAGTAACTCAAGGGTGTACCACTTGTGAATAAAGTACACATTCAATTTAGTTAAAATAGTTATCAAAGACTGTGTTTTTGGGACATCATAGATTTCTACACCGATGAAATAAGTACTAATATTGGATGAAATCATTACACATGTATTCAAAATAACATACAAAACCATCTCCACTAACAAGTGATTAACTATTTTAGAAAGTTAAATATATTGACACTACCTTTAGTAAACCTTTTTCAAAATACCTTATGAAAACCAGTTCAAAAAATAGATCTATTTTCTTTGAATTACCATACTTTATTTTTTTGTATGTTAGACATTTTTTTGGTGTTATACATGTTGAAAAACTGTATGTGATAGTGTCATTATAATTTTAACAAATGAACCCACTAAAAAAGGTATTGAATTAATTCTAGGTTGGACACGATTACCATGGGAATACTTAAAGAGTTGGTGCTAATGAAAAGTGAAAAATGGACTTTTCTTATTCTATATTATTACACTCAATCCAAGAAATAGATATATCAGTTTTAAAACTTCTTTAATTATGTAAAGCTTCTAGAGGGGTATTCATTGAATATCAATAATATCATGTCAATAACTGATTTAAAGTTAAAGGGTTTGAAATAACACAACTGTTATATTTTAATGCAATATCTAATAAATATATCTTTACATTTCATTTTTCCAATCATTTTCATCATATATTAACTAATATTTGTTTCTTTTTTAATGATATATTCCACAAAGTTATAGAACCATCAAAATTTCCATCTGTGGAAAAGGAAATTTTCATTATCATATGTGAAATGGAAAAAAACTTCCTACCATAATTCTTTGATATGATAGTTTACATGATGGTTTACTTGGTTAGAGATAATCAACTATGAGGTCATGTACATTATAGTTGGATGTAACCCATTGAATGGTATATGTATATTTTTTAAGGGTATTTCAGAAATTGAAGTTGGATAGTGGGTTATATTGAAGAGCGATATATTGTAAACAAAGCCATTGAATTCCGTATCAACTACCATCTTGGTGTGGAAAGATAAGTTTATAAAAATATCATCACACTGAGTATCTTATGAGTGAAAGAGTTTCTAGAATATATGTTTTCATAATCACTGTTATAGATCAGGATTTGGACCACCTTTATATTTTTCATAATGGTTTAGAGGTTTACCCATATACTAAAACCCACAAAGAAAATCTTCGGCATTTGAATCAACCAAGGTATGAAAGCTGGATATCAAATACACATAATCAATAAATTTTAGGTTGGTTTTGAAACCATATTTTCAGGGATTTAGATGAAAGTCCAAATTCAATTTGAGAACAAATTCAATGGCTATAAATAGGATAATGTGTGCATGTATTATCTTATAATGTCTATGTAATTAATGGTTATACATTCTATACAAACGAACATGATGAAGTTAGTACCATGAAAAATATTGGAGTTACACTTGTGGATGAAGCGATACATGTATATGGTACCAAGGACCGAAATCAAATTTATTAGAATATGTAACACTTTTACATCATTAAAAAAATATGGGAGTTGAATTATACAACATTCCAAGTGTATATTTTTTAATGCATATGGGTTAATAATAGGAGTTCTATTAAAATAAATTAATTGGGATTCGTGAAAGTGAATTTTAGTAAGGAAGGGTATAAAGACGAACCATTTATAATGGCATAACATGCAGTACAAGTATTTTATATTCCATATCCTATAAACTGAAAGTGGTCAATTATTATTTTACCAGCCAAAATCACTGAAGGGTCTAATGATAATTCAACTATGGAAGACCCTTTCATTGGGACATCACAATCATTTCATAGTGGTCCCAATATAAACAGGGTCATGTATGTTTGAGGAGACCACAATTAAAGGATTTGGATGCTCGATAGAGGAGTCATATAGTGACCCTCACTTTTAATACGTAGACATTACATAACTTTTGTGGAATACTAAAAACATTATACAAATAAATGCACAAAGATCATATTAGTTTAGTGCTTTTGGAAACTTGGAACAAATAACTTATAGCTCGGTGAAAGATATTAAATGTTTCCCAAAAAGGTATTCCCCCTTAGTAATTGTAATTAAAAACCTTTCTTCATAACCTAGGGAAAAGAAATATTAGAAAGTGGTGAGCTCAAATGCTTAGTAAGGGTAAATAAATGAAATGCATATGCATATCATGAACACAAGGGTATAAGAACGTGATTATGATCATTAGAAGATCATACCCTGCATATCAATGATCATAGGCATGGATCATGGAATAAATATTTTTAGTTCATAAGACATGAATCATAAGGAAATAAATAGCATAATCCATGAAATAATAACATTGTAATAATACATGGAATAGTGGAATACACATCAACATATAATATAGTGAACTTTTATAAGTAGAAACAGGTTCACACACTAAGTTAAGGACATGAAATTAGGCCCCCTCATAGACTTATGGATATGCAACCAGGTCCATGTATAATGTTGTGAACATGTAATCAGGTTCACACATAACATTGTGAACATGAAATTAGGTTCACACATAACATTGTGAACATATAATAAGGTTCACTCATAATATTGTGGACATGTAATCAGGTTCACACATAAACTTATGTACATGAAACTAGGTCCATGCATAACATTGTGAACATGTAATCAGGTTTATGAATAACATTTATATTCATGATTCATCCATCATTACCCAATGCATTGCAGGGATATATACAACCCAACCATCTCATAATGAAATCATATAAACATTTTTCATAAGATAATAAAACTTTCATCATATCATGACCCATAAAAATTGGGTTTTATAAACATTCTATAATAACCCATGAAATTAACTATGCATAATTAAAATTTCATCACATCATAAACTATATAAAATATATAGGTTTCATAATCATTTCATCAAATCATAACCTGTGAAAAGAAGCAGTTTCAAAAGAATATCACCTGTGGAATAGAAATGGGTGTCATAAGCATCATTCCATCGGAACATAAACCATTCAAGAAAGGATATGAATGTAACCTTGGGATAATTTCCTATAAGGTAATGAGTAACATCAACAAATTTCATCTTAGATGAAAAATAACTTGGAAATACATTTTAAAATAATTTCTTAAGGAAAATATCCTTCATTCTTTGAAAAAAGGATATTTAAAACATAAAACAATTTGAAAACCATTTTATTTAAAATAATATTGAAAGAATATAAATAATTCTTTGAAAAAACTTTTCTTTGAAAATAATTCAAAACCTTATAAATAAGGCTTGAAAATAATTTGAAAACCATTTTCCTTGAAAACTTATAAAGAATATTGAAATTTTTTTGAAAACTATTTCCCTTGAAAATACTTTGAAAACATATAAATCATAAAAAATTTTTGAAAATAATTTCTTTGAAAATTACTTTAAAAATAATAATAAAAATTAACCTTTTAAACATGAAAAGGAAGCTTCATATAAATGGCGATGGGTAAATCCATACATGTCGTACGAGGTAAGAAGAACATTCCTTTTACACAGTAAAAGGTTAGAAAAATGCCTTGTTTTGGAAAACGAAAAGAATATTCCTTTGAAAATATTGTTAAAATAAAAAAAGGAAAAAATTCCTTTCAATTATTATCTTATAATAGTAGAATATTCTTAGATACCCTTTTTAGAAAACATGGTTTTGAAGGAACACAGATTTCCGACCGAAGAGAGAGGTAAATTTGGACTTTCTTAAAAAAACATTATTAACTATCTTATGTACCAAAGAGTATAGAAATAACACCTATAAATGTATATATATTGAATAAGAATAGGATAAGTAAACTCATGAGTTTTCTTGAGGTATGAATCAAAATCTTTCATCAAAGGAAACATAATCATAAACAATCTCGAAAAGTGATGAGATTGTTTCAATAAACTCTTACCACTAGTTTACATTGAACCATACTACCCATTTAAGAAAATATAATTTAGTGAAGATTAAAATATCATGAATAGAAATATATTCATTATATAACATGTCAAAGGCAGTATATACACCTCATGGAAAAATATAGGTGCATAACATGGCTTGTGTCTCAAAGAAGGACAATTGAGACAAAATCATTTTACAGATTTGGTAACTTTTAAAACATAAATCCCATGAATTTTTTTTCATAAAATGGATATATAAATACCCATAATTTTAATTATAATAATAATATAATACATAATTTTTCAGCATACACACCACACAAAATGAATGGGTGGTGAATAAAGCATGTATCTCACATAAATAAAAAGTAAGATTAAATTCCCCGACCTTGTGTCTTAACTCTCATCATAATCATGACAATAACCTTTATAATAAATATAAATTCATTATAAATATTTTATAGAACCATATTATTATATCTAATACCATATATGGTTTTATTACAACCTTATATTACCCACTTGTTAACCATCCTATGTTAAGGTTTCACTTCGGGTAATATTTGCTTTGTTCTTCATGTGTGTCTTAATTTGTTATATCTTTAGTCCTTATACTTATATAATGAATTATATAATGTACATAATGATATAAATATCATTTATATTAATTATATGTGTATTATAATAATCTATATAATATAGAATTATGAAATGAAATACACCATTCATGGAGATGGTAAGTTGTACGTACACATGAACATTGTTTCCATTTTTATTATCATATTGAAAGAAATAAGGTAAATGAAATATGTGTATATATATATATAATTATTCCAATATAATTATTATATCATATATATAATATAATTTTACTAAACGCATCCTTAATACATTCCATGTAGTGTGTGAAGGAATCACATCACTTTAAGGGGGCCGTAGTCCACACTTCCTTAAATGAAATTATCGTATTTACACCAAATATAAAATTTAAATATATGTGTTATAAAAGTATTAAATAATATTAAATACATAATAAATATAATATATAAAATATATAAACATATTTTCGATCATAATTTTCACCATGAAAGGTGGTAAGGAAAAATTTAAAATCATCATTTTGTGAGGCGGTAGTTCACCGTACACATAAATAGTATGTTCATTACCCATTAGATGGAGGTATTTTTAAGTGTAGGTCGAACCATTTTCATAAAAAAATCCTAGTATATTTAATATACTGGTTTTTTTATAAAATCATGGAATAAAGAGTGTTTAAGGGGTGGAAAAAGAAAATAAAAGAAAGGAGCTTGAGAGAAGGCGTTACCTCTTAATCATGTAACTTCTTTTGGTTTGTGCCAAAAGGATTTCTTGGATTTATTTCTTCCCAAGGGGAGGCTTATAGGATAAAATTATGTATGTTTGGAGCTTATTTGAGCATATTTTTTTTTCAATTAAAGTGGCTTGAGAGGTGTGAGGAAGTGGGAGGAGTGGAGGCATTTTTAAAGTGGAGGAGTGACACTCTTGTAATATTTTGAAAAAGGAATTACATACACATTTTTCACTTGTAAAGTGGATCCAATAATGGAAAAACTTAGATAAATGTAAGTATAGGGTCTAAATACTTTCATAAAATGAATCTTTGAAAAGTTTCTAAGTTGTTATGGGACTTAAATTTAAGGTTTAGTCCTTAGTTAAGCTTCATTTTACCTTAATCGATGTGATTAATTTAAATTAGTTTCACAAATATTTTTGTTCAAAAACTAAGTTGACCATATTATACATTATAAATTATTATTATTCCAAATATGGAATTATTTTTTCTGAATTACAACCAAAAAAGCGATATAAATTAATTTAAAATTAATCTTGCTGACAGGATGACACTACATGTTTTTAAAATAAAAATGATCAAACGTTACTAATTTTTTTATATCCAATTTCAATGTGAAATTGGTTCCAATGATCTAAATTGTATTGATTAATAAAAATATTATCTAATTAAACTTTTAAACCAATTTAAAATATAATTTAACCTTATAAATTAATTAGATGAAAAATTTGTTTTGAATTAAAATTTAGTATTTTTAACTACTTGTTAAAAAATAAAACATTACAGAAAAATACAAAAAATTTATCCTAACCTATTTTTTATGTTTTTAATTAAAATATGAAGTTCATTTGAAAATATTAAATATATAAAAGTTCCAAAATTTGGACTTAAAATTGGTTCTCTATTAAAAGACGGTAAAACTACCATTATAAAAATATAAGTTTTTAAGCATAAAATTGGGTTTTTTCTTATATAATGTCTATAAAATATATTGTATGAACATAAAAAAATATTTTATTGAATATATAACATATTAATTACATTAATATCACTAACTAATTATAATTAATTTAATATATTAGGGTAAAATATCTTTTTGACCATAAAATTAGTAATATCTTCCTTTATATTCAATCAGTTTTCATATTCATTTCTAATTAATTGGTAGCCTATGAGTTGATATTATTTTTTTGTAAACCATATATTCTCATAAATTAGTTAATACTATTCATAATTGCTAATTTAACATATATTTTATATCTTATTATATTAAATAATAATATTTTAATAATATATTATTGTTCGGTAATCCTCGGTCATGTGTGTTATGCAAGACATCGAGGAAAGTCATTGTTGTGTGTAACTCAAGCTAACCTTTGTGTTATGTACAAAATAAGATAAAATTTATGCTGCGTGTAGTGCACGATTAAATCAGTGTTGCATATAACATAAGCCAAACATAGTGCTTTAATGTAAAATAAACTATTTTTAGTGTTGCGTGAAATTAAAAATTTAAAAAAGATTAAATTAATTTGAAAAATATTAATTCAAAAAATCTCAAGGTGTTAGAGGTAAAATCCCTTAAACCTTTAAAAAATAGAGCTCATCAATCAAGTTATGTGTTTTTGTAATATACAATGTGTTGCCTCATGTTATTATCTGTTCACAGCTATATTTACATAAACTAAATTAAATATTGAACCAATTCAATAGATAATGACTTCAGCATGTGTTAATGTTCCCAGTCCTAAGGAACAAAAATTTTCTAAAACTAATGGTGCTCCTAATGTAGAGGAACAACAACCTTCTTCACATGCTAATGCTACCAATCTATAGGAACAACATATTGAAAATATTGAACCTATGGAATTAGTAGAAGACAAAAAATTAATGTCCCTTAAAAAACAGGAGCATCATAGTGTGAAAGTGTTAGAAAAAATGATCAAGGTGGGAAACAAATGCATCAAATTATAGATGATATGAAATTAACATGGCTAGAATTTTAACCCCAACAAGGACATATTCAGTGTTTTCTTTAGGCTCACCACTAGGTATCAAATTTTTATTGATGTATATTTATGGAACTATGTTGTTACCATGCTTAAAACATTTATTTGGGAAGAGGTTAGGGTTGCATTATGATATCATTTCATTATTTTACTAAAAAAATAATGAAACATTAACATAATATATATTATCCCTTGTAGAGTAAATTTATAGAAGATGACTCCTAAAGGGAATTTGTATTAATGCTTACTAGAAAGGCTCACAGAGGTTTTCACACAATTCTAAATATGTTTTATCTCAAATATGATGAATGGAAAATAATACCGCAGCCACCGCATATGTATTCACACCTATAATCCAAGAAGTGTGGGAAGGGTTTACTAGCTATCATCTGGAAGCATCTTTTTAGGTGAATTGTGGCTAGTAATATATTATTTGAAAATACATGTATTAATCAATTTGATTAAGAATTGTTAATTTATAAAATAACAACTAAGTGTTAAAAATAAGTAATGGGAAGAAAAACCAACATGCCCATACTTTAAAGCAAGGGTGGGGTACACATCACTAGAATAAAATTGGTACATATTTTAAGTCTACTATAGTACATTTATGTGACATGAAACAACAACATAATTATGTTTCTATGTTTTTAAAATAATTACTGAATCCAAATACAAGGACACTTACATCCAAAATCATGTTCCATGGAAGGTGGTGCATGTAAATAAATATGGTATACTAATAGATGAAAATACACACAAATCATGAGAAACTTGTGTAAGTATGACATAATAAAAATTTTATTTTCTTTAAATAACCATTAAATAATAATGATTACTTATTTTTCAATTTTTTGGTATCATAATTAAACATAGGAATCATCATCAGTTGTACTAGATGACTAGATACTATCAATGGCCTTTATTCAGCTAGAACAACATGATCGTGTCAGAGGTGCGGGTTTTGGTTGAAAATATTTTTTAGAAAATAAAAGAACATTGGTATGATGATAAAAGAAATGAAATAGATGGAGGCTTGACTAGTTTCTCGTGAATACAAATTTCATTAGAAGTCTGAGTTTCTAGAAAATGTTATGGGTTTAGGTTCTGAGCACAGTGGAAGCATGGTTGGGCTGGCACCCAATGTTAATTTATACCATGATCAATTATTATTATGGGATCAATACAATGATGAATTCCAGTCTCTACAGAATAGAATAAAAGATTTAGATAAAGAAATAAGAGGCCCAAAAAATTTAGTGAGGATCTTACATATCATGTTTATAATTAAGTTAATTAATTTTGTAAAGAAAATAATACATGGATATTTGGTATTTTCCTAGTTGATGATTTTAATCATCCAGAATGACCCTTCTAAATTATCTCATTGAACTTGCGAGGATCCAAACTAGAATCCCTATAGTGGCAATCCATACGTGCTCTTATGGCCTCTGATTGACACTAATAGTTATCCAGGTGATATCATAATGATACGAGTGTCTTATGTTGGTTGTTCTTGATCGTGAACGTCTCTCATTCTTGAGGGTGGCAGGAAGAGGATTCGAGAGAGAAAATTTTTAGCTCAATAATTCTCAATTCACCAGACGTGAAGTTCGGTACATGGAAAAATAGACATACATGTCTATTTATCGACATGAGGCTTTAGTTACAATATTTAATTACGTAAAAAAATTAAATACATTCATAACCTTAGAGAAAAACCATTATTTTAATAATAATACCACGTCATTGTTTATAGTGCACCAAATTTTGTAAAATGGAATTATAAATAAAATTTTGCATCAAAAAATAATAAAATAATAATTATTATATCAACTTGTGCCAACTTGTTAAATAATTATTTACTATCTTTCCAATAATTATTTTACTATTGGACCAGCCTTGGTCTGATCAAATTCCACTTCAATTTATTAAACACCCGAACAAATAAATAAATAATTTATTCTCTTAAATGCATATTTTATTTAAAAACTAGTAAATAAATATTTATTAAATGTTCAATAAAATAAATAAATATAGTTTACCCACAATCCAGTGAGTAAATATTTATTTAATTTATGAAATAATTTTAACTTGAATAAAATTATTCCACTATCTTGAGAATAATATTTACTCTATTAATTAAATTCAAATAGAATTTAACTGAGACTATTAGAAACACCTAGTGTGTAACCCTCTAGGATTTTTTCTCGTTGGAATTAGGTGGGATTGCCTAAAGTCCAAGAATACTGTCTAGCAATGGTTCAAGGAACCCAAGAAAAATAAAATAAATTCGAAACAATAAAATCCACACACGAATGCTCATTGTGTAATATAATCCCTTTGTCTCAATATCTCATCAATATAGTTTTATGATAGTGTCATCAACCTTTATGCTTGATACGTCATTCTTTGGATACCTAAAATAAACTCATTGTTACACCATGGATATGGAATTTCATGTGACGGTTCTATTTCAATCAAAGGGCTGAGATATCAACTTCCATAAATGGAGGGGATAAATCCTTCCTTGAATTATCCATTAATAACATGCCACTCATGACACACCCAACATACCCTAATTCCCACCAAATATCTGTGCGATTGTTTTCATCAGTAAATCAAAGTGCGTGAGTCATAACACATATTAATGATAATCTTAAAGTCTAAGGATCATTACACACACTCGCATATAGTAATATATGATGACACCAAAACATATGGAATTTCTACTGGCGGGTCTTTTCTCATAATCTCATGTCTCGGAGATTACCAAGTGATAACTTCATTAGAGGAAGTCTCATATGCTTATGAGTACTCGCACCTGGTGGTCTGGATGCTATGTTCCCCATAATAGTATGTCATCCAACCGCAGGAATATATTTAAGAATATTGTTATATAATTTCAAGTTTCTCATCATAGTGGGGAACTTCCATGACCTTATCAATGCAACAAATATTCTAGGAAATTATTATATCATAGTAATACAGAACAATGAACAATATGTAATAATATGTTTAATATTTAAATACATTAAATATCTATGTAATCAAAGTACAAATAGTTGGTTCTAGGACACAAACTCTAACAAACTCCCACATGGACTACAACCAACCGCCTATGACTTTTAATCTGATAGACCTCACATGATGAACATGTTTCTTTTGAGTCAAGGATTTAGTCAAGGGGTCTTCCATGTTGTCTTCTATGGAAATACTGCTCACTACAACATCACCTCTTTCAGAAAAATCCCTCAATAGATGATACTTCTAATGTATGTTATTTGTCTGCTGATGTGACCTTGGATATTTTGTAAGAGCCACAAATGTAGTATTATCACAATAAAATGTGATGGTATCTTTACTGCTAGGTACCAAATCCAGCTCCTGGATGAAGCTTCTCATCCAAAATACTTCTTTAGTTTCCCCAAAAGCTGTGATATACTCATAATCTATTGTATAATCTATGACCACACTCTACTTTGAGCTCTTCTAGCTCACTAAACCTCCATTAAAAGTGAATATGTATCCTATTTGTGACTTCATGTCATCTTGATCAGTATAGAAACTAGAATCTTTATATTCTCTGATGACTAATTCCTCATCTCCTCTATAAACCATGAACATATCCTTAGTACGCCTTAGATACTTTAGGATAGTATTGAATGCCATCCAATGGTGGTCACTTGGTTCAACTTGATATCTTCCTACCACACTCAATATATAGGCGACATCTAGCCTAGTACATAGCACGACATACATGACTGGCCCAATCGTTGATGTGTATGGAGTCCCTATCATTATCTTTCTTTTATCATATTTCTAAGGACACATTTTCATGGAAGGATGAATGCCATGTGATGCTAGAAAAAATCCCCTCCTGGATTTTTCCATATTTAATATCTTTAGTATCTTATCAATGTATGTAATTTGACTTAAGCCCAACAATATCTTGGATCTATCACGATGGATCTTGATCCCAATAATATATACTACCTTTCCCAAGCCCTTCATGGAGAATCATTGATTCAACCATGCCTTAATATACATTAAGACTGGTATCTCATTTCCAATAAGTAATATGTCATCAACATATAATATTAGGAAAATGACTTCACTCCCACTAAACCATTTATAGACACAAGGCTCACATTCATTCTTGATAAAACCAAATTTTTTTATAGCTTCATAAAAATGAATATTCCATGACCTAGATGCTTGTTTAATCCATAAATGTATTTATGTAACTTTCATACCTTATTGGAATCCTTTGGATTCGTAAACCCTTCAGGTTGTGTCATGTAGACATCTTCTTGAAGGTTACCATTAAGGAAGACTTTTTTGACATCCATTTTCCAAATTTCATAGTCATGGTAAGCATAAATGTCCAATATAATTCTGTTGGATTTTAGGATTTCAACTGGTGAAAAGTTTTATTCATAGTCAATACCTTGATGCTGCTTGAACCCTTTTGCAACCCGTCACGCCTTATAGGTAATGGATTGTC
Organism: Viscum album; assembly: GCA_963277665.1. NCBI lineage: Eukaryota > Viridiplantae > Streptophyta > Magnoliopsida > Santalales > Viscaceae > Viscum > Viscum album. Next base: position 123,900,543 of record OY728140.1, on the reverse strand, counting down.
CTTCCATGTCCATTATCTTCTTGAATACCCATTTGCAACCAACAGGATTTACATCAACTAGAGGATCTACCAAAATCCAGACTTGGTTTTGGTACATGGAATCTATTTCATAATTCATGGCTTCTTGCCACTTGGCAACATCTGAGCCACTTACTGCTTCCTTGTAGGTTAGAGGATCATTATTAACAACTAAAAATGAGTCACTATCCTCGATAACTATAAAACTGTACCATTCCAATTCTCTAACCTCTCTTGTACTCCTACGCAGTTCTTGTGTCTCTAGAATAGTTCTTTCTTCCACAGGGCTTTGTGTAATCTATTCCTACACCAAATCTTGTGTACCTTGAGCCTCAACTTCATTGAAGTATATCTCTCTCCCACTATCACTTTTGGATATGTTCTCCCTCTCAAGGAATATGGAGTGTCTTTCCACTATAACCTTTTTGTATGAGGGGTTTTATAGGTAATATCTACTTTTTTCCTTAGCGTATCCTATAAAGGTACACTTTGTTCCTCAAGGTGAAAGTTTGTTACCTAAAGAGGCCTTAACAAACACATTGCTTCCCCACACATGTAAATTCAATAACATGGATTTTCTTCCACTCCAGAACTCATATAGAATACCATTTATCGATTTAGTTGGTACTTGGTTTAGTACGTACGCTTCTATTTGTAACACATATCCCCAAAAGGATAATGGAAGAATCCTATGACTCATCATTGATCTTACAATGTCCGACAAGGTGTGGTTCCTCCTTTCGCTCACACCATTCCACTTGGGCGTGTAAGGAGGAGCGATTTGGGATAGGATCTAAAACTCTCTTAAGTAATCAATTAAGTCTTGATTAAGATGTTCTCCACCTCAGTCTAAGTGGAGTTCCTTAATCTTTATACCAAGCTGATTCTCAACTTCATTCTTGTATTCCTTGAACTTATAAAAATAATCCGACTTATACATCATTATGTAGATATATCAATATCTACTAAAATCATCAGTAAAATTTATGAAGTATGAGTACCCTACCCTTAATTTAACTCGAAATGGTCCATAAACATCAGTATGAACAAATTCAATAATATATTTATCCCTTTCACGTTTCTTACTAAACGGGGCATTAGTCATTTTTCTTTGTAAACATGAATGAAATACGCCAAGTGGTTTTTGTTCGAAAGAATCTAAATATCCATCTTGATGTAACTTTGTCAAGTATTTATCATTTACATGACCTAGTTGGTGTTTCCAAAGTTGGGTGTGGTATGAGTCATGTGAAGTATCTTCGTTACCGATTTCCATTACTTGGTTTGTGTAATCTAACATGTAAAGACAGTAAATGTTCCCTACCAAAACAAATTCTATCTTTGTAAAAGAAGAAACATTAATTTCCAAACTTGAAAAAAAAATCCATTTGTATCTAATATGGATATAGAAATAATATTTTTAGAAACAAACCACACATAATAACAACCCTTTAATACCAATATCATCCCAGTTGGCAACATGAGGTGGTAGTCCCTGACAACTACAACAACAAGTCTGGATTCATTGGCTGCTCGTAGATTTACCTACCCTCGGTGAATCTTCCTAAATCTACTTGGTTCCTATATTTGGATATATGTTATCACCAAAAGCTATATCTAATACCCATTTTTTATAAATAGATAGATTAAATTTGATAATAAATGCACATGAAGCTTCCCCTTGCTTCTTAGTGTAGGTTCCGGGCACAATAGAAGCACATTGGTGGGTGTACCCAAATTAAATTTTAGCGTTAACAACGATCAATCCGAGATCTGTCACGATAAAAAAACACCGGATATTCAGAATAGAATGAATAATGAAAAAGAAAGAGGGGAGTCTCAGAACTAAATATATTATCATCATATGTTGGTTATAATTAATTTAATTAATTGACAAGAATTACCTTGATGGAATTGTTTCTTTGTTGATGTTTCCGATCACAATCCGATGGGATCCGTCGTTGCATCATAGAATGCAAGTGTATAATTCCTCTAGTGATGATCCACATGTGCTCCATGTATCTCTGGACGTCACTAAAGGGATCTCTAGGTCCTAGCATGGAAAATACTTCGCTTGCAATGTCCACCTTCGATCGCCTTGATCTGGTGGAGGTGGATCTCTCTCTCGTGTCTTGAGAGCGTTCTTGGTGGAAAAATAATTCTCTCTTGGCTTGAGAGATTTTCAAATCCATTGTTCACAACCACCCAAAAAATTTCTAGGCTAATGAGAATTATATAATTGGGATTTTAATTACATAGAATAATAAAATTAATTAATTACCCGAAATCATTTATTCATTTTATTCAATTCTTAGTAATACCCCATGTCTAATAATAACAGTTGACTATTATTATAACTTGAAATGCACCCAGCTAATTACACCTAATATTATTTAATTAATTAAATAATATTCTTTCTCATAAATTCCGAGAAAAAACACACAGCATGTATATTAAATATACACGGTGTGTATTTTTATTTTTCCATTTTTCTTTATTTCCTCCACCACATTTATTAGACCATGAATAATGGCTATTTATTTCTAAAATAAATATCACTACATTATTCGCTAATAAATATATTATTTCACCCACAATATATTCTCTCGAATAACTTGTGTCGAAATAAATGTGATTTGGCATCCTTAAATAATTATTAAACCACAATAGAGAATAATATTTATTTAACTTATTAAATTAATATTTAACTAAGATACTTGGACACACTTAGTGTGTGACCCTCTAGGACTCTTTCTTAGGGGAATTAAGTGGAGCATGCCTAAAGTACAATGTTAGAATCTAGCAACATTCCAAGGCACCCAAAGAGAAAGAAGTTAATGCCGCAATGATGTGTCTCCTCCTATGAACACTTACCATGTAATATAATCCCTTTGTCTCAATATCTCGAATCAAGCGGGTTTCATCCTAGTGCCATCAACCCATGTGCTCGATTATTCTTTCTTTGAATTTCCATAATTGAACTTTCCCATTCCTTACCATGGACATAGACTTATTTAGGCTATATCAATTCCATCAAAGGGCCTAAGATATCTACTTCCATTATGGAATATAAGGGACAAATCCTTTCTCACATTATCTATTAATGCAGTATCACTCAGGACGCACTCAACGTATCCTACCTCACTGCGAACAGTTTGTCATCACATTTTTCATCAATACATCTAAGTGTGCGAGTTTTAATACCCATTAATAATAATCTTAAAGTCTAAGGACCCACATCCGTAGATAAGAACATCCAATGGAACTATGAAATGTGGATTTCTTACTGGAGGGTCTTGTTCTCATAATATCCTCCATGATATTACCAAGGGCGCACACCATGACAAGGTGCCTCAAAGTTTTATTAGACCTCACCCCTAATGGCCTGTATTATTTGTGTCCCTCAAATAATATCATCCTTCTATAGAACATATATTCAAGAATAGTTTTATAGCACTTTTGGATTCTCATCATAGCAGGGATCCGCTATGACCCTTTAATGAAACAACTCTCCTTAGAAAATTATCACATGAATTTTCATGCAGAAGAACAATCAAGATGTGATAAGTTATTTATTAATGAATAAAGTACAAAGTAGTTGGTTCTAGGCCACCAACTCCAATAGACTCCCACTTGGACCAGAGCCAACTGATAACAACCTTTAACCTGCTGGCTCTCACATGATATTCATTCTTTTGCTGAAATATGCCTTTAGTCATGGGGTCGGCCATATTATTTTCTCTGGACACTCTTCTCACTACAACTTCACCCCTTTGATAGAAATCCCTCAAGAGGTGATACTTCCGAAGTATGTTCTTTTTCTGTTGATGTGACCTCGGTTATTTTTCAAGAGCCACCGCTGTAGTATTATCACAATACAACATGATAGTATCTTTAATTCTAGGCACCACATCAAGCTCCTGGACAATGTTCTGAATCTAGATGGATTCCTTGGATACATCAGAAGCCACTATATATTCAGACTTCATTGTTGAATCAGTGACAACTGGCTGCTTTGAACTCTTCTAGCTCACAACTCCACCTTTAAGACAGAAAACATATCCAGATTGCGACTTCAGATCATTATGATCTGTCTGAAAACTAGCATCAACATACCCTCTGATGACAAGCTCCTCGTCTCCTCCATACACCAGGAAAATATCCTTAGTTATTCTCAGATACATAAGGATAGTCTTAATAACATTCCAATGTTTTTTCCCTGGATCTGCTTGATATCTGCTTACCATGCTCAGTGCATAGGCAATATCAATCCTGGTACATAACATGGCATACATGATGGATCCTATAGCCAAAGCGTATGGGATCTTACTCATTCTATCTTTCTCTTTTTGTGTCTAAGGACACATTTTCTTAGAAAGATTTAGGCCACGTGACACTGGAATCAATCCCCTCTTGGATTGTTCCATACTAAATATCTTTAGTATCTCGTCAATGTATGTACCCTAACTTAGTCCAAGTAGCCTCTTGGATATATCACGAATGATCTTGATCTCTAGAATGTAGGCTACTTCACCCAATTAGTTCATGGAGAAACACTTGTTCAACCAGTCCTTAACTGAATGTAAGACTGGTACATTTTTTCCAATAAGCAATATTTCATCAACATAGACTACTAGGATAATGAACTCATTCCCATTAAACTGCTTATAAACACATGGATCACATTTGTTCTTAATGAAACCAAATTCTTTTATGGCTTCATCAAATCCAATGTTCCATGACCTGGATTCTTGTTTTAATCCATAAATGGATTTCTGTAACTTGGAAACCCGTTTGGCTTCACCTAGTGTCACAAAACCTTCTGGTTGTGTCATATAGACATCTTCCTGAAGGTTCCCGTTAAGGAATACTGTTTTGACATCCATTTTCCAAATCTCATAGTTATGGAAAGATGCTATGGATTGCATGATTCTTATGGATTTAAACTTGAAAACCGGTGAGAATGTTTCATCATAGTCAATTCATTGATGTTGTCTAAATCCTTTAGCCACTAGCCTTGCTTTATAGGTTCTAACTTGACCTTCAATGTCCAGTTTTCTCTTGAATATCCATTTTCATCCAACATGCTGTACATCAACTATCTCATCGACTAAAACCCATAATTGGTTCTGATACATGGAATCCATCTTATAATTCATATCTTCTAGCCATATTGCATATTCTGATCTTTCTACAGCTTCTTAGTAGGAGATAGGTTCATCATTGTCCAACAATAATGATTCACCATCCTCGGTGACTAGGAAACCAAATCTCTCTGGTTTCCTTACCTCTCTTGAGCTCTTACGCAGTACTTGTGTTTTTGTAACCTCTTATATGGGGAGTTATGAAACTTATTCCTCTACCAACTCTTGTGTATCTTGAGAATCAACTTTATTGATGTAAATTTTTATCCCACTATCCTTTTTGAGGGTGTTCTCCCTCTCAAGAAAGACATATTGTATGGTGATAGTCACTTTCTTATCTAAGGGTTATATAGGTAATATCATTTCGTCTCTTTGGGATGTCCTATAAAGATACACTTCATGCCTAGGGGTTCTAGTTTGTTGCCTGATAAGGCCTTAACAAATTCCTCGCATCCCCATACACGTGTGTGCAACAAAATGGGTTTCTTTTCATTCCATAACTTGGAGGGAATTCCATTTTCCACCTTAGTTGGTACTCAGTTTAATGTGTATGCTATAGTCTGTAATGCATACCCCCAAAAGGATAATGAAAGATCTGTATGACTCATAATCAACCTCACCATATCCAACAAGGTGTGTTTCCTCCTTTCACTAAAACCATTCCACTGTGGTGTATAATAAGGAGTGAGCTGAGATAGAGTCCCAGACTCCCATAGAAAATCGATGAATTCTTGGTTCCGATATTCTCCACCTAGATTCGATCGAAGATTCTTTATTTTCTTACCAAGATGATTCTATACTTCATTCTTAAATTCCTTAAATTTATCTAAGTATTCTGACTGATACCTCATTAAGTAGACATGTCCATATCTACTTAAATCATTATTAAAAGTAATGAAGTAAGAATATACACCAATAGCTTCTACAGTAAATGGTACACACACATTCGTATGCACCAATCCTAGAAGCTCTATGGCCCTTTCACCCTGTCAACCAAAAATGTGGCTTGGTCATTTTACCTTATAAATAAGCATAACATCTATCAAGTGGTTTTATCTCAGTAGAATCTAAATAGACATATTGGTATAGTTTTTTCTAGTGATTCTCATTTACATGACCAAGATGGTGATTCCATAACTGGGTGATGTATGAGTTATGTGAGATTGTTTTGTTATCGATTTCCAACACTTGGTTTTCGTAATTTAATATATACAACCCATTATTTAAATGTGCCATACCATAACATATATTGTTCTTATAAAAGATAAAACCCTTATTTCCAAACTTGAAAATAAATCTATCCATATCCAAACAAGATACAAAAATTATGTTCTTGGTAACACTAGGCACATAATAACAGTTATGTAAAACCAAAATCATCCCAGTCAACAATGATATGTGGTAATCTCCAATGGACAATGCATCCAGCCTTGCACCATTGACAGCTCAAATATCCACCTCTCCTATGGAAATCTTTCTAAATATACTTGGTTCCTACATTTGAATACAGATGTGAGCCCCACAAGTTGTATCCAATACCAAATGTGTAGAAATGGAAAGATTACACTCGAAAACAAATGCACCTTTAGCATCCACACACTTCTGGGTGCAGTTCCTCTTCCAGTGGCCTTGCTTGCCACATGGAAAACATACTGCCTCCCATTCTTTGCCATGCCTCTGGATATTCCCTTTCTTGGAGGGATGGTTCATGGGGGCTTCAAACCATTTATAATTACTTGGCCCCTTTTCCTTGTCCTTCCTTTTCTTATTCACCATAAATAATATGGGTTTTTCATGACCCATTTCCTTATCTACCTGGTGAATTAACGTTAGAAATTCCAATAGACTAGTCTCATTTTTGATCATGTTATAGTTGACAATAAAGCTAGAGAAGGTCTTGGGCAATGATGATAGGATGAGATCTGTATGCAACTCATATGGGAACTTAATCCCTTATATGTCCAGGTGTTCAATGTAGCTAATAAGCTTGACTACATGAGGCTCAGCTGTCGTAGAATCTCTAAGTTTAGTTGTAAACAAAGCATTATATATCTCATATCTCTCTTGTCTCGCCTTCTCTTGATAGAGATCCTTAAGGTGATACATCATGCTATACGTGTCCATGTTTTCATGTTACTTTAAGATCTCATTAGACATGGCCGATAGCATGAAACATTGGACATCTGTGGCATCATACACGTGTTTCATATAGAGAGATAGTTCCTCATCACTGGCCTCTTTTCAAGGTGCAACTGGAATAGGATCTTCTAGCACATACAATTTCCTCTCATGGAGAAGGATGACGTGTAAACGCCTCTACCATTCTTGGAAATTGGTGCTGATGAGAAGGTTTTCCTTATCGATTATGGTTCTAAATGATATGTTTAAAGTAATTTTTATTAAATTTTCTACAAATTAAGATGAGAAAAGTCTTATTACTTTATCAAGATAAAACTGAGACAAATAAATAAATTAATACTTATTAGTCTCCCACTATTTTATTGAAATCCAATAGCCCTCACCACTGACTTCAGAATATTCTATTTCTTAAATATTCTAATGGAAAGGATCCATATTTCCCTTTTTATTACCCCAACTAGGTTTGGTCAATCAACTTGAAGGGTTTTAGGTAGGCATTCCAAATTCCAACTGCATTAACTCGCAGCTCCTTGATACGTTGAGTGGACTCCCCAATCCTGAAATCCTTTTATTTTGGATTTCCTCAACCTTTACCTCTTGATCACACCACATCCTGTTGTGGAAGTCAACCCTTGATGCGAACCAAGTCAAGTCAACCCAAAACCTTGAATTAGAATTCCCCGATAATTGAAAGCACCCCAACTAGGGTTGGTCAAGCACTGTGAACTATGGTTTGATTCTAACTAAGATTATGGAAGGCTATACCTACTTAATATTTATTTGAGGGATTTTATCCTTATACGTAATTTTTTTTCATTTTATTATATTTGATTACATGAATTTTAATACTAAGTGGGATATAATTAAGTGATTAACCATGTATAAGATAATATTTTACGCATAATCTAGTATTATTTTAGTTTCATCTTGCATGCTTGTTTAATTCATTAATTGTGTGATCGTGACAACACACCCACAATAAATAAACCCTGAAACTGAAAGAAATAAAATAAATGGAATGATCATGAGCTTGTTCTATTAGTTAGTTTATCTAATGGTTTATAAACTAACCTAAGACCTAGGGGAGAAAAACCTCGAACCTTTTGGGTTTGTGTTTATAGCTTTACACCTGTCCACCTTTGTTTCTCCTTGGATTGGTTTCACCTTAGCTCCTAACTTGAACCACCTCCACTAGCTTTGGAGATCCATCCATTACATATGATTTTATCTCACATGCAGGTGAGGGGTAAAATGGGGGTTTACATAAAAGAAACCTTGGGTGCGTGGGCCCTACATATTAACGAGGAGAAGGCTCACAGGCCAACAAATTTAATTTAAATAAATAAATTAAAACAAACCATTCTCATAAAAAGGTCTTGGTCTAACTCATGATCATCCATGCAGGAAATGATATTTACACATAAATAAAACTAGCATTCAATTCTTTAATCGTTCTTGTTTAAGATAAATCACACTCGAATCAATTAGTTATCTTTAATTAATCAGTCCTTTTATTTTAAATCCCTTTTCTGAATTTCCTTAATATTCTCATCCATCATAATTTTAAACAAAAAAATTAATTTAAAATTATCTTTGTACGTTACTTGTACCTTGGAGGAAACCCGGTGAATTCCCATTCATAACTACCCAACGAGTAGAAATGAAAATTATGAAGATATTAAATTAAACACATATATATAAAAAACCTATCACATGTTGTGACTCATCTCTATGCCTGAACTATGGTACACGTCTCAAGGGTTTGAATAATATAATAATAAATTTTAATAAATCTGCATAATTTGGATGAGTACACGGCGTGTAGTTCCGACTACATGGAATGTAATTTTTTTCATCGTCCATCTGAAGTACACGCCCGACGACATGGCGTGTAGATGTACTTCTATAATCTTCAGAGTACACAACATGTTCAGTGGGACACATGCAGTGTAGTATCCACGTTACACGGTTTCCAGCCGGGCAAGCTGTGTATGGGGTACACGGTCCCACCCTAACCTGAAGGGACTACATGCCCTGTTCCATGGGCCCCATGGAGTGTAATCCGGAAACCGTGTGCCACCTATTCCTGGTCAACACACGGAGTCTTAAAGACTTAGATAGGATCCATTTACATAGCCTGATTTGGAAGACCATTCCAATGCATTGAACCTAGAAAACATGGCATGTACTTCCGAATACACGCTGTGTATTCTGGTGTTGTGCAACCAGGAACATTTGGAACATTCGAATGAGATCCACTATTTAATTTTAATAAAAATTAAAACAAAAATTTGTTTCTCTAAGGATAATGAGAAATGAGAGAGGTGGAAAAGATCTCAAGATTTAGATTTAAAGAACAATTAACTTTAATTGAAACAACTAAATTATTAAATATGTAAATCACCAAAAAAACTAAATAATTATAATCAACTATATAACTCCCTATGATACAAATTTTAGGTTCTAAGCATAGTGGAAGCGCGTTGGTGGGTGCATCCAAATTTAATTTTAGCGTTAATAATGATCAATCCGAGATCCGTCAGGATAATAAAACAATAGATCTTTGAAATAGAATGAATAATGAAAAAGAAATAGGGGAGTCCCGGTACTAAAGATAGGATCATCATATGTTTTTTATAATTAATTTAATTAATTGACAAGAATTACCTTGATGGAATTATTTCTTCTTTGATGTTTCCAATCACGATTCGATGTGATCCTTCGTTGCATCATAGAATCCAAGTATAGAATTCCTCTAGCGGTGATCCACACGTGCTCCATGTAACTCTGGGCATTGATGAAGGGATCTGCAAGTGCTAGCATTGAAAAGCCTTCTCTTGTGATGTCCGCCTTCGATCGCCTTGATCTGGTCGAGGTGGATCTCTCTCTTGTAGCTTGAGAGTGTTCTTGGGGAAAAAATAATTCTCTCTTGGCTTGAGAGTTTTTCAAATCCGCTGTGCACAACCACGAAAAAAATGGGTAGGCTAATGAGAATTATATAATTTATATTTTAATTAAATGAAATAATAAAATAAATTAATTATCCGAAATAATTTATTCATTTCATTTAATACTTAGTAATACCCCATGTCTAATAATAACAGTTGACTATTATTATAACTTGACATGTACCCAGCGAATTACACCTAATATTATTTAATTAAATAAATAATATTATTTCTCATAAATTCCCATAAAAAATACATGGCATGTATATTTAATATACACAACATGTACTTTTATTTTTCCATTTTTCTTTATTTCCTCAGCCACATTTATTAGACCTTGAATAATGGCTATTTATTTCTAAAATAAATATCACTGCATTATTCGCTAATAACTATATTATTTCTCCCACAATATATTCTCTTGAATAACTAGTGTCGAAATAAATGCGATTAGGCATACTTAAATAATTATTAAACCACAATCAAGAATAATCTTTATTTAAATTGTTAAATTAATATTTAACTGAGATACTTGGACACACTTAGTGTGTGACCCTCTAGGCCTCTTTCACAGTGGCATTAGGCAGAGCCTACCTAAAGTCCAAGGCTAGAATCTAGAAACGTGCCAATGCACCCATAGAGAAAGAAGTAAAATCTGCAATGATGTGTCACCTCTTACGAATGCTTACCATGTAATATAATCCCTTTGTCTTGATATCTCAAATCAAGAGTGTTGAATGATAGTTCCATGAACCCATGTGATCGATTAATCTTTCTTTGAATTTCTGGAATTGAACTCACCCATTCCTTACCATGGCCATGGATTTATTTAGGCTATATCAATTCCATGAAAGGGCCTGCGATATCTACTTTTGTAATGGAACAGAAGGGACAAATCCTTTCTCACATTATCTATTAATGCATTATCACTCGTGACACACCCAACGTATCCTAACTCACTGCAAAAAATGTGTCATCACAGTTTCCATCAATACATCTAAGTGTGCGAGTTGTAATACCCATTAATAATAATATTAAAGTCTAAGGACCAATACACACATCCAAAGATAGGAACATCCAATAACACTATGAAATGTGGATTTCCTTCTGGTGGGTCTCGTTCTCATAATATCCTCCAGGATATTACCAAGGGCACACACCATGTGAAGGTTCCTAAAAGTTTTATGAGTCCTCAACCCTAATGGCCTGTATTATTTGTTTCCCTAAAATAACATCATTCAGCCATAGAAAATATATTCAAGAACAGTGTTATGGCACTTCTGAGTTCTCATCATAGCAGGGATCCGCTATGACCCTTTAATGCAACATCCTTAGGACATTATCACATGCATTGTCACATAGAAGAACAATCAAGATGTGATAAGGTATTTATTAATGAATAAATTACTAAGTAGTTGGTTCTAGGCCACCAACTCCAACACTTAGGATGGGTGTAATTCTTCTTCCATTTTCTCTTCCTTCCACATGAAAAACAAACAGCTTCATGTTCCCTCCCCTCCCCTTTGATCTACATTTTCTTGGAAGGGAGTGAAGAATCTTTGGTCTTAAAGCTCTTCGCCTTCCCTTTCCTCTCATTCAATATAAGGACAAAAATATTTTCATACTTCATATCTTTTTCCACTTGGAGAATTAGGATAAGAAGATAAGATAAAGACTTATCAATATTGTTTATATTGAAATTAACAACAAATCTAGAGAAGCTATGAAGGAGTGATGCAATAATGAGATCGGTACCCAGTTCTTCAGGGATTTTAAACCCCAGAACCTCCAAGTGCTCAATATAGCCAATGATCTTGACTACGTGAGGACTAGCTGGAGAACCTTCTCTAAGATTAATTTGAAATAGTTCCTTGTAGATGTCAAACCGTTCTTGTCTTGTTGTCTCCTGGTAAAGATCATGGAGGTGCTTGAGTATGCTATAGGCATCCATATTTTCATAAGACTTCATGAGATCACTAGACATTGACTATCACATAAAATATTAAACATATACTACATCATTCATATGTTTCTCCAAGACTAAGAAATATTCTTCACCCACCTCTTGGGAAGACAGATCAGGTAATGCTAAATCCAGCATGTAAGACTTCTATTCATGGCGTAGAATAACCTGAAGGCTTCTAAACCATTCTTGGAAGTTACTGCCGGTGAGGATGTTGAATTTATCCAAAATTAATCACAAGGATAGTGTGTTTGAAGAGTTTTTCTTTTTATTCTACAATTAAAATAGAATATCATTAGTACTTTCTTTATTTTATGAGAAATAATAAATTAATTTTATTAAGTCTCCCACTATTTTATCAAGTCACAATGGCTCTCACCATTGAACTCGGAATATCCAGTTGCCATAAAATTCTAGTGGCAAGGATCCATATCCCCTTTCAAATAACCCCGACAAGGGTTGGTAAATCTATTTGAAGGTATTTTGGTAGGCAGGTTTTTTCAACTGTGGGCTTACAGCTCCTTGATCTGTTGAGTGGACTCCCCAATCCCGAAATCCGGAATTTGGATTTCTTAAACTCTTGCCTCCAATATTACACCAAGTCTAGAAAGGGATACTAATCTTGATGTAATATGGTTAAGTCAACCTAAAACCTTTCATAAGGGCTTCCTGTATAAAAGTAAGTGTCCCAACAAGGGTTGGTCAAACACATATTTTTATTGAGTTTTTCCCTTAATCAATTAATAGAAGGCTTGGTCTGACTTAATATTTTATTTAAGGTATTTTTATCTCTTATGAGTGAATTTATTATTATCATTATCACATGCTTGTAAATATTAAGTGTAACTTAAGTGATTAACCATGTATTGATAATATTTACACATAAGCCTAGTTTATTTTAGTTCCATATTGCAGTCTTGTTTAATTCATTAATTAAGTGATCGTGACAACACATCCATAATGATAAACCATGAAACTGATAGAAATGAAATAAATCAAAGGTCATGATCATGAGATTTTATAATGGTTAATTTATCTAGAGGTTGATGAACTAACCCTGACCTAGGGAAGAAACACTTTAAACCTTTTGGGTTCATGTTTACAGCTTTCCACCTGTCCACCTCTATATCTCTTGGGATTGGTTTCTTCTCGGCTCCATCTTGAAACACCTCCACTAGATTGGGAGTTCCCTCAATCAAATATGATTTTAAACTCACACACATGTGAGGGGTAAAAAAGGGGGTTTACATAAAAGAAACCATGGGAACATAGGACCTACATATTAATGTGGATAGATGGATCGCATGAAAACAATTAATTTAATAAATAAATTAAATGGAAACCAATCACATACAAATGTCTTGGTCTAGGTCATGATCAACCACATACATAAAATGAGTTACATATTTAATAAAACTAGTATTTAATTATTTAATAGTTATTTTTTAAGATAAATCGTGATCGAATCAATTAATTATCATCTTTAATTAATCAATCCTTTTATCTTAAACCCCTTTTCTAAATTTACTTGAGATTTTCATCCATTATAATTTTGAGCAAATAAATTCATTTAAAATTATCTTTGTACATAACTTGTACCTTGGAGGAAACCTGATGAATTCTCGTTCATAACTACCCAATGAGTAGGAATAAACATTACACTGATATTAAATTAAACACACACACACACACACACACATATATAACACCTATCATGTGTTTTGCACTAGATTTACGCCTAAACCATGGTACACATCTCAAGGGTTTATATAATATAATAATAAATTTTAATAAATCTTCATAATTTTGATGAGTACACGGTATGAAGTTCCTACTACATGGAGTGTACTATTATTCACCATCCATCAGAAGTACATGTTCGGGGATATGGTGTGTATATTTACTTTGGAAATCCTCAGAGTATATAGTGTGTTCAGTGGGCCACACGTCATGTAGTATCTGTGTTACACGGTCTCTATCTAGGAAATCCGTGTATTTGGTACATAGTCTAACCCTAACCCGAAGAGACTACACACTGTGTCCAGTGGCCCACATGACATGTAATCAAGAAACTCTGTTCCACCTGTTCTTGGTCAACACATGGAGTCCTTAAGACTAAGACAAACTCCAATGACACGTCTTGGTTTGGAGGACCAATCCCAAATGCATTGAACCTTGATACATGACCTGTGAATCCAACTACACACCACGTATTCTGGTGTCGTATGAACAGGAACCTTTGGCACATTCGGATGAGATCCTCTATTTTATTTTAATAAAAATTAAAAGGAAATATCATTTCTGTATGGTGAATGAGAAAAAAAAGAGGAGGAACAGATCTTGAGATTCATACTTTCAGGACGATTAACATGAATTGAGAAACTAAACTATTAAACTGTAAATTATCAATATTTTTTTTAAATAATTATAAACTATGATGTAATCCCTCTGATACCACTTGTAGGTTCCGGGAGCAGTGCAAGCTCTGTTGGGATAGCACCCAAATTTAATTTTTACCATGATCAATGATTATTCCATGATCAATATGAAAATGAATTCCACTCTCTACATAATATAATCAATGATTTAGATAAAGAAGTAAGAGGCCCGAAACCTTTATAGAGGATCTTCAACATCATGTTTATAATTAATTTAAATAATTTCATAAAGAAAAGAATATCTGGATCTTGGGTATTTTCTTTGTTGATGATGTTGATCATCTGGAATGACCATTCCCGATTATCTCATTGTGCTTGTGAGTATCCAAACTAGAATCCCTCTAGCGACAATCCACACATGCTCTGATGGCCTCCGATCAACACCAATCGTTCTCCAGGTGCTAGCGTGGTGAAGACAATGTCTTCTATCAACCATTCTTAATCTCTTGTTCTTTGGCCTTGAATAATGTTTCTCATTATTAATAGGGTCGGGAAGAGGATTCGAGAGATAAATTGTTTAGCTCAACAATTCTCAATTCATAGGGCATGCTAATTGGTACATGGCACAATACACGTACCTATCAATTTATCGACAAGGGGTTTTAGTTGCAATATTCAATTGCATAACAACAATTAAATACATTCATAACCTTAGAGAAAACCCATTATTTTAATAATAACACCACTTCACTATTTATGGTGTGCCAACTTGCACAAAATGGAATTATAAATAAAATTCTGTGTCACAAAATAATAGCAGTGTTATTATTATTTTAACTTGTGACAACTACTTAAATAATTATTTACCGCATTGAAAATAATAATTTTACTACTGGACCGGCCTTGGTCCATTCGAACTCCACTTTCATTTATTGAACACCCAAATAAATAAATAAATAATTTATTCTCTTAAATAAATATTTTATCTACAAAATATTAAATAAATATTTATTAAATGTTCAATAAAATAAATAAATAAAATTTACCCACAATCCAATGAATAAATATTTATTTAATTTATGCAATAATTTTAACTTGAATAAAATTATTACACTATTTTGAGAATAATATTTATTCCATTAATTAAATTCAAATATAATTTAACCGAGACCACCAGAAAAACATAGTGTGTGAGCCTTTAGGATTCTTTCTCATTGGCATTAGGCGGGCTTTCCTAAAGTCTAAGAGTATTATCTAGCAATGGGTCAAGGCACCCAAGATACAGAACTTAATTTATCAACAACGACATCCACATACGAATGCTCACTGTGTAATATAATCCCTTTGTTTCAATATCTCATCAAATTGGTTTTAATGATAGTGTCATCAACCTTTATGCTTGATATGTCGTTCTTTGACTACCTAAAACAGACTCATCATTACACCATGGCCATGGAATTTCACGCGACAGTTCTATTTCAATCAAAGGGATGAGATATTAACTTCCATAAATGGAAGAGACATATCCTTACTCAACTTATCCATTAATAACATGCCACCCGTGATGCACCCAATATACCCTACTTCCCGCCAACTGTCTGTGTGATAGTTTTCCTTAGTAAATCAAAGTGTACAGGTCATGAAATGTATTAATGATAATTTTAAAGTATAAGGATCATTACACACACTCGCAGATAGGAATATCTGATGACACCAAAACATACAGAATTTCTACTGGTGGGTCTGTTCTCATAATCTTCTGTCTTGGAGATTAACAAGTGAAAACTTCATGAGATGAAGTCTCATCTACTTACGAGTACTCACTACTGATGGTATGTATGCGATGTGTCCCATAATAGTATGTCATCCAAATATAGAACTATATTTAAGAATATTGTTATAGCATTTCAAGGTTCTCATCATAGCGG
This sequence comes from Viscum album, assembly GCA_963277665.1. NCBI lineage: Eukaryota > Viridiplantae > Streptophyta > Magnoliopsida > Santalales > Viscaceae > Viscum > Viscum album. Next base: position 123,884,025 of record OY728140.1, on the reverse strand, counting down.
GGAACTTTCATGACTTTATTAATGCAACAAATACTCTAGAACATTATTACATCATAGTCATATAGAACAATGAACAATATGTAATAAGATGCTTAATATTTAAATACATTAAATATCCATGTAATCAAAGTACAAATAGTTGGTTCTAGGACACAAACTCTAACAATGAGAAAGAAGAAAATATGAGAAACAACTCAAGAACAACCACTGTGTGATAAATCCACCACACCATCTTTGAAGTGTTCCATTACCCTCAAAGAGTGGTATTAGGTAAGGTAATAAATATTCTCATAATTTTTTTAAAATTTGAATCATACAAAAAATTATACCTATCCTTTACTAATGTTATATAGGGTGAAAATGATTGTGACTTATATCCATCAACACCCACCCATCACCTTGTTGTGAGGGCTATTATGTTCAATATCCAAGAAGATACTCTACACAATAGAAAACTTATAACATGTCATGCGAGAGTGGGGATTAGAATAGCACATAAGTCGAGCTCTGAGCTACATGTTCCACTTGATGGTGTAGATATTCATATGGTCGATCTAGCTATTGGAACATTCGTATCATGGAATTCAGATCTTGTAAAAAAACTTTTCAAAAAGGATGTATTCATTTCCAATTAATTTTTAATGAAAAACCTTCAATAATTAATGAAAAAGGTTTAAATTAATGAATGTAATTACAGAAAAATAATGGGAAGGGAATAAAATTAAAGGTAAATTAAAAATGATCTGAAGGACTAATTGACCAATTGAAAATATATTTACAAATAACCTTTACCCCACCCATTAAATATCCTCATTTACTAACATTGATGGTTTATGTGGATACAAAGTTAAAAAGTGGTAGTAATCACATAGTTGATTTTGAAGAAAAAATGTGCAGAGAGGAAACTGGAGAATTCATTTCTCTTGAAAATGTAAATGAAATACTCAAGTTTTCATGGATAGGAGTCTTAGTTTCAAATGTATAAATGAGGTGTGTTTTCATGATTTGTTTTTTAAATAGCTAATATACTATGTTAATTATGACTAAATATAATTCAATTTTTTTTTCAAGAATATATATCACAATTATTTGAAAGGAATACCCTATGATCATAAGTTTGGACTCATTAGTCCTCACACCACTTTTAGAGACCAAACCAAAATGGAAATAGTGGAAATAATTTCCACAACATTTGAAAGAAATCTTACGGATGAAAAACTCTTCTTATTACCAATGATGCAGGGGTAAAAATCTAAAATTTAATCATATCAAATTTATTTTCATTCCTTTCATTACTTATTCATTTTTTATGAAGCATTGGGTACTCATTATAGTCAATTTGGATACACCAAATGTTTATTTTCTTAATTCACTGCATGAATACCCCACAAAATGACCACAAATGATGACGTTTTTCAATTTGTAATACTCTACGTCCAACATGTTAGAACTAAACTTCAAGTAATATATTTTATATTATGTTTTTATAAGAATTATTATTTGATAAGGAGTTATTTAAATATTCAGAAAATCATGGCATGAGGAAAACCCATGCATACAAGGATCCTATCAACTTCTACAACTGGATATGTATTAGGTTATATATAATAATATTCCACTATTAAAACACATATCAAAATAAATTACTTATTTCTATCAATGATTTTTTAAATTATGAAACAAATCAATGGAAAATATTTTGGTTATTATATTTTTAAATATATGATATATATCATATACCATCAACAAAATATCATCCTCAAAGAAGTATTTTCAAATATAACTACTATTTCATTTAAAATATTTATTAATATTTTTTCTATTTATATTTTTCTAGTACTACCATGACTATAAAAATTCCTTGTATTCACAAGATGAAATATATTTTTTAAGAATGAGTATGAAACATACCTGGTGCTAAACTTTACACATATATCACGAATATGTGACTTCCTAATACTTATTTACTTGATATTATCATCATTTTGTCTACTTTTTTAGTTAATTTCATCATCATTTTTATCTGATACCTATTTTGTTAATTTCCATAGAGATCATGAAGAAATTACTTCTTCAACATGGGTGATTACTTCATATACTATGATCATGCACATTAGGATAAAAATACATGGTGGAATCAACCATACCTCAATTTGATACACGGTGTACCCGGTATAACTCAAATTGTGTGGTTTTAGTTTAAAAAAGACATTTAATTAATGTTCTATTTCATATTTATGAATAATTTATTTATTTATAGTGTTACTAACATAAGAAGTTTTTTCTTATACAGCTGGATTCTTTTGGGAAGTCAAATTTGTCTTTCAACTTTCTACAACAAGCCAAAAAAGAGAGAACATATTGCATTTTGATGAGGCATTTAAGGTGGATTGTGGTTTCCTTTTCCATCCATATGGGAAAATTCTATATTTTATGGCTTGGTGCAGATATAATGAAGTAAAAATCACATAAAAACTTGATCATATACACCACAATATGATACACAATGTTCTTGGTATTACTTGAACTGTTTGTTTTAATTTATAATTTACATTTTAGATCAAAATACACATCACATACTCAAAAATAAGTAAAAACATTTAGATTATTTTGATAATTTAATAAAATAATACATAATTCATTTATGACATGCATGAATTATCTACACCTCAATCAGACATATAGTGTGACTGGTATAACCCCAAGTGTGTCTTTTTATTTAAATTTGACATTAATTTTAGTAAAAAACAAAATTGACATACTCAAAACCAAGAAAATTCATTTGAATTATTTTGAAACTTTAGTAAAATGATCTATAATACATTTTTATGTAAAGGAATCACCTACACCTCAATCCAATGTATAATGTTATTAATATTACTCCAAGTGTGCCTTTTTATTTAAAATTGACATTACTTTTTGTAAAAAGACAACTGATATACTAAAAACCAATAAAATTCATTCATATTATTTTGATACTTTATTAAAATGATCCATAAGTCTTTTGTGACATGTAGGAATCAACTTCACTTCAATATGATACATGGTGTGCTCAGTATGACTCCATGTGTGTCTTTATATTTAAAATTAACATTAATTTTAGTAAAAAAGACAAGTTACATGCTGAAAATTGAGAAAATATATTTGTATTGTTTTTGTACTTTAGGAAAATTATGAATTATACATTTGTGATTTGTATGAATCATATTCACATCAATATTATACACAATGTGCCTGGTATAACTCAAAGTGTCCATTATCAGTTTAAAATTGACATTTTAGTTCAAAAAGTGTATCACTCACTAAAATCTGATAAAAACACCCTTCGATTGTCTTTATGATTTAATAAAAATATTTTTAATTAATTTTTTACATGTAGGAATTAGTCTCACGTCAAACTGATACATAATGTGACCAGTATGACTCAAAGTGCATGTTTCCAGTTTGAAATGACATTTTAGTAAAAAACATAAGTGACATACTCAAAACCAAGAAAACACATTTCTATGGTTTCAATACTTTATGAAAACGATCCATATGTCATTTTAGACATGTATGAATCAACTGCATGACAATATGATAAACGGTGTGATCGGTATGACTCCAAGTGAGTCTTTTTATTTAAAAATGACTTTAATTTTTATAAAAAGGACAAGTGACATACTCAAAATCAAGAAAATGTATTCATACTATTTTAATACTTTAGAAAAATGATCCATAAGTTATATTTGATGTTAAGGAATCAACCTAAACTCAATATGATGCATGGTTTGACCAGTATGACTCTAAGTATGTCTTTTTATTTAAAATTAACATTAATTTTAGTAATTAGGATAAGTGAAATACTCAAAACTGAGAAAATTCATTCATATAGTTTGGATACTTTATGAAAATGATCTATACATCATTGTTTAAGTGTATAAATCACTCACACCTCAATTCATCACATGGCGTGACCGGTATGACTCCACATGTGTCTTTTTATTTAAAATTGACATTAATTTTAGTAAAAAGGAAAAGTGACATACTCAAGACTAAGAAAATGTATTAATATTTTTTGATAATTTTTGAAAAGTGATTCATAAGCCAATTTTGATGTGTAAAAATCAGCCTCACCACAATATGATACACCATGTTCCTAGCATGACTCGAACTGTCCATTATCAATTAAAAATTGACATTTTAGTTCAAAAAGTGTGTCACTCACTGAAAACAAAGAAACAAAATCTCCAATTATCTTGATAATTTTATAAAATAATTCAAAATTCATTTGTGATGTGTAAGAATTAGTCTCACATTAAACCGACACACGATGTGACCTATATAACCATATGTGTCTGTTTTAAGTTTAAAATGAAATTTTAGTAAAAAACACAAGTTCCATAATCAAAACTGAGAAAATTCATTAGGATTGTTTTGATACTTAGGAAAAAATATCCATAAATCATTTATGACATATATGAATCAATAATACCTCAATTTGATGCACAATGTGACCTATATGACTTAATGTGTCTGTTATCAGTTTAAAATCGACATTTTAGTTCAAAAAGTGCATCACTCACTAAAAACCAACCAACATGCTCTAATTATCTTGATAATTTAGTAAAATAATTTATAAGCCATTTTTTATGTTTAGAAACCAGTTACACATCAAAATGACACATGATGTGACCGATATGACTCAAAGTTCGTGTTTCATGTTTGAGATGATATTTTACTAAGAAACACAAGTGACATACTAAAAAATGAGAAAACACATTTTTATTGTTTTTTACTATATTAAAATGATACATAAGTGATTTTTGATATGTATTAATCAACCAAACCTTAATCTAATGCATTATGTGACCGATATGACTCTAGGTGTTTCTTTTTATTTAAAATTGACATTAATTTTAGTAAAAAGAACAAGTGATATACTCAAAACCAATAAAAAACATTTGTATTGTTTTCATATATTAGGAAAATGATCCATAATTCATTTTTGATGTGTTGGAATCACCCACACCTCAATATGATGAATGATGTGACCGGTATGACTCCAAGTGTGTCTTTTTTTATTTAAAATTGACATTAATTTTAATAAAAAGGGAAAATTGACTTAATCAAGACCAAGAAAATGAATTTTTATTATTTTTATTAATCAGTAAAATGATCCATAAGTCGTTTTTGACAAATATAAATTATCCACACCTCAATCCGGTACACCGTGTGCTTAGTATGACTCAAAGTGTTCGTTATTAGTTTAAATTTGATATTTTAGTTCAAAACGTGTGTCACTCATTGAAAACCAAGAAAACATGTCTTGATTATCTCTATAATTTAGTAAAATGATTCATAAGTCATTTTATACATGTAGTAATTAGTCTAATTTCAAACAGAGACATGATATGACCAGTATAACCAAAATTACATGTTTTCAATTTAAAATGACATGTTAGTAAAAAATGCTAGTGGCATACTCAAAACCTATAAAACACATTCAGATTATTTTGAAACTTTATGAAAATGATCCATAATTAATGTTTTATGTGTAGTAATAAACCACACCTAAATCTGATTCATGGTGTGACCAGTATGGCTCCATGTGTGTTTTTTATTCAAAATTGACATTTTACTAAAAAACCGAAGTGACATACTCAAAACTAAGAAAATGAATTTGAATTGTTAGATACTTTAAGAGAATTATCCAAAAGTCATTTGTGATGTGTAGAAATAAGTTGTGCCTCAATTGGATAAACGTTGTGCCTGGTATTACACAAAGATTCCATTGTCATAATAAAATTGATAGTTAAATTCAAAACATGTGTCCCTCATTGAAAACTGAGAAAAGATGCTTGTAATGTCTTGATACTTTTGGACAATGATTCATAAGTCATATTTGGAGTGTATGAATCAGTATCATGTAAAACTGACACACGATGTGACCTGTATGACTCAAAGTATGTGTTTACAGTTTAAAATGACATTTTAGTAAAAAAGACATCTTAAAGGTTGGGTTGGGTCTCAAGGGAGGGGTGTCAAATATAAAGGATGGTGATTTTTTTTGATCCTTTATTTTATTTTGGCATTGTTTGTGCCATGGTTATACACTGTTTCTCACCATCTCATTTTCTTGTGAACTTTCCTTTTTTTTCTAATAAATTTCTCAGATCATGGGTTTTAAACCATGGTTCACAACGTTTCTAGTAAGATTTTTTTTCATATACAGGTGGATTCTTTTGCTTGGGTTGGGGATATTTGTTCGGTAACTGATACCATCGTTAGGAATTTTTGAGAGGGGGTCATGGGTTAAAAAGACGATGAAACATTGATGTTTTTAAATTCTTATAGATAGTAATAGAAAATGTAATTATACAAAAAATTGTTTAAAATGTATATAATAGTGTTTTTTTGAATTTTTTATGTAAAATTTATTTCAATTAATTTATGTATTTTCATAAAGGTGCATTTATTGTAGTGTGTTGTTATTAAAACAACAAACAACATCAATATGACCTTTATCAGTACTATTTCTACCATTGATAGTCCCCCATTTATCAGATCTAACAAAAGCATCAATAAAGGATATACTTTATTAGTTATTTTTTATTTCTCATAAAGGAGTCTCCCACTCTAATGATTCTGAGAACAATAAATTTTTTTAGCACTATTAAAGCCCATTTTGCATGCTGTTAAAGGGCTGCACTATGGTAGTGATCACTCACTTTGTATTTGATGTCAATACCAAGGTAGAAAATGATATGTCAATATGTTTTTCTCATTTCTTCCTCTATCCTATTTTCTGCTTTGTTCATTAATTTTTTTCTCTCCCCCTTTTTGATAAAAAATACAACGTATTAGAGAGAAAATGTTATCAATTCCCTCAAAGCAATGTGTCATCAATTATTCCAATATAACTCTATGTGAGTCATGGCCAGTGTAGAAAACAAGAGGATCTAATTTAGATAGAAACTATGTCCACTATAAAATTATAATATTATACCAACTAATATGTCATTGTTATTATTTGTTAATTTTTATATGATTTTTTTGTGTATGTTTTATTAATCACAACACCTCAAAATGTTTTTGTTTATCTTTTAAAGTAAATTGTATTTGTAGTTTATATTGTGTGTATTTTTATTTTTGATATTTCGCTTACCTGAATTATGATATAAAATATCCTTATGGGTTTTTAAATATTTTGTAAAATAAGACTTAAAGGCGTTAACCACCCTTATGTCCTTAGCATCCATTGATAGACGTTAAAGCCATCAGGGATACTAATACCTTTTCTCAGAAACATTGGGAAAAAGTGTTACAAACTTTAATACTTTCTCATAAAGAAAATAATAATAATAATAATAATTATTATTATTATAAAATAAAATAAAAATTAATTTAAATCAAAATAAAAAAATCATAATTAAATTATTTATAAATAATTTTTAGTAATTGATAATTTTGATTTAGAATTAATTACAAGTAAAGAAATAAATATTAGTAAATAATAATTGTTATTTATGTTATAAATATATATACCACAATAAATAATAATTTAGAAAAAATATTTATAATAATTTAAAAAAACAAATGTTAAAAATTAATTTATATTTTCATAGTAATAAATATTGAATTTTTAAAAGTAATATATATTAATCATAATTTTTAATTTTAATAATTATTACTAACTAGTTATTTTTAACCTATTTCCATGAATTATAAATAATTAAATAGTAATTACAAGTAATTATTAAGAATAATTGTAACACCCTGAGATTTTATGAAAAATATTCTTTTTAATTTCATTAATGTCTTTTGTTGTACGCTACACCAAAAGGAGCTTGCACAACATGCATCCTTGACTTGCCTTGCATTACACGCAATCACGACCTTCCTCGATAGCGTGTGTAGTACGCAATACCGAGTTTCACTAAACGAGATATTATTATAATATTATTATGAACTAGCAGTTATGAATAGTAATACCCAATTTTTGAAATTTTATAAATTTTATCTTTAAAAATGGACTTCATTTTTGGATTCGGAATATCGAAATTAGCTTAGGGTGAAATTTTGGTACTTTTCGGATAACTTTCATTTTCTAATGAATAGTGAAAATTACTAAATTTTAATTAAAAACAACCGTTTTAATCGAAATAATTAATAGTGATAAATTATTAATTTGAGTGGTTTTAAAGTATATTTAGAATTTATTTTTACAATTTAATACAATTTTGGTCATTGGATGTAATTTCACATTTAAACCAGACATAAACAAGTGTCAATCTTTTGATAGTTATTATCTCTTAAGAACACGCTATTTGTTTTGACGATGGGAATAAATTTTTAAATTAATTAATGCAACTGGTATGTTTTGAATTTGGTAAAATAGACATCATTTTTGAGTTCATAATTTCAAATATATCTTAGGCCTAATTTTTGGTATTTTTCTGGAAACTTTCATTTTTTGATGAATAGTGAAACCACTAAGTGGTAGTTAAAAAAATGATTTTTTCATAAAACGTAATTTTACCGCTTCTGTGAGTGGAATTTCGAAAATACAAGAGACAAGATTAATATCAAGGACTAAAATGTGGTTCAATGAGATGAAAATAATTTTTGATGAATAGTAACTTTTTACTTTTTTTTTACCACGGTTAAAAGTAAATAGGGTAATTAAGGGTAACAATTATATTATTATTACCCTAAAACATGTACTAATTCTATTGGATAAGTGTAATTCGTCTAAAAACAACCTTAGGAATAAAATATGAGCATTTAGGCCCACTTGGATTAGATTAGGACATTTATTATTAATTTATTTAAAGAAGGGTTAAAATAGTTAAAATCAAAGTATAATAACTAAGTCATTTTTACTATATGGTTATACATAAGATAAATTCGACTATAAATATGAATTATAAAGATAAAAAGATTTCTACATAATGGTATTTTATTTGTAATTTTTAGACTTAAAATAATTTAATTTATTTATGACACAATGATGATGCAGTAATTATCTTATTAATGAAATATTGACATAATTGATGTTATAAATACCCAATTAAATTTAATTTGAGACTTTTTATGAATTAAAATAATTTTTTATGTTAATATGACCTGTTAGTATCGATTTAATTAACTTTTTTCAAACTAATAATTCTGTTATTATTTTCACAAAAATCAATTACCAAATAGTTTCAAAATTGAACTAAAATAGTTTTTAAAACAAATATTATATTATTAATTGTTATTATATTCTTAAAAATCTAAGGTTCAGCCAAGATACTTATATCATGATTGTTTTATCATTAATGGACCACTTGGGGGTCTCTTGGATGTATATGGTAAGTTTATTAGCTATATAATATAAAAATACAAAGTGACATGGTAAATGTCAATCTAATTAACTAAGAGTTAAAACTAAAAGTTAAGGTTAATATAATTACCTAAACTTGTCTAAATTATATTGGATGAGATGATTACGACCCATCCCCACCTTAGCTTCGAAATAAATCAATTTGGAGCTATTAAAATCCGAATATGACTTTATAATAAAATAATATTTTTAGTTATTCCAAAGGGGCCCCTCTCCTCCCTTATAAAAGGGCACCTCCTCCCTCTCTTCCTCACACCACTTTGAGCCTTCATGCTCAGCCAACCCCTGCCAAATTATCTTCTAAACTTCCCTAGAAACATCCTATAAGTCCTGGTCTTCTTCAAAGACCAATTTTAGTGCCTTAAAAGGAGGTCTCAAAGAGGCGCTTCAAAGAAGAGGTAATGTCCGTTACAAATTCTTTCAACTTAATTTCTTCTTCCACTTCTTATTCTTTAGTTGTTTCATTATGAAGTAATAAAATCAGTATCACTCATATAATAACATGCTATTATAAGTATGAAACAACCCTATTTCACCATCTATCCATCTTACGGAAAATGAAATCACCGCGCGTGCGTACGTACGAAATACCGTCTCCACGCTGTGGTGTAATCTGTTTTCCACCACCACCTTACTTGGATGGGTATAATGGTGGAAATAAATAACTATATATGATTATTGTACAGTATTATTGACTCTATAATAGTATACATACACTCTAATAAAATTCCACGATCATGGGAACAATATCATCGCTCGTGCGTACGTACGGAATACCGTCTCCACGACGCGATGAGATTCATTCTCAATGATTAACCATTCATAAATGATTATAAAGTATATATAATAAGTAATAATGAAATATATGACATAATAATGATACTAGATTTATTTATATATATATATATATGTATCTCATCCAATTAATTCCATTCAATTAAATGAGGAAACGAAAACAACATTCATGCGTACGTACGACCTACCGTCTCCATGAACGGTGTATTTGTTTCCATTTATAGATCTATTATATATATGTACATTCTGAATATATATTATATATAAATCATGTTTTATATTCTGGAATTAAGTAATCGTGATCTAAGTAATCATATGAATAATTACAAGTCAAAACACTGATGAAAAATGAAACAATTTTACCCAAAATGCTCTTTAACATGGAATTTACAAAAGAACAGGTAATATAAAGTCACAAGTGAACCATATATGATATCATAACAATGAATATGATTCTGTAATAAGTCAATGACATTATTTAAATCCTTATACTGGAGGTTCGGATACGTACGGAGCATATCGGACCTAAGGTATGGGATAAATATTCCAATCTCATTCTTGTGTTGTACGCTACACCAAAAGGAGCTTGCACAACATGCATCCCTGAATTGACTTGCATTACACGCAATCACGACCTTCCTCGATAGCGTGTGTAGTACGCAATACCGAGTTTCACTAAACGAGATAATATTATAATATTATTATGAACTAGCCGTTATGAATAGTAATACCCACTTTTTGAAATTTTATAAATTTTATCTTTTAAAATGGACTTCATTTTTGGATTCGGAATATCGAAATTAGCATAGGGTGAAATTTTGGTACTTTTCGGATAACTTTCATATTCTGATGAATAGTGAAAATTACTAAATTTTAATTAAAAACAACATTTTTAATCGAAATAATTAATAGTGATAAATTATTAATTTGAGTGGTCTTAAAGTATACTTAGAATATATTTTTACAATTTAATACAATGTTGGTATTTGGATGTAATTTCACATTTAAACCAGACATAAACAAGTGTGAATCTTTTGATAGTTATTATCTCTTAAGAACACGCTATTTGTTTTGACGATGGGAATTAATTTTTAAATTAATTAATGCAACTGATATGTTTTGAATTTGGTAAAATAGACATCATTTTTGAATTCATAATATCAAATATAGATTATGCCAATCTTTTGGTATTTTTCTGGAAACTTTTATTTTTTGATGAATAGTGAAACCACTAAGTGGTAGTTAAAAAACTGAATTTTTCATAAACTTAATTTTACCGCTTCTGTGAGTGGAATTTTGAAAATCCGAGAGACACGGTTAATATCAAGGACTAAAATGTGGTTCAATGCGATGAAAATAATTTTTGGTGAATAGTGACATTTTACTTTTTTTTACCACGGTTAAAAGTAAATAGGGTAATTAAGGGTAAAAATGATATTATTATTATCCTAACACATGTCCTAATTATATTGGATAAGTTTAATTCAGCCAAAAACAACCTTAGGAATAAAATATGACCATTTAGGCCCACTTGGATTAGATTAGGACATTTATTATTACTTTATTTAAAGAAAAGTTAAAATAGTTAAAATCAAAGTATAATAACTAAATCATTTTTACTATAGTGTTATACATAAGATAAATTTGACTATAAATATGCATTATAAAGATAAAAAGATTTTATACATAATGGAATTTTATTTGTAATTTTTAGACTTAAAATAATTTAATTTATTTATGACACAATGATGATGCATTAATTATCTTATTAATGCAATATTGACATAATTGATGTTATAAATACCCAAATAAATGTAATTTTATACTTTTTATGAATAAAAATAATTTTATATGTTAATATGAAATGTTAATATTGATTTAATTAACTTTTTTCGAACTAATAATTCTGTTATGATTTTCACAAAAATCAATTACCAAATAGTGTCAAAATTGAAATAAAATAGTTTTTAAAACAAATATTATATTATTAATTGTTATTATATTTCTAAAAATATAATGTTCGGACAAGATACTTATATCATGATATGTGTATCATTAATGGACCACTTGGGGGTCTCTTGGATGTATATGATAAGTTTATTAACTATATAATAGAAAAATACAAAGTGACATGGTAAATGTCAATCTAATTAACTAAGAGTTAATACTAAATGTTAAGGTTAATATAATGACCTAAACTTATCTAAATTCTATTGTATGAGAGGATTTAGACCCATCACCACCTTAGCTTCAAAATAAATATATTTTGAGCTATTAAAAACCGAATATGACTTTATAATAAAATAATATTTTTAGTTATTCCAAAGGTGCCCCTCTCCTCCCTTATAAAAGGGCACCTCATCCCTCTCTTCTTCACACCACTTTGAGCCTTCATGCTCGGCCAAACCCTGAAAATTTGTCCTCTCCACTTCCTTAGAAACATCCTAGAGGTCCTGTTATTCTTCAAATACCAATTTTAGTACCCTAAAAGGAGGTCTCAAAGAGGCGCTTCAAAGAAGATGTAATGTCCGTTATCGATTCTTTCAACTTTATTTCTTCTTCCACTTCTTCTTATTTAGTTGTTTCATTATGAAGTTATAACATCAGTATCACTCATATACTGATATGTTATTATAAGTATGAAACAACCCTATTTCACCATCTATCCATCCTACGGAAAACGAAATCACCGCGCGTGCGTACGTACGGAATACCGTCTCCACGCCGTGGTGTAATCTATTTTCCACCACCACCTTACTTGGATGGGTATAATGGTGTAAATAATAACTATATATGAATATTTTAAAGTGATATTGATTCTGTAATAGTATACATACACTCCAATAAAATTCCACTATCATGGGAACAATATCATCGCTCGTGCGTACGTACGGAATACCGTCTCCACGACGCGATGAGATTCATTCTCAATGATTAACCATTCATAAATGATTATAAAGTATATATAATAAGTAATCAGGAAATATATGACATAGTAATGATATAGGATTTATGTATATATATATATATGTATTTCGTCCAATTAATTTCATTCAATTCAATGAGGAAACGAAAATAACGTTCATGCGTACGTACGACATACCGTCTCCATGAACAGTGTATTTCTTTCCATTTATTGATCTATTATATATATTTATATTCTGAATATATATTATATATAAATCATGTTTTATATTTTGGAATTAATTAATCATGATCTAAGTAATCATATGAATAATTACAAGTCAAAACATGGATGACAAATGAAACGATTTTACCCAAAACACTCTTTAACATGGAATTTACAAAAGAACGGGTAATTAAAATTCATAATTTAACCATATATGATATAATAAAAATGAATATGATTCTATAAAAGACATTATTTAAATCATTATACAAGAGATTTGGATACGTACGAAGCATATCAGACCTAAGGTAAGGGATAAATATTCCAATCTCATTCTTATCCGAGATTGTTTATTCATAAGTATTTACTGTGGTTATTGTTATTATCCGTGTACATGTTTTATAAATTTTTTTTTCATGTATTTTTAAATTCATTTTTACCCATTTTTGAAATTTACTACATGGTATGTAATGAATCTTTCTTTTTTTTACGTTACGAGGTACTTTTTTGACTTTTCCGACAAAAGTACGAGAAGAATGGTTTTTTTAAAGTATACGACATGAAAGGAGTATTACGGTTTTATAAAGCCTTATTTTCATGAAGCTTCCTCCAAAATATTTCATGACTAGTTGAAATAAAATAATATTCTTTTAAAATTGCATGACATTTTTTGAAAATAGAATGATTTTGAAGAAGAAAGGATATTTTCCTCAAGAATTCATTTCAAGTGTTTTATCAAAAACATTTTTCATCTAAGATGACATAATTTCATATGTGTATATTTCAAGTATCATGTCTCTATGATTTACATGGATTCACTTTTCTTATTATGAAATGATATCCATTTCTTTTATATGGATTATGTGATAATGGGATGATGTTTATGAAGCCCATTTTATTTATTGGGTTTTTATAAATGATGTATGTTTATTTTGTGGCACAAGTAAGAATGATTTAATTATGAGATGGGTGGGACCTATATCTCCCTCCAATGCATTTGGTAAAGATTTATATCTCATGAGATAGACATGGATGGAACGATAAGTTAATCCGGTTCAGTATTACAGGACTGGAACGAGGAGTGAACTCGATTCAGAAAGGGAATTTGTTCACTAAGATGGTCTTGGTAGAAATGCCTTGGCTACTATGGAAGTCATTACATGTGCTTAATGGATGCCAGAATTACATGTTTTATTCCCATGCTATGTTATCATGATTTTTGTTCCATTATGATCTATGCCTTATGTACATAAACAATTTATGTCTTTGCTCAAGGTTTTAATGTTTAGATTTCAAGTTCAAGTTTTTGCTTTCAAATGTTTATGGATTGTTTTATGTTCTCTATGTTTTCCCTTACTGAGTATTTGAGCTCACCCTTTTTAGGTTTTATTTTCCCTAGGAAATAAAGAAAGGTTTTAGGTAAGGAAACAAAAAGGGGAAGATCGTTATAGGAGATGTTGAAGATCTTTCAACATGATTAGAAGATTACATTCCAAGTTTCCAAAGACACTAAACTATTACGATCCTTGTGTGTCTGTTTTTGTTATGTAATAAGTATTCCGCAAAAGTAATGTATTGTCCATGTAAGACAAGATTCAGGTCTCTACAGTTGGTATCAGAGGAAAGGTTTAGTCAACCTTTGGAAACTAGGATGCGAAAACTTTAGTGAGATCCCTATAGATATTTCTAAGGTATGTCTAGGGATGTCCCTAAGGTTAAGTATAAGTATAGGTTATTGTACTAGAATTATGGTAACGATATTAGATTAAACCTAAGATGTTAGATATTGATGTTACTCCACCTTTATTATGATTTTTTCCTCTCACACTATTCTTTTTGGGTTTTAGAAAATGTCTGGAAACAAGATGATTCACAATAATGGAGGATATGATGGACAATGGAATGATATTCTTCATGAGAAACCAAATAAAATGGGATTTGGAAGTCCAAACATCATTATTATGATGAATCAACAATCTCATAATATGATCAATAAACTCAAATTTGGTAAGTTTCCTGACTCGACTAATAAGAGAAAGATGGAGTTTCATGATGATCATAGAGGAAAGAAAGTTCAATTTCACCTATGTAAATCATGTGGGAAGAGGCATCAAGGAAAATGTTTCAAAGGAACTGGAAGATGCTCTGGGTGTGGAAAAGAAGGACACAAAGCCAGTAAGTGCAAATGAAAAGGTTCAGTTAACACTATGGATGAGGATAATGGTATTGCTACGACATCGACATTGGTTAAATGTTTTAAATGTGGAATGTACGGGAATTATGAAAACCAATGCCCTAAGGGAAAGTCTCATAAAGAGAATCAGTGTGGTCGTATGGGTAGTATTTATGTTGATGATGATGAAGAGACTACAAATGATATGTGAGATGAAACAATTGTTGAAGCTCGTTCAATGGTTTAAGAAGGTAGTGGAATGATTACATGTTTATCAAGTGTAATGTTGTATAAGTAATCTCATGGTACTATGGAATAAAGAGACATCTAAATATTGTTACACTGTTGCCTTTTCTTAAGTTTTGAAAGTGTATGATGAATGGTACCAGTAACCATGAAAGGTTATTCAGATATTTTTGGAAAGTAGATGATAAAAGCATAATGAAGGGATAAGGAGAAAATTAAATGTTTTATAGTATTCATGAGCTCATTACTGATATAAGGAGAAGGTTATATCATGGTTTGAGTATATAGAATTTTTGGATTTTGGTATGTGGAAAGAGTTAAATTTTGACAGCATTCATGTTTTCACTAAGGTTTAATGGGTATTCATTTTTCAATAGAATACAGGATTAAGTTATTAACATGATTGGAATGTGACCAACAAGATATATGGGGGATAAATAATGGTATTCACATGCTTGATTGATGACATTTCAAGTAATCGTTTTCTTTATACTATGAGCTTGGACTGAAGTATTTTAGATAAGCCTAAATATTGGATTGGATTATGTTGGACATAAGTTAGTATTGTTTCAGGGTAGAACTTTTTCGATATTATTGATGGGATGTTATAGTAATGTAGTTTTAGAAAAAGGACAACCTGTAGGACGAGCGACAACCCATCGCATCAGACAAGGATGTGGGACTTGAACCGAAAACTGATGTGCGATAGGCCTTTATCGCCTACCACTGGCCTACAGTAAGTCCATGTTTAGTAAAAACTTGTTTTATTATATTAATCAGTATGATATATGAAGTATAAGTCCATTTTAGGAACCATATATAATTAATCTCACTATAGATCGATTTATGTATATTTAATAACTTTTTTCTAACCTTTTGTTTGAGACAGATGGAATGACCTGTCATTCTATCACATGATCTGCTAACACTTCACGAATAACAAATTCAACATTATTTCTTTAAGAGATGAAGTGTAAACTGTTCAAGGAATGAACAACAGTGAGATTGTACCAAAAAAAAAGTAAGTATTTATTCGAATTCAAATTCTTCAACTTTAGGGAAATGATCTTGAAAACCAAAAATGTTGTCCGAGTTCCCTTATATCCAAAGAATCAGATGGTAACCTAGATCATCACAAATTTATGGCTTTTTGAATGTTGTATTTTTCATATCCATGTTCTCTACCACTCTCCATTAGAACTTGATGGTTAGATTTTTCTTCCATATCCATATTTTCACCTATGTTCTCCTACGTGGAAACCCAGTGATGAGTTAATTTGGGTAACCGTTACGTTTCATACTTTAGTTTGTAAAGCCAAGTTTTGGTATTCCTTTTTACGATGTCGGTTTCTATTAAAGAAATTTTTGAGTAGTAAACCATTTGTAACCCCGACAAATTTCAAGGGCGAAATTCATTTTAAGGGGGGTAAAATGTAACACCCCGAGATTTTATGAAAAATATTATTTTTAATTTAATTAATGTCTTGTGTTGTACGCTACACAAAAAGGAGCTTACACAACACGCATCCCTGACTTGCCTTGCATTACATGTAATCGCGACCTTCCTCGATAGCGTGTGTAGTACGCAATACCGAGTTTTACTAAACGAGATATTATTATAATATTATTATGAACTAGACGTTATGAATGGTAATACCCACTTTTTGAAATTTTATAAATTTTATCTTTCAAAATGGACTTCATTTTTGGATTCGGAATATCGAAATTAGCTTAGGGTGAAATTTTGGTACTTTTCAGATAACTTTCATATTATGATGAATAGTGAAAATTACTAAATTTTAATTAAAAACAACTTTTTTAATAGAAATAATTAATAGTGATAAATTATTAATTTGAGTGGTTTTAAAGTATATTTATAATATATTTTTACAATTTAATACAATGTTGTTCATTGGATGTAATTTCACATTTAAACCAGACATAAACAAGTGTCAATCTTTTGATAGTTATTATCTCTTAAGAACACGATATTTGTTTTGACGACGAGAATTAATTTTTAAATTAATTAATGCAACTGATATGTTTTGAATTTGGTAAAATAGATATCATTTTTGAATTCATAATATCAAATATATCTTAGGCATAATTTTTGGTATTTTTCTAGAAAGTTTCATTTTTTGATGAATAGTGAAACCACTAAGTGGTAGTTAAAAAACTGAATTTTTCATAAAACTTAATTTTACCACTTCTTTGAGTGGAACTTCGAAAATCCGAGAGACACAGTTAATATCAAGGACTAAAATGTGGTTCAATGAGATGAAAATAATTTTTGGTGAATAGTATCTTTTTACTTTTTTTACCACGGTTACAAGTAAATAGGGTAATTAAGGGTAAAAATGATATTTTTATTACCCTAACACATGTCCTAATTCTATTGGATAAGTGTAATTCGGCCAAAAACAACATTAGGAATAAAATATGACCATTTAGGCCCACTTGGATAAGATTAGGACATTTATTATTAATTTATTTAAAGAAGGGTTAAAATAGTTAAAATCAAAGTTTAATAACTAAATCATTTTTAATATAGGCTTATAAATAAGATAAATTCGACTATAAATATTAATTAGAAATCTAAAAATATTTCCTACATAAGTGTATTTTATTTTTAATTTTTAGACTTAAAATAAGTTAATTTATTTATGACAGAATGACGATGCAGTAATTATCTTATTAATGAAATATTGACATAATTTATGTTATAAATACCCAAATAAATGTACTTTTAGACTTTTTATGAATTAAAAAAAATATCTATGTTAATATGAAATGTTAGTATTGATTTAATTAAATTTTTTCGAACTAATAATTCTGTTATTATTTTCACAAAAATCAATTACCAAATAGTGTCAAAATTGACATAAAATAGTTTTTAAAACAAATATTATATTATTAATTGTTATTATATTTCTAAAAATCTAAGTCTAGGCCAAGATAATTATATCATGATAGGTGTATCATTAATGGACCCCTTGGGGGTCGCTTGGAAGTATATGGTAAGTTTATTAACTATATAATATAAAAATACAAAGTGACATGGTAAATGTCAATCTAATTATCTAAGAGTTAATACTAAATGTTAAGGTTAATATAATGACCTAAACTTGTCTAAATTCTATTGGATGAGAGGATTTCAACCCATACCCACCTTAGCTTTGAAATAAATCAATTTGGAGCTATTAAAAACCGAATATGACTTTATAATAAAATAATATGTTTAGTTATTCCAAAGGTGCCCCTCTCCTCCCTTATAAAAGGGCACCTCCTCCCTCTCTTCCTCACACCACTTTGAGCCTTCAAGCTCGGCCAAACCCTGCCAATTTCTCCTCTCCACTTCCATAGAAACATCCTAGAGGTCCTGGTCTTATTCAAAGACCAATTTTAGTACCCTAAAAGGAGGTCTAAAAGAGGCGCTTCAAAGAAGAGGTAATGTCTGTTACCAATTCTTTCAACTTTATTTCTTCTTCCACTTCTTCTTATTTAGTTGTTTCATTATGAAGTAATAACATGAGTATCACTCATATACTGATATGTTATTATAATTATGAAACAACCCTATTTCACCATCTATCCATCCTACGGAAAACTAAATCACCGCGCATGCGTACGTACGAAAGACCGTCTCCACGCCGTGGTGTAATCTATTTTCCACCACCACCTTACTTGGATGGGTATAATGGTGTAAATAATAACTTTATATGAATATTGTAAAGTGATATTGATTTTGTAATATTATACATACACTCCAATAAAATTCCACTATCATGGGAACGATATCATCGCTCGTGCGTACGTACGGAATACCGTCTCCACGACGCGATGAGATTCATTCTCAATGATTAACCATTCATAAATGATTATAAAGTATATATAATAAGTAATAAGGAAATATATGACATAATAATGATACTAGAATTATGTATATATATATGTATTTCATCCAATTAATTTCATTCAATTCAATGAGGAAACGAAAACAACGTTCATGCGTACGTACGACGTATCGTCTCCATGAACGATGTATTTCTTTCCATTTATCGATCTATTATATATATTTATATTATGAATATATATTATATATAAATCATGTTTTATATTCTGGAATTAAGTAATCATGATCTAAGTAATCATATGAATAATTACAAGTCAAAACACGGACGACAAATGAAACGATTTTACCCAAAGCACTCTTTAACATGGAATTTACAAAAGAACGGGTAATATAAAGTCATAAGTGAACCATATATGATATCATAACAACAAATATGATTCTTTCAATGATATTATTTAAATCATTATACAGGAGGTTCGGATATGTACGAAGCATATTAGACCTATGGTAAGGGATAAATATTTCAATCTCATTCTTATCTGAGATTGTTTATTCGTAAGTATTTACTGGGGTTATTGTTATTATCAATGTACATGTTTTATAAAAATGTTTTCATGTATGTTTAAAGTCCTTTTTACCCATTTTTGACTTTTACTACATTGTATGTAAGGAATCCTTCTTTTGTTTACATTACGAGGTAATTTTTTGACTTTTCCAACAAAAGTACGAGAAGAATGTTTTTTTAACGTATACGGCATGAAATGATTTTTATATTTTTATAAAGACTTATTTTCATGAAGCTTTCTACAAAATATTTCATGACTATTTGAAACAAAATCCCATTCTTTTAAAATTGCGGGGCATTTTGTGAAAAAAAAATGATTTTGAAGAAGAAAGGATATTTTCCTCAAGAATTCATTTCAAGTGTTTTATAAAAACAATTTTTCATCTAAGATGACATTATTTCATATGTGTATGTTTCAAGTATAATGTCTCTATGATTTACATGGTTTCAGTTTTCTTATTATGAAATGATATCCATTTCTTTTATATGGGATATGTGATGATGGGATGATGTTTATGAAACCCATTTTATTCGTTGGGTTATTATGAATGACGTATATTTATTTTGTGGCACAAGTAAGAATGATTTCATTATGAGATGGGTGGGACCTATATCTCCCTCCAATGCATTGGGTAAAGATTTATATCTCATGAGA
This sequence comes from Viscum album, assembly GCA_963277665.1. Taxonomy (NCBI): domain Eukaryota; kingdom Viridiplantae; phylum Streptophyta; class Magnoliopsida; order Santalales; family Viscaceae; genus Viscum; species Viscum album. The sequence goes on along the minus strand of OY728140.1, from coordinate 123,863,241 downwards.
TTGACATGTCTGGAATGGTAAGTTAATCCGGTTCAGTATTACTGGACTGGAACAAGGAGTGAACTCGATTCAGAATGGGAGTTTGTCCACTAAGATGGTCTTGGCAGCAATGCCTTGGCTACTATGGAAATCATTACATGTGCTTAATGGATTCCAAAATTACATGTTTTATTCCCATGCTATATTATCATGATTGATGTTCCATTATGATATATGCCTTACGTACTTCCACGATTTATGTCTTTGCTCAAGGTTTTAATTTTTAGATTTCATGTTCCAGTTTTTGCTTTCAAATGTTTATGGATTATTTTATGTTCTCTATGTTTTCCCTTAATGAGCATTTGAGCTCACCCTTTTTATGTTTTACTGCCCCTAGAAAATGAAGAAATTTTTTAGGTAAGGAAACAAAAAGGGGAAGATCATTATAGGAGATGTTGAAGATCTTTCAACATGATTAGAAGATTACGTTCCGAGTTTCCAAAGACACTAAACTATTACAATCCTTGTGTGTATGTTTTTGTTATGTAATAAGTATTCCTCAAAAGTAATGTATTGTCCATGTACGTCAAGCTTCGGGTCTCTACAGTTTGTATTAGAGGAAAGGTTTAGTTAACCTTTGGAAACTAGGATGCGAAAACTTTAGTGAGATCCCTATAGATATTTCTAAGCTATGTCTAGGGATGTACCTAAGGTTAAGTAAAAGTATAGGTTATAGTCCTAGAATTATGGTAACGATATTAGATTAAACCGAAGATGTTAGATATTGATGTTACTCCCCCTTTATTATGATTTTTGCCTCTCACACTATTCTTTTTGGGTTTTAGAAAATGTCTGGAAACAAGATGATTCACAATAATGGAGGATATGCTGGACAATGGAATGATATTCTTCTTGAGCAACCAAATGAAATGGGATTTGGAAGTCCAAACATCATTATTATGCCAAATTAGCAATCTCATAATATGATCAATAAACTCAAATTTGCTAAGTTTCCAAACTCGACTAGTAAGAGAAAGATGGAGTTTCATGATGATCATAGAGGAAAAAAAGTTCAATTTCCCCTATGTAAATCATGTGGGAAGAGGCATCAAGGAGAATGTCTCAAAGGAACTGGAAGATGCTTTGGGTGTGGAAAACAAGGACACAAAGCCAGTAAGTGCAAAGGAAAAGGTTCAGTTAACACCATGGACGAGGATAATGGTATTTCTACGACATCAACAATGGTTAAATGTTTTAAATGTGGAATGTACGGGCATTATGCAAACCAATGCCCTAAGGGAAAGTCTCATGAAGAGAATCAGTATGGTCATATAGGTAGTATTTATGTTGTTGATGATGAAGAGACTACAAATGATATGTGAGATGAAATAATTGCTGAAGCTCGGTCAATGGTTTAAGAATGTTGTGGAATGATTACATGTTTATCAAGTGTAATGTTGTATAAGTAATCTCATGGTACTATGGAATAAAGAGACATCTAAAGATTGTTACACTGTTGCCTTTTCTTATGTTTTGGAAGTGTATGATGAATGGTACCAGTAACCATGAAAGGTTATTCAGATATTTTTGGAAAGTAGATGATATGCACATAATGAAGGGATAAGGAGAAAATTAAATGTTTGATAGTATTCATGAGCTCATGAATGATATAAGGAGAAGGTTATATCATGGTTTGAGTATATAGAATTTTTGGATTTTTGTATGTGGAAAGAGTTAACTTTTGACAGCATTTATGTTTTCACTAAGGTTTAATGGGTATTCATTTTTCAAGAGAATACAGGATTAAGGTATTCACATGATTGGAATGTGACCAACAAGATATATGGGGGATAAATGATGGTATTCACATGCTTGGTTGATGAAATTTCAAGTAATCATTTTCTTTATACTATGAGCTTGGACCGAAGTATTTTAGATAAGCCTAAAGATTGGAATGGATTATGTTGGACATAAGTTAGTATTGTTTAAGGGTAGAAATTTTTCGATATTATTGTTGGGATGCTATAGTAATGTAGTTTTAGAAAAAGGACAACCTGCAGGATGGGAGAAAACCCATCGCGTCGGACAAGGTTGTGGGAATTGAACCCACAACTGATGTGCGATAGGCCTTTATCGCCTACCACTGGCCTACAGGAAGTCCCTATTTTGTAGAAACTAGTTTTATTATATTAATCAGTATGATATATGAAGTATAAGTCCATTTTAGGAACCATATATAATTAATCTCACTATAGACCGATTTATGTATATTTAATAACTTTTTTCTAACCTTTTGTTTGAGACAGATGGAATGACCTGTCATTCTATCACATGATCTGCTAACACTTCACGAATAACAAATTCAACTTCATTTCTTTAAGAGATGAAGTGGAAAATGGTCAAGGCACGAACAACAATGAGATTGTACCAAAATAAAGTAATTATTTATTCTAATTCAAATTCTTCAACTTTAGGGAAATGATCTTGAAAACAAAAAATGTTGTCCTAGTGCACTTATATCCGAAGAATCAGATGGTACCCTAGATCATCACTAATTTATTTCTTTGTGATTGTTGGCTTTTTCATAGCCATGTTCTATACCACTCTCCATCATAACTTGATGGTTAGATTTTTCTTCCATATACATATTTTCACCTATGTTCTCCTACGTAGAAACCAAGTGATGAGTTAATTTGGGTAACCATTATGTTTCATACATTAGTTTGTAAAGACAAGTTTTGGTATTCCTTTTTACGATGTGGGTTTCTATTAAAGAAACTTTCGAGTAGTAAACCATTTATAACCCCGACAAATTTTTGAGGGCGAAATTCATTTTAAGGGGGGTAGAATGTAACACCCCGAGATTTTATGAAAAATATTATTTTTAATTTCATTAATGTATTTTGTTGTACGGTACACCAAAAGGAGCTTGCACAACACACATCCCAGACTTTCCTTACATTACATGCAATCGTGACCTTCCTCGATAGCGTGTGTAGTACGCAATACCGAGTTTCACTAACCGAGATATTATTATAATATTATTATGAACTAGCCGTTATGAATAGTAATACCCACTTTTTTAAATTTTATAAATTTTATCTTTCAAAATGGACTTCATTTTTGGATTTGGAATATCGAAATTAGCTTAGGGTGAAATTTTGGTACTTTTCAGATAACTTTCATATTCTGATGAATAGTGAAAATTACTAAATTTTAATTAAAAAAAACTTTTTTAATAGAAATAATTAATAGTGATAAATTATTAATTTGAGTGGTTTTAAATTATATTTAGAATATATTTTTACAATTTAATACAATTATGGTCATTGGATGTAATTTCACATTTAAACCAGACATAAACAAGTGTCAATCTTTTGATAGTTATTGTCTCTTAAGAACACACTATTTGTTTTGATGAGGAGAATTAATTTTTAAATTAATTAATTCAACTGATATGTTTTGAATTTGGTAAAATATATATCATTTTTTAATTCATAATATCAAATATATCTTAGGCCTAATTTTTGGTATTTTTCTGGAAACTTTCATTTTTTGATGAATAGTTAAACCATTAAGTGGTAGTTAAAAAACTGAATTTTTCATAAAACTTAATTTTACTGCTTCTGTGAGTGGAATCTCAAAAATCCAAGAGACACAGTTAATATCAAGGACTAAAATTTGGTTCAATGAGATGAAAATAATTTTTGGTGAATAATAACTTTTTACTTTTTTTTACCACGGTTAAAAGTAAATAGGGTAATTAAGGGTAAAAATGATATTATTATTACCCTAACACATTTCCTAATTATATTGGATAAGTGTAATTCGTCCAAAAACAACCTTAGGAACAAAATATGACCATTTAGGCCCACTTGGATTAGATTAGGAAATTTATTATTAATTTATTTACAGAAGGGTTAAAATAGTTAAAATAAAAGTTTAATAACTAAATCATTTTTAATATAAGGTTATACATAAGATAAATTCGACTATAATTATTAATTAGAAATCTAAAAATATTTCCTATATAAGGGTAGTTTATTTGTAATTTTTAGACTTAAAATAATTTAATTTATTTATGACACAATGACGATGCAGTAATTATCTTATTAATGAAATATTGACATAATTGATGTTATAAATACTCAAATAAATGTAATTTGAGACTTTTAATGAATTAAAATAATTTTATATGTTAATATGAAATGTTATTATTGATTTAATTAACTTTTTTGAACTAATCATTCTGTTATGATTTTCACAAAAATCAATTAACAAATAGTTTCAAATTTGACATAAAATAGTTTTTAAAACGAATATTATAATATTAATTGTTATTATATTTCTAAAAATCTAAGGTTCGGCCAAGATACTTATATCATGATAGGTATATCATTAATGGACCACTTGGGGGTCACTTGGATGTATATGGTAAGTTTATTAACTATATAATATAAAAATACAAAGTGACATGGTAAATGTCAATCTAATTAACTAAGAGTTAATACTAAAAGTTAAGGTTAATATATTGACCTAAACTTTTCTAAATTCTATTGGATGAGAGGATTTCGACCCATCCCCACCTTATATTCGAAATAAATCAATTTGGAGCTATTAAAAACCGAATATGACTTTATAATAAAATAATATTTTTAGTTATTCCAAAGGTGCCCCTCTCCTCCCTTATAAAAGGGAACCTCCTCCCTCTCTTCGTCACACCACATTGAGCCTTAGAGCTCGGCCAAAACCTACCAATTTCTCTTCTCCACTTCCCTAGAAATATTCTAGAGGTCCTGGTCTTCTTCAAAGACCAATTTTAGTACCCTAAAAGGAGGTCTCAAAGAGGCGCTTCAAAGAAGAGGTAATGTCCGTTACCGATTCTTTCAACTTTATTTATTCTTCTTCTTCTTTAGTTTTTTCATTATGAAGTAATAACATCAGTATCAATTATATACTGATATGTTATTATAAGTATTAAACAACCCTATTTCACCATCTATCCATCCTATGGAAAACGAAATCACCGCGCGTGCGTACGTACGGAATACCGTCTCCACGCCGTGGTGTAATCTATTTTCCACCACCACCTTACTTGGATGGGTATAATGGTGTAAATAATAACTATATATGAATATTGTAAAGTGATATTGATTTTGTAATAGTATACATACACTCCAATAAAATTCCACTATCAGGGGAATGATATCATCGCTCGTGCGTACGTACGGAATACCGTCTCCACGGCGCGATGAGATTCATTCTCAATGATTAACCATTCATAAATGATTATAAAGTATATATAATAAGTAATCAGGAAATATATGACATAATAATGATACTAGATTTATGTATATATATATGTATGTCATCCAATTAATTTCATTCAATTCAATGAGGAAACGAAAACAACGTTCATGCGTACGTAAGGCCTACCGTCTCCATGAACAATGTATTTCTTTCCATTTATCGATCTATTATATATATGTATATTATGAATATATATTATATATAAATCATGTTTTATATTCTGGAATTAAGTAATCCTGATTGAACTAATCATATGAATAATTACAAGTCAAAACAAGGATGGAAAATGAAACGATTTTACCCAAAACGCTCTTTAACATGGAATTTACAAAAGAATGGGTAATATAAAGTCATAAGTGAACCATATATGATATCATAACAATGAATGTGATTCAGTCAATGACATTATTTAAATCATTATACAAGAGGTTCAGATATGTACGAAGCATATCAGACCTAAGGTAAGGGATAAATATTCCAATCTCATTCTTATCCGAGATTGTTTATTCGTAAGTATTTACTGGGGTTATTGTTATTATCCATGTACATGTTTTATAAAAATGTTTTCATGTATGTTTAAAGTCCTTTTTACCCATTTTTGAATTTTACTACATGGTATGTAAGGAATCTTTCTTTTGTTTATGTTACGAGGTACTTTTTTGACTTTTCCGACAAAAGTACGAGAAGAATGTTTTTTAACGTATACGGCATGAAAGGATTTTTACGGTTTTATAAAGCATTATTTTCATGAAGCTTCCTCCAAAAGATTTCATGACTAGTTGAAACAAAATCTTATTATTTTAAAATTGGATGTAATTTTGTGAAAAGAGAATTATTTTGGAGAAGAAAGGATATTTTCCTCAAGAATTCATTTCAAGTGTTTTATCAAAACCATTTTTCATCTAAGATGACATTATTTCATATGTGTATGTTTTATGTATCATGTCTCTATGATTTATATGTTTTCACTTTTCTTATTATGAAATGATATCCATTTCTTTTATATGCATTATGTGATGATGGGATGATGTTTATGAAACCCATTTTATTTATTGTGTTTTTATAAAAGATGTATGTTTATTTTGTGGCACAAGTAAGAATGATTTCATTATGAGATGGGTGGGACCTATATCTCCCTCCAATGAATTAGGTAAAGATTTATATCTCATGATATAGACATGGCTGGAACGGTAAGTTAATCCGGTTTAGTAATAGAAGACTGGAACGAGGAGTGAACTCGATTCAGAAGGGGACTTTGTCCACTAAGATGGTCTTGGCAGCAATGCCTTGGATACTATGGAAATAATTACATGTGCTTAATGGATGCCACAATTACATGTTTTATTCCCATGCTATGTTATCATGATTTATGTTCCATTATGATCTATGCCTTATGTACTTCCATATTTTAAGTCGTTGCTCAAGATTTTGATGTTTAAACATTATGTTCATGTTTTTAAGTTCAAATGTATATGGTATGTTTTATTTTATCCATGCTTACCCTTACTGAGCATTTGAGATCACCCTTTTTATGTTTTATTTTCCCCCAGGATTAAAAGAAAGGTTTTAGGTAAGGAAAAAAAAGTGTAAGATCTTTATGGGAGATGTTGAAGATATTTCACCACGATTAGAAGATTACATTCCAAGTTTCCAAAGACACTAAACTATTACGGTCTTTGTGTGTCTGTTTTTGTTATGTATTATGTACTCCGAAAAAGTAATGTAATATCTATGTACGTCGAGCTTCGGGTATCTACAGTTGGTATCAGAGGAAAGGTTTAGTCAACCTTTGGAAACTAGGATGCGAGAACTTTAGTGAGATCCCTAGAGATATTTCTAAGGCATGTCTTGGGATGTCCCTAAGGTTAAGTATAAGTATAGGTTATAGTCCTAGAATTACGGTAATGATCATAGAATTAAACCTAAGAAGTTATATATTGAAGGTACTCCCCCTTTATTATATTTTTTTCCCTAGCATGATTTTTTCCTCTCACACTATTCTTTTTGGGTTTTAGACGATGTCCGGAACCCGAAGGAACCGTGTTGATCAATGCAATGATTGTCCTCCTGAACAAACAAATGTTATGGGAGATGGAGTGCAAAATATTATTGCTATACTTACATAAGCTATGAATCATTCTGGACTTCCAAATGAGTAGAGAAGGGAACAATATTCAATTGAGTCCTTCATGAGGCAGTGTCCACCTTCTTTAAGTGGGTCTTCTGATCCACTTGTTGCTAAACAATGGATCAATACCACTGAAAAGATATTTTCAGTTCATCAATGTTCTGAAAATGATAAAGTCATCTTAGCAGTATATCGTTTGGAAGGTGAAGCTGATCAATGGTGGAATCTTATCAAGAATACGAGGCCAAGAGATGAAATTGAGTCCATGGAATGGGACGAGTTCAAGAACTTATTTTTCAATAAGTACTTCCCTCGTATTCTTCAAACAAATATGAGAAAGAGTTTCTTGAACTAAATCAAAAGGATGATGAATCTGTTGGTGTATACAAAGTGAATTTTACAAGGCTTGCAAGGTATGTATCTGGCTTTATCATCCAACCTGAAAGTAAAGTTGATCGATTCTTCAGTGGCTTAAAACAAAATCTTCGAATGGCATTAGCTATAAGACACTTCAATAGCTATGAAGAAATTGTGCGTTGTGCTATCAAGGTAGAAATGGAAGTTGGTGTAACTTATCCATCTCATAGTTTTGACAAGAAAAAAAAGATGGAGTTCAAGGAGAAATCTCAGAATAATGGTGAAAAGAAGATGAATGTTTCCTTATGCTCAAAGTGTGGAAAGAAGCATGGTGGAGATTGTCTTAAAGGGACTAGAAAATGTTTTAAGTGTGGAAAAAAAGTTCATCGAGCAGCTGAGTGTTGAAGTAATGGAAAAAAGGTTTCTAATGATGTGAATAAAGAAAAGACTGTAGATAACGCACCACCAACACTTCAATGCTTCAAGTGCAAGGAAATGGGGCATTATGCTAATAAATGCCCTAATCCAAGGGTTAGTGATGATCGACATGAGCAACCACTTAAGGAAAAGGACAAAGGGAAGTCACATGCGATCACTATTGGTGATGTTGAATATGACAACGATATGGTGGAATGATTAAGTGTTTATGTAATGGGATTCCAAAAAAATGTTTTATATAGTATCGTGGAATATTGGAATATTTATGTATTGGTCTATTGTGGTTTTCAATAATTTTATGGTACCGGTAACCATGGAAAGTGATTGAGATATTTTTGGAAAAAAGTTGATATGCGCATAATGACAAGAAAACAAAAAAATGAAATGTTTGACATTATTCATGAGCTCATGACTGATATAAGGAAATAGTTATATCATGGTTCGAGGTTTTGGTATGTGAAAAGAGTTAACTTTTGATAGCACTCATGTTTTCACTAAGATTCAGTGGGTTTTAATTTTTTCAAGAGAATACATGATTAAGGCCTTTGAATGTTTGGAATGTGACCAACAAGACATATCTCATGATATATGGGGATCAACGATGGTATTAACATGCTAGTTGTAGGAACTCTTTGGTAATCGTTTTCACTATAATATGAGATTGGACATCAGTATTTTGGATAAGACTACATATTAGAATGTATTATGTTGGACATAAGTTAGTATTGTTTAAGGATAGAAGTTTTTTCGATATTATTTATGGGATGTTATAGTAATGTAGTTTTAGAAAAAGGACAACCTACAGGATGGGCGACAACCCATCGCGTCGGACAAGGATGTGGGAATCGAACCCACAACCGAAGTGTGACTAGCCTTTATTTCCTACCACTGGCCAACATGAAGTCCTTGTTTAGTAGAAACTAGTTTTATTATATTAAGAAGTATGATATATGAAGTATAATTCCATTTTTGGAACCATATATGATTAATCTCACTATAGATGGACTTATGTATTTTTTGATAACTTTTCTAACCTTTTGTTTGAGACAGATGGAATGACCCATCATTCTATCACATGATCTGCTAACACATCATGAATGAAAAATTCAACTTCATTTCTTTACGAGATGAAGTGGAAATTTTCCAAAGAATGACCAACAGTGAGACTGTACCAAAATCACGAAATTATTTCTTCTAATTCCAATTTTACCAACTTTAGGGAAATGATCTTGAAAACCAAAAATGTTGTCCTAGTGCTCTTATATCAGACGAATCAGATGGTACCTTAGATCGTCACAAATTTATGGATTTGTGATTGTTGTATTTTTCATAGCCATGTTCTCTACCACTCTCCATCATAACTTGATGGTTAGATTTTTCTTCCATATCCATATTTTCACCTATGTTCTCCTACATGGAAACCCAGTGATGAGTTAATTTGGGTAACCATTACATTTCATACTTTAGTTTTTAAAGCCATGTTTTGGTATTCCTTTTTACGATATGGGTTTCTATTAAATAAACTTTCGAGTAGTAAACCATTTATAACCCCGACGAATTTAGAGGGCGAAATTCATTTTAAGGGGGGTAGAATGTAACACCCCAAGATTTTATGAAAAATATTTTTTTTAATTTCATTAATGTCTTGTGTTGTACGCTACACCAAAAGGCGCTTACACAACACACATCCTTGACTTGCCTTGCATTACATGCAATCACGACCTTCCTCGATAGCGTGTGTAGTACGCAATACCGAGTTTCACTAAACGAGATATTATTATAATATTATTATGAACTAGCTGTTATGAATAGTAATACCCACTTTTTGAAATTTTATAAATTTTAGATTTAAAAATGGACTTTATTTTTGGATTCGGAATATCGAAATTAGCTTAGGGTGAAATTTTGGTACTTTTCGGATAACTTTCATTTTCTGATTAATAGTGAAAATTACTAAATTTTAATTAAAAACAACCTTTTTAATCGAAATAATTAATAGTGAATTTTTTTTAATTTGAGTGGTTTTAAAGTATATTTAGAATATATTTTTAAAATTCAATATAATATTGGTAATTGGATATAATTTCACATTTAAACCAGACATAAACAAGTGTCAATCTTTAGATAGTTATTATCTCTTAAGAACACGCTATTTGTTTTGACGACGAGAATTAATTTTTAAATTAATTAATGCAACTGATATGTTTTGAATTTGGTAAAATAGACATAATTTTTGAGTTCATAATATCAAATATATCTTAGGCCTAATTTTTGGTATTTTTATGGAAACTTTCATTTTTTGATGAATAGTGAAACCACTAAGTGGTAGTTAAAGAAAATGATTTTTTCATAAAACTTAATTTTATCGCTTCTATGAGTGGAATTTCGAAAATCTGAGAGACATAGTTAATATCAAGGACTAAAATGTTGTTCAATGAGATGAAAATAATTTTGGTGAATAGTAACTTTTTACTTTTTTTACCACGGTTAAAAGTAAATAGGACAATTAAGGGTAAAAATGATATTATTATTACACTAACACATGTCATAATTCTATTGAATAAGTGTAATTCGTAAAAAAACAACTTTAGAAATAAAATATTACCATTTAGGCCGACTTGGTTTAGATTAGGACATTTATTATTAATTTATTTAAAGAAGGGTTAAAATAGTTAAAATCAAAGTTTAATAAATAAATCATTTTTAATATAGGGTTATACTTAAGATAAATTCGACTATAAATATGAATTAGAAAGATAAAACGATTTCATACATAATGGTATTTTATTTTTAAATTTTAGACTTAAAATAATTTAATTTATTTATGACACAATGATGATGCATTAATTATCTTATTAATGAAATATTGACATAATTGATGTTATAAATACACAAATAAATGAAATTTTAGACTTTTTATGAATTAAAATAATTTTCTATGTTAATATGACATGTTAGTATCGATTTAATTAACTTTTATAGAACTAATAATTCTGTTATGATTTTCACAAAAAATCAATTACCAAATAGTGTCAAAATTGACATAAAATAGTTTTTAAAACAAATATTATATTTTTAATTGTTATTATATTCCTAAAAATCTATGGTTTCGCCAAGATACTTATATCATGATAGGTTTATCATTAATGGACCACTTCGGGGTCTCTTGGATGTATATGGTAAGTTTATTAGCTATATAATATAAAAATACAAAGTTACATGGTAAATGTCAATCTAATTAACTAAGAGTTAAAACTAAATGTTAAGGTTAATATAATGACCTAAACTTGTCTAAATTCAATTGGATGAGAGTATTTAGACCCATACCCACATTACCTTCTAAATAAATCAATTTGGAGCTATTAAAAACCGAATATGACTTTATAATAAAATAATATTTTTAGTTATTCCAAAGGTGCCCCTCTCCTCCCTTATAAAAGGGCACTTCCACCCTCTCTTCCTCACACAACTTTGAGCCTTCAAGCTCAGCCAAACCCTTCCAAATTCTCTTCTCCACTTCCCTAGAAACATTCAAGAAGTCCTAGTCTTCTTCAAAGACCAATTTTAGTGCCCTAAAAGGAGGTCTCAAAGAGGCGCTTCAAAGAAGAGGTAATGTCCGTTACCGATTCTTTCAACTTTATTTCTTCTTCCACTTATTCTTATTTAGTTGTTTCATTATGAAGTAATAACATCAGTATCAATAATATAATGATATGTTATTATAAGTATGAAACAACCCTATTTCACCATCTATCCATCATACGGAAAATGAAATCACCGCGCGTGCGTACGTACGGAATACCGTCTCCACGCTGTGGTGTAATCTATTTTCCACCACCACCTTACTTGGATTGGTATAATGGTGCAAATAAATAACTATATATGATTATTGTAAATTATTATTGACTCTGTAATAGTTTACATACACTCCAATAAAATTCCACGATCATGGGAACAATATCATCGCTCGTGCGTACGTACGGAATATCGTCTCCACAATGCGATGAGATTCATTCTCAATGATTAACCATTCATAAATGATTATAAAGTATATATAATAAGTAATCATGAAATATATGACATAATAATGATACCGGATTTATGTATATATATATGTATGTCATCCAATTAATTCCATTCAATTCAATGAGGAAACGAAAACAACGTTCATGCGTACGTACAACCTACCGTCTCCATGAACGGTGTATTTCTTTCCATTTATCGATCTATTATATATATGTATATTCTGAATATATATTATATATAAATAATGTTTTATATTCTTCAATTAAGTAATCATGATCTAAGTAATCATATGAATAATTACAAGTCAAAACACAGACGACAAATGAAACGATTTTACCCAAAATGCTCTTTAACATGGAATTTACAAAAAACGGGTAATATAAAGTCACAAGTAAACCATATATGATATCATAAAAATGAATATGATTCTGTAATAAGTCAATGACATTATTTAAATCATTATACAAGAGTTTCGGATACGTTCGAAGCATATCAGACCTAAGGTAAGGGATAAATATTCTAATCTCATTCTTATCCGAGATTGTTTATTCGTAAATATTTACTGGGGTTATTGTTATTATCCATGTACATGTTTTATAAAATTTCTTTCATGTATGTTTAAAATCCTTTTTACCCATTTTTGACTTTTACTACAGGGTATGTAAGGAATCTTTCTTTTGTTTTACGTTACGAGGTACTTTTTTGACTTTTCTGGAAAAAGTAGGAGAAGAATGTTTTTTTAACTTATACGGCACGAACAGATTTTTACGGTTATATAAAGCGTTATTTTCATGAAGCTTCCTCCAAAATATTTCATGACTATTTTCAACAAAATCCTTTTCTTATAAAGTTTAATGACATTTTGTGAAAATAGAATGATTTTGAAGAAGAAGGGATATTTTCTTCAGGAATTCATTTCATGTGTTTTATCAAAACCATTTTTCATCTAAGATGACATTATTTCATATTTTTTTGTTTCAAGTATCATGTATCTATGATTTACATGGTTTCACTTTTATTATTATGAAATTATATCCATTTATTTTATATGGATTATGTGATGATGGGATGATGTTTATGAAACCCATTTTATTTATTGAGTTTTTATAAATGATGTATGTTTATTTTGTGTCACAAGTAAGAATGATTTCATTATGAGATGGGTGGGACCTATATCTCCCTCCAATGAATTAGGTAAAGATTTATATCTCATGAGATAGACATGGCTGGAATGGTAAGTTAATCCGGTTCAGTATTACAAGACTGGAACGAGGAGTGAACTCGATTCAGAAGGGGACTTTGTCCACTAAGATGGTCTTGGCAGCAATGCCTTGGATACTATAGAAATCATTACATGTGCTTAATGGATGCCACAATTACATTTTTTATTCCCATTCTATGTTATCATGATTTATGTTCCATTATGATCTATGCCTTATGTACTTCGATGTTTTAAGTCATTGCTCAAGATTTTGATGTTTAAACATTATGTTCATGTTTTTAAGTTCAAATGTATATGGTATGTTTTATTTTATCCATGCTTACCCTTAATGAGAATTTGAGCTCACCCTTTTTATGTTTTATTTTCCCCCAGGATTAAAAGAAAGGTTTTAGGTAAGGAAACAAAAAGGTGAAGATCTTTATGGGAGATGTTGAAGATCTTTCACCACAATTAGAATATTACGTTCCAAGTTTCCAAAGACACTAACCTATTGTGGTCCTTGTGTGTCTGTTTTTGCTATGTATTATGTATTCCACAAAAGTAATGTAATATCTATGTAAGTCAAGCTTCGGGTCTCTACAATAATTATCACTTAATAAATAAATAATTAATTGTTTGTTAATTATAACTTAAATAATATCTATTTATTAATTAATATTATTATACAATTAACAAATTAATTTATTATTAGTAAATAGTTAATAATATTTAATACTCATTATCTGGTGTTGGTTAGAGGTCAATGTTAGTGGTGTGCACAACCTACCATTCCTCAAATATGGTTTTGTCTTAATCCGAACACCTTTTCCACCTAAATATTTGTTGTGAGCTATGGGAAGGATGATGCTTGGTGGAAGATGTTGGCTTGATGTCGTGCGGGATATGTGGTTTGGTGATGACCTTGGAATAGTGAATTAAGGGGAGCTCTAGTTATACATTGGCGGATGCCCACAGGGATGAATGGGTGTGGATCTGGTTTTGATTCTGTTGACAGTGACGATGGCGTTTGGGAGGCCTTTGGGTGCCACCGGTCTTAGTTGTGGATGTCACTACCACATCCATCCAAAGACCAGAAGGCCTTCAATTGTTTTATTATAATAAACTAACCCCCTTTTAAGGGATGAAGGGGGAAGCCCAAATAGTATTCAAGACTTAAGACATTACACGACCCAAAGGTCTAGAGAGACAAAAAAACTGACTACATGGAGCTACCCCTCCCTAGCATTAAATCGTGACAAAGTTTTCAACCAAAGAAAGATTGTATGGCAAGAAATTGTCCTGTGTCAAATCACATTCCTGATCCGATGGCTGACGCCATACCTTCTCAAATATATGAATCCATAAAGCCTACAAAGGACATCTAGCTTTGCATCCTTCTCTAGGGCCTGTTCCATGTGTTCATGTCCGAGTGCACCTCCGTTCCAACATGCAACAGATCACCAATTCATCAAATCACCAAAACACCAAAACACCAAATCAACCAACTCAAACTATAAGTACCTGACCGTAAACATTACATATTCTTGAATTAAATGGATAATTCACATTGATGATCTTTTCAAGTTTAGAGTTTTAGAGAATTAGGTCATAAAATTTACATAACAACATGAATATTACATGTAGAAAATTCTACTCAGTATCCATTTTTTGAATAAAATAAAAACTCTTGAAAAAAGATTCATGTCTACTTCCATGTTTCAGACAGCAAGACTTTCCCTTGATCCCATCCTTGACCCTATTCATCTTTATGTCCAGTGAAAAATATTTCAAAACTTGGGATGAGCATAAAAAGCTCAGTAAGGGTTATAAAATAAGAAAGAAATCATTAGTCCATCAATACATACAAAACATAAACTCTTTTACTTAACTCATGAAAACATAAGATTTATTAATAACACATAGTAATCACAAATCATAAAGGTACTTATGGCATTCATATCATACTTACATTGTAGATATCACAGCTACATAGGGAGTTACATTGGAATACCCATCACAATATATTCCCTAAATCTCTTAAGAGAAACATTCATGTTTACCTATGTTACGTTACCCAATGCATTAGAGAGCTATCTCGGGCTCACCCACCCTAGGTTTATCATGGAACCACCCGTATATGTAAATAATTCCATAGAACCATAACATATTCATAACACATAAAACAAACATAAATGAAATATGACATTTCCACATTTCAATCACAATATATCATTTAAATATATTGACATAAAAAATCCATTATCAAATCCATTTTCAATACCAAAATATGTACAAAGTATATGGTATTTATTTTCCTTTAAAAAAAACACTACGGCTTGTTAAGGAAGCCAAAGATCAAATAATACTCGCGGTGGCGGAAAAAAGGTTGTTGTCACCGCTTACGTTAAAAAAACATTACTTTTTTGTCGTTTAGTAAAACACTTCATATAAAAATATTCCCTTTTAATGAAATGAAAATTCAAATGGTTTTATACACCATATAAAAGAAAGTTGTGTATAAAACAAAATACGCGTCAATGAAAGGATATTGAGACAAAGTCCCTTACCTCCTGTCTGACTTGACCCATTCGTTCTTTAATCTCATGAATAATAAACTAAAGTTAATTTATACTTGATTAAGAACCTTTTCCAAGTTTATTATTCCTTTTATATCACTTATTACCATTTTATAAACATTATGTAATCATTTAAATTAATAATGGTTGTTTTGTCAATATTTGGTACTTGAGTAAAAAATAAACACCTTATAATTAAAAGTTGTCCATGTGGTCAATATTACATTATCTACATAATTATATTCATGATTTAGATATCATATACATCATATATATCCAGTATATACATGTATTTATAATAGTACATAACATTTTGGAGATAAGAAATGAAATTCACCATTCATGGAGACGGTAAGCCATACGTACGCATGGACGCTACTTTCATTTCTATTTTGTACTTTAATGGAATTAAAAAATAATGATACATAAGTATATTATAATTCCAGTATAATATCATATATAATATCATTAACTCTATCCTTTATACATCCCATATGTGGCATTAACGAGTCATATCATTTTGAGGGGGCAGTAGTCCGCACTTCCTCAAATGAAATTATTGTGTTTACCCATTATGGAAACCATAAAGGTAGTATATAAATATAAAATACAGAAGCATAAATAAAACATAAACATAATATATATCATATATAAATATAGTTCCATCTTAATGGCCACCATGAGAGGCGGTAGGAGATAATCGAACAATCATCGTTTCGTGAGGCGTTAGTTTGACATCCACAGGTACAATATGTTCTTCGCCCATTAGATGGAGGTGTGTGTAAATGTAGTTAGAATAATTCTCATAAAAACATTATAGTATATTTAGGACAACATTTTTGTTATAAAAGAATGTAATAAAAAGAGTTTAGGGGTTGGATAAGTAAAATAAAAGAAAAGAAGTTAAGAGAAACCGTTACCTTTAATTTTGGTAACTCCCTTTGGTTTGAACCAAAATGAATTCTTGAAGTGACTTATGCCTAAGGTAAGGCTTCTAAGTATAAGAGAGGGATCTTGAAAGATTATTTGGGTAGGTTTTGTACGATCCAAAGGGTTTTATAGTGTGAGGAATGAGTTAGAAGTGAGGGCTTTTATAAGGGGGAGGAGGGGCTCTTTAGGAAAGTGTGAAAATATTATTTTATTATATAACGATTTTCGGTTTCTAAAGGTCCAAAACTAATTAAAGTAGAAGATAAGATGACTCATGGTCGAAATAAATTCATCCAATAAGAATTTCATAGTTTTTGGATGTTATTTTAATATTTATAATCTTATTTATTTAAATCATTTATTAATGAGGTAAATACTGCATCATTATTGTGTCATAAATAATTTAATTTATTAGATGTATAAAAATTATAAAAAAAACCATGATGTAGGAAATCGTTTTATCTTTCCAATTAATATTCATAGTTGAAATGATGAGTTATATAACCCCATGTAAAAATTAATTTACTAAAACATATTTGTTTATGTCATTTTTGTCTTTACATTAAGTTAATTAAAATAAAGTGTCATTATCACTCATAAGTGGCTCCATGGGATCCCCAAAATCAACCCAAGGATGCCCATGGTCGGCCATGACTCATACAATAAGCTCTGGACAAGTGTTAAGGTAATTTAGAATTATTTTCATATTCTTTTTACCTTGAATTGCCCTATTTACCTTTAACCGCGGTAAATAAAAGTCAAAAGTTACTATTCACCAAAAAATTATTTTCATTATATTGAACCACATTTTACTTACTAATAACAACCATATATGTCATATTTTCAAAATTAAATTCATAGAAGTGGTAAAATTTCATTTAAATGAAAAAGTCAGTTTTTAACTACTACTAAGTGGTTTCACTATGCATCAAAAATTGAAGTTTTTCAGAAAAATACAAAAACATTAGTCTAAGATATATTTGATATTCTGAATTCAAAAATGATGTATATTTTACAAAAATCAAAACACAGGAGTGGCAGGAATTAATTTAAAATTAATTCTCACTGTCAAAACAAAAGGCGTGTTTTTAAGAAACAATAACAATCCAAAGATTGATACTTGTTTATGTCCAATTTCAAGGTGAAATTTATTACAATGACAAAAATTGGATTAAATAGTAAAAATATATTCTAATTAAACTTTAAAACCAATTAAAAAGATAATATAACCATATAAATAAATTATATTAAAAGGAACTTTTGAATTAAAATACAGTATTTTGAACTATTCATTAAAAAATGAACTTTATCAGAAAAATACCAAAAATTTACCCAAAGTAAATTTTTATGTCCCAAATCTAAAGAAAAATTTTATTTTGTCAAATAGAACATATAAAAATGACCATAACTTGATTTAAAGAGGGTTCTCCATCAAAAGGCGGTAAATCGACCTTTTAAAGAATATTAGAGTATTTATGCTTAAAATTAGATACATTCACATTTTAAGCCTCTAAATTTTATTGGATAAATGTAAAATCATTTAACAAATATGTATAATCATATTGTAGTTAGTTTTATTCATTCCCATCAATACAACAGCTAGGCGTTAACTTCCATTTAAAATAATAATATTATATTATTAGTGTGCAACGTAAGATTTTAAAAAAACCCGTTGTTGCATATCAGGTAAGCCATCGAACATAGAGTCCCCTTTAAAGTAAAATTAATATTTAATTCACAAATATTAATAAATATGAAAATGTATTATTCTGTATTTACTTGGGATGTTACACAAACCATGAGAAACAACACTGCCAAACCTATACAACAAGCAACTCGATCCTCCACCATCTGCACCACAACACCCATCACTGCCCTCATATCCGCATGCAGAGACTACAACAATCCAACCAATATACCCCTTAACAGAACATGATGCAACTGACGGATCACCCCTTTTTTGTAGAACTGGAACATGACCCGGGCACTGTGAAGACCAGATCACGACTCCATGTCGCAAAAGAACTGGCTGCCCCCAATGCCATGGAAGAAGAGGGTCATGGTCTGGAAGATTGGAGCACGACCCCAATGCCTCAGAAGAACAGAAGCACCAGATCGACGTCGCACTAGATCAACCCCACGCCGCACTAGATCGCAACCCCAAAGTCACACTGGAGCACGCCCTAAACTGCAGAAAACCAGGTCTCGACCCCAATGCACCAGATCGAAACCCCTTCACCACAGATATGTTGCACCATATCTCGACCCCGACATATCTGACCTAGACTCCTACGCCGCAGAGAAGGACCATGATTCTGACGCCGCACTAGATCTCAACCTCATGCAGCGGAGGATCTGGAAACCGACCCCAAAACCACCGAAGACTTGACCACCATCTCCACAGAAGAACGTACCTTGTGCCTGTGAGGCCACCTTTTTCCACAGAAGAAGCCACCGCACCGCAAACACATTGGGGATACCAATAAAGAAGTCACATCCAAAACGAAATAGAGGAGAGAGGCAGCGATGAGGGAACCCTAAGCCACTATTGCACCCCTTACAGGATCATCGATTATGTGGTGTTATTCAGATCTATCTTAGCATCTTATTTCATTACCACATATCTACATATATGCAATGCCTACTTTTATCAACGCTAAAACAGAAAGTGCTGATAAAAGGAACATCGTTATCAATGCTAGCTAAAATCACTAATAAAGGTAACATTTATCAGCACTAAAAAGCATTGAAAAAGTGTACTCTTTATCACCTTTTTGTATAGAACTGATAAATGTTGATCTTTATTAGTGTTATTATTAACAATAATAATTTTTTTAATAAAAAATATTATTAATATATAAAAAAATATTATATTTATATTCAAAAATAAAGTTTATTTATATGAATTAATTAAATAATGTATGTTTATAATTAATATAAATATGATATAATAATATATATTTTTTAATAATTTAAATAAATATATATATATATAATGTTTTAAAAAAAGTATTTTTTTAAGTTGGGGTCGAAACCTATTTTTTATTGAAACAAATGACCTATTTTTGTGGGTAGAGGAGACCCATTACATGGCTCATTGGCCCATTGGGCATTAAATCCCATTACATGGCCCTGAATGTCCATATTTTTGGCCGAAGCCCCTCCGATAAATAGTATTGCTACAGTATCTGGGCTACTCTAGTACTTGCTACAGTACTCGCGCCACTACAACTCCTGCTATAGTGCCATCAGTGTTGCAGTTCCACCCCTACTACAGTAACATACGCCCAATGGGTTATGAAATCCTTGATGTAGTATTATAGGGTGCTTACCACTAAGATTTGAAAAAATGTACATATAAGATTATATATATATATAATTATTATTATAAAAATATAATAATTTTTTAAATAATAACTATTTTTATTATATTTATAAAAACTAATTTTATATATATTTATATATTTATATATAATTATATAAATATATATAAATACAGAATTATATTTAATTATATACATATATATAATTATAAAAATATATATATATATATATAATTATTAGCACTGCTTCATGGATTTTTCGGTGACAATTGTCCTCAAATTTGTTTGATCTACCCGCAATATCATATTTGGGGTTTTCCCCCACTTATGCACCCTCCTTGTTCGGCATCAGGTGTCAGACTTTGTGGAGGCCACTCCCAATGTGGGGTGGTGTTTTTCAGTGGAGGAACTCCTTGGGCGGTAACCAACCCTGCT
Source organism: Viscum album (assembly GCA_963277665.1). NCBI lineage: Eukaryota > Viridiplantae > Streptophyta > Magnoliopsida > Santalales > Viscaceae > Viscum > Viscum album. The sequence continues at coordinate 123,842,538 of OY728140.1, read as the reverse complement.
GCAGGTCTTCTTTGGTGGGTGTCAAGGTGGAAAGTAGGTGGCAGGAGGAAGTTCCATTGGTAGATGAGCTACCCACCAACTGAAGGAGAAAAATATGGGGTAGAAGAACCACCCCCAACCACTGGAGAACAACCTGGTTTTCATTCATCTATTTAAACAGGATTTGAATCCCATGAACCAAGGTGTGTGTGTATCTGTAATCCTTGAGTGATCCTCTGATGAGAACAGAGAGAATAAAACACCCCCTGTTTCTCATGTGGACGTAGACTTCAAAGCCGAACCACATAAATCCTTGCGTTGCTCCATTTGATCCCATTTTTGTGTGTTTGAGGTACCACGCCCCTTCGCCACGCCCCAACAAGTGGTATCAGAGGTGAGTTGGTGCGAGCAGAGTTGAGACGATGAGGCGGCGATGATTTTTCTGGTGGCCAGAAAATTGAAAGTGGTCTGAAAATTTTTCCGAGGCCAGATCCGTGAAGAGGATGGTGAGACGATTTCAATAGTGCAAGCAGTGATAAAAATGGAGTTGAAACGAGCCTAGTAGGCTTGGTCAAAGTTTGGTCAAACCCGCAGGTGAACAGTACCCCCGTGCCAGAGAAGGAGACACTGTTGACTCTGCTGGTGAAACTTCCAGAGAGTTTCTAGCAGGAACTCCGGTGTGCCCCGTCAACGCCACGTCAGTGCCACATCAGCAGGCGATCTGGACCGTTGAGTTGTTTTGGCGATACCTCAACCAATAGACATCTGATTTCGGCAATCCAGGAGTCGATTCTGACTATTTAGACCATTCTGGACACATCTATATAGTTAGTTTTTCAAAATTCTCACCACAGAAGGTGGATTTATAAGGGTGAGACATCGACGGTGATGATCGTGTTTTGCGACGACGACTCCGGGTGGCGGAGCACTACCAAGATTTGATATCGAGAAGTTTGATGGTCAAAAAAATTTCATCTTGTGGAAAAGAACAGTGAAAGATCTTTTGGTGTAGCAGGGAATGATCAGACCATTGATCGGAGAAAAGCTCAAGACAACCAGTGTCGATGATTGGGAAGAGCTCGAGATGCGGGTCGTCAGCACAATTTGACTATGTCTGGATAATGAGGTAAAGTACATGGTGTTGGACAAGACATCACCAAAGGAGATCTGGAAGAAGTTGGATCAGTGGTATACGGCGAAGTCGCTGACCATCAAATTATTCTTGAAGAATAAATTGTACCAGTTGCGGATAGACAAGGGAACAAATTTGTTGGATCACACCAATGAATTCAACAAAATCCTCACACAGTTATTGGGGATCGGTGTGAAGTTTGGAGAGAAAGATAAAGCACTTTTGCTTTTATCATCACCACCAAGCTCATTTGATGGGCTTGTGACTACATTGCTCGTGGGGAAGGAGACATTAAAGATGGACGATGTGATGGCGTCACTTCAAAATTCAGAATCATTTCAAAGACCCACAATGCATTCAGGCGAGAAAATCATGGTGATGCTGTTAGGGTTGGTGTCTTAAGAACAAACTGTTTTGTACTTTGATTACATGAATGTTCACTTATTATATATTTTTCATTATTCTGCATGACTATAATATAATAATGTCGTGGAATATTTGTTGCATTAATAAGGTCATGGAATATCCCCGCTATGATGAAAACCTTGAAATTCTATAACAAATATTCTAAAATAAAGTTCTGTGATTAGATGACATACTATGATACGACACATAGTATACATACCATTATGTGTGAGTACTCGTAAGAAGACGAGACTCTCTCTCATGGAGTTCAAACTTGGTAATCTTCAATATGGGAGATTATGAGAACATACCCGCTAGTAGTAATTCTGCATGTTTTGGTGTCATCAGATATTGCTATATGCGAGTGTGTGTAATGGTCCTTAGAATGAAATATTATCAATAACTAATGTCATGACTCGCATACTTAGATTTGCTGATGAAAAAAGTCACAAAGACAGTTGGTGGGAAGTAGGGTATGTTGGGTGCATCACAAATGACATGTTGTTAATGGATAAGTCGAGGAAGGATTTGTACATTCCATATTTATGGAAGTATATATCTCGGGCCCTTTGATTGAAATAGAACTATGGAACAAATTCCATGGCCATGGTGACATGATGAGTTTATTTCTAGAAGCCAAAGAATGACAGATCAAGCATATAGTTTTATGACACTGCCATGAAACCTACTTGATGAGATATTGAGACAAAGGGATTAAATTGCACAGTAAGCATTTGTATGAGGTGACACGTCAATGCGGTGTCAACTTATTTCTCTTGGGTTCCTTGACCCATTTCTAGACAGTAATCTTGGACTTTAGGCAAGCCCGCCTAATGCCAGTGAGAAAGAGGTATATAGGGACACACACTAAGTGTATCCAAGTATCTCATGTTTAATAAAGATTATTCCCATACAAGGTTTAATAATTATTCAAGGAATCCTAAATCGTTTTAATGATGGAGGAATAAGGAAATGAAAAACAAGATATACACGCCGTGTATAAATGATTACATGCCATGTAGTTTTTCATGGAAAACAAGTACACACTGTGTATTAATTATTACACATCGTGTAGTTTTCATTTTGGAAAGAAAATTAAAAACAAGTATACGCCGTGTATTAATGATTACATGCCATGTAGTTTTATGGAAAACAAGTACACGCCATGTATTAATGATTACACGTCGGGTAGTTTTCCAGTCGGGATTTTGAGGATATAATATTGTTTTCTTAAATGATATTTATTATAATAAGCGTGGGCACATGTCAAGGAATTAATTATTCGACATGGGGGTTTTCAATAAGAGTCAATGAAATAAATAAAATGTGTAACGTGTTTATTTATTGTCATAACACGACAACCTCAAACTCGATTATAAATATGCTCATAACCCCAACTCTTTTCCCAACAGGAGAATCGTTGTGCACAACGATTCTAGAGAATTATTTCAAAGCCGAAAGAACCTCTTCCTCCAAGAACGCTCTCAAGGCCGAGAGAGATCCTCTTCCATCGGTTCAAGACGATCTAAGGTGGAAAACGTAAGCAAAGGTTTCTCCATGATATCACCTGGAGACTCCTTCGGCGACGTCCAGAGATATGAGGTGCATGTGTGGATCACCGCTAGAGGAAGTCTACACATGGCTTCTGCGATGCAACGACGAATCACATCAGAATGTGATCAATAATATCAACGAAGAAAGAAATACCAAAAGGTACTTCTTGTCTATTAATTAAATTAATTATAATCAACCTATGAAGATCCACTTTTGTGGTTCCGGGAACTTTCTTCTTCTTTGTCTATTTCTGTGAATCGATTCGTGGAGACTGACGTTCATCATCGTATTGATCCCGGATTGATCATTGATAATGACAAAAATCTGAGTGGGCACATCCACCCATGCGCTTCCGCTGTGCCCAGAACCTTTAATTGGTATTAAAGGGAGGTTACAACATTGATTATAGTTATTTAATTTTTGTTGATAATTTATGCATTTATATTTGATTCAATTCGTGATAAATCGTTCTATTAAACTGAATGAACGAGATCTATTCTTCCTCCTTTGTTTCTCGGTTCACATCACAGAAATGACCTTTTAATTTTAGTTTTGATTAAAATAAAAAAAATGAGGAACTCATCCGGAGGAGCCTCTCTTTTTGTCTATACAGCATGGGAATACACGGCGTGTAATGAAAACTTCACACCGTGTACTTAGGTTCAACGAACCGGTACAGGTCCGCCAAACCACGCCATGTGAATTGAGTATACCTGAGTTTTATTACACAGTGTTGACTAGAAATGAATGGTGCGTGGAATCGGAATACAAAGCATGTATGTTGAATCAACACGCCGTGTAGTCTGATCTGGACCAAGTGAAACCGTGTATGAGGAGAAGCCGTGTTCCACGTACACTGGATTTCAAGGCCAGTAACCGCGTAACAAGGCAGTACACACCATGTTAGATTAATCTGCATGCCGTGTACTCCAAAATTTCCAAAGTAGAGAAAACACGCCAAATCTCCCGGTGTGTACTTTTGATAAAGGGTGAAAATAAATACACACAGTGTAGATATAAACTACACATCATGTACTTTCCAGAAATGGAATTTCAGCAGGTTTCCTCCAAAACTACAAAGACCTGTACAAGGGATATGGATGAGAAGAATCTCAAGGAAATTCAGAAAGGAATTTAAGATAAAGAATTGATTAATTATAAGATCATAATTAATTAATTTCAAGAATTACTTATCTTAAATAATAAAATGATTAAAAGAATTTGAATTCTAAATATGAGTAAATGTTGTTTCATGCTATGGATGATCATGAGCTAGACCAAAGACCCTTTGTATGTGTGTTTGGTTTCATTTAAATTTGATTAATTTAAATTCGTTAGCCTGCGAGCCTTCTTCCAATAAAATGTAGGGCCTACGAGCCCATGGTTTCTTTAATGTAAAACCCATGTAATGGAGGATATCCCAAGATAGAGGAGACGGTTTGAAACCTGAAGCTAAGGAGAAACCAACCCAAGAAGATTCAAAGGTGGACAGGTGGGAGCTTCAAAACACAAACCATCTATTCAAGGTGTTTCTCACTAGGTTAGGGTTATCTTATTAAATTGCTAGATAATCTAACCAATAAAAGCTCATGATCATGCCATCTTATTTTATTTCTGTCTGATTTCATGGTTTATTTGTTATGTATGTGTGGTCTCAATCACATAGTTAATAAAATGAACAATCATGCAAGGATGGAATAAAATAAAAACTGAACTATGCGTATACATTATCGGAACATGGTTAATCACTTAAGAAAGCATCAATTAATATTAACAAGCATGTGATAATGAGAAACTATGTATAAAGGATTAAAATGCCTCAATACCATATTAAGTCAGACCAAGCCTTCCGTTACCTGATTAAGGGTAAGACTCAATAAAACTATGTGTTTGACCAACCTTTGTTGGGACACTTACTTTTATAAAATAAGACCTTATGAAAGGTTTCAGGTTGACTTAACCATATTACATCAATAGGAGTATCCCTTGATAGACTTGATGTAATATTGGAGGCAAGAGTTGAGGAAATCCAAGTCAGGATTTCAGGATTGGGGAGTCCCCTCAACAGATCAAGGGACTGTAATCTCACAGTTGGAAAAGACATGCCTACCTAAATACCTTCAAATAGCTTGACCAACCCTTTTTGGGGTTATGCGAAGGGGAATATGGATCCTTTCCACTATAATGTCAAAGGAACTAGACATTCCAAGTTCAATGGTGAGGGCCATTGGGACTTGATAAAATAGTGGGAGAATTAATAAATTCATTTATTATTTTTCATAAAATGTAATCAAAAGGTACTGATAAATCTTCTCTTTTAATTTATAGAATCAATATGACAAACTTGTCAACCACATTTTCTCTGTGATCAATTCTAGACAAAGACAATATCCTCACCAGTAGTAACTTTCAGGAATGGTTTAGGCACCTTCGTGTTATCCTACACCATGAACGAATTTATTACATGTTGGAGTCCTCACTTCCTAATTCTCCTACCTAAGGGGTGAGTGATGAAGATTTCCTGGTCTATGATCAAAATTTGAGCGATGAACTCGATGTTCAATGTTTGATGCTATCATAAATGTGAAGTGAGCTCATGAAGTCTCATGAGGACATGAATTCCTATAGCATGCTCGAGCACCTCCATGGTAGATACCAGGAGAGAGAAAGACATGAAAGGTTTGATATCTCCAAGGCTCTATTTCAGAGCAATCTTGGAGAGGGTGCCCCATCAGGGCCGCATATAGTCAGCTCATTGGCTACATTGAGTTCTTGTAGGTTCTAGGGTTTAAGCTCCCCGAAGAACTGGGTACTGATCTCATTCTTGCATCACTCCTGTAGATCTTCTCAAACTTTGTTGTGAAATTCAACATGAACAACATTGAGAAGTCTCTGTCTGATCTTCTTATCCTCATTCTCCAAGTGGACAATGACATGAAGCATGAAAAGACTTCTGTACTCATGGTGAATAAAAGGAAAGGGAAGGCGAAGAGCTTTAAAACCAAAGCTTCTTCAAGGCCTTACAATAAAAGAAAGATCAAAAGAGAGGAAAAAGAATATTAGGCAGTTTGTTTCGTATGTGGCAAGAAGGGCCACTGGAAGAAAAACTGCACCCACCCAAGGAAGCAAGGGGAAGCTTCAGGTGCGTTTGTTAATGAATGTAATCTATCTGTTTCTACTAATTGGTTATTAGATACTTCTTGTGGTGCTCAAATCTGTATCCAAATATAGGAACCAAGTAGATTCAGAAAGATTGACCGAGGTGAGGTGGATCTACGAGCAGCCAACGAAACCGGACTCGTTGTTGTAGCTGTCAGAGATTACCACCTCATATTACCTACTGGGATGGTCTTGGTTTTCAAAGGATGTTATTATGTACCCTCTATAACCAAAAACCTTATTTTAGTATCTAGATTAGATACTGATGGATTCATCTTCAATATTTTAAGTGGATGTTGCTACTTATATAAAGATAGCATTTGTTTTGGTAGGGCACATTTATATAACGACCTTTATGTGTTAGACTACACAAACCAAGTAATGGAAATCGATGACAAAGTTAATTCACATGACTCATACCACACCCAACATTGGAATCATCGGCTAGGTCATGTCAATGAGAAATTTTTGAAAATATTACATCAAGATGGGTATTTAGATTCTTTCGAACTAAATCCACTTGGTGTATGTCATGCATGTCTACAAGGAAAAATGACCAAAGCCCCATTTAGTGGGAAAGGTGAAAGGGATAAAGAACTTCTAGAATTAGTTCACACAAATGTGTGTGGACCATTTCTAGTTGAAGCAAGGGGTGGGTTCTCATACTTCATAACTTTTACTGATGATTTTAGTAGATATGTATATATTTACATAATGAGGTATAAGTCAGATTCTTTTGATCGGTTCAAAGAATACAAGAATGAAGTTGAGAACCAGCTTGGTAAGAAGATTAAGAAACTCCGCTTAGAAATAGGAGGAGAATATCTTAATTAGGACTTCATTGATTCTTTATGGGAGTTTGGGATTCTATCTCAACTCACTCCTCCTTACACACCTCATTGGAATGGTGTAAGTGAAAGGAGGAACCACACCCTGTTAGAAATGGTGAGATCAATGATGAGTCATGCGAGTCGTCCATTATCCTTTTGGGGATATGCATTACAAACAGAAGCACACATACTATACCAAGTACCAACTAAATCGATAAATGGTATTCCATACGAGTTATGAAGTGGATGCAAATCCATGTTATGAAATTTACATGTGTGGGGTAGCGATGCATTTGTTAAGGCCTCTTCAAGTATCAAACTTTCACCCCAAGGATCAAAGTGTATCTTTATAGGATATCCCAAGGAAACAAGGGGATATTACCCATCCAATCCCTCAGAAAAAAAGGTTACAGTGGCATGACATGACATATTCCTTGAGAGGGAGCACATCTCTAAAAGATATAGTGGGAGCGAGATAGACTTCGATGAAGTCGAGGCTCAAGATACGCAGGATTTGGTACAAGAACAGATTCCACAAAGCCCCTTGGAAGAAAAATCTATTCCAGAGACACAAGAACTGCGTAGGAGCACGAGAGAGGTGAGAGAACCAGAACGATATGGTTTTCTTGTCACCGAGGATGGTGACTCATTATTGGTTGAAAATGATGATCCTCTTACCTACAAGGTAGCATTTGAAGGCACAGATGTTGCCAAGTGGCAAGAAGCCATGAATTCTGAAATAGATTCCATGTACCAAAACGAAGTCTGGATTTTTGTAGATCTTCCTATTGATGTAAAGCCTATTGGTAATAAATTGGCATTCAAGAAGAAACTGGACATGGAGGGGAAAGTCAGCACCTATAAGGTACGAATGGTTGCAAAAGGTTTTAGACAATGTCAAGGAATTGAATATGATGAAACCTTTTCACCGGCTACGATGCTGAAATCCATCAGAATCCTATTGGCCATTTCCGCTTACCATGACTATGAAATTTTTCAAATGGATGTCAAAACAAAATTCTTTAATGGGAACCTCCAGGAAAATGTCTACATGACACAACCTGAAGGGTTTTTGACTCTAAAGGATGCCAACAAGGTATGCAAGTTTCAGAAATCTATTTATTGATTAAAGCAAGCATCAAGGTCATTGAACATTCATTTTGATGAAGCTGTAATAGAATTTGGCTTTGTTAAGAACGAATGTGTGACTTGTATCTTCAAGAGGTTTAGTGTAAGTGCAATCGTTTTCCTAATAGTATATGTTGATGACATATTACTAATTGGAAATGAAGTACCTGTCTTACAGTCAGTTAAGTCATGGTTAGATAAATGATTCTCCATGAAAGACTTGGGCAAGGAAGCATATATTCATGGGATCAATGTCCATTGTGATAGATCTAAGAGAATGATGGGCCTGAGTCAAAGTACATACATTGACAAGACACTGAAGAGATTCAGTATGGAAAAATACAAGAGGGGATTATTGCCAGTGTCACAAGGCATTCATCTTTCCAAGAAAATGTGTCCTCAGACACATGAGGAAATAAAGAAAATGGAAGGTATCCCTTATGCATCTGCGATTGGGTCAATAATGTGTGATATACTATGTACAAGGCTAGATGTTTCTTACACATTAAGTGTAGTAGGCAGATATCAAGCTGATCTAGGAGACCGCCATTGGATGGCAGTCAAGAGTATCCTTAAGTATCTGAGGCATACTAAGGATATGTTCCTGGTTTATAGAGGAGATGAGAAACTAGTCATCAGAGGACATGTAGATTCTAGTTTACAGACTAATCAAGATGACATGAAGTCATAGACTGGTTACATCTTTAGTTTGAATGGAGGTTCAGTGAGCTGGAAGAGCTCAAAGAAAAGTGTGGTGATAGATTCTACAGTGGAGTCCGAGTATATCACAGCTTCTGAGATAGGTAAAGAAGTATTATGGATTTGAAACTTCATCCAAGAGCTGGATGTAGTACCTAGCAGTAAAGATCCCATCACACTGTATTGTTATAATACTACAGCTGTGGCACTTGCAAAAGATCTAAGGTCACATCAGCAAACAAAGCACATACTTCAGAAGTATCATCTCTTGATGGATTTATCTCAGAGATGTGAAGTTGAAGTGAGTAGTATTTCCATGGAAGAAAACATGGCGGACCCCTTGACTAAATCCATGACTCAGCAGAAACATGATAATCATGTGAGGTCTTATGGACTAAAATTCTTAGGCAGTTGGCTCTAGTCCAAGTGGGAGTTTGTTAGGGTTGGTGTCCTGAGAACCAACTATTTTGTACTTTGATTATATGAATGTTCACTAATTATATATTTTTCATTATTCTGCATGACTATAATATAATAAAGTCCTGGAATATTTGTTTCATTAACAAGGTCATGGTAGATCCCCGCTATGATCAGAACCTTGAAATGATATAACAAGTATTCTTAAATAAAGTTCTACGGTTGGATGACATACTATGACAGGACACATAGTATACAAATCCTCATGTGCGAGTACTCGTAAGAAGACGAGACTCTCTCTCATGGAGTTCGCACTTGGTAATCTCTAAGATATAAGATTATGAGAATAGAACCGAAAGTAGTAATTCCGCATGTTTTGATGTCATTGGATATTGCTATCTGCGTGCGTGTGTAATGGTCCTTAGACTGGAATATTATCAATAACTCATGTCATGACTCGTACACTTAGATTTGCTGATGAAAACCGTCACGAAGATAGTTGGTGGGAAGTAGGGTACGTTGGGTGCGTCACGAATGAAATGTTGTTAATGGATAAGTCAAGGAAGGATTTGTCCCTTCCATATTTATGGAAGTAGATATCTCGGGCCCTTTGATTGAAATAGAACTGTCAAACAAATTTCATGGCCATGGTGACACAGTGAGTCTATTTCTAAAAGTCAAAGAATGATAGATCAAGCATATAGGTTTATGAAACTTCCATGAAACTTGCTTGATGAGATATTGAGACAAAGGGATTAAATTACACAGTAAGCATTCATATGAGGTGACACGTCAATGCGGTGTCAACTTCTTTCTCTTGGGTGCCTTGACCTGTTTCTAGACAGTAATCTTGGACTTTAGGCAAACCCACCTAATTCCAACGAGAAAGAGGCCTAGAGGGTCACACACTAAGTGTATCCAAGTATGTCAAGTAGAATAAAGATTATTTTTTTATGTGGTTTAATAATTATTCAAGGAATACTAAATCGTTTTAATGATGGAGGAAGAAGGAAATGAAGAACAAGATATACACGCCGTGTGTTAATGATTACACGCCGTGTATTTTTTCATGGTAAACAAGTACATTCCGTGTATTAATGATTACATTCCGTGTAGATTTTATTTTGGAAAGGAAATGAAAAACAAGTACACGACATGTATTAATGATTACATGCCGTGTAGTTTTATGGAAAACAAGTACAGACTGTGTATTAATGATTACATGCCGTGTAGTTTTCCAGTCTGGATTTTGAGGATATAATATAGTTTTATTAAATTATATTTATTATAATCAGCGTGGGCGCATGTCAAGGAATTAATTATTCGACATGGGGGTTTTCAATAAGATTAAATGATATAAATAAAACATGTAACGCGTTTATTTATTATCATAACTCTACAACCTCAAACCCGATTATAAATATCCTCACAACCCCAACTCTTTTCCCAAAAAGAGAATCGTTGTGCACAAAGATTTTGGAGAATTCTTTGAAGGCCGAAAGAGTCTCTTCCTCCAAGTACGCTCTCAAGACCGAGATAGATCCTCTTCCATCAGATCAAGACGATCTAAGGCAGACAACGTAAGAAAAGGTTTCTCCAGGCTAGCACCTGGAGACTACTTTGGCGATGTCTTGATATACGAGGTGCACGTGTGGATTACTGTTAAAGGAAGTCTACACTTGGATTATGCGACACAATGGAGAATCACTTCGGAACTTGATCAAGAATATCAATGAAGAAAGAACACCCAAAAGGTACTTCTTGTGAATTAATTAAATTAATTTTAATCAACCTGTGACGATCCACTTTTGTGGTTCCAGGACCTTTCTTCTTCTTTGTCTATTTCTATGAATCGATTCATGGAGACTTGCGTTCATCATCGAATTGATCCGGAATTGATCATTGCTAATGAAAAAAAGCCAAGTGGGAACATCCACCCATGTGCTTCTGCTACGCCCAGAACCTTCAGATGCGATATGATCAGCATGGGAGGAGCCAACATCGAAAGTCAGGAGGTGAAGAATGGCTGTCAAAATCCAAGGGACGTGATCCTAGAAAAATCACCTGTTTCTGGTGTGAGAAGAAGGGTCACTATAAAAGTGATTGTAGAGAGAACAAAAGGTACGTTGCTGGGAAGAAGAAAGATGAAGAGGAGGATATGAACATCACAGGTTTATCAGCAGTTGATGAAATCTGCGTGAAAATGGGAAGCTCATACTCAGATGAGAGAGTTGAATGGGGAGAAGTGCAGTGTCATTACTGCAAAAGATACGAGCACATGAAGAAGGAATGCCTATTTCTAAAGAGGAAGAATGAGTGGGCTCAAAATCCAAAGGAAGACAGATGGATTCTAAATTCAGAGAGCTCGACACACATTTGTACGAAGAATGGTGCATTTGATACAGTTCAACAAGTGTGAGACTTGGTGAGACTTGGTGATGGGTCAACATGCGAGGTTTGAGGAGTCGGGATGGTAAAATTGAAGACACCCAATGGATCAGTTCGTAAAGTGGCTGATGTGAAATTTGTTCTGAGGATGATACAGAACCTTGTATCATTAAGTAGGCTCGATGCGAAAGGGTTCAAGATTTCCATAGTAGGTGGAGTGTTGGAAGTCTGATGCGGGGATGGATCGATGTTTTTTGGGAAGGAGTTCCAAGGGTTGTATCATTTGATGGGGACCGCAGTCAGCTCGATATCGAGTAAGGATGGTGGATGTGTCACATCATCTAGCGTGAAAAAGCGTGTTCGATTTGCTGATGAAGTTTTCAACACCTTTAAAGAGAATGTAGGTCAAGCTTCTACCCCAAATTGGTCTTGAGGGGGAGATTTGTGAGGGCCACTCCCAATGTGGGGTGGAGTTTTTCAGCAGAGGAAGTCCTTGGGTGGTAACCAACCCTATTGCAGGTCTTCTTTAGTGGGCGTCAAGGTGGACAGCAGGCGGCAGGAAGAAGTTCCATGGGTAGGTGAGCTACCCACCAACTGAAGGAGAAAAATATGGGGTAGATGAACCACCCCAAACCACCAGAGAACAACCTGGTTTTCATTCATCTATTTAAATGGGATTTGAATCCCATGGACCAAGGTGTGTGTGTATCTGTAATCCTTGATTGATCCTCCGACAAGAATGGAGAGAATAAAACACCCCTTGTTTCTCCCATGGATGTAGGCTTCAAATCCGAACCACATAAATCCTCGTGTTGCTCTGTTTGTTCCCGTTTTTGTGTGTTTGAGGTACCACTCACCTCCACCACGCCCCAACAAACTTCTGTATTCATAGATCTTGGAGGATTTTTTGGATCTTGTCGGGTCATGAGCCTTTTTTATTATTGTGACTAGTTTCAATATCAATTGGGGTGATAGTGGCGTTTGTGGCATTAGTTGGGAGTTAGCAAGCAGTGACGTTTGTGGCTTCTGGTGATGATGACAAAACAATATCGGGGAGGTCAGCAGAGTCTGTAGTCTTAGGAAATAATAGATCACATATTCTGGAATGGTGATAGTGAGGGCATCATCAGGCGGTGTTGTTCGTATCTCTGTTAACGGTGGCTATGTAGATCCTGGAAGGGCATTGTGGCTTGGGATCTCAGTAGTGTCGTCAGCAATGTGGCAGTGACAATAACAACTTCTCAGCATAGTGGGATGTTTGGGTGGGTGGAGACAATGACTTACGATCAAAATTGGGTGTTCGATTAGGGTTTTTATGACCATTGGGCCTTCAGGCAATATTTTTTTAGGTCTTCAGGTCACTGGGTTCTCTGGGCCATGTTCTGGTCTTTGTTCCTTTGGGAATTTGGGTTATGTATTGGGTTCCCTCTCAACCCATTTTAAAAGTTATTTTTTATCTTTTTTTCTTAATAAAATAGGGCTAGACCCTCATCCTATTTTAATAATAACATACAAATATTTATAAATATATTTAATTATAATTATAATTACAACTACAAATAAATAAATATATATATATATATATATATATATAATTGTAAATAGTTATATATATATATAATTATCAAATTTATATTAGTCAAAATGTTTAACAATTTATTTATATACATTGATTACATAATGTGTATATAATTAAAATAAATATAATATATTAATATTTTATTTAAACAATTATATAATATATTAACGAATATATATATATATATATTGATATTGATATTAAATAATTTAAAATATATATACATGTATAAATGCATGTATGTGTGTGTATGTGTGTATATACATTTGTGTGTAGATGTGTATGTTTATATATGGATGTTTGTAATTCATGCAAATGTTATGAATTCCATTTTTAATATGTTTGTAATTTATTTAATTTAATTTATCCATTTATTATTATACATTCATTAATAATGTTAAAAATATAATTAATCATTTTGTAATATTTATTTATACAAAAATTTATTTACTATATATATGTAATATTTTCTATATGTTTGTAATTTATATGAATAAAATTTTTATTTATTAAGTTTTAACATTTAAAATATGTTTTAAATTTACATAACTAACCTATTTAAATGATTTTTTTAATAATTTTTTAATTTAAATATCTAATTATACAATTATATATAAATATATATTAAAAAGTATTTATGGAATTATAAATAAATAAATATATATTTAAATAATTATAAAATTATAATAAAGATGTTTGTTATATTTATAATTATATATTAATATACATATAAATATTTATTTAAATATATTTATAATTATTTATAAATACTTTTTTAATATATTTATTTATATTTATAATTATAAATAAATAAATACATATTTACCAGGAAACTTCATGTACCGAGCGTACTTTTCCCTAAAAAATATTATTGAAAATTAAACTTGAGAAAGAGCGTAATGTGTGACACAAAAAGCACCACCAAATCAGAAAAATGACAAAGCACCACCACCCAAATAGAACAAAATGGTCCAAAGACCCACCATAAGAGGCACATAGGCCCAAATCTGGAACCACGCTAACATCCTGAAAGACACCACACACTAAAAAACAATAGGTTGTCGCCAACCTATACCAATGCAACTCCCTAGGGCCGAAGGATGTGCCCTGCCACATGCTGGAAACATCTGATAATGGACAAAAATACTATCTTCTCTGCTTGGGAAGATCTAAAGTAGATTATGGCTAGAAGTTTGATGAGAGAGATCCTCTCCATTCTTGAGAGAGAAGTTCTCCATCTTCAATATATTTATTTATCAGGCATGTAAAATTTAAATATCCATATATTTCATGATGGTTTTGAAAAATAGGTATCCTAAGTCTCTTGGGAGGTTTGAATGAGAATAAATGATATATAAATAAACACATATTTAAATAATAATAAAATCACCATAAATATATTTAAATAATAAATATATTTATTATATTTATAATTATATATAAATAGTTTTTAAATATATTCATTTATAATTATAATTATAAATAAATAAATACATTTAAATAATTATAAAATTATTATAAATATATTTAAATAATAAATATAGTTATTATATTTATAATTATATATAATATTATTTTGATATAAATATATATAATTATATAAATATATCAAAGCGGTACAGACCATGAGATATAATTATATAAATATATTTATGATAGTTTTATAAATATAAATATTTATGTATTAGTAAATATACATATAAATATATAAATATATTTATAATTATATATAAATTTCTATTAATATATTTATCTATAATTAAAATCATAAATAAATATATGTATTTAAATAATAATAAAATTATATTAAATGTATTTATTAAATTTAAAATTTTATAAATATATATAATTATATAAATATATTGATAAATATATACACATATTTATAAATATATTTATTTATAATTATAATTATAAATAAAAGTATGTATATTTATTATATATATAATTTTTTCAATATATATAATAATATAAAAATATAGGTAAGATTAGATCTTTATCGGCGCTTTTTTTGCATTGATAACAATTCCACTTTATCAGCTCTAAAAAAGTGCTGATAAAACGTGTCTTTTTCAGTGCTAGAATTTTTGCGCTGATAAAGAAACGTTATATCATCACTTTTTTAGTGTTGATAATGGGGTATCTTTATCAATGATTTTTGGAAAGGGCTGCTAAAAGACTTACCCGATCTTATAATAGAACCCTAACCAGAGGCTTCTCTATTACACCTTCAATCTCTTACAGAACCCTACCCCTACCGTCGCTCCTGCCGAACACTATTGTCATCATAGCTCTCAATCTTTAGCGACTTTCCCGAAGAATCGTTCCTCTCCAAATATAAGGTATTTGAAAAATCCCCACACCACATCACACCCTTGCACCACATCTTAGCACCCCTGCACCACATGAATCCATGCACCCCACCACAGCACCCTTTCACCACATTACACCACCTCTGCACCCTTGCACCACATCACAATACCTCTCCTTGCCAATTTCTTGCATGAAAACCATTCCGCGAGGGATGGTGGTTATTCCATGTGATTTCCAATTACCATGGGAGGGCCCTATCATCGATATCATAGCTAGAGTGTCTGACATGGAAATCATGAAACTATGTTATAAAATCACATGATTAAGATGCAGTCGAGCGATTTCAAAGGTGGAGGTTTTTTCTGGCGATTGTATGGTTGGAATGAGATCATGCGACCACACAACCGAGGCATGTTGTCAACAGTTCCTAATTCCCATCATTCCTCACCCCTTATAAGTTTATAAATATATATTACTTCTTTTATATTGTTTAATTATATGAAATTTATTATTATAGTTAAATTTTAGTATTGATAGATTATATTGAATTTTCTATTGCATAATTTCTTAAAGAAACAAAATAATTTTAGTGAAGTGAAATTTAGTTTGATCCTACAAAATTTGTTTGATATAAAACATTGAAATGAAAAAAATATTAAACACATCAAAATATGTAGTTTTTTCTACATATATATTTATTTTCAACAAATAATTTAATAAGTTGTGTTTAAATTTTCAATTATATATTCTTGACATATATTTTTTAAAATATTTCTAAAATTTTAAAATGAATGTTATCGTTTGATCCTTATATGAATGAATTGTATAGATTTTCATCATATTAAATAGATGAATAAAATACAAGAAATTTCAAATAAAATAAAATACCAATAAGTGTTATATATTATTTTTTATAATGAAACTCTTAAATAAAATTTTAAATATTTTATAACAATATAAGTTTTATTCAAATTTATATTTTTATTTATCATTAAATCTAGTTATATATTTCTAAACTCTATATAATGAATATTATCATTTAATTATATATAAAAGGATTAGATGATTGCTTTAGTATTCTAAAATTCAATTAAATGTTAATTTCTTTTACTTTAAAAGTTAATTGATAAAGTAATATCTTACTAAATTTTTGAAACAACCATTATTATTGATTCCTAAATTATGGTTAATCATCCTTAATATATGAAAATAATTAGTAAACTCAAATTCAATTAGAACCTCCATGATCTTTTGTCTGAAATATCAATCATATTTTAAGATTGATAATCCTTTACATTTTTCCTTCATGGAATGGATAATAATCCTAGGTGTGGCCGACTCTTCACCTCAAATAGTAATGTGAATGAACCTTATGCATCTCCCTTGAGTCATGAAAATGAATCTTATGTATCATACATTATTAGTGGAAATGACTTGTACGTACCACAAAATGACCATTATGTAAACTCCAAATTCAGACTTACATATCCCAGTGTGGTTACATAATTTTCTAATTTTATTCATTTATAAATTTATATACTTTTATAAATTTTATAGTATATCATATTTACATATATAGTTTAAATATATATATTTTTAATTATTTATACTTTTATAGTTTTCTAGATTTAAAAATTAATATACAATTACTATTTTATTAGTTATAAATTATTATACTTTTATACCTTCATAAATTTTACTTTTATATATTATAATTTTATAATTATATAAATTTATAAAACTATATACTTCTATGAATTATGTATAATTTTATAAAATATATTCATAAATTTATATAAATTTATATATTATGTATATTTCTTTAAAAAATATATAATTTTATAAATTATATGTAATTTTATACTTATATATTTGTCAATAATTTTATATTATGGTATAAAAATATATATATTTATAATTTATAATTTTATTCTTGAATAATTTTTTCAATTTAGAAATAGTTTTATACTTTTATAATTTCATAAATTTTATTTTTATAAATTAGACATTTATATTTTTAAAATTTTGAAATATGATTATTATTTTTTCAAAAAATTCATTTGGATAATTAATAGTTATTTTATTATATGCAATATTTTATTTTTTAAGTCATAATAGATAGATGTTGAATGTATTATTTGAATTGAGTGTTAAATAAAAAATATTCTAAATTTCACATTGACTTTAAAATGGTGTTTTGTGATTTGAAATTAGAGTGAATAGATTCATCAGTTTTTTATAAGGTTGTATGATCTATCAACGGGATTAGTGACATCTATATTTAAAAATGAAAACATGAGTAAGGAAAAAGGGTGTTATTTATGATTATATGATCATATTAACTTTTAGAGACCTCCAAGATACACAAAATCTCACCTCCTACATAATATAGACTGATAATAACACCATGTAAAGGGAATTTCACTAACTCTATCCAACCCAAAGGATATCCATCATGACCTCACTCCCACAAAATGTGAATTAATGTATAACCCCATTAAAACTCCTAAACCTACATTGTATCCAATATCACCTGCTTGTTTTAAATCAGTGGAGTCCTCTACAACTACATCTTCTCTTTGATTTGGTGTTATCTTCTAAGGCGATGAGTCTTAGGAAACAAAATGAAATAATATCTATCATTCTCATCATCTTCATCACCCAAATAGTTATTATTTCACTTTATTACCTGAGACTCATCCCCCAACTCTTATAGACATGCACTTATGTTTCTTGAAATAATCTGAGTAGTAATCATCCCATACCAGGTACCAGTGAAAATTATGGATGAATTAAAAGGATAAAACCTACCACCAATGGAGTAATTATTTTATTAAATTCAATTACCCATTTCCTTTAAAGCACGATGAAGTTATTGGAAACATTCAAATGTTGGGTTCCCCTTATTTGAAAGGCCCCTTTTCTGTATTTATTTATTTTGTTAAATATTAATATTACTGAATCAAATAGGATAGATATGAATAGAGAATGGATGAATTCCAATTGTATGACAAAAGATTATGAAGATGGGGTGAAAGGGTTCACCATGTTTTCAAAAGATCATGCATATGAGCCTTCTCAAATCTCGAGTCTATGTTTACACTATTTTCATTCAAGACTAATTAGTCCAGAGGAATTGGAAGAACACTTGATCTATCATAGAATAGATTGAAGTTATAAATGTTGGAATAAATATGAGGAAAAAGTGAATGTAGTTAGTTATTGGGATAACAATGTCTTTTATAGATCATATAATATGATTACAAGTGTGTAAAATGAATAAGAACACATAGAGGATGTGATTATAGGTGTGAATGATGATGAATATCATATTGATGAAATGAAAATGACAATTGAAGATAAACTTTGTGATTGTAGATTTTTTTGAGATGTTAAATAGTTGTGAAAAGATGTCATTGTATACTAGTTGCACTAAATATATAGCATTTTCATCCTTACTGAAGTTGTATAATTTGAAAGATAGAAATGGATAGAGTGATGATAGTTTTATAGAACTACTTGATCTCTTGAATGATATGCCCCAAAATATAATGAGCTTCATAGAAAAACATCAGATTCTAAATGAATACTATGTCAATGGGTATGATCTATGAAAGAATACATGCTTGTCCAAATAATAGTATACTATTTATCAAGGAACAAAAATCACTTAATGAATTCCAAAAGTGTGGTACTTATTGATACAAGAATGATGAATTGGGTCCTATGAAATTCTTATGGTACTTTACAATCATTCTAAGATTTAGGTACCTATATAGAAGTGAGGAGATTGCAAGGCATTTGACATAGAAAAGAGATACAAGAAATAAAGATGAGAAAATTTGTCACCAAAAAAACTATCCTCATTGGAAGATAATTGATCATGAGTATCCTAAATTTGGAAATGATACAAGATACCTTCATCTTGTGCTATCTACTAATGGAGTGAATCCTTTTGGTTTTCAAAATATCACTCACAATACACGGCCAGTTATGTTGGTAAATTATAACTTGCCATTGTGGTTATGCATGAGACAAAAATACTTTATGTTATTTATGCTTATATGAGGACCAAAAGAACTAGGTAATGATATTGATGTTTATTTGGCTCCCCTGATCAAATATTTAAAATTATTATAGGATGTAGGTGTTACGTTGTATGATTCTTACTGAAATAAATATTTCACGATGAGATCCATATTGTACAAGACAATAAATGACTTTTCTAATTATGAAAATTTCTTAGGATATAACATTAAAAGAACTCAAGGGTGTCCCATTTATGAACAAGTTAAAAGTCAATTAGGTTGAAACATTCATTGAAGACTGTGTTTCTAGGACATCATATATTTCTCCCTCAATGACATAAGTACCAGTCACGAACTAAGTCGAGCTACCATCTATCCCAACATCAGACCTGGCCTGAGATAAGGCCTGAGAGGAATTCCCAATCCTCCTAGGATGGAAACAAGTGCCAGATATCAATGATAACCCAAAGGGGAACAATTTCTTCTCAAACAACTAGGACAAAATAACCAAATAGAGCGCACAACATAAACAATAACTTAATGACAATAAATATACAAACAAAACCAAATAAAATAGCTGATTAAAAAAAACTACAAAAGAAAATTAAAACCAAACCACTCTAACATGATCTCCATGTGACCTATTGGTCACCACCAACCATAAGAATAACCTGCTCTAAGGTAAACCAAACCAGAGAACCCGAACCTGTAAAATTAGTTGGGTCTACCAACACTGAGTGGAACAAGTAGGTTCTGAGCATAAAACATCTCATTCGGAATTCATCATAGAATCCATGCACTTCCTTTCCCTAAAAAGTATACAAACACTAGTTTGAAATACATATAGAAAATAGGTGGTCAAATTTCAAAGTCCAAACATGCCTTTCTAGAAATCCCCTTTTTTGTACAACACACATATATTTTATTTTTAAAATTGTTTCCCACTTTCAAAATCCAGTTTATGACACAAAAACCAATATGAGAAACCCAAAAAAAGATAAAAGAACTATGCTACAAATAAGAGGAATCATGGATATACATATAAATAATACCAATAAATCAAGAAACCAAGTGAAACAAAAGTAAACAGAACATACTGATTGATTGTCATGTGAATTTCTTAAACATCTCTATATTAAATCACTAGACATACTCAGTTCAGACTCATCGACTATCATATGGTGAAACTCTACAGTCAATAACCAACTAGACACTATAAACTAGCCAATACAATGAAACATCCCCCCTAGAATCATCTAATCTAGGGGGTACCAACCTATTTAATCAGGGTCAACAAGAAACCATCACTTGAATATCTAGATGGAACCCATGAATCCCATTATAGTAATACACATTGAATGGGAAGGTCCTCACATGTGTGGATCTAACAAATAACACAAAACCACTGTGCTTTCCTAGCCCAAACACTGAAACCACCAATGCAATGACCCTCTTGTAAGAGTATCCACCATAGAGGTTCCCATATCATAATAAGACATTCAAAAGTGCCAACTAATCCTTCACATCATATGAGCTTCAAACCATTTTCCCAAAACAATAGAAAGTACCAACAAATACTTTAACATTTCAAATACAAATCCACTTCCAAAACCATTTTCAAGTCAAGGTAACAGTACACAACTATATGAAAGGTTCCAAATGATCCTTTATATCATTTGAGATATCAATCCATATCAAACAAATATATTTGAGCCAAGACATAGAGAAAAAATTTTAAACCACCTTTAAATTCACTTAGAACTCCAAGTCACTCTTTGGAAACCAAGGGACCATTTTGAAAATAATATAGGTTCGAACAAACCATTTGATATGAGGAAAAAGGAAATTAAAAGGAAAAAGGGGAAGAAGCATTTGAAAAAATGGGGTTTAAGGGAATTATTATTATCAAGGGCCATTCTCATTTATGTTTCCATCCATATGTTTACCCCATGAACATATGGAAGATCCAATATTATATGAAACTCTTCAAGTAACCATGAAATCCCCCAAGAAACATTTTAAAGATACACCACTTTCTTTACCACCAAATACAACAATCCACACATGAGAACCAATCTAAAAAAGTCACCTAATTCCCATGCACAACACCCAATTCACAAATAAGTCAATTTACTAAAGATTAAGAAAGGATAAAAACCATGAAAACACCCAAATTAATCATTAAAAACCAAATGGTAATTTTTTCAAACACCTTATATGCATTTATATATAGGCATAATTAAAAATCCCTTTGAAAACCATTTACACCAAATTGTCCCAACACGAAAACACCATAATTAACAAAAAACACATCCCAAGCATGAAAAACACATTTATAATTTTTTTAGAAAAATGAAAGCTTCAAATGAAATGTGTCGTAAATGAAATGGATGAAAAAACCTACCTCAATGATGTGAGATTGCAGAAAAACTTCAGGATAAGGGAAAATAGAGCCTAAGGGATAATACATGCACCCTGACATAAAAAAATCAAACCACACATCAACCCCTAGCTTCTAGAGTTCAACCAAGAGGGAAAATACCAAGAAATAATTAGGAATCCAAGAGAGGAAGGAGATAAGAGAAGGTAAATTGACCAAAATCCAAAGGAAACATACTTAGTAACCATTGAGGAGCTCCAATGGTGGAAATATAACAAGGGATGAGAGTTTTCTAGAGCCCCTTTGTGTGTCTCGGTCAATAAAGGGGATAAAAACCCAAAATGGGGTTAAAAAATAAGAGGGAAAAAGAAGTAATTTTATCTTTTTAATAAGTTGTGGAACTCCCATGGTTTGACTACATGGTTTGATAGAATATATTCTAACCTCACACACCCAAATAGAGAAGAGGGGTGACCCACATAGTTTGGATGCACGGTTTGGGAAATCATACACCAACCCCATGGTTTAGCTTTGTAAAAATTCAAAGCATCCATGCACGCTTGCTACATGGGTTTTCCTAACCATGAACAAGCCTTGTTCCATAACCTATACACAAAAATACAAGCTACATGGTTTCTCCTTGGACTCACATGGTTTTCACCACACCATGATAAAACCTTGAAAGTTGAACCTTGCAAGAATAAAATGAACTTAAAACACCCTCTTCCTTAACAAGACACATGGTTTATCCTCAAACCAAGCTTTAAAACTTTGAATAGGAAACAAAATCCACCCAAAAACTTAAAAACTATATAATTCAAATCTGGAACTCAACCCGAACCTCAACCAAAAGATTCAATGTCAATAAAATAATAAAATAAAATAAATTTTAAGGTTGGGGTATGAAAATTCTCCCCACCACAAAAACTTTCTACAACCATAAATTCACCCATCCAAACAATAAATAAAACTTAATCCCAAACCTAAATTAAGACAAAGAAAACCATGAACCTTGGGGTGAACTTTCACTCCACAAGTCACACCATAACAAATCATAGAGAAACTTTAACAAGAATAACTGAAAAGAGGGGGTGTTTTACCCACCATAAGAACCCAACAAAAACCATGGAAATTCTTTAGACTGGACCAATATAGGGACTCCCAACATGAACTAAAAACCCTCAACAAAAATAGGAAAACCTTCTAAAGAAATCAAAGTGATTAATGAACCAAACCATAATCCATCATTTCTAAAAAACTCCCACATCTCCCAAATGGACACCACACAAAACTAATATGAATCCTCCAAAAGGTGAATCACACACAATAGAGAAAACATATTCAAAATATTGAACCAAAAAGACAAAACCACTAGAATTCCAAGTGAACAAGACCACCAAAATTTTCATAACAAAATAAATAACATAAAAAATCAATGAAAACTAATACTGAGAAACTTTATCCATATCCCACCAATAGCTAAGAAAAA
The DNA here is from genome assembly GCA_963277665.1 of Viscum album. Taxonomy (NCBI): domain Eukaryota; kingdom Viridiplantae; phylum Streptophyta; class Magnoliopsida; order Santalales; family Viscaceae; genus Viscum; species Viscum album. Next base: position 123,819,058 of record OY728140.1, on the reverse strand, counting down.
ATATGGACCATGGTTACCCAAACCCTTGATGATTCTTGACCATATGAAAAGCTTCACTCTGGGGACAATGGATAGATCCCTCGTGTCTTGAAGCATATACTTCCCCTAGTCAGGAATTGACACCATGTGATAAAGTCTTATTTATTAGGAAATTATTCTTATTAAAATTATCCAAGTGACCCAAACAACCACAATGACGAAACACCTTCATTGGATTGTGACAAGATGGCTTTGAATGACCAAATAGACTACACTGAAAGAACATGATAAAATGGTCTGATGAATGATAAGATGGAACTGATGAAAGAGGATTCACTGAGATAGGATCCTCTTGCACAAAAAATATCTCTAGATGGGGAACCTTCATGGGTTCCAAGAAATTATGGTTCATCAACTTCCACTGACTGCATTCCTAGAACTAATTCATCTAAAAGCTCCTCATCAACCAACGTCTTGAAATGGAATTCACTATATGAGAGGAATATCTTCTGGATACATGGTTAAAGACCCCAAATGAAGAGAGGATATTTTATCTAATCATACGACCTTATCTTTAGAGAGAAAAAAACCAAATCCTGGAAATGACCAATACAAGCCTTTACTGTAAGCTGGACTTGCTGAATACTCAAGAGCTCTACCAATTCCCTAACCTTCACCTCATCTAGTATGAAACATTAGACATAAGTGGTCTTAAATACTTCCCAATACATCTCATATTGGAATGATGTCATGACAATCACCTCTCACTGGTCCAAATATAGACCTTCAAAGGAGTTCAGAACAACACAGACTCTAACATCTTCAGGAGTTACAAACGATCTAAAGACACTATCAACTTCCTCAATCCATTCCACTACCTCTAACTGACCATGATCACCATGATAGATTTGAAAAAACTAATTAGAATTAGGTTCGACCACTCCACTATGAATCTGAACAAAGAAAACAATGGGAATAAACTCACTAGAAACTTTGGGAACCTTTCTAGGTGGTATACTCTGAACACAAATAGAACAAAAAAACAAAAATCAACATCCAATCAAAAATCAAATAGAAAAATCAACTCAAACCAAAATAGCTGGCTCATGATCCAAAAATCACAAGTAGAACTATTATCCTCTTTTTAAACCACCATTTTGTTCTAATTTCAAAAAACACCTTCTTCAAAGGTCACCATCCAAATACCAAAACCCATGTCCAAAAATCATTTCCCCCTTTGAAAAATACTTTTCTAGAAACCATTTTCCATTTAAAGGACTCATTTTCCAAAAACAAATTTCCCCTTCAAAATCATCCCACATCGGAAAAAAATAAAACCAAATCAAAACTCACACAAAAAACATGGGATGAGGAACTAGTGTCCATGCATAACCCAGTGACATGGTTAGTGGGTCATGCCCTAACAAAACAAAAACCACTAAGAGGACCTTGAACTTTTCACTAGGACTCCGCATGGGTCACTACTCCATGTGAGATCACTACATGACACCATCTCAACACTATTATCATTCCCCATCCATGCAAACAAAAACAAGAACAAATAATCAAATACTAGACTACCCTAGAAAATCAAGGATTAGAATGGGAAGGGTTCATTAAGTCCTTCCCCTACCCATTTAGCGAGTCCTAATAGTCATAATATATAATCTACCTAACACCCCAAACAACACAAACCTAGATCTAATTCCATTTGTTCATGAACCAATTCAGGATGCCATCCAACCTGACACCCAACTCGGCTCGAGATAAGGTCTAAGTGGTGTTATCGATCCTCTCAAGATGGCAACTAGCAAGGGCATCAAATATAATCCAAATGGGAATGATTTCTACCCAAATAACCATGATCAAATATCCGAATAGATCACACATCATAACCAACAAATAAATAACGATAAATATAAAAACCAAACCGGATACAACAACTGATGAAAAAAACATTAACTATAAAAGAAATCTATATCTGAACCACTCTAAAAAGGTCTACATGTGACCCCTTGGTCAACACCTACCACAAGACCAACCTCCTCCAAGAAAAACATAACAAGAAAACCTAAACCTACAAAATAGCTTGGGTCTACCGATTCCAAGTGGCACAAGTAGGGTGTGAGAATATAATTGACCAATAAGTATTCACCATAGAAAATATTCATTTTATTTCCCAAAATAGTAAAAAAAACCAGTTTGAAATACATATAGAAAATAATTTTTCACATTTGAAATTCAAATCATGGCTTTCTAGAAATTCCCCTTTTAATACAACACACACTACTTTTCTTTTTCAAATAGTTTCCCATATTCAAAATCTAGTTTACCAAACCAAAACCTAGATGAGAAACTAAAAAAGAGATAAAAAACTATGCTAAAAATAAGAGGATCCATGTAGATACATGTAAAAAATACCAATAACTTATGAAACCAAGTTCATAAAAAGTAAACAGATCATACATATCGATAATCATGGGATTTTTTTAAACATTACTAAAGAAACTCTTTGGATATACTTAGTCCAAACTCAACTGTCAGTATATGGTAGAGATCCATAGTCAATAACCAAATATCCACTCTAAAATATCCAATCTAGTGGCATGACCCACATGGACTCATCTAATCTAGGGTGTACCAACCCATCTAATCGGGGTTAACAAACAACTATCACTCGATGCTCTAGATGACACCCATGAATCCCAATATTTTAATACACTCTAAATGGGGAGGTCCTCACATGTGTGGCTCTAACCAATAACCCACAAACACCATGCTTGCCTATCCTAAACATGAACACCACCTATGAAATGACAATCTCCTTGGAGGATCCACCATAGAGGTTCCTATCTCACAAAAAGCCATTCATAAGTTCCAACATAGCATTCACATTATACAAGCTTCAAACCACTTTCCCAAAACAACACAAAGTACCAACTAGGACTTTAAAATTTCAAATACAAATCTACTTAAAAAACCATTTCTATATTTAGGTAAAAACACACAACAACATGAAAGGTTCTAAATGGGCCTTTATCTCATTTTATAAACTGATCCACATCACAAAATTCCAAATGGGCTAATCCTTAGAGAACCCATTTAAAATCACATTTAAATTCACACTGAACAAAAAGTTACCATTGGAAAATCAAGGAACTATTTTTAAAATAATATAGGTATTAAAAAATCATTTGTGAGAGGAATAGGGAAAGGAAAAAGAAAAAGGGTGATAAGCCTTTGAAAAACTAGGGTTTAAGGGAAGCATTGTTATCAAGGATCATTATCATTTGTGTGACAATCCATATGTGTAGCCCATGCACATATGGATGATCTGAAATATAATGACACTCTCTAAGTAACCATTAAAGCACCCAAGAACCATTTTAAAGAGACATCACTTTCTTTACCGCCAAACAAAATAAGACAAACACGAGCACCAAACCATAAAACTCACCAAATTCCCACACACAACACCCAATTCACAACCTAATTGATTCATCGAAGCTTAAGAAAAGCTAAAAACCATCCAAAACATCCAAATTAATCTTTAAAAACTAAATAGAAATTTTATCAAACACCTTTTATGCATTTATATATTGACATAATTAAAGAAAACCTTTAAAAATCATTTATACCAAATTTTCCGACATGAAAACACCATAATAAACTAAAAAACAAATGAAATGAGTGTGAAATTTTTTATAAATTATTTAGAAACAATAAAACATAAAATTAAATGTTCTAGGAAGAAAATGGATGGAAACACCTACCTCAACGATGTGAAAATGAAATAAAACTCCAGGAGAAGGAAAAATAGGATTTTAGGGAAAATTCGCACACCCTAACATTAATGAAATCAAACAACACATTAAACCCTAGCCTATAGGGTTCATAAAAGAGGTAAACCACCAAGGAAGAACCAAGAAACCAAGTGGGGAAAGAGATAATATAAGAGAAATTAACCAAAAATCCAAAGGAAACTTACCTATAAACCTTTGAGGAGCTCCAATAGTGGAAGGATAGACAAGAAGGAGGGTTTTCTGGAACCCCTAGTGCACCTTGGCCGAGAAAGGGGAGGAAAACCTCAAATTTATTTAAAACATAATAAGTAAAAAATAAGTAATTTTAAATTTTAAATGACATGGGAAACTTGAATAGTTTTGACGCATGGTTTTCCAAAACGTGTGCCAACTATGGACACCCTATTGGATAAGAGGCTGCACAGTTTGGGAAACCATGTGCCAACCATGTGATTCAGCTCTGTCAAATTGAAAATCCTCCCTATACTCTTTCCACATAGTTTCTCCTAACCATATGGAAGCCATGTGGAATTCCCCAGACACCCAAAGATAAGCTTCTCATTTTCTCCTTGGACTCTCATGGTTTTCCCCAAACCATTCTCAAACTATAAAAGTTGAACCATATAAGAAGAAAATGAACTGAAAACACCCTCTTCCATAACAAGGCTCATGATTTATTCTCAAACCGTGCACTCAAACCATGTATAGGACAATAAAGCCACCCTAAAACTCCGAAACTCAATAATTCAAATTAGGAACTCTACCCAAACCTCAACCAAAATTTCTAACATCAATAAAAGAATAAAATAAAAGAAATTCCATAGTTAGGGTGTGAAAGTACCGATCTTGGAAGGAATTATTTGATGGGAGTTCATAAGAATGTAAAAAATCATCTCTAATAACTTGTTATAAAATGTATGAGAAGGTAAAATATGTGGACACTTATTTTGGAAAAAAATTTCAAAAACCCTTAAAGAAACAGAAGGAAAAAAGAGATCTGTTTTTTTGAATTACCATACAGGAATTTTCTGTACATTAGAATTTGTTTTTAGGTTATTAATGTTTACAAAAATTTATGTGATAGTGTCATTGGAATGTTACCTAATTCACCCATAAAAATAAAGGATGGAATTAATGATAGGTTGGATAAGATTGACTTTGTAATATGGGAAGAGTTGGAACCCGTGAAGGGTTAAAAATGAACTTTTCTTCCTCCAGCTACTTACACTCTTTCCAGGAAGGAGAGATATCAGTTTTTCAACTTACTGAATGATTTAAAGGTTCTAGTGGGGTATTCATTGAATATAAATAATGTCATTTGAATGATGGATTTAAAGTTATAGGTTCTAAAATCACATGAGTGTCATGTTTTGAGGAATGATCTAATTCTTGTAGCTTTATGTTTCGTTTTCCCTATAATGTCCATCATACATTAACAAAGATCTATTTATTTTTCAAAGCTATATGATGAAAAGTTGTAGATTCGGTGAAATTTATAACTATGGAAAAGTACATTTATATCATATTATTTAAATAAGAAATGTTATTCCCACCATCATTCTTTTATATGTTGTTTTACTTGATGGTTCACTTAGTGAGAGAGATTTGACTATGTGGTCCTATACATTATATATGGATATAACCCCATTTAATGATATATGATGATTTTGAAATGGTATGTCAAAAATTCATGTATTCTATAGGGTTGTATTGAAGAGTGATATATTGTTTAAAAATCCGTTTAATTCTATACCAACTAACTATATATTGTGGAAATCATTAGTCTACTAAAATCTCATCACACTGGGCGGCTTATGGGTGAAGGAATTTTGAGAATAGACGTTGTCACAATCAAAATTATAGATCGAGATAAGGTACACCTTTATGTTTTTTATAATAGTTTAGAGGTTTCCCCATATGTTGAAACACAATAATAAATTCTTAGGCATTTGAATCCCTCAATATAAGAAAGATGGATATCAAATACGCATAATCAATAGTTTATATGATGGTTTTGAGACTATATTTTTAAGAAGTGAGATGAAAAATTGGATTCAATTTTAGAATAAATTCGATGGATAGCTAGAGGAACAGGTGTGTGTGTGTTTTCTTATAGTGGTTATATAATTAATGGTTATGCATTCTATACAAATGAACATGATAAAGGTATTACCAGGAAAAATAGTGGGGTTACACTTGTGGATGAAATGATTCATGTATATGATACTAAGGAAATAAATCCAATTTATGTGAATATTTCATAATTTAGAATCATAAAAAAATATTATATTTGGATTATAAAATATCCTAAGTGCATATTTTTCAATTCATGTTAGTTGATAATAGGTCTACTGTTAAAATAGATGAATTGGGGTTCGTGAAAGTGGATTTTAGTAAAGAAGTGTAAAAATACAAACCATTTATAAATGAATTTCAGTTAGTACAATCATTTTATGTTCTATATACCACAAATCAATAGTGATCAATTATTCTATTATTGACCAAAACCACTAAAGGGTCAGCTAAAAATTATACTAAAGATGACTTTTTCATTAGGTCATCAGAATCATTTCAGAGAAGTCCCAATGTAGATGGGGTATTGTATATGCGAGGAGACAACCATGAAGAAATTTGGATTCTTGAAAGAGGGTCCAAATCCCTTCAACCCTTGGAAAAAAAGATAGTTCAATAATCATGTTATATTTTTTATAATATACATTATGTTACCTCATGCTATTATATATTCACTATTACATTTATATAATCTAAATTAAATGTTGAACCACTTTTGTAGATGATTACATATTCATGTGGTGATGCTCCTAATATTTATGAATAATAGGCTTCTCAACATGCTATTTCTCCCAATGCAGAGGAAAAATGACCTTATGCATGTGATGATGCTCCCAATCCTAAGTAACAATAGGGTTTTCAACCTGCTATTAATCACATTGTATAGGAACAATGACCTTATGAATATGTTGATGCTACTAAACTAGAGGAAAAACATATTGATGATGTTGAACCTAAGGAAATGGTCGATGATGAAGAAATAACCTCCTAGAAAAATAGGTGTTCCATAGTGTGACGGTGTTAGAAAAAATTATTAAAGTGAAAGGAAAAAAAAGCAAATTCGTGGTTGGATGGAATGTGTGTGATAAGCCTATTAACCCCAATACAGCAATGTTTAATAGTTTCATTGGGCTCATCATTTGGTAGTGCATGCCGATTGATGTAGATTCATGGAACTATGTTGTTCCCATGATTAAGAAACTAATTTAGGTTGATATTAGTTTAACATTATGATATCCTTTATCTATTTTACTAAAAAATTAGATAATGAAACAATTAATTACTCTTCATTATCCCTCACAGAGTGTATTTATAGTAGATGAATCCCAAAATAAATTTGTATTAATCTGTTCTAGAAAGGATCATAGAGTTTTCACAAAATTCTAATAAAATTTCATCTCAAATATGATGAAGGGAAAATAAAATAGCACCCACCACATATGTATGCACACATAATAATCCAAGAAGTGTGGGATTCATTAATTAAGAATCATGGGGAGATATCCTTTTAGGCACATTATGGCTGGTAATAAATTTTGTGAAAATGTGTGAATTAATCACTTTGAATGAGAATTTTTAATTTATGAAATAACAAATGAGTGATGAAAATAATAAACGGGTAGAAAAACCAATATACCCCTATAGTAAAGTTAGGATGGTTTATGATTCACTTGAAAAAAATTGGTACATATTTTAAATGTACAGTAATAATTTTATTTGAAATGAAGAAACAAAATTATTTTGTTAATATATTTATATAAAGATTGATGAATCCAAATCCAAAAAAACTTCCATCCCACATCATGTGCTACAGAAGGATGCATGTGTAAATAAAAATGTGATACTAATAGATTTGAACACACAAAAAGTGTGGGAATCATGTGTGAGTATGTCATAATAAAAATTTGTTTTTATTTAAATAACTCTTATATAACAGTTATTACTTATTTTACTATATTTTATATTAAACTTAGACATAGGAATAATTAACAGTTGTACCAGATGGATACCTACAATCAGTGGCCTTGAAGTGGCAAGAACAATATGGCTGCATTAGAGGTGTAGGTTTTGGGGTGACACCTTGAAAATATTTTGATGAAGGAAAAGAACAGGAGGATAAAGATAAAAAAATGCAAGAGATGCAAGAAATACTATATTCCCTTGAAGAAAAATTTCATTAGTAGTATGAGTTTCTAGAAAATGTTATAGGGGGAGCAAAGGGAAGAAACAACTCATGAACAAACACTGCATGAAGATCCCACCCCACCCCCACCAGCTTTAAGGCAAGCCATTACCCTTAAAGAGATATCTTAGATGAGGTAATGAATATTCTCATAATTTTTTCTATGAAATATGAATAATCCAGACACTGATAAGTTTCTTGTACTAATATTATACAGGGTGAAAATTACTATGATTTATATCAATCAACATCCTCTCATCACCATGTTGTGAGGGATATCATGTTCAATATCCAAGAAGACATTCTACAAAACATACAACTTACAATAGGTCATGTGATGATGAGGATTACCTTAGTTCATGAGCCTAGTGTCGAGATACCTATTCCAGTTGATAACAAAAATATTCATATGGTTGATGAACCTATCATAACATTCATATCCTGGCAATCAAATCTTGTAAAAAAACATTTCAACAAGGTGGTATTTATTTCCAATTTATATATCATGATAAGAAATTAAGAATTAATGAAAAAGGTCTAAATTGATGAATTTTATTACATATAGAAAAAGGGAAGGGGCTAAGTGAAAGGTCAAATAAAAATTATCTAAAGGATCAACCAACAGATTGAAAATATCTTCAAAAATCACCTTTACCCTGCTCGATCCATATTTTCATTTACAAACATTGAATGTTATTGTTGATAAAAAGTTACAAAGTGGTAGTAATCACATAGTTTATTTTGAAGAACAAATGTATGAAGATAACATTGAAGAATTAATTTCTTATGAGAATGTAAATGAAATCCTAAGGAATGAATGACTAGGTGTCTTAGTTGTAAATGTATACATGAGGTGTGTTTTCATGAGTTTTTTCCAATAACTAATTTACTATGTTAATTGTGAATAAATAAAATTCATATATTTTATAGTCCCATAAATGATTAACAATTAAAGGGATTTCCCCATGAACAAAAATATTGACTCATTAGTCCTCATGTCACTTCTACAAACCAAATCAACATGGAATGAGTTAAAATTAATGAAATAGTGGAAAATCTGGCCAAATCATTTGAAGATAAATTTACGGATGAAAGACTCTTCTTAATACCACTGACGCAGGGGTAAAAATAATTAATTCAATCATATAAAATATATTTTCACTTCTTTAAATACTTATTCATTTTTTAAACAACATTGGGTACTCATTGTATTTAATTTGGATACTCTGAAGATTTATTTTCTGGATTTACTACATGGATACACATAAAACCAACCACACATGATGAAAATTTTCAATTTTTAATAAACTACATCCATCATTTTAGAACTAATATTTAAGTTATATATTTTATATTATGTTTTGACGATAATTATTTTATGAAAGGGAAATGTTTAAATATCGTAAAAATCATGGCATGAGGACAGTCCACGCACAAAAGGAGCCAATCATTTTCTAAAAACGGATAAGTATAGATGTATATATAATAATATTTCACTATCAAAACACATATAAAAACAACATACATTGTTCTTAAATGTTTCTATAGTGTCTGAAACAAACAAATGGAAAAGATTGTGGTTATTATGCTTGTAAATTTAAGAGAGATATCATATACCATCAACAAACTATCATATCTGAATAGGTATTTTTTAAGATAACTACTATTTCATTTAAAATATTTATTAATAATTTTTTTATTTATATTTTTCTAGTAATACTATGATTTTAAAAAATCTCCATATTCACAAGAGGAAACATATTTATTTAGAAATGAATGGGCAATATACCTGATGTCAAAATGTACACATATATCATTATGATGTCACTTCATACTTCTTATTTAGTAGATTTTATAATAATTTTATATAAGTTTTTAGATAATTTACTCACCATTTCTATCTGATAATTATTTTTCTAAATTTCATAGAGATAATAAAGATATGACTTAGTCAACAATTAAGATTCACTCATATACTATGATTATTCACTCAATCTGATACTCGATGTACTCGATATAACTCAAATTGTATGGTTGTAGTTTAAAATTTTCATTTTATTAATTTATTATTTTTTTTTTCATTTGTTTCTTTATAATATTGCTATTATAAGAATTGTTTTTTTATATAGGCAGATTCATTTTCTTGGATTAGAATGGTTTGTTCAAAGATTCCTGTGATTGTGTGATATTGGACTTCAATGCTACAACTAAAATAATGAAAATAAGGAAATTGTTCAAGATTGTATACAACCATCATGAAAACATGAATTCCTACTATTTATTTAATTAATTTTTTCATACTTTTATATGATATTTTTAAGTTAATTTCCTAATCAATTTTATCTAATAAATATTTTGTTTTTTTCATAGATCTTTTTGGAATTCATATTTTTCATTCAACTATCTACAACAAGCTATAAATTAAATTACATGTTCCTTTCTAATGGAAGAGGAAACCCCATACTGCCAGAAACATGAAGTGTTTAAGGGAGAATGAGGATTATCTTCCATGATAATGGTACATGTTTTTTATTTTCTATATTTTTTTATATAGTCGATAGAAAAAAATATATCACATACTCAATCAACCACACCTCAATCTGATACATAATGTGCTTTGTATAACTCAGAATATATGTTTTTAGATTATAATTTACATTTTATTTCAAAACACACATCACCTACTAAAAACTGAGAAAAAAAATTAATATTGTTTTTAAAATTTATAAAATAAATCCATAATTAATTTTTGAGGTGTATGAATCAATATTACCTTAAAGTGTGTGGCTGGAATGACTCAAAGTGTGTCTTTTAATTTAAATATGATATTAATTTTAGTAAAAATGACATTTTAATTATTGAAACACAATAAAACACATTCGAATTGTTTTCATTCATTAGGAAAATGATCCATAATTCATTTGATATGTGTAGGAATGAACCACACCTTAATCAGACACATAATGTGACTATTATGACTCCATGTGTGTCTTTTTATTTAAAAATAACATTAATTTTATTTAAAAGAACATGCGATAGAATGAAAACTAAGAAAACACATTCATATTGTTTTGATACTATATGAAAACGATCTATATATCATTTGTAACATTTATGAAACAAACACACATCAATATAATGCATGATTTGATCGATATTACTCCAATTGTGCATTTTTATTTAAAATTAACATTATTTTTAGTAAATAGAACAAGTGATGTACTGAAAATTGAGAAAAAACATTCATATTATTTTGATAATTTAGTAAAATGATCCATGTGTTATTTTTAACATGTCAGAATCAACCTCCTCTCAATATAACATATAGTGTGACCAATATGACTCCAAGTGTGTCTTTTTATTTAAAATTGACATTAATTTTAGTAAAAAGAAAAAGTGGAATACTTAAAACCAAGAAAATGAATTCATATTATTTTGATACTTTATGAAAATGATTTATAAGTAATTTTTGACATGTAGGAATAAACCAAACATCTATATGATGCATGGTGTGACCAATATAACTACAAGTGTGTATTTTTATTAAAAATTGACATCAATTTTAGTAAAAAGAACAAGTGTCATACTGAAAAAGAAGAAAACAAATTTGGATTATTTTTATTCTTTAGGAAAATGATCCATATGTAATTTTTGATGTTTATAAATCAACCGCACCTTAATAATATACACAGTGTGACTGATATGACTCTAAGTGTGTCATTGTATTTAAAATCGACATTAGTTTAAATAAAAAGAACAAGTGACATATTGAAAACAATGAAAATTAATTCTCATTATTTTGATACTTTATTAAAATGATCCATAAGTAATTTTTGATGTGTAAGAATCAACCTTATTTCAATATGACACATGGTGTGACCTATATGATTCCAATTGGGTCTTTTTATTTCAAATTGACATCAATTTTAGTAAAAAGAAAAAGTGACATACTAAAAACCAAGAAAACACATTTGGATTATTTTTAAAATTTAAGAAAACAATACATAAGTCATTTTTTACATTTAGGAATAAATTTCACCTCAACTGATTCATAGTGTGACCAATATGACCCAATGTGTCTGTTATGAGTTTAAAATTGTTATTTTAGTTCAAAATGTGAGTCACTCACTGACAACCAAGAAAACATTATCTGATTGTTTTAAAAATTTAGTAAAATTATCCATAATCTATTTTCATGTGTAGGAAGTAGTCTCACATCAAAAAGACACAAGATGTGACCGATATGACTCAAAGTGCATGTTTTCAGTTTCAAATGACATTTTAGTAAAAAGAACAAGTAACATACTCAAAACCGTTAAAATAAATTTGAACAATTTTTGATACTTTAGAAAAAAAATCCACAATCCATTTATGATGTGTATAAATTTATTTCACCACAATCCACTGCATGGTGTGACCAATATGACTCAAAGTGGGTCTTTTTATTTAAAATTGACATTAATTATAGAAAAAGTAACATGTGACATACTGAAATTTTATAAAACACATTAATATTCTTTTGTTACTATAGGAAAATGATACATATGTCATTTTGGATGTTTAGGAATCGACTGCACCTCAATATGATACATGGTGTGACCGATATAACATAAAGTTTGTCTTTTTATTTAAAATTGACATTAGTTTTATTAAATAGAACAAGTGACATACTAAAAACTAATAAAACAAATTCATATTGCTTTGATACTTTAGGAAAAAATTATTAAGTCATTTTTATGTGTAGGAATCAACCTTAGCTCAATCTGATGCACAATGTGACTGATATAACTCTAAGTGTGTCTTATTTTTTAAATTAACATTAATTTTAGTAAAAGTAATAAGTGGCATACCAAAAACCAAGAAAATGCATTCATATTGTTTTTATACTTTAGGAAAATTATCTATAAGTTATTTTTTATATTTAGGAATTAATTCCATCTCAATATTATGCATGACGTGAACAGTATAACCCCCAGTGTGTCTTTTTATTTAAAGTTGTCATTAATTTTAGTAAAAATAACAAGTGACATACTAAAAACTGAGAAAATTCATTCAGATTATTTTTATATGATATGAAAATGATCTATATGTCATTTTTGAGGTTTAAGAATCTAATAGACCTCAATATGATGAATGATATGATTGATATGACTTAAATTGTCTGTTATCAGTTTAAAATTGAAATTTTAGTTCAAAAGGTGTGTCACTCACTAAAATACAAGAAAATAAATCCAATTTTATTGATAATTTAGTAAAATTATTCATAAGTTTTATTTAATGTGTATGAAAAGTATCAAATCAAATCAACACACGATGTGACCAGTACGACTCAAAGTGCATTTTTCCAGTTTGAACTGATATTTTAGTAAGAAACCCAAGTGATATACTCAAAATAAAGAAAACACATTCAGATTGTTTTGATACTTTAAGACAAAGACCCATATGTAATTTTTAATCTGTAGTAATTAGCTTCACATCAATATGATTCACAGTGTGACCATTATAACTCAATATGTGTATTTTTATTTAAAATTAACATTAATTTTAGTAAAAAGAAAAATCGAAATATGTAAAACCAAGAAAACATATTCATATTATTTTTATAGTTTAGGAAAATGATCCACAAGTCATTTTCAATGTTTAGGAATCAACCACACCTAAATATGACACATAGTGTGACCAGTATTACTCTAAGTGTTTATTTTTACTTAAAATTGATATTTTATTAATGTATTATTTCATATTTATGTTAAATTAATTTATTTATAGTATTACTGATATAATATTTATTTTCTTATATAGCTGGATTCATTTTCTTAGGTTGGGGTGGATTATTTGGAAATATATACCATGGTTGGGATTTTTTGAGAGGGGGTAATGGGTGCTAAAGATGATGAAATATTAATTTTTTAAATGTTTTTGGATAGTAATTATAAATTTAATTATACAAAACATTGTTTTAAATGTATATAGTAGTGTTTTTTATTATTTATGTAAAATTTATTTCAATGAAATTATATTTTTTCTTACATGTATATTTGCATACGAATTACAAGTGTATTTGCTGTAGTGTGTTGTTATTCAAACAACACACTATAGTAGGTTTGGATTTATCAACACTAAACTAAGAATGATTAAGGGGGCCCTTTATTAGTGATTTTAGTGTGGATAAATGGGACCCTTTTTTATTACAATCAAGGACAATAAAACCATTTTAGCACTATTAAATCCCTTTTTACACATTGTTAAAGTGCTGATCTTTTGTAGTGTGTGGTGTAGTTATTTGTTGGATTTTTACAAGGGTTGTGTACATGAGTAAATCTGTTCTATTTTTTTTATATTTTTTCTTGATTGGATAATGATGTATTTGCGATCATTAGATTCTGTCTTATTACATTTGGTAGGTGCTTCCGCACCTTAAAGTTGAAACTGGGTGGGTGACCTTGAAATAGGTACGAGTTTGGTGGAAACCATAATCCAACCATATGTCATTATTATGATGGATATATGGGAACCCTTCCTTGACCCTTTTTATAGTGTTTTTAGCTTGTTTGTTTTACATCATATTGACAGTGATGTCAGTTTTTTTGTAAGAATTGTCAGGTGGGTGGGTCAAAAGAAAGATAGGTGTCATCCAATCCTCCTTCCACATTTAAGTGTGGGTTTGAGAGTTTCTCAGATGCATTGTGTTGGACAAGCATGACATAAATTATTTTTATTGGGTGATACATCTTCATTTACTAATCTAACCTTTGAATTTTCTAGTGGGGGTGGGGGGATGGGACATTTTATGATGATTGTATTGATTTTTTATTCATGTTTGGGATTTAGGTCTATATCAAGGTCTTTGGGTCAGGCTTCTTTAAGGAATTTGTGCCTTGGGCTTCTAATGGGTTCCCTATTTTCCCAGTCTTCAAAAGGGGTTTTATTTTTTATGTTCAATAAAAGGGGATTTACCCTCAACTAATTTAAAATTATATATAAATAAATGAGTAAAATTATTTTTCATCAATGTCTATAATTAGGTCTCATCCCATTGTATATAGTGTAAATGGTACACCCGTATTTTGATCGCAAACCTCTGTGTTGGGGTAAAGTATAATAAATTGGTGGGGGTTCTTCCTCAGGTGAAGGAACCTATTATGTTTCTAAATCTATCTATGAAGCATTAGGGGGAGGTTCTATTAGGATGTTATGATGTTCACTAAAACCTTTTCCCACTACATAAGTGGAAGGACCTTACATCTGATGAGGGATCCATATGGGGTGTGAAGGCTCAATAATAAAAATTAAGTCACGTGAAATGACTCTTTATACAATCTTGAATAAGATTTACCCAGAAAAAACTGTAGATATATTGATAATATAAATTGATCTCAGGCCTATTGGAACACATAAAAAATTGGATGATGCTCATCTACTAGATGTGTTGCCTCTTCCCATGGAACATGTGAGGCCTCATGTGGTTCCCAATGTAGTCTACATCATCTTCATTACGACTCATCAACATTAGAAGTTGTTGTTGGTGGTTCCTGATCAAGAATGATACACTGATATTTTCATGAAAATTTTGAATATATTTTAAGAATTTGGTAATGAATTTCAATAGATATTCCATTATAATACATTATTTTATTATAAAATGGGAACATTAGTCACTCCTTGCATTATAAAGTCTCGATACCTCCACCCTCTATTTCGATATGGAATAACCAACCATGGGTTACTATTCATATTAACTAAAGCAACTTCATTTCAACTCTGTCTTACTTTCTAGAACTCATACATTTCAAACGACTTTCATCCATGGAGATCACTATCCTCGAGATCACTGGGCACTACTACTCTCACCAGTTAAACACCATTAAAATCACCAAGAAGCTTAGTCTCAAGCTCACCTCCCACTTCAAATTCTTAAAATCACCTGGGATCACCTCTATATACCGGAAAAACACCAATGAATCCTATTTTGAAGAATCATCTGGCCACTTTGAGGTTCAGATGAAGGAGGATTCCACAACTTTCATTGCACCTCCATTGCCTATGTGATATCCACTAAGTGCTACTTCCACATCACTTACCTAGAATCCCATGAAAAACCATCCACTATAATCCTCCACACCACACCTTGGTCCATGCTGAATTTCGGGAAAGACTGATATCTTCAAAAGGTTAAAATTAAGATATTCAAAATATCCATGATATCCATAGGATGTAGTTTTGAATATTTGGAAATATTTGAACTGATGAATCATCCTTACTTATAAAATGAGTACGAATGACCAATTTTGAGGTATTCGGACACCCACCACCCATGGAGAAAAATCCCTCACACATGAGGTATAAGGCATGGATACTGTACCATTTTTATTACTTTTAATTCTGTTTAATTTTATTCATGTAATTTTAAATTAATTTCTTTTATATCAAAAAATTCATGCATGTTCTTATTCAATCCACGTGGACCACCTTCTACTTATTATTATTATTCTTCTTATTTTTATTTTATTATTTTCTTTTCTTTTTCCAATTCTTCTAATTTACCTTATTCCCACTTCTTATTATATTTTAATTTTATTTTTTCATGTTCTTTCTCTCATATCATTTTTTTTTATTTCTCTCTCTATCTATCTCTCTCTATCTCTTCCTTTTCTCTCTTATATTTCATTATTATTATTATTTTTTATTCTTCTTATTATCTTCTATCTTACCACCATAGTGACCCCTTACCCTAAAAATGAAGGGCTAACCCGAGGCTTAGCACGGGGGAGGTAAGTGGTGTTTCCATTCATTATGAACTTCAATTCATTTATTTTAACTATGTTTTTGTTGAAAAAAAGTGAATTATATGAGTTTGGTGATTTTCCATGATGACACTAAACTCAAACTCACTTCTATTATTTTTTTAAAAACTTTTCCCTCCCTTTAAAGAGCCCACATTGTGTATGGATTGTATTTTTTTTTCAAATGAGCATTGATGTCAAAATGATGAAGCATCTTCAAATTTAATGGATCTTGGAAGAAGTGATCAAGTTATATAATTTGAAGAAACATGTAAATGGTTTGAAGACTTTGTGTTTCATGTGTTTGGACCAAGTTGGTTGGATAAAAAAGTAAGAAAATTTTGTTGCCTTTTGTTGTCAAAGAAGCTAAATCAATTCACAATATAAAGGACTTGAAAACCAGTCGATTCTTTACTGATATGTTTTTACAAATATATTAAGTTAGGAGAACTTGTGATGCAAGAATTATGAAGGAAAGAGGGAGAAATGATGATGCTGGTCATATACATTTTTGATTGGAAGGAATGATGTTGCTGGAAGATAAGGAAGTTTTAGTACTTCCCATTGTAACTCTGACAATGCTAATGCTGATCTATCAAAGTATATATATCACAGTAGCAGAGTTCATGATGAAAGGTGAAGAATGGTTATGGGAAGCAGTGAAGAGAGAAATGACAAAGGAATAGACCATATGGAGGCGGCACAAATGAACAGTTAAAGGTGGCGCTGTTTTCTAGTGTTTGCCAAATTTTTGGGCCTGAAAATCAGAAAATGTAAAGAAGTGATTTTGGAAAAGGAAAGAAAGTGGCGCACAAGTCAAGAGTGGCATTCATGTTTTGGCGCGTAAGTATTGGCACGCAAGTATAAGTGGCGCATAAGTCATATTTAAAAGATCATCCAATCAAAATATGACAAAGGAAATAGTGTCACACAAGTTAGAAAGTGTCACGCAAGTCAAGAGTGTCGCGCAAGTATTGGCGCAAAAGTCTTGGAGTGCAAGTGCATGCTGCGCACAAGTCATATTCCAACAATATCAAATCAAAATATGAAAAAGGAATGAAAGAGGCGCACTAGTGATGGAAGGGCGTGCAAGTGATGAAGCGGTGCGCAAGTGATGGAGCAGTGTGCAAGTATTGGCGCGTAAGTATATGTCACACAAGTCACCAAAATTCCTATAAATAGACGACTAACCTCCTCATTTTTAAGGCTCAGTTCTTGAGAGTTATCTTTGAGCTTTGGGTTCGCAAGTAGAGAGTTGGGTGCGCAAGCTGAGGGTTATTTATAAGGTGCACAAGTAGGGTGGCACATAAGTCTGCCACGCAAGTGTTTCCATGTAAGTCTTTCCACGCAAGTTGTGGCGTGCAAGTTGCAGCATGAAAGAAGAGGTGAATAAGTTTTAGGCACACAAGTATAGGGCGCACAAGTGGAAGTGGGCTCACAAGATGTTTTTCTCCAGGGGTTTTTTCCAGCTTCTAGGTAGGAAAGTGAAGAATTGTTTTGAAATATTTAATTTGTGTAAGCTCATTAAGAATCATTGTTCCATTGTATTACCCTATTTGTGCTAAGAGGGAGCACACACACTATTGGATTATTTTTAAAGTGATACACGAGTGTAAGGGTATATCCTACTCATTTTATTTTACATCAAAAGATTGTTTTATAGTGGATTGTGTGTTACTAGATTGTTTCCGTACCATACCAAGGACGTAGCTACTCTTGTTGAGTTGTGAACCTTGTAAATCTTGTGTTCCTATGGTTGTGTGTGTTAAGTAGGGAAGAAACTCTTTAACATGAGGTGAAGAATGTTTCAAAAAAGGGGAAACTTAAAAAGTAAAAAGATATCACTGATTCACCCCCTCCCCCTCTCAGTGATACTTGGATCCTAACTAGGAACTTTAATTGGTATCAGAGCGACAAGTTCCCTTCGTTTATTCTTTTATAAAGTGTTTGAAGAGAAGTTGTGATGGAGAATCTAAATTGCATGAACAGTAAGGGGATTACGATTTTTTATGGAAAGGACTATCACATCTAGAAGGATAGAATGATGCCTTATCTTATGTCTCTTGGAAATGAAGTTCTTGAAACTACGAAAGATGAATTTCCTGCTATTGATGACAAGGTTCCTATTACTCCTGTCGATAAGAAGAATCTTGAGAATGATGGAAGAGATAAAAATGCATTACTTTCATCTCTTTCTGGGAGTGAATTTTCAAGAGTGAAAGATGTTAATACAGCCAAAGGAATCTGGGACAAACTAAAGAACATCTATGAAGGAAATACAAAAGTGAATAAGGATACACTAAAAATCTGGAGACTGAAGTATGAAGACTTGAAAACGGGAGAATTTGAATCTGTTGGGGATTTAGTTTCTAGGATAAATGATATTGTCAGCACAATCAGATGCCTTGGTGAAATGTTGGAGGATTCTACAGTTATCAAAAAGATCTTGAGAATTCTGCCAGACAAATTTGATGCTAAAGTGTCTTTATTGTAAGATAAAGACGTTGAGACATTATCTCTGGATGAATTTCATAGCACTCTCATTACTTATGAAATGAGAAGGGAGAAGTCTATGAAGACCAAAACAAAAGCAGATAGAGAAATGTTATTCAAGGCTTCAAAGAGAGAGAAGTCAAATAAGATTCTTATTGAATATGATGCTGGTGAATACGATTTTGAAGATGAGGTATGTAAAAATTTTGATGAAATTTTATCTTTTTTTTTCTAAAAATGTGAAAAGAGGTACAAGGAAATACAAGGGGAAACTTCCCTTGAAAGGTTTTGAATGTGGAGCTATTGGTCACTTTGCGGCTAACGTTCCTCAAAAGAATAAAGAAGAAGACAATGATGATGATGAGAGATGGCCAAGAAGGTCATGGAAGAAACAAACTGACAAAGATACATATTTTTCGAAGGGTAAGGATAAAAAATTCTTCAAATAAAAAAGAAGAAAATTTTTATCTAGAGATGAAGAAGAAGATAGCAAAGCTGAATATGAGAAATCATCTATTGAGAAAGCTATAGAGAATACCTTTATTGCAGCAGTGAATAATAAAGATTACGGGAGCAACGGTTCTGAAGAAGAAGAAACTCAACATGAATATCATATGAAAGAAGAGTTGAAAGAATGTTTGAGGAAGATCAGAAGGCTTGAGAAGGAAAACAAAAAATTGATAAATGAAATTTCCACATTAAACAATCAACAAGGTTTTCCTGAGGTGAAAATCAAGATGGAAAAAGAGATTGATGATATGAAGAATTCTCTTGAGAATGCAAATAATCGTAATGATCATCTTGAAGTAAAGATAAAAGCAAAAGAAGAAGAGTTTGAACTATTCTAACAGAAACTGTCCAAAGCTAAAGAAATGAATGTCAGTTTCAAAGATTCTATCACAGAAGTTAGTGAATGTTCCAGTAAGAGTGAACCAATGAAGGGTCCACAGAATTTACCTTCAAAAGTTGAGAGGAAATATGGAACTGGTTCTAATAGGAACAAATTTGGAAAGGCTATGTATGTGGGCAAAGTTAGTAATGCTGAAAAATTAGAAGTACATAAAAATCCTGTGTCTAGAAAGATTTATAATACTTTTGGTACTGATAAGTTTGAACATAAATCTGAGCTAAAAAAGAAAGTTACGATTGAAAACAGAAAGGTTGATGGTCAGCAGAGTTCTATAAAGAAGGCTATTGAGAAGCATGTTCACAACTCTGGTCAGTATAGAAGTTTCAAAGGAAAATGTTGATTCTATGGTTATTGCAAGTATTGTGGTGGATTTGGACATACTGCAAACATGTGTTGGTTTAATCATCAACATTTCAACTATTCCACAAGTTTTTAAAGACAAGGACTGAGGGGGAGTCAATTCGTTCAAAATAGAAAGTCTCTAAATAAATTTCAGAAGATATCTAAGAAGACTGGTGTGAATGTTTAGAATAGGTTCCAACCACTGGAAACTATTTGTGAAAGATGTGATCGACCTAGAAATCTTGCCAATGGCTGCCTTAGTGTGTTACTAGAGCAACAAAAGATTCTTTATAATTTTCAAAATCCAGAGCTTATAAAAGCTAAAAGCGACAGGTCTAATAAGTCTGAAAAGAAAGAGTTCATTATTTTCAGGCTAGAACACATTGAATTGGCTAGTAAATTGGAGGAAGCACGACAGAAAGTGAAGTAAAAGGAAGAACAAAAAGCTCTTGTTGTGAAAACTTCTTTGAAATCTACAAAAAGAGAATGTCCATGGATTCTTGATAGTGGTTGTTCCTTTGATATGACATGAGACTTAAAGCTGATGAAGAATGTGAAAGACTTCAAAGAAGGAACAATGAAATTTGGAAATGATGAATCTATAAGGATCAAAGGTTTTGGATTGGCCATTATTGGAAAAGAAAAGATGAAATCCCTAAAAACAATATATGTTGATTGGATGAAACATATCCTGTTAAGTGTGTCACAACTCTGTGATTAGGTAAACAAAGTAACATTCCAAAAAGTTGGATTTTTTGTAAAAAGTGAAAATGATAGAAATGTAGTTACAAGAGGCCAACGTGCAAGAGGGAATCTATTCCATGTTGGTGATGTGAAGAACTCTTGTTACATGAGTGTGGTGGATAAAAATAAATTATGGCATAAAAGGCTGGGGCACATGTGTCAGAGAAATATGTGTAAGTTATCAAAGAGAGACAGTGTCCAGGATATGCCTAATTTATCAAGAGAATGGGATTGGTGTTTCATTATTTGTGAGAAAAGGAAGATTAATAATTCTATGCACAAGAGAGTTGAAATTCACTCAAAAAGACCCTTGGAACTCATACACTCAGATATATGTGGACCAATGAGCAAGAAATATTCAAATGGAGATAAGTACTTCATTACTTTCATTGATGAATTTACTCGCATTACTTGTGTTATGTCATGAGACATAAATCAGATGCTCTGACAGTGTTTAAGAGTTTCAGCAGGAAAGTAGAGAATTAATGTGAGTATTCAGTAAAGAAGTTGAGAACTGATAATGGTGGTGAGTATAAGAATGAAGAGTTTGAAATTTTTCTTGAGAAATATGGAATTCAGCATGAGTTCAGTTCACCATACACACCTCAACAAAATGGGGTGGCTGAAATAAAGAATCGAAGTCTGGTGGAAATGGAGAGAACTATGTTAATTTAACATAGTATTTCTCATTATCATTGGAGGAAAGCCACGAGCACTGCTGTGTATATTCAGAACTGATGTTTCTATAGGCCAAACTCAGATATGACTCCATATGAAATGTTCTACGGAAAAAATCCAAGTATGAGACACTTGAGAGTCTTTGAGAGTCCATGTATTATAAAGAATAAAGGTGGAAACCTGGTAAAGTTTGAGAAAAGAGGAGATGAAGGATTTTTTCTTGGATATGATCCAGAAGGAAGAGGATATAGATGCCTCAATAAAGAAACATGGAGAATTCTTGATTCTTCAGATATAAAAGTTGTTGAAAATGTTGAGAAAGAAAAGCAGTCATATGTTGATGTCGAAGTCGAGCAGGATATAGAAGATTTTGTTAACAAATCTAATAACGCTTTAGACTGTGTTAATCCTTCTCAAGAAGAGGAATCCAAATCAGATATCTCAAGTGATGAGGATGGAGTTCAAAAAACTCATCCTAGATTGAGGAAGCAAGTGGAGGCTCAAAACATTATTGGAGATAAAAATCATAGGGTCCAAACAAGAAGAACAAAAAATGCTATCAGATAGAGAAGAATGATACTTGGGAACTTGTACCCAAGTCGGACAATAAGAACATTATTGGTAAAAATTGGGTTATTCGGAACAAGATGAATGAAGAAGGTAAAGTAATAAGAAACAAAGAAAGATTGGTTTGCAAAGGGTATTCAAAAATTGAAGGCATTGATTTTGATGAAACCTTTGCTCCGGTGGAAAGATTGGAAACAATCATAATCTTTATTGCTATTGCTGCACAATGAGGTTACAAAATCTTTCAAATGGATGTAAAATCCACATTCGTGAATGGTGACATTGACAAGGATGTTTACATTGATCAAACTTGTGGATTTGTTATTGGAAAGGATGAAAGTTATGTGTGTAGGTTGAAGAAGGATTTATATGGTCTAAAATAGGATCTGAGAGCATGGTATTCTAAATTAGATAGTTGATTAAAGAAGATGAACTTTAAGAAAGGGAGAGTTGATATCAATCTCTACATCAAAGAATGTCAGAAGTTTTCACTGATTGTTATTTTTTATGTCAATGATAATATCTTTGCTGGAAATGATGAAAGATCATGTGAAAAATTTTCTGAGGAGATGAAGAAGTTATTTGAGATGTCCATGCTAGGAGAAATGAAGTACTTTCTTGGGATACAAATTTCACAGAAGAAGAATCACATTTTTCTGTCTCAAGAAAAGTATCCTAAGGAAATTATGAAGAAGTTTGGCATGGAAAATTTGAAACCAGTTTCCACACCAATTTCAGTGGGAACCAAGTTGTCTAAATATGGGGAAGGAAAAGAAGTTGATCAAAAGGAGTTTCGAAAGCTGATTGGAAGTCTGTTGTATTTGACTGCCTCAAGAACGGACATCGTCTATTCTATCACTATATGTGAAAGATTTCAAAGTGCTCCTAAAGAATCACATTTGATTGCTGGAAAAAGAATTATCAGATATATGAAAGGCATAACAAATTTTTTAATCCGGTATGATGGGTCTGGAAATATTGATCTATTCGGGTATTATGATGCTGATTGGGCGTGAAATGTTGATGATTGAAGATCCACATATGGTGGAGTTTTCTTTCTAGGGAAAAGTTGTGTCAGTTGGCATACCAAGAAATAGAATTCAGTAACTCTTAGCACAGCTGAAGCTGAGTATGTTGCTGCTACTAATGCTGCAATCAACTAATGTGGATGAAGACTCAGCTGGAGGATTTACTTGTTGAAGTAAAGCTACCATTGCTCTTGGGTTGTGATAATTAGAGTGAAATCAATCTTACAAGAAATCTAGTTCAAAATTCTCGTTCAAAACACATTGATATAAAGTACCAATTCATCAAAGAGCAGGTTAAAAAACTAAAACCAATGAGTATGATTGATACTTCATCCTACCCCTCCATGAAAGCTATACCAAATTGTGAAGGGGATGGGTCTCGTATACTCTATGAAATGATCATTCCTCACAAAAAAGAAAGAAGATTAAGTTGAGAAAATCCACATGTGGTGGTTCAAGTCAATGAAGATCCATCCACTATCACATCATGTATAATAGCTGGTACTTCTATATAGAGGTAGTAAAAATATGGGTCCCAATTAGGGGATCATACCACTATTTTATTTACTTTCTTTCTAGTACTTTCAATTTTAGTATTAGGAATTAGTTTAGTAATGATCCCACTCCCTCTATGACTTTTTATCTTAAATGAAATTATCCTTGAGTTTTAATTATTGATTATATTTTGTAGGTTCACGATGGAAGAAGTAATTTTTCATGTAAGGTGGTAAGTCAATGAATCTACATGATAATAGGGAGTCCATTCTTACATTATTTATGTTCAAACTACATACAATTTTTTAAGACCTGTTTTGAGATTTAAACTAGAAAATTTCATTCCCAAATTTGAATTTACCCTTTTACTAAATTATATAGGATACATGAGTTTCTTAGAAATCTTGACATTCCATGTTTCAAATTTAAATGTTAATGAGATTTAATGACTAAAATGTAGAATTTAATGATTAAAGTGAATCATGGATATTAAAATAAAGACTCATGATTCGATGAAATTAATTGATTCATGTAAATTAAATTTCCCTAATATTTTTCATTCTTTTAATTTTTTAAATTCATGTGAATTTATTTGGTATTATTATTAATTCCAATTAGTGATTGTCCCAAATAAAATGTTCCATTCCTAGGGGTATTTCTAGACCATGTAATTCATATTTTATCCTAATTATATTTCTTGAGTGATCTTGGGAAATTCCACCTACAAGAACTTGAATTTGATATTATAAAAGAAATAAATGTTCAAAATCATATTTAAAATGATTGATTCATCTTTTTAAAATCCTTTATCCTTGAGACCACCTTTATATCAATCTATATTTAGCCCATAGAGACCACAAATGCCCTTTTATGGACTGATCCATGTTTCAAGCCATTTTTATCAGTTTATTCTCTCCTCTTAATATTTTACATGATATTTTAAATAAGAAGTGTGGGGGGGTAAAGGGATTCATGGTGGAAGGGACAATATAAATTGTAAGGGTAAAATCATGGGGGTTTTCTTATGGTTATTGAGAAAGGTTTGAGATTCATTCATTATGATGTATTGTTTGTACTACTTGAAAATATGAAAATGATATTAATGGGTTATGGATTAGAAAAATAAAAAATCACCATTACTAGACCGATTATTTTTTTCATATGTGGTTAGGTGGTGGATGTGAGTTTTATTCTGAGCATAAAAATTTAAAAAGAAAAAAATGAAAAAGTACTTTTAAAATAGAGAGTATAAAAGTAGGGTAAAACTAAATAAGGTGAACATCATTCATTTTTATTTAATTATTCATGAATTTACTTTGAGTTTTTGGAAATTAAGATTTTTCATTTTGAAGGGGAGAATATCATTACACTTTTAATTTCAATATCATGAACTTTACTTTATATAAAAAACCACGTCTTTGAGCATTAAATTTTTACATCAATTCCTACCAACCTTAAGACTCAGATAAATTACATACTTAATTAAAAATAACTAATTATTTTATGTGATTATGTCATAAAAAATTTGATAAAAAAGTTATTTTACAAGCCTATGGACAAGGAGAATATTCTCATGATATGGGCATAACTCTACTTAAATTTTCATCATGATTGAAGAGAGAAAAGATTCAAAAGTGAGGCAGATCATGATTTGGAATGTTTAATAATAATTAATCAATGAACTAAAATTAATGAATGTACAAGTTCCACCAATTTCAAAAGTTAAAAAGTAAAATACTTTAGTTGATTATTTCTTTGAAAATTGAGAAATTAAATTGATATTTTATGTGAATTTTGAAAGTTTTATTTAATATTGAAAATCATTTTATTTTATTGTTTTTAAATTTTAGTAAATATAAAATTGGTAACCTATAAATTCCATTTTGATATTTTATGCTTAAGAAAAATTATGGTTTAAGTGTAGGGGTATTTGAAACACTAATATTTTCATGAAAATGTTAAATATATTTTAATGATTTTTGTGGAGTTTCAATAGATATTCTCTTACAATAAATATTAAAAAATAAAATTAAAATAGATCCAAAATAATTTAAAGTGTTTTTTTTCAATTATGGAATTTGATTTTATATGCTGTTGAATTTTACTCATTTTTTGTTGAGGATTTTTATAGGTTATTAAGGAAATGGATCGAAGGCCAACATGCCCTCAACTGAATACCCACCACCAAATAGCCAACCCAATGAAATATATGATCAAAAAAGTAGGACAAAGTAGATACCACATGGTATAGAAATGGATAAAGACCATAGGATTCACTACGAGCATGGGTCAGACCAATACTTATGTGGACTGAGCAGTGCGACTCGATCCATTTCGAGTGTGTGTTCATGTATACTGGTTCCCACCTTGGTGCAGGTTTCTGCTAAGTAATAGCCTCACCATACATTATAAAGTCATGGAACCTCCACACTCACTTTCAATGTGGGATCACCAACCATAGGTTATTGTTCATATTAACTAACGTGACATCATTTTAGCTCCGCCCACTCACCCATGATTGTACATTTCACTCCTCCATCCTATGCTATGCTCTTTATCCTCAAGATCATAGGTCTCCGCTTCTCTCGCTTGGAAAAAACCATTGAAGAAACTATGAATCTTAGGATCAAGATTTCCTCCCACTTACAATTTCTAAAAGAACCTGGGATCACCTCTGTGGATTTTAACAACACCCATGAAGCCTATTTCATTACTTCATCTGGCCACTACAAAGTCTAGAGGAAGGATGTTGCTGCCAATACTGGTTCACCTCATCTAACATTAACACATCCATAAAGAACCACTTCCACTTCACCTACCTCTAATCACATATAAAAACACGTACGAAGTTCCTCCACACTACACCCTAGTCCACACTATAGCTTTGGAAAGCCCGAGTTCTTTGGATGTTCAAAATTCAGATATTCAAAATATCCATGATATCCGAAAGATCTAGCTTGGGATATTTGGAAATATTTGAATCTAGGGATCCTTCATACCTATAAAATAATTATGCATCACCACTTTTGATGTAGTTGGAAACCCACCACCCATGGAGGATAATCTCTCATGCTTGAGCTTGAGGGCATGGCTGCTATACAATTTTTTATTACTTTTTATTTTGTTTAGCTTTATTTTTTATAATTTTAAGTTAGTATCTTTTATATAAAATAATTCATGCATGTTCTTCTTCAATATGTTTGACCCACCTTCTATTAATTTTATTAATACTTATTCTTCTTTTTTATTTTATTAATTTATTTTCTTTTTCTTTTTCTTCTTATTTTTCTTCTAATTTCTTTTCTTCCCACTTCTTATTTTATTTTTATCTTATTATTTCATGTACTTTATCACTTATATTTTATTTTACTTTTCTTTATTTATCTCTATATTATTTATCTATCACCCCCAATCTTCTTTTTTATTTTATTCTTTTTATTTTTTTATTCTTCTTCACTTCTCGGTTTCCACTACAGTGACCTCTTACCCTAAAAAAAGGGGCTAAACCAAGGTTTACCTTGGGGGTGGTAAGTTGTATTTCCATTTATTATACACTTTCATTCATATGTTTTATTTCTGTTTGGGGTATGAAAGAGTGAAGTATATGAGTGTGTTAATTTTCCACCATGACGATGAACTCAAAATCACTTCTATTCTTTTGCTAAAAATATTTCCCTCTGTTGACGCTCCTTTCATCACAGAATCTAAAGATTGAAAAAAGGGGGATTATCTTAACTCAAAGTGATTCAACCTTTGGACAAATATCAAAAATTGACAAAGGAAGGAATAAGAAGAATGTTGCACAAGGGTCGGGCAAGTTCTAAAATGGTCGTGCAAGTACACTTGCGCGCTGCAATGGTCGCACAAGTACACTTGCACGCCCCAAAGGATAACCACCCGGGGTCTTCTCCAGCCTATAAATCGACCCTCTAGGCCCCCCATTTGGGAGGAGGAATTTTTCCAGAAAATTAGATTTGAGCTCCCGGTGCCCTAGTCTCTTCTCAAAGCTTCTAAAACACTTCTAAGGTAATTTCTTACCTAGAAATGAATATCTAAATAGGTGGAGGAAGGCCTAAGTGTTGAAAATCATCAAAACTTGTGCGTCTGAGTGGCTATACCTTAAGGGAAATGGCCACACTTGCGCGCCGCCTTACTCCTTCAATAGAACTTGCACGCCACTCTTCTGGAAGAACCTCAAGATGATTCTAAAGGCTTTAATAAAGAGTCTCTCAAGTATTACCCTGATGTTTAACCGTCGCACAAGTACCCATGTGTCGTGCAGGTATACCTACGTGACTAGGACTTGTGCACCCATGCAGTACCTACGCACCTGCTAGGACTTGCGCGCCCCTGCCTTTTCGGGTGACCTTCTTACCCATTTCACCCATCTTAAGCCATTCCACCTCTCCTATTCAATATTCAGTCTTCAAGACACTCTTCAATGCCATTTAAGACATGATTTCTTGATTTGACTTCTTTATCTGAAATGAATTCTGTGGAATATCTCTCAAAACCTATTGATTTACATATCTTTATGTCACTAAAGATTGAGATTTCATTCATTCAACCTCATCCTTTAAGATGAGAGAACTCATTAACATGGGCATCCTCCTTAGGAGTAATCCCCAACCATAATTCTCTTAACCTGGGCCTCCTTTTCAGGAGTAAGACCCAGTCCCCAAATTTGGGCATCCTCCTTAAGAGTAAGCCCCATGTCCTCATTAACCTGGGCCTCCTTTTCAGGAATAAGCCCCAGTCTCAAATATGGGCATCCTCTTCAGGAGTAATCCCCAATCTTAATTTCTCTTAACCAGTCTTAATTTACCTTTGATTTAGGATTCCTTATCAGGAGTAAAACCCAATAATAAGTCCTCTCCTAATTTGGGCCTCCTTTTTAGAAGTAAGTCCCAAGTTAGAGTATTCAAATCTCCATGAAGTACATATACCTTTATGGACCCTATTCCTGGATTTCTTCCCTGAAGTAAATCCTAATCTTCACTTATCTGGGCAGTCATACATACATAATTCCCACACTATTTCTTATGATTGCATCTTTCATGGCACAATTGTCTGATCTTTACCAATACCTCTTGTTTCTCACACCGAGCATGACTCACATGAGTTTAGAGTGTAAAAGTAATTATGACATCCTTCTTTGAGCCATCAATCAAAAACATCATACTCCCTTACTCGAACTACGTGAGTTATGATTCCTTTTCTAAACAAAGGATATGTAGGTAGCCCATCTGCGGGTTCGATCCCAACACTGAAATAGTCCATGTCCTTCTGAATGACAATAAACTTCAAGTGCCCCACTGAGTGGCTTTAAAACCAGCATGGTCATCATAATGAACAGGAGACTTTTTTGTATCAAAGGATACCGTTGAATAAGAATCTCTAAAAAATACAGATGATTCTCTATCAATGAAGAACCTCGAATACATATAAAAGATTCTCTAAATTTACTACATATCGATCATTGATTGTCAGATCTAAAGGAAAGCTCATTTTATACTTGGTAATGTAATAAGGATTCACGAACATAACTTAAATCTATAAAGAGAGTCCCAGAGTAGAAAATAATCCACCTCAAAAATGTGTGATGAGTCCGACCTCCCATCCTCTCAACCAATGAAAATTCCTAAGCCTCATAAGTCCACAAACTAATGAGCACCTACCTTTGGAAAGTAGGTCCAAATGGATGTGGAATCATTGGATGTTTCCGGTTCTATGAACAAACCCATTAGAAACCGATTGGAATGTTTGAACCTTCAATTAAGGAGGTCTCATCCCCGAATTCTGAGGGAAACAAAAAATGGTGAACCTGACACGAATCCTTAACCAAGTTAAAATGATGTCTTACCTATTTGTTAGGCCCCTATTTAAAACTCAATGAGAGGGAAAACAAAAACAATCATTGACATATGTGCTCATAAAAAATATGTAGTGGATGAATTTATCTTGATTACGTCTATTATGTCAAACAAACCCTCTTTTTCCATGATTTTCTGCATTCTAAGAAATGGCTGCTCTCAAGTTCACACCTGTGAATACCGCTGTTGCGAATGCCACTACTGCTACTCCTGCTGGATCATCGTCCTCTCTGAGGACGATATCACCTACTCAGCGTCTTCAATGCTGGGTATCAAATGCGCTGGTTAAGGAGTACCATCAACACGGTACCATCCCAACTTTGGAGGCTGCCCTACAAGCCCTCCAAGTGAACAAATCACACCGGTCGTCCGGACAACGACGAACAATGATCAAGAAGCAGGCGGTCCTGACTACCGTCTCCAAACATTTCGGGTCGTTATCCCCGGAACTCAATCACCATTAGCTCCCTTATTCTAAGGAGGTGAATGAGCAGGTCCCTCAGGGCCTTAATTCAAGTAGACAGGAGTCCTTCCTGAGGGCTCCCACCAACAATCACCTCCAGAATCGTGCGGAAGTGCGCCCTCAACATGATGAGGGTACCGACTCTAGGAGTTCGGCTCAGGTTCCTCGAACTTGAGCAGGCAAGATGAATCGCCAGAGGTAAAATCCGGTTAACAGTGAGAAAGTTCTCATCTCTGCCATCTCCGGAGAAGTCCACCAACCAAACTTGGTGGAAAGCAACGAGCGGGCACACACACCTGCCCGTTTTAATTCCGCTGTCCATCCGACTCGTCTGGTAGCAGCACACCAATCTCGTCAGGCAATTCTAGCGGAGTATTATAGACAGGAACGTACACCTGTTTATACGTCATCAGTTAGTCAGCAGGCTCGTCTGACTACATATGATGGATCTCGTCAACCACATTCGGCGAAGTGCAATCAGTAGGCACATACACCTGCTAATATTAACCAAGTCTACCAATAGTCTTGCTTGGTAGCATTCTGAGAAGTCATTCAGAAAGATCCAACGACAAACAGGAGGTAGACTCAACTCTCTACCCCCACACTTGAGTACTGTCAGGATTCACTAACAGGAAAAGGAGGGTAGGAGCAGGCACATACACCTAATACAATCACGAAATAGACGTATATCCCTGTTCCAGCAGCTGAAGTCACCAAGAATATTCTATCAATGGTGAAAGAGAAGAAGCAAATCCCTACTCATATTCTGGATGCTTTCCAGGACATTATAACAGCTTCAACAGCATCTCAGGGAAAGAAACATAAATCTATCCCTACCAGTGGAGTGACAAATAAAAAATTCACTCCAGAACAGACACACACATATGTTCCAATCCAAGAGGGTTGTAGGGAATACTCCCCCATATCATACGAACAACCAAGTTAGGCACATACACCTGATTTGAGTGGAGATCGTCAGCCTAACCTGACCATCTTTCCTGATCAGGCAAATACACCTGCTCAGAGCAGCCACTTTCGTCAACAAGTGGTTTCTAAGGTGAGTAAGAAGGCGTCTAAGAAAAAGACCCTCCCAACACAGTCAGGATATCAAGAGGCAATCTGTAACATGGGCTTGATCGATGCTGGAGTTCTTGAAGCCCTCAGACAGTTATCTTTTGAAATTCAAGATTCTACTCCCTCATTTCCCAATAGTGGGAACATTAATTCTGAAGGTCTTCAACAGACACTTCCTCATGAAGGCTTGCTTCATGACAATTTGGTCGATCTCGAAGTTTCATCTTCAGATGAGAGCCACAGAAACCCTCTGTGTGTTCAGAAGACCAAGGATCAAGAGATCTCATCTTTTACTATAACAAATTATGGTGGTCCTCCCCATAATGATGAATTTTACTGCGAAAGTCCTCTCCGCAGTAGTGATGCACATTGATCGGAAAATGCTCTAGTGGACAATGTAGTGCCGAGAAATCCCTCTTATCTTGAGGCACTTGCAAATACGAAACCATTCATGTCTGATGCTTCATCTCTAGAAGGTGAAATACTTTCTCCATCAGAATATAGCCCAGGGTGTAGTTAATTCTCCGAACCACCCCTAAGTCATGAATCTTCTAGTTTGATCAATGATTTCTCTACCAATCCTGTTAAATCCAATGAAGCAATAAGAAAGCACCAGATCTGGTCAAAATAGGTAGAAGAATCTTCATAAAATGATAAAGAGGAAATGATGATCATGAGAAAACAACTAGTGAAAGGTGAAGTGCTAGTCATGTTTTGGCCTCTGGCTGACTCTCAGTATGACATTCCAGAAATGTTGAAGGAAGATGGAATTCATGATATTCATCTCAACATATGGAAAACTCTTTGTCAGTTGAAAAAGAAAGTATTATCTTATGATGAATATGAAAATCATCTTAAGATAATATAAGGGTTACAACGTCAGATTGATTTGGCATCTCTATCAGTCTCTCAATATCCGAAGGCTGAAAAGCAGAAAAGTGCCCTTCAACGTTCATGCCTTGGTGCACTAAGAAGATTGCGTCAGTTAATTGCCAATGCCCCATCTGGTATTCATGTTAGAGGATGGTGTGTTCATGGAGCACTGCATTTCACGGTGCTCTCCAGTCAGCAAAGCCCGTCGAAAATGGTCTCAGGCAATGTTATTGCCCATGGCCGGCCACAATCAATGGGATTTGTTTGTAATCAAAAGCTTTCCCAAGAACATGCCTCAACTAGTTCCTCTCAAAATCAAGAATACAGAGAACAAGTTGTTGAATTACTCCTACATCAAGCAAATGAGAATATTAAACAGGCCTCTCGTATAAAGAAAGCACATCATCAAGTGACAGAAGTGTCGGAAATCATCCAACGTTCTTTTGAACCAGGTGATAAAAGTGGATACATGTTAATGCATCTAGCTAATTTCCGGACTAAGGTTTGCAAGATCAAGAGAGATTTTAAGAAAGTCTCAGACATAACATTTCAAGAGCCACCCCAGCTCGCTAGACTGGGGACTATTTTAAACTGACCCTCGGAATCAACAAATAGGATTCAAGGAGTTGAGCGGGAACAACAGGAACAACCCCAGTCCACTGGAATGGGGACTTTTTCAAATCATCAATCCCCTCCTTAGAGAAATTCGGTCTTTTCTTGATTGGGGATGAAGCCTCAAGAGGAATGAAGAGCCAAATTATCAGGAGATTCCCTCAAAATTACGGTTTGTCAAGAAGTTCTTGAGGGATCAAATCAACAACATGCAATGTCTCATCAAAGACATGGAAGAAGAAAATATCACAGAAATGCGGATATAAGGGATGCGATGCGTTATGCATCAATTAATGTCATCAATGTCGTTGTTGCTGATCCACCAGATGAGGCTCACTCAGGGGACTCAGATGAAGAGGTTCCTACTCAAGAAGATGTACGCACTGACACAAATGAAGAAGGTGTGCGTACACGAAATCAAAGGGTTACTCAGAACCTAGGCAATCCTTCGAGTAACCCACTTCCCCCTCTCCTAAAAGGATCCAACAAAGGGAGGGGAAAGAATCAGGTTACATATCCTTCCTTTGGAGAAGGACAATCTCTCTCACTAGAGCAAAGGTTTACACAACAGGAGGAAGAAATGAAGGAATTAAGGAGGTTGAATGCAGAACTACTTCAGAGTAGTCTTCTTCGTGAGTGTGATGGAGTCAGTCAGCTAAAGGAATTTGTTGCAGCTACTGAGATGGATCAAGAATATCCTCCTCTATTAGTACACCCTCACATGTCTAATCCTACGGGTCAAGTGTAACAACAGTTGGCAGTGCTATCATCAGTTGCAGCACCAACCACCACATTTTTCCAAGCTCTAGTCATTGCACCTACCCAAGTACAAGTTCAACTGGATGTCTCTCAAAAGTTAATAACTACTATTGAGTCATTAACAGCTCGGTTAGAAACTATGGAAGGGAAACATGCACAGGTTCAACCAGAAAAGAAAGTTTACCATGAATGGGTAGATTCAATCTCTCCTCCATCCAGTTTTGGAAACCCTGTTTTCCCTATTTTCAATGGATTTGGCGACCCTGAACATTATTTGACACATTACGTGTCTTGTTGTGATCCTGTGATGGGAACTCCGGAGCCACAATAAGCAGTAAAACTCAGATGCTTCATACATAACTTGCAAGGAACAACCTTTGTCTGGTATACAAGCTTTCAATCCCAGTCAATTACTGGATGTGAAGATCTCCGTCAACAATTCCTTCTTCAGTTCAGCTCAACTTTGCCAAAGACATCAGTTTTTGATCATACAAACTATAAGCAAAGGGATAATGAAAGGGTCTCAGATTTCATTGCTCGCTGGAAGGGATTAACATATTCCCTAATATTAGCACTCCCTCAAGAAGAATTGTTGCCAATCTATGTGACAAATTTTCATGACGAGTTACGCACGCCGTTGATCCCTATGAAATACAGAGGAGGGTTTCGAGACCTTACTTCAATCGCTCAACAGATTGAAGATTCCCTTATACAGGCTAAGGATAAATCTCGTGTAATTCCATCCGCTCTAGGAAGGAGAATGGGTAAAGCAGAAAATGCTACAGTTATGCTTAAACAAGCACCTGTACCTGTTTCTACTTCAAAACCTTAATCTTATCGAAGGGATCCACCTCCTGAGCTCCAACAACAAATTCCGTTTCGTCCAGATGATCAAAGAGATCAAAGACGAAAACAATTTGAGTATCTGAAGAGCAAAACATACTCTTTTCGAAATGAACAAGTTCTCGGTTACTTCATTTCGGCTCTGGAAAATAATATGGTTCAATTTCAAATTCCCAAAAGGCTAAATAAGAAAGGAGATGAAGACCATCCCAATTATTGCCCTTTTCATAAAATGTTAGGGCATCCCATCCATGAGTTTTTTTTCTTCAAAGACCTCCTGCAAAAGATGGTCGACTCGAGACAAGTCAAACTGAAAGGTTCTTCAGCTCAGGTAGCATGTGTTACTCCTACAGTGACATAGGAGGAAGACGAATGGAAAAAAGTCAAAAGAAAAAATTCATAGAAGTATGATGATTGGATGGTCAGAAATACAATCAACCGAACTCATGTTATTTTGTGAACACAATTAAAGAATGCGATTGTGTCTTCTGCCATGAATGTTGCAGAAAAACCCTCATCATTAGAGGGAAAGTCCTCAAAGAAATGGCATGATTCAAAGAAAGAAAAAGAATCAGAAGAAGATGAGTATGTGTCAAAGGCTATGTTTTCTTTGACTCTGGAAGAATTCATACCATCTACATCAAATCCATGGGAACCACCCCACCAAACGGCACAACCTAAATAGGCTAATCAGGCAGAGTCTTCATCAGACGAAGAGTTAATCTTCATTTCTGTGAATATGATTCAGTTAACAAATCTATATGCCAGTCGCAGTTTCGATTTCGATGAGCCTGAATTCCCTATATCAAACAAGGGAATCAGAGGAAGTTCTAAAGGCTTAGGATATAGGGGAAGACGCGGATCTTTCATAAGACACTACTCCAATTCTACCCCTGCTAGAAATGTGTACGCAGTAGAAACTCATGGTAGAGCCCTTCAGCGAGCTCAGCAAGAACAAACAAGTTATTCTAGCAATAGCAAATTTAGTCCTGTAACAGTTATTTTGGAAGACTGGTTGAAGGTTCCATCTTCTTCCTCTCAGCAAGTAAATGGATCTAATCAGTCTAATCTTCCAAAACCAGGAATATTGCCAACTCCTATCCCAATACAAGATGCATCAACTTCCAAAGCATCTGCTTCCAAGGTACCTGCTAAACCACATATTCCTGTTGGGAAACGCAGACCTCTGGATCAAAAGAATGATGTATTGAAACACTTGGCCCAAGTACCAGCCAAGTTATCAATTCTGGATGCTCTGAATCTGTCAAAAGATCTTCAGGAAGCACTCATTGAGGCTTTGTCAAGTCCTCAGGAGTTTGAAACTAAAATTGTTGCAGCTGAAGTCTATCACATAGAGAATAATCCTACAGAATGCCATGAAATAATATATTTTACTGATGAAGATGAAGATGATGTTGTGCATGGGCCTATTAGACCTTTGTACTTATCAGGCAAGGTCAATGGCGTAGACGTCCGAAGAGCTTTCATTGACAATGTTTCAGGAGTCAACCTCATGCCCATTCGTACACTTCATTGATTGGGCCTTACAAAATCTGATTTATCTCCTTCTACCATGATGTTACAAGGATATGATAAAAATGAACAAGAACCACTGGGTGAAGTTACACTCAGAAATTAGTTTAGAGATATTGTATCCAATTCATATTTCATGGTTGTTGATCAAGACTCAGCTTTCAACATCTTTCTTGGAAGACCATGGCTACATCAACATGCGGCTATCCCTTCATCATACCATCAATGTCTCAAATATTGTTTCGATGGTCAAGTTGGGACATTGTATGGTGATAAGGCCTTGTTCAAGACATGTGAGTCTCAATACATTGAGGCAGAATTCTATCACATGAAGGGAAGGGATAAATCCACAACAAAGGAGATTACCAAAGTTAATGCTCCATATGGTTTGGAGAAAATTACAGTAAATCCATTTACACATGTGAGTACAGATTATGTGTTTCCTATTAGTAAAATTGACAAGATATACCCAAATAAAAATACTCTTATAGAAAGATCCATAATGTCAGTTACGACAATCGAGCCAGACAACACGAGAGAAATTGGTAAACCACCAAGAAGTAATGAAAGCACAAATGGTGACGTCTTCATTTCATCTGCTGAAAAACAAAAAGTCTATACTTCGCCAACCAGGACAGAAGAAGTTATAGCAACATCGAAGGTGAACAATGATGTCGATTCTCAATCCATAATCTCCTCTTTATTACCCAAATAATACCCTTCATCATCAATCAGGTCAGAAATGGAAGCTTCTTCTTCAGGATATGCAAATTTTGACATTTCTTCTGATCATGAAAATTCTACTTTATCATCTACTATGGAAGTAGAAACGGAATAAATAACACATGATGAAGAAGAAGAAGAAGATCTCATAGATGCTCCTCCAGCATTTGAAGAGGGCATCTCTACCACTGTGGATGAACTCAGAGAAATAAATCTGGGTACAAAAGAAGATCCACACCCCACTTTAATCAGTGCGGCCATGACTCTTGAAGAGAAAGAGATGTATATTTCTTTTATAAAGCAAAATAGAGATATATTTTCTTGGAACTATACAGAAATTCCCGGGGTTGATCTTGATGTTGCTACTCATCATTTGGGTTTATCAGAAGAACATCGAGGATTTAAGCAAGCCGCGAGAAGAACACACCAAACTTATGCTTCCAAAATTGAAGCTGAAGTGGATATGCTTATAAAAGATAACTTCTTCAGAGAAGTTCAATATCCCAAGTGGTTGGATAATATTTTCCCTGTAAAGAAGAAGAACGGACAAATCAGAGTTTACATCGATTTCAGAGATCTTAATCGGTATTGTCCTAAGGATGATTTCCCAGTTACGATTACAGAACTTTTCATTGATACAACAGCTGGCTATGAAGCACTTTCCTTCATGAATG
Organism: Viscum album; assembly: GCA_963277665.1. NCBI lineage: Eukaryota > Viridiplantae > Streptophyta > Magnoliopsida > Santalales > Viscaceae > Viscum > Viscum album. The sequence goes on along the minus strand of OY728140.1, from coordinate 123,781,554 downwards.
GGTATTCTGGATATAATCATATCTAAATGGCCTCAGAAGACGAGGAATCCACAGCCTTCAGAGCCCCTCAGGGTGTGTTTTTCTACTAGGTAATGCCCTTTGGCTTAAAGATTGCAGGTGCAACATATCAGCGTGCCATGCATCGTATCTTCAAACCCTTCTTAGGGAAGTTTTTTTAATGCTATGTAGAAGATTTGGTGGTTAAATCCAAACAACGTTCCAATCACTTGGCTGATTTGATAGTCATATTCCGCAAGCTTTGACAACATAATTTGAAGATGAACCCCTTAAAATGCGCTTTTGGGGTAACCTCAGGAAAATTTCTCAGCTTTGTTGTGCGCCATCATAGTATTGAAGTTGATACTGAGAAGACCAAGTCAATCCTTGGCATGTCACCTCCTCAACATTTGAAAGAATTAAGAGGAGTTCAAGGAAACTTAGCCTATATTCGGCGTTTCATCACCAATTTGGCAGGCAAAAGTTTACCCTTCACCAAATTGATGAAGAAGGGAGTCACTTATGAGAGGAATAAAGAATGTAAAGAAGCATTCAATATTCTCAAGATATACCTCTTGAGTCCACTGGTACTCATACCACCTGTTGAAGGAAGACCACTTATCTTCTACGTGACAGCTCTAGAGTGATCATTGGGTGCGTTTTTGCTCAAAAGAATGATGCTGAGAATGAAAACAACCTCTACTATCTCAGTCGAATTATGCTTGAAGCAGAAACCCGATATTCAAGTATTGAGAAGTGCTGCCTGGAATTAATCTTTGCAGTTCAGAAGTTGAGACACTACCTGCAACATTATGAGGTCCAATTGGTATCTCGCAATAACCCACTCAAATTCATCCTTAGTCATCCAATGCTTACAGGACATCTGGCAAGGTGGGAAGTTATTTTGAAGCAATTCGACATTCAGTATGGGTCTCAAAAGGTGATAAAGAGCCAAGCTATGGCTGATTTCCTGGCTGAACACCCTTTAGTGGAAGACATATCTTCATATATTGAACTCCCTGATGAGGAAGTCTTCTCTATTCAAGAAATTCCTCAAACATGGGAAATGTATTTTGATGGTGCTTCCAGAAGTCCAACAAGGAGGAAAATGGAAAATACTAAATTCAACAAAGTTGTCTTAGGAATTGTGCTCATTTCTCCAGAAAAGGCAGTGTTATCTTATTCCTTCTTATTGTGGGAAGGTGGTACCAATAATGAAGCAGAATACCAAGCTCTCATCACAGGCTTGGAATTAGCGCTTCAAGCACAAGTGAATCACTTAAAGGTGAAAGGTGATTCAGACCTGGTAATCAAACAAGTCAATGGGGATTATTCCATCAGAAAATAAGAACTAATCCATTTGTATGATTACATTAGAGAGTTAATGGCGTAATTCCCTTCAGAACCAACATTTCCTTACGTCCCAAGATCACAAAATGCTCAAGCTGATGCACTGGCTAATATAGCCACAGCTCTGGCAGATCCAAATCGGGATGAGACAACCATCAGTATTGCCCACCGTCGTGCAATTTCACCTTATGTTTGAATCAAAACAGAGGAAATTAATGAAATTAGTCCCATTCTTGAACCGTATGGTCATACTACAGGATGGATGTCACCTACCAGGGAATACCTTCAAAATGGAACAATTCCACTTGATAGAGCTGAGAAAGAACAAATCCGGCGACGTGTGGTCAATTTTACTCTTTATGATAGCCCAGATCACCTAGAAAAAATTCTCTACAAACATGGTGTTGATGGAGTTCTCTTCAGATGCATTGATGGGGAAGAGACAATGGCTGTCATGAAAGAAGTGCATGCAGGAGTCTGTGGTGCCCACCAGTCCTGACATAGACTGTTTGATCAGATTCAAAGGCTTGGATAGTTTTGGCCTTCAATGATACAAGATTGTGTTGGTTTCACAAAGAAGTGTCATTCATGCTAAGTACATGCCAACTTCATTCATCAACCTCCATAGTTTCTTCATACAACTAAATACTCATGGCCATTTTACACATGGGGAATGGATGTGGTGGGACCTTAACCTTCGGCTACGACCAAGCAGTTTAAGTACATTCTTACTGCTACTGACTTTTTTTCCAAATGGGCAGAGGCAGTACCTTTCAAGGAAGTCAGTTCTAAATTCGTTGTTAGCTTCATCAATTCTAACATCATTACCATATTTGGTGTCCCTTATACCATATTGATGGAAAATGGTACCAACTTCTGTTCATCCGAGGTAAAGAAGTTGTATCAAGAATACAACATCAAATCCAACCATTCATCTCGGTATCATGTAGTGGCCAATGGCCATATTGAAGCCTTCAACAAGACTCTTTAAAATATACTGCAAAAGATGGTGGATAAAGATAAGAAGTCATGGCCTGATAAACTCTTTCATGCTTTATGGGCTTATCGGACTACCACCCGCACTGCAACTCGGTCAACTCTATATTCATTGGTATATGGAACAGAAGTAGTCATTCCCATTGACGTTCAACTAACCTCGCTCAAAGTTTCCATTTGTGATCAATAATATATAGATGAACAATCTCAAAAGTGATTGAATGAATTGGAATGGTTATATGAGAAACTATTGTGCACTTTTCACTACTTGGAAGTCTATCAGAATCGAATAGCACAAGATTTTAACAAAAAAGTTCATCTTCGTTCATTCACTCAGGGAGAATTGGTATTAGATCTCAGAACTCCAATGATACCAGGAAAGAAACCTCCCAAGCTTGAGCCAAAATGGGAAGGACCTTACTCAATACATAGGTTCTACTCCAATGGAGCTTATTCATTAATATCGATGGATGGAGAACTCATCACTACTCCAACCAATGCCAGTTTTTTGAAGAAGTATTTTGTATAAACACAAAATACTACATCAATGGTCTAGTATGACCTTAAACTGCAACTAGGTCCTGTATGAACTTAAACTCCATCAATGGTCCTGTTGGACCTTAAACTGCAACTAGGTTTAGTATGACCTTAAACTGCAACTAGGTATTGTATGACCTTAAACTACATCAATGGTCCAATATGACCTTAAACTTCAACTAGGTCCTGTTTGACCTTAAACTACATCAATGGTCCGGTATGACCTTAAACTGCAACTAGGTCCTGTATGACCTTAAACTACATCAATGGTCCAATATGACCTTAAACTGCAACATGGTCCAGTATGACCTTAAACTGCAACTAGGTCCTGTATGACCTTAAACTACATCAATGGTCCAGTATGACCTTAAACTGCAACTAGGTCCTGTATGACCTTAAACTACATCAATGGTCCAATATGACCTTAAACTGAAACTAGGTCCAGTATGACCTTAAACTGCAACTAGGTCCTGTATGACCTTAAACTACATCAATGGTCCAGTATGACCTTAAACTGCATCATCAACGGTCCATGCATATGACCCTAAACTATTTGCAAGTCCCTTATGTCCAGCAAGATATTAAACTGTGATGTCCTAACTACATGATGCTAAACTGTATAAAAGTCCCTTACGCCCAGAAAGACGTTAAACTACATAATCATCAAAGGTCCTGTATGACCTTAAACTACACCACCGTCCAACAAGACGTTAAAATGCATCATCAATGGTCCATGCATATGACCCTAAACTATTCATACTTTCATCCAACAGGACGATAAACCGTATCGTCCCTTTTTCATCCAACATGACGTTAAACTGTGAAAAAGTCCTTAATACATCCAACATGACATTAAATGGTGTACTCTTTTGTCCTCACTACATGAAATTAAACAGCACAGTCCCCATTTCATCCAACAAGAAGTTAAACTATATTTTCCCCATCGTCCTAACTACATGACGCTAAACTGTACAGAAAGTCCTTGATATGTCCTACATGACATTAAACTGTAATTTTTCCCTGCTACATGACATTAAACTATGCAACACCAATAGTCTTAAATGCAAGACTTTAAACTGCATAGTCCCTTTATATATCCTACATGAAATTAAACTATGCATCGTTAAGGTTGTTGTTACCTCTTGTTTCTCACACCGAGTATGACTCACGTGAGCTTAGAGAAAACCTCAACCATAACACTCTCTCTGGGCTACTAACCATGTGTAAGTCCCAACAACATCATTTTTTAGGTCATTGTCCCCAAGAACAACTTGATCATTAATTCATTCTTTAATTGAACTACGCGGACTTTGATCCTTGCCTTCCAGGCTGGGTACGTAGGCAAACTCCCAAGGTTGAAGCCCAAAACCAATCTCTTCACATCGGTTCACCTCCATCTCATACGATGTTGATTCATGAAACCGCCCCTAGAATCAATATCTTTACATTGGTTCACATTCTTTCTTGTTATACGATGTTAAACTATACAACACTTTTGTCCAGTATTACAATAAACTAAAATATTCTTTGATACCCACACCTGAGAGGGAACCATTATTTACATTGATTTTTCAATCATGTTTCATTTCAAAGACTACATGCATACATGGAAATGCCCAAAACTTTTATCTTGGGTTAAACCATCATTGTACTAAAGTCCCCTTTCACCCTTCACATGTACGAACCAAATTTGTACAGAGGGTATTTCTAGAACTACGTGGGCTTCATTCCCATCCTTATGGGATACGTAGGAACGTTCGAGTGTCCCTCGAATCCAGCCCCAAGTCTTTAAGCCAAACCCCAAATTCTACTTTCAGACCCTTGGTTGAAAAGTCCCCATGAAAACACACACTGTGTATTTCTTACAATGGTCCAAGCTCTATGACCCTAAACTAAGATCTCTAATCCTTTTTCCCACACGACGTTAAACTATAATTTAAGAACTACGTATGGCTTGATTCCCATCCTTATGGGTTACGTAGTGAAGTCCAACATTTCCAATCAGGACCCAACCACAACATGATTATGGTTAGCATTGATCTGTGTATCTCTGTATACATTGGACAATACCCATATTTATGAGTCATAATCCTAACCTTAAATATTTTCAGATCTTCATAGCCCTTTTCTTGACTTCTAGACACAAAAATGTCAAACTTTTGAGAGTTCTTTTGCCTGACTATGCAACACATGCCCTTAGGTGGCCTTGCATAAACAGTCTACATAACAAACTTGTCATCCAAAAGATATTATTATTTGACTATGCAACCAATTCCCTTAGGTGTCCCTGCATAATTCAACCCCCTAACGGGTTTGTTAAATAATGGTAACTTCATTCTTGGGAAGAAAGCCACTTTTGTCCTTATTGGTCTTAAATGACAGTATGTAGGGATCCCGAAAAAATAGCCATCCTTAACATATTTTTCCCATATCCTTTTTCATGATCTGAAAGTATTCAAGTATATGGTTTATATTCTCCTTCCCTATGTTTGGGTCAGAACTTCGTTGGAGTAATATCCATCCAGTTCATCGATAATCTTGTTCAGAAATATCTTCTCCATATTCAAGTACCTCTTTCCATACAGAAAACTCTATACTTTGGAAAATATGAATCTCCATAAACATTCACTGGATTTTAGCACTAGGAAAGTAAATTTTTGAGAGTTCTTTTTCCTGACTATGCATCATGTGCCCATAGGCGGCCTTGCATAAATAGTCTATATAACAGACTTGTTAGCCAAAAGATACAATTTATTTGACTATGCAGCCAACTCCCTTAGGTGGCCCTTCATAATTCAACCCCTAACGGGTTTTTTAAATAATGGTAAATTCATTCTTAGAAACTACTTCTTCTAATGCCTTTTAGCTCCTTTTCATATCATTCCTCAGGTTCAAACATACTTACATTATAGATTACATATTTTCCCTCATACTTGAGTATAGTACTATGTTTTCAGATTAACTGTCAAGGAATTGAGTCAATTCTAATCCATTTCGGTCAAAGCTATTTCGACCTTAAACATTAGCCTTTTTATGTCCGACATGCATGACTTTAAACTTCCCAAAAAAGACAAAGGAAATCTGAATAAAAGTCAAGTTCCAGCTCACTAAACATATATTTTGTATGATTTAGGTAATATTGAGCAATTAAAAGGTTCAAAGTTTGTAGGGTTATTTACATTAATCCTAGTAAAAATCAAACTATGCTTACTAGGCCCATTAGATTAGGTAAAATTTAAAGAAGATAACAAAATAGGATGGAGGTACAAATGATTGAAGGTTAAAGTGTTTTTCATTGATGCACAAGAGTTAGAAGGACATCCACAAACTAGAGTCTCTTCTTTTTTTTTTCAGGAATTATAAAAGACTTTCAACGTAACTCTTTATTTGATTTACGACACCCCGAGCTTCATCAGCAGCCACCTGGAATTCATTCATTCAACTAGATACCATAAGAGATGCAGTGATACCTGCTCTGCTTGGAACAATTGTAATAGAATGTTCTTGAGTGCGGTTTGAGAAAATTTTCTACTGATCAAACAGTGACTCTGTTTCTGTCTAAGAGACTTGGAAGATGGATACATGGATTTGAGAATGAAGCATTGGAAGTAAAGAGCCATTTGGGGAGAGTACTCTTTTCAGATATTGCTCTAATGCCATGTTTGTCTTCTCTCTACCAACCGGCAGTGGAAAACATTTCAGCCCATGGGTTTGCCATTTTCATATCTGCAAGGGAATGGCATGGATGGAAAATTTGAAAGTTCACACCATTATTGTTGCTCATAATGCACAGCATAACCGAAATAGAGGAGTAGCAGTGCAAATACATTTCAGGCATATAGTTCTTTGCATCTGGAACATTGACTCCTTTCAGATGACCATGACCATATAGAGGTAGGTAGATGCTCTCTGGGAAATTAAGATGATATTTCTTCAAGTACTTAGCCAAATATGGGAGAGTACTATCGCAGATATCATAGTAATCATGGCCAATGATGTTCATCATGTCATCAATCTGCTTGCTATCCAGTCGATCAGCCGTTCTGATTCTTTTGGGAGCCATTAAATCCACACAAGAGTTGAATAATTAACTCTTAAATGGATTGATTTTTCATAAGCTTTGTGAAAAAACTGGCAAAGGCATTAAGTCATGCATGTCTAAACTTGTTGCGCAAGTATGGAGGTGCCGCGCCAGTATTTGGCGTTCAAGTATCACCGCGCAGGTCCAGATACCTCTACAGTAGCGCAACATCAAATAAACAGCGGGAAACAGAGTAACTTGCGTGGAAAATGCAACTTGCGTGATGAGAGCTCGAAATTTTCATATCCATATGACTTGTACGGAAGTGAGGCCCTCTATTTATAGACGCGACCAGGACCCTGCGCGCCGTACCCTGCACGATCAAGGGTCGTATCCCTGTGAGCCAGGCCTTGCGTGCCCAAAGCTCATTTGTGCGCCCCAATTTCCTTTTGATTCTCGATTTCCTCAGAGTCAAATCCGCATTTATTTTGGATCCAACTCTGAGGGGGTACTTTTGTTGATGCTCCTTTCGTCACAGAATCTAAAGATTGAAAAAGGAGAGATTATCTTAACTCAAAGTGATTCAACCTTTGGACAAATATCAAAAATTGACAAAGGAAAGAATAAGAAGAATGCTGCACAAGGGTCGCGCAAGTTCTACAATGGTCGCACAAGTACACTTGCGCGCCGCAATGGTCGTGCAAGTACACCTGTGTTCCCCAAAGGATAACCGCCCGGGGTCTTCTCCAGCCTATAAATAGACCCTGTGGTCCCCCCATTTGGGGGGAGGAATTTTTCTAGAAACTCAGATTTGAGCTCCCGACTCCCTAGTCTCTTTTCAATGCTTCTGAAACACTTCTAAGGTAATTTCTTACCTAGAACGGAAGATCTAAAGAGGGGGAGGAAGGCCTAAGTGTTGAAACGCATCAATACTTGTGTGTCTGAGTGGCCATCCCTTAAGGGAAATGGACACACTTGCACGCCACCTTACTCCTTCAATAGAACTTGAACGCCACTCTTCTGGAAGAACCTCAAGATGATTCTAAAGGCATTAACCAAGAGTCACTCAAGTATTACCCTGCTGGTTAACCGTCGTGCAAGTACCCATGTGTCGCGCAGGTATACCTGCACGACCAGGACTTGTGTGCCCACGTAGTACCTACGCGCCTGCCAGGTTTTGCACGCCCCTGCCTTTTTGGGTTCCCTTCTTACCCATTTCACCCCTCTTAAGCCATTCCACCTCTCCTATTCAAGATTCAATCTTCAAGACACTCTTCAATGCCATTTATGGCATGATTTATTGATTTGACTTCCTTATATGAAATGAATTCTGTGGAATATCTCTCAAAACCTAGTGATTTACACATCTTTATGTCACTAAAGATTGAGATTTCATTCATTCAACATCATCATTTAAGATGAGAGAACTCATTAACATGGGAATACTCCTTAGGAGTAAGACCCAACCATAATTCTCTTAACCTGGGCCTCCTTTTCAGGAGTAAGCCCCAGTCCCCAAATTTGGGCATCCTCATTAGGAGTAAGCCCCAAGTCCTCATTAACCTGGGCCTCCTTTTCAGGAATAAGCCCCTGTCTCAAATATGGGAATCCTCTTTAGGAGTAATCCCCAATCTTAATTTCTCTTAACCAGACCTAATTTACCTTTGATCTAGGATTCCTTCTCAGGAGTAAAACCCAATCATAAGTCCTCTCCTAATTTGGTCCTCCTTTTCAGGAGTAAGTCCCAAGTTAGAGTATTCAAATCTTCATGAAGTACATATACCTTTATAGACCCTGTTCCTGGATTTCTTCCCTGAAGTAAATCCTAATCTTAACTTATCTGGACAGTCATACATACATAAGTCCCACACTATTTCTTTGTTTGAATCTTTCATGGCACAATTGTCTGATCATTACCAATACCTCTTGTTTTTCACACCGAGCATGACTCACGTGAGCTTAGAGTGTAAAAGTAATTATGAAATCCTTCTTTGAGCCATCAATCATAAACATCATACTCCCTTACTCGAACTACGTGGGTTCTGATTCCTTTTCTAAACAAAGGATACGTAGGTAACCCATCTGCGGGTTCGATCCAAACTCTGAAATAATCCATGTCCTTCTGAATGACAATACACTTCAAGTGCCCCACTGAGTGGCTTTAAAACTAGTATGGTCATCACAATGGCCAAGATAATTTTATGTATCAAAGGATACCATTGACTAAGAATCTCTAACAAATACAGATGATTCTCTATCAATGAAGAACCTAAAATACATATAAAAGATTATCTAAATTTCCTACATATCGATCATTGATTGTCAGATCTAAAGGAATGATCATTTTATACTTGGTAATGTAATAAGGATTCACGAACATAACTTAAATCTATAAAGAGAGTCTTGGAGTAGACAATAATTCCCCTCAAAAAGGTGTGATGAGTCCAACCTCCCATCCTCTCGACCAATGAAAATTCCTAAGCCTAATCAGTCCACAAACTAATGATAACTTACCTTTAGAAAGTAGGTCCAAATGGATGTGGAATGATTACATGTTTCCGGTTCTACGAACAAACCTGTTAGAAACCGATTGGAATGTTTGAACCTTCAATCAAGGAGTTCATCCTCGAATTTCGAGGGAAACACCATCCCTTCTACTAAACATAATCTCTTCATGCGATAAAGTCCAACCATTTAGTGGATGAAATTACATACGATGGAGTTTGGTCCTGGATGGTGTCACATTATCAATTGAGGCATTCCATAAACATTTATTATATGAGGAGGTAGAATTTAGTTTTATAAAGGCATTAAATATTTCACATTCACTAAATAAAAGTATAGTAGATTAAATTTGAGATTTCATAATTAATCTATCAAACTAAATTTAAAAACTAACAAGGAAATGATGGGATCCATAAAAAAACCATAAATTCCATGTTCTTTCTTTGTTAAACACATTTTTTCATTATAAGTTAGTTTAATTTTTTAAATACTTTCTTTTATTTAAATATCACAATTTTCATAGAATTAATAAAAATGACAAAAAATAAGTTGTTTATGTTAATTATATTAACTTAGTAAACACACTACAAAGCTCATCAAGTTATATGAACTTGTTCAGCCACTGTGCTTCACTAGGAAAACATTTAGAAATATATTTTTTACACACCCTATGATAGATGTGATGTACATGAACCTCCTCTCCCTATTCATCCCTGAGGTGGATGATCGAATATACTTTCATTTAGAACATGATATGATGATATCATGTCCCGCACTACAACATGGAACACTACCTAACTAAATACATCACTTTACTTAGGAGACATGTGGAGATTACTCTCTAGTAGAGTTTTCTATAAAGATATTCAAACTTAATTAAAAAAATGTAAAACAAAAAAAATAATTTTAATATATTGACTTACTAGATCTGGGAGTCCTCTGTTGTTTAGTGTAAGATACAGTATATACTTCAATCTATTTCATGGTGCATACTTGCACTATTATGATGAATGATATTACATCATATGCTTGCCACCGATTTGAAATGATGCATGCCTATCCAAGATGTCGACATATTGTGCATGCTGTCATTTCTTGTCAACATCACACCACCCCATCAAATTAAGGGAATGAAGAATTGTGGGATATCTAGGTAGAAATGGTATACACTGAACCAATCATAACCAATGCATAATTATATCAGGTCGGTGCCACTAACTAATAAGAATTTGTATGAAAGACACTACACAAGTGACATCGTAAAGTTTAATAGTGTACTATGCAAGAAAATGGTCCAATATATCCTAGTATAGAATCCATGAAATCTAAAATGAAAGGTGATATTTGTTAAAATATATTTTTAATAATTTAAAAAAATGATAATATTATGAAATTTATTATCCAAAAGAAGAATGTATATACTTACATTGGTGGCTAGTAGACTATCCAATATGAGACGATACACACCCAAATTTTATCTTGGTGTCCGGATGAGGTGGTGTGACTGACTCCACGAGTAATGTAAAATATATAAAGTGATAAATAATAACCAATTAAGCATAATAACTAATATTATAATCATAAGAAAATAAGGATAATGGATCATACCATCTTTCACATGGAGAATCATGTAGCACATCCTTATAAATCTTATAACAAAAAACAATAGGGGATAGGTGAGGGATGCGCCCTCATGAACACATATTATGAGGATGGAAAATCCACCAATATCATTGTATTCTTATCAATGTGTGGTGCATAATGCTTTATTTTTTATTCTGTAACGACCCAAACTTTCATTAATGAAAATTACTCTTTATCTAATTAAATGTATTATTTTGTAAAATGGTTATATAACATATGCACTTCTTTGGTTTTATGTTTTTGGTTTTCAAAATAATGTTAATAATTGTGACCATTTCTAATATATCCATTGAACAATGATCACATGATTAGTATAAATATACGTATTTAAAAAATCCAATTTACTCAGACAAAGGAAGCAATGACCATATCCAGTAGAATTACTCCATACGAAGGCCATTTGTCAGAGCTCGGAAAGGAGGTGGCGTCACTAGAATTTTCTGTTGACCAACCCCAATCTGAGCTTCAACACATTAAGCTTGAGTGGAATCCCCTACGAGATAAGTGTAAGTTAATATAGATTACCACCTGAGCGATGGTATCTGACCCTTCCCAAGAGTCCTTCACCATCGTACAACTTACCCTTAGGTCTTATGAGGGTGTTATAAGGGGTTATATAACAAAACCCTAGCATTATGATTATGTACATTATTTTTTCATAGAGAATATACATTCATTTAATTATTGTTACCTTGTAAATGGGTTTTAAAGCACAAATAGAATTTTTAATATTCAATTAAGAAATCTATTTTGATGAATTAATGGATTTATGAATTAAATAATATTTTAATAATATATTATTACTAAACTACTTTTTAATAAATATAAATGATTTTATAATTCTTATGAATACAATTGTAATTTTTATTAAGGTTTGAAAGCCATTTTTTTCAAAACTGAAGAATTTTGGATAAATGTTGGTTTTTATTTTAAAAATTAAAAATTCAATTATTTATAAAATAATTTATCTAAAATGAATATTATTTTTGGATTCACTACATTGAAATTATCTACTAGTGAATTTTTCATAATTTTCCGAGACAATTGAATTTTTGGGTAAAAATTAAATACCGTTAAATATATAACATGTTTTATGAAATCATAATGACCCAATAGTATTTCAATAAAATAATATAAATGGGATGTTCGGACAATATATGTTTTACCTTTAAAATAATTTCATTTTAGGGTTTTTTGATTTATTTTACAAATCCTTAGTGTACCCTCTAAGACTTATAAAAAAATTTATCTTTTTAAAATGATTTTTTTTGAGAGTGTGACACACCTTCACAAAAGAAAGCCTAATATTTTAAAACATTCAGACATTGGCCTTATAAAATAATGTTTTACAATCCCCTTTGGAAAAAACCATGGTAAAAAACCATGGGTTGGTTTGTGATTTTGATTAGTTTAATGTGTGGTGTTCAAAAGCTAAATAATAAAAAAATTCCCTCTCTTTTCCTATATTAACCCACCCATGATCCCACTTCTCTTCACTAAAAACCCCTATATCATGTCCCTAATTTTACATCATCTTTATAGTATCCTACCAAGGTTTCCCAAGCTCACAATAATCTTCTCTCAATCCTCTCCCAAGTCTTTGGATCACACTTCCAAGTAAAGGATTTCTTCCTTTCATATTTATGTCCAAGTTTCCTTATATTTTTATTCCATATTATTTTCAATTAAAAATGTAGGGTTATGATTTATAATCACCCCCATACTTACCTACTTATGTTTTAATGATGAGATACCCATTTCTCTCTTATTAATCCCTCCCATGTACACCCGTTACCATGCCGAAATTCTGTAAGGAATTTCTCTCTTCTCATTTAAATTCAACAAATTATTTTGTATTATGAATCTAAATTACATTACATATGTTAGGACATGTATATATATGACCCCTTACTGTCGATTTCATGTAAATATGATTAGATATACCTTTCTCTCTCATCAACTATTTTTATGAATTCTTATGTCAGGCTGTTATGCCGCCAAAATTGCACTGTAATGTTCAAAGCCAAAGTCATTGTGTAGTGAATACCATGCCCATTTATCTATCAAGGGTATTCACCTTTATGAACATTTAATTATTGATTATAGAGTTTCAATTATTAATTACACATTCCTTTATCTTGGAATAAATGATGATGTTTAATGAATCAATGTTATTTGATCTATGTGGCACACTTATGCATGAAATGAAATGATTAATAAGGGTGCACCATAATAGTTCTCTAATGCATTGGGTAAAGATTAGTATCATGATACATCAATTGAAATGAGGCTTTACTTATGCTAATTCAAGTGCAATAAGAGTTTATTCATGCACCATGTGTAATAAGACTTGGCTCATGATAATATCATGTTAAATATTGTTACCACATTTCCATGTTATGATAATCATGATATATCATTCCTTTATGTTCATGTTTCTCTTATGATCCATTGATATACAAAATTCCTAACATTTACTATATTCTTAATGTTAGGCCCTTTTTACTCCCTTACTGGTCTTTATATATCACCCTTTTGTTATGCATGTTATAACGATCCATTCTTTACATACATTGTTAGTACTTCAAAATTGATGTGCACTTATTACAACATATAACAAAACCATGAAAGGACTGTATAGGTATAGTGCCTTTAGAAACTGGGAAACATAAAAAACTGGTTCATAAAGCGTCTACACTGTCTCCCATTTATTTCATCATATCTATAGTCCCTTTTGGAATATCTTACTTAATAACCTTCTTCCTGACCTGGGGAAAGAAAACATACAAAAGGGTGAGCTCAAATTCTCAGTAAGGGTAAACAAAAGAATTATCAATCACATCATATTCATAAGAACATAACATTTTGGAAATTTTACCATTCAAAAGAGATCATAATTTCATAACATGGGATAAATCATGGTAGTGAAATGTAATCACAATAATCATAACTTAAAACATGAAGCTTTGTGTCATACACACATAATCATAGAGAATCATTTCTTAGTAGTCAAGACTCATTGCCATGACTATCTTAGTGGACAAAGTCCATTTCTGAACCGAGTCCATTCCTCATTTCAGTCCTGTTTCACTGAACAAGTTTAACCTGCCATTCCAGCCATGTCTATCTCATGAGATATAAAATCCTTAACCAATGAATTGGAGTGAGTTATAGGTCCCACCCATATCATAATTATACCATTCTTATGTGTGCCACAAAATCAAAAAAAATCATACATCATTGCATAACCCATGTAATAAAAATGAGAATCTTAAACATCATGCCATCGTAAAATAATCCATATAAGCTAAAAGGACATCATAAAAATAATTCCATCATAACATAATCAAATCAATGTAAAAATAGGGATAGAAACATAACCCTATATTATCTTATATGGAAAATAATTTTGATAAAACACTTGAACTCCATTCTTGATGAAAATATCCTTTCTACTTCAAAAACATTTTTCCTTTCTTAACATGTCATAAAATTTGAAAATAAAAGAAGTTTATTAAAAATAAACTTGAAAACATGTAAATTAATCTTCTTGGAAATAATGTTTTAAAAATCCATTCATTCCGTATAAGTTTAAAAAAAAATTCTTCTCGTACTTTTTTCGGAAAAGTCAAAAAGTACCTCGTACGAAAAATGACAAAAGATTCCTTTCATATCTTTTACTAAAAAATCACCGAAGGGTAAAATTGGATATAAAATATTTTAGAAGGATATAAATATTACATATTGAGGAAACATAGATTTGGATGATAAAATACACCCCAGTAAATTCCAATGTATAAACAATCTCGGATAAAAATGAGATTGTGATATTTCCCTTACCTTAGGTCCGATTTGCTTCGTAAGTATCCAAACCTCCTGTATAATGATTTAAATAATGTCATTGACTTATTCCAGAATCATACTCATTGTTATGATATCATATATGGTTATATTATTAGCTTATTATTAGTAATATTTCATTGCTACTTGTTATTCGGGTGTTTATTACTTTTTGTTCTTATGCGTGTTTTGTCAAATAAATTCTTATTCTTCTTTTTAGGTTATAGATACCTCATTTCCAAAATGGTATTAGTGTAATATATATCATATTTATTCACTCAATTAATTTATTTAATCATTATTCAATGAAAATCATGTAGAACGAGTCGCATCACATCGTGAAGACGGTATTCCATACGTACGCACGAGCGATGATATCATTCCCATGATCGTGGAATTGTATTGGAGTGTATGTATATTATTTCAGAATGAATATCACTTTACAATAATCATATATATTCATTATTTACACCATTATACCCATCCAAGTAAGGTGGTGGTGGAAAATAGATTACACCACGGCGTGGAGACGGTATTCCGTACGTACGCACGCGCGGTGATTTCGTTTTCCGTAGGATGAATATATGGTGAATTAGGGTTGTTTCATACTTATAATAACATATCCGTATATGAGTGATATTGATGTTATTAATTCATAATGAAGAAACTAAATAAGAATAAGTGGAATAAGAAATAAAGTTGAAAGAATCGGTAACAGACATTACCTCTTCTTTGAAGCGCTTCTTTGAGACCTCCTTTTAGGGCACTAAAATTTGTTTTTCAAGAAGAACAGAACCTCTAGGATGTTTCTAGGGAAGTGGAGAGGAGAAATTGGCAGGGTTTTTCCGAGCTTGAAGTCTCAAATTGGTGTGAGGAAGAGAGGGAGGAGGTGCCCTTTTATAAGGGAGGAGAGGGGCACCTTTGGAAAAACTAAAAATATTATTTTATTATAAAGCCATATTTGGTTTTAAATAGCTCAAAATTGATTTATTTCTAATCTAAGGTGGGGATGGGTCGAAATACTCTCATAAAATAGAATTTGGACAAGTTTAGTTTACTATTTTAACCTTATCATTTAGATTTAACTTTAATTTAGATAATTTTACTTTTATCGTGTCTTTTTTTGTTCTTACACTATAAGGTTAATAAACATACTATAACAAGCCAAACGAACCCAAAGTTGTTTATTATTAATATATATAACCTTATATAAGTCATTGTTCCGAACCTTAGATTTTTAGGAATAAAATAAAAATTAATAATATAATATTTGTTTTAAAAACTATTTTTTGTCAATTTTGACACTATTTAGTAATTGATTTTTTTGAAAATAATAAAAGAATGATTAGTTCTACAAAAGTTAATTAAATCAATAATAATATGTCATATTAACCTAAAAAATTAGTGGAATTCATAAAAAGTCTCAAATTACATTTATTTGGGTATTTATAACATCAATTATGTCAATGTTTCATTAATAAGATAATTACTGCATCATCTTTGTGTCATAAATAAATTAAATTATTTAATGTCTAAAAATTACAAATAAAATACCATTATGTAGGAAACATTGTTATCTTTATAATGAATATTTATAGTCGAATTTATCTTATGTATAACCCTATATTAAAATTTATTTACTTATTAAACTTTGATTTTAACTATTTTAACCCTTCTTTAAATTAATTAATAATAAATGTTCTAATCTAATCCAAGTGGGCCTAAATTGTCATATTTTATTACTAAGGTTGTTTTTGGTCGAATTAAACTTATCCAATAGAATTAGGACATGTGGTAGGGTAATAATAATATCATTTTTACCCTTAATTACCCTATTTACTTTTAACCATGGTAAATAAAAGTAAAAAGTTACTGTTCACCAAAAATTATTTTCATCTCATTGAACCATATTTTACTTACTGACATAAACTATGTCTCTCGTATTTTTGAAATTCCACTCACAGAAGCGGTAAAATTATGTTTTATGTAAATTTGAAAATTCTTCTAGGAGGTGGGTAAAAGACGGTGAAAAGTTCAATAAACTTTTTATATATCTAAAATTATTATAAAATTACTCCAATGAATTACATTGAACTTATATAGGTATTATGTATTAAATTTGACCTTAAATAAATTTAAATAAAATAAGTAATTATTTAAATAAAAAGTCGGTTTTTAAATAGTAACCCAGTGTTTTCACTGTTCATCAAAAATTGAAAGTTTCCAGAAAAATACCAAAATTTCACCCTAGGATAATTTCGATATTACGAATCTAAAAACGAAGTCCATTTTGAAAAATAAAATTTACAAAATTTCAAAAAGTGGTTATTACTATTCATAACTGCTAGTTTTAATAATATTTTAATAGCATATCGTTGTTTAGTGAAACTCGGTATTGCGTACGACACAAGCTATCAAGGAAGGTCACGATTGTGTGTAAAGAAAGACAAGCCAGTGTTGTGTGTAGTGAAAGATTTCTTTGATGATTTATATAAAATAAAAACAAAATATTTCTTATAAGAGTCTCGGGTGTTACATTCTACCCCCCTTAAAATGAATTTCTCCCTCGAAATTCGTCACTTGTAAAAAAAAGATGAGGATACCTCTCCCTTATCATATCCTCAAGCTCCCATGTAGCTTCTTCTAATTGGTGGTTCCTCCATACAACTTTCACCAAGAGAGTGGTATTGTTTCGTAGGACTTTTTCAGTACGATCGAGAATCTCTATCGTCTGTTCTTCGTAAGAAAGATCTTGTTCCAACGGTACAACTTCTGAGCTGAGTACATGTGAAGGATCAGGTATGTACTTTCTTAGGAGAGATACGTGGAACACAGTGTGAACTTGAGAGAGATTCGGTGGAAGAACCAATCAGTAAGCTAACTTCCCAACATGATCCAGTATTTCGAAAGGACCGATATACCTAGGGCTCAACTTTCCCTTATTTCCAAATCTCATTACTCTCTTCCAAGGAGATATTCACAAGAACAATTTATCAACCACTTCAAACTCTAAGTCTTTTCTTCGGTTGTCAGCATAACTTTTTTGTCAACTCTGAGCTGATCTTATGTGTTGCTGAATAGATCTGACCTTTTCTGCCATCTCATCAACAAGATGAGGTCCTAATAGCTTTCTTTCCCCAACTTTATCCCAGCAAGTTGGAGTCCTGCATTTCTTTCCATAGAGAGCTTCATAAGGATCCATCTGAATATTGGAGTGAAAGCTATTATTATAAGAAAATTACACCAAAGGTAGGTGTTGATCCCAACCACCTTTGAAATCCATAGAGAAAGCTCTCAACATATCTTCTAGAGTTTGAATTGTCCTCTCAGACTGACCGTCTGTCTGAGGATGATAAGCAGTGCTGAAACACAACTCTGAATCCAGAGTATGCTGAAGACTTCGCCAGAACTTTGAGGTAAAACTCGGATCCCGATCAGATATAATAGAAAGTGGTACTCCATGCAATCTTACCACTTCCTTTACATATATCCTGGCAAGCTGATCCAGAGAGAAATCCTCTCTAATAGCAATGAAGTGTGAAGACTTTGTAAGACGATCAACTATGACCCAGATAGCATTATTGCCTTTGGATGTTTTAGGAAGTCCTGTGACAAAGTCCAGAGTGATGTTTTCCCATTTCCATTCAGGTATGGGTAATGGTTGTAACATCCCCTTAGACTTCTGTCTCTCAGCTTTAACTTGCCGAAAAACCAAGCATTGAGAGACATATTCAGCAACATCTCTTTTCATGCCATCCCACCAGAAGTACTCTTTCAGGTCCCTATACATCTTCGTGCTTCCAGGATGAATAGAGAATGATGAACTGTGATCCTCATCCAGAAGCTCCTTCTTTAATTCGGGGATGGGAGGAACAAAAACCCGATTCCTGAACTTTATTATCCCATCACAATCAAGGTTGAATTCAGGAACATTTTCACCTTCTTTTGTAACTCTACATCTTCTTTCTGTGCCTCTTTAATCTTCACATGTATAGATGGTTGAACATTCATTTGAGAAAGATACGATTTTCCCCTTTCATTGTAATTCCACGATCCAACCTTTGTAAATCCATAAATATTGGATCTTTTGTGATCCTCATCATTGATAAACTGGCATGGTCTTATCGACTTAATGCATCTACCACCTTGTTTGCTTTCCCAGGGTGGTAGTGAATTGAGCAGTAGTAATCATTAATCATCTCCAACCATCTTCTTTGGCGCATATTTAGCTCCTTTTGTGTGAAAATATACTTTAAACTTTTATGATCAGTATAAATATCACACCTTTCTCCATAAAGATAATGCCTCCAAATCTTTAATGCAAATATTACCACAGCTAACTCAAAATCACGAGTTGGGTAATTTTTCTCATGTATTTTCAATTGTCATGAGGCATAAGCTATCTCCATATCATTTTGCATAAGAACACACTCCAATCCCTTCTTGGATTCATCACTATAGATCACAAACCTTTCTCCACTACAAGGAAGTGTGAGTACAGGTGCACTGGATAACATTCTTTTCAACTCCTTGAAATTCTCTTCACATTCCTCTGTCCACATGAACTTAACTCCTTTTCGAGTCAACCGGGTGAGTGGATTAGATAATCGTGAAAAATATTTCACAAAACGTTGGTAATATCCAGCCAAACCAAGAAAACTTCGGATCTTAGTTACTGTTGTTGTTCTCGACCATCATTTGATAACCTCTGTTTTTGCTGGATCCACATATATCCCCTCTTTTGAGATTATGTGACCCAAAAATGAAACTTTTTGAAGACAAAATTCACACATGGTAAATTTGGCATAAAGCTTTACCTTTCTCAAGGTCTTCAATATAATTCTCAAGTGATGTTCATGTTGTTCCTTTCTCTTTGAATATACAAGAATATCGTCTATAAAGACTACCAAAAACTGATCAAGATAGTCTTTAAAGACTCTATTCATCAGATCCATGAAGATAGCAGGGGCATTAGTAAGACCAAATGGCATCACTATAAATTCATAGTGTCCATACCTTGTACAGAAAGACATCTTTGGTATATCCTCCCTTTTGACCCTTAATTGATTATACCCTGAATGAAGATCAATCTTGGAAAATTATTGAGCTCCGCGTAGTTGGTCAAATAAGTCATCAATGCATGAGAAAGGATATTTTTTCTTGATAGTGATCTTGTTAAGTTCTCAATAATCAATGCAGAGCATCATTGATCCATCTTTCTTCTTAACAAACAGAACAGGTGCTCCCCAAGGTGACACACTAGGGCGTATGAACCCCTTATCAATATTCTCTTGGAGTTTCTTCTTCAATTCCTGCAACTCAATTGGGGCTATTCTATAAGGTGTCTTTGAAATAGGTAAAGCACCCGGTACGAGTTCTATTGAAAACTCAACTTCACGATTTGGTGGAAGACCCGGAAATTCCTTCAGAAAGACATCATAAAACTCCCATACAATGGGAATATTCTTAATCGTGAGTTTCTCACCAACAATTTGAGATAAATAACCTTCATTTAGTGGAATCAAGACCCATAAGATGGAAGAAATTTCCAATGGAAGGTTATGTTCATCCTTGCATCGATAGACGATCAAAGATTGATCTGGAATATGAAATGTGACTTCCCTTATTTGGTAATTGATATGAGCTCCATATAAAGAAATCCAATCCATGCCAAGAATTACATCAAATTCCACTATAGGAAGGATCACAAGATTTTCAGGAAGCACTTTCCCAAAAACTTCAATCGGAGAAGAATTATAAACTTTTGATGCAACTGTTGTGCCATTAGAGGTTGTCACAGCTAACTCAACATCTAATTGTTGAGGTAATACAGTGATACCCTTAGAAAATTCTTCAGAAATAAAAGATTGGGTGGATCCAGAATCAAATAAAACATTTGATACTTTAGAGTGGATGGTAAGTGTACCTTTCACCACTTTGTTATCGTACTCCACATCGCTGATAGAAATTGCATGTGACTTTCCTTTGTCTTTAGCCTTAAGAGTTTGTTGACGTCGACTGTCATCATCAACCCTTGGATTTGGGCATTGATTGGAATAATGCCCCATCTCCTTGCACATGAAACATTGAAGTCTAATAGGTTCATTCTGTGTATCCCTTCCTTTGTTTGCATCATTAGACATCTTCTTCCCATCACTGCGGCATTCAAGTGCCCGATGACCTTCCTTTACACATTTGAAACATTTACTGGCCCCTTTAAGACAACTCCCTCCATGTTTCTTTCCACACTTTGAGCATAAGGTAAAGCTCATCTTCTTTTCAGTGTGCTCTTTAGATTTTCCTTTGAATTCCATTTTCCTATTCTTATCAAACCCATATGACTGATGGGTTACTTCAATATCCATCTCAACTTTGAGAGCACATTGAACGATTTCCTCGTAGCTATTGAAGTCCCTTATGGCTAACACCCTTCGAAGACTTCGTTTTAAGCCACTAAAGAATCGATCGATCTTACTCTCAGGTTGGATAATAATCCCAGAAGTGTACCTTGAAAGTCTTGTAAAATTTTCTTCATAGGTACCAACAGATTCATCATCCTTTTGCTTTAGTTCAAGAAACTCCTTCTCCATCCTTGTTCGGAGAATACGAGGTAAGTACTTATTGAAAAATAAGTTCTTGAACTCGTCCCATTCCATGGACTCAATTTCATCTCTTGGCCTCATATTCTTGATAAGATTCCACCATTGATCAGCATAACCTTCCAAACGATACACTCCTAATATGACTTTATCATGTTCAGATCATTGAAGAACTGAAAATATCTTTTCAGTAGTACTGATCCATTGTTCAGAAACTAATGGATCAGTAGACCCGCTGAATGAAGGTGGACGCTGTCTCATGAAGGATTCAATAGAATTTTTCTCCTTACTTTGCTCGTTTGGAAGTCCAGCATGATTCATATCTTGAGAAAGTTGTGTGAGCATGGCTACAATATTTTTCATTCCAGCTCCCATAACATTTGGTTGCTCAGGGGGACAATCATTGCATTGCCCATCACATTCCGCATTAACATGGTTCCTTCGGGTTCCAGCCATTGACTAAAACCAAGAAGAATAGTGTGAGAAACACTAATTATAATAGGAAAACCACATAATCAAGAATAAAATTTCACACTTAAGGTCTTATCCTAGGTTAGTCATGGCCATTTCTAAAACACTAAGATTGTGTTCTATGCTTAGACTTATCCTTAGGATTCTTACTAAGGCTTTCACATCCTAGTTTCCAAAGGTTGACTATACCTTTCCTATGATACCAACTATAACGACCCATAATTTTTATACATTGTTACTACTTCAAAATTGGAGGGAACTTATTACAACATATAACAAAACCATGAAAGGACCGTATAGGTATAGTGTCTTTTGAAACTGGGAAACATAAACAACTGGTTCATAAAGCGTCTATACTGTCTCCCATTTATTTCATCATATCTATAGTACCTTTTGGCATATCTTACTTAATAACCTTCTTCCTGACATGGGGAAAGAAAACATACAAAAGGGTGAGCTCAAATGCTCAGTAAGGGTAAACAAAAGAAATATCAATCACATCATATTCATAAGAACATAACATTTTGGAAATCTTACCCTGCAAAAGAGATCATAATTTCATAACATGGGATAAATCATGGTAGTGAAATGTAATCAAAATAATCATAACTTAAAACATGAAGCTTTGTGGCATACACACATAATCATAGAGAATCATTTCTTAGTAGTCAAGACTCATTGCCAAGACTATCTTAGTGGACAAAGTCCATTTCTGAACAGAGTTCATTCCTCGTTTCAGTCCTGTTTCACTGAACTGGTTTAACCTGCCATTCTAGACATGTCTATCTGATGAGATATAAAATCTTTACCCAATTCATTGGGTGGAGATATAGGTCCCACTCATCTCATAATGATACCATTCTTATGTGTGCCACAAAATCAAAAAAATCATACATCATTTCATAACCCATGTAATAAAAATGGGAATCTTAAACCTCATGCCATCATAACATAATCCATATAAGATAAAAGGACATCATAAAAATAATTCCATCATAACATAATAAAATAAATGTAAAAATAGGGATAGAAAGATAACCCTATATTATCTTAGATGGAAAATAATTTTGATAAAACACTTAAACTCCATTCTTGAGGAAAATATCCTTTGTACTTCAAAAACATTTTTCCTTTCTTAACATGTCATAAAATTTTAAACTAAAAGAATTTGATTAAAAATAAACTTGAAAACTTGTAAAGGAAGCTTCTTGGAAACAATGTTTTTAAAATCCATTAATTCCGTATAAGTTTAAAAAAACATTCTTCTCGTACTTTTTTCGGAAAAGTCAAAAAGTACCTCGTACGAAAAATGACAAAAGATTCCTTTCATATCTTTTACTAAAAACTCAATGAAGGGTAAAATTGGAGATAAAATATTTTATAAGGATATAAATATTACATATTGAGGAAACATTGATGTGGATGATAAAATACACCCCAGTAAATTCCAAAGTATAAACAATCTCGGATAAAAATGAGATTGTGATATTTCCCTTACCTTAGGTCCAATTTGCTTCGTAAGTGTCCGAACCTCCTGTATAATGATTTAAATAATGTCATTGACTTATTCTATAGTCATACTCATTGTTATGATATCATATATGGTCATATTATTAGCTTATTATTAGTAATATTTCATTCCTACTTGTTATTCGGGTGTTTATTACTTTTTGTTCTTATGCGTGTTTTGTCGAATAAATACTTATTATTATTTTTAGGTTATAGATACCTCATTTAAAGAATGGTATTATTGTAATATATATCATATTTATTTACTCAATTCATTTATGTAATCATTATTCAATGAAAATCATGTAGAACGAGTCGCATCACATCGTAGAGACGGTATTCCGTACGTACGCACGAGCGATGATATCGTTCCAATGATCGTGGAATTGTATTGGAGTGTATGTATACTATTTCAGAATCAATATAAATTTAAAATAATCATATATATTCATTATTTACACCATTATACCCATCCAAGTAAGGTGGTGGTGGAAAATAGATTACACCACGGCGTGGAGACGGTATTCTGTACGTACGCACGCACAATGATTTCATTTTTCCTAGGATGGATATATGGTGAAATAGGGTTGTTTCATACTTATAATAACATATCAGTATATGTGTGATACTGATGTTATTAATTCATAATGAAACAACTAAAGAAGAATAAGTGGAAGAAGAAATAAAGTTGAAAGAATCGGTAACGAACATTACTTCTTCTTTGAAGCGCTTCTTTGAGACCTCATGTTAGGGCACTAAAATTGGTCTTTGAAGAAGACCAGGACCACTAGGATGTTTATAGGTAAGTGGAGAGGAGAAATTTTCAGGGGTTGGCCGATCTTGAAGGCTCAAAGTGGTGTGAGTAAGAGAGGGAGGAGGTTCCCTTTTATAAGGGAGGAGAGGGGCACCTTTGGAAAAAATAAAACTATTATTTTATTATGAAGCCATATTCGGTTTTAAATAGCTCCAAATTGATTTATTTTGAAGCTAAGGGGGGTATGGGTCGACATACTCTAATACAATAGAATTTGGACAAGTTTAGGGTACTATTTTAACCTTATCATTTAGATTTAACTTTAATTTAGATAATTTTACTTTTACCCTGTATTTTTGTGTTCTTACACTATAAGGTTAATAAAATTACTATAACTAGCCAAACGAACCCCAAGTTGTTTATTATTACTATATATAACCTTATATAAGTCATTTGGCCGAACCTTAGATTTTTATGAATAAAATAACAATTAATAATATAATATTTGTTTTAAAAACTATTTTATGTCAATTTTGACACTATTTAGTAATTGATTTTTGTGAAAATCATAACACAATTATTAGTTATAAAACAGTTAATTAAATCACTACTAACATGTCATATTAACCAAGAAAATTAGTCTAATTCATAAAAAGTCTCAAATTGCATTTATTTGGGTATTTATAACATTAATTATGTTAATTTTTCATCAATAAGATAAATACTGCATCATCTTTGTGTCATAAATATATTAAATTATTTAATGTCTAAAAATTACAAATAAAATACAATTATGTATTAAATCTCTTTATCTTTATAATGAATATTTATAGTCTAATTTATCTTATGTATAACCTTATATTAAAATTTATTTACTTATTAAACGTTGATTTTAACTATTTTAACCCTTCTTTAAATAAATTAATAATAAATGTCCTAATCTAATCCAAGTGGGCCTAAATGGTCATATTTTATTCTTAAGATTGTTTTCGGTCGAATTACACTTATCCAATAGAATTAGGACATGTTTTCGGGTAATGGTAATATCATTTTTACCCTTAATTACCCTATTTACTTTTAACCGTGGTAAATAAAAGTAAAAAGTTACTATTCACCAAAAATTATTTTTTTCTCATTGAACCACATTTTACATATTGACATCATCCGTGTCTCTTGAATTTTTGAAATTCCACTCACAGAAGTGGTCAAATTATGTTTTATGTAAATTTTCAAATTCTCCTAAGAGTTGGGTAAAAGACGGTGAAAATTTCAATAAAATTTTTATATATCTAAAATTATTATAAAATTACTCCAATGAATTACATTGAACTTATATAGGTAGTATGTATCAATTTTGACCTTAAATAAATTTAAATAAAATAAGTAATTATTTAAATAAAAAGTCGGTTTTTAAATAGTAACCCTGTGTTTTCACAATTCATCAAAAATTGAAAGTTTTCAGAAAAGTACCAAAATTTCACCCTAGGCTAATTTCGATATTCTGAATCCAAAAACGAAGTCAATTTTGAAAAATAAAATTTACATAATTTTAAAAAGTGGTTATTACTATTCATAACGGTTAGTTTTAATAATATTTTAATAGCATATCGTTTTTTAGTGAAACTCGGTATTGCGTACAACACAAGCTATCAAGGAAGGTCGCGATTGCATGTAACGAAAGCCAAGATAGTGTTGTGTGTAGTGAAATATTCCTTTGATGATTTATATAAAATAAAAACAAAATATTTCTTATAAAAGTCTCGGGTGTTACACATGTCCTCAGGTTATCCCATGCAATGTTAAGTATGAAAGAATGTGTGTGGTAATGTAAAAGAAGTTTTTAATAAAGATGTGTATTTTGTGTTTTAAGTTGTTATGTAATTTTACTAAGCCGCAAATACACTATAACTCTCAATATTATATGTTTTATCAAGTGAATATTTTATGTAATAAGTTATGTTTAAGTGTGAAATAAAGATAAGGGTTGTTATACTTGGTATCAGGGGATATGTTTAGTTACTTTTGGGATAAAGTTTAGAAAACCCTAGTGAAATACCTAGGTATAAGACTAAGTATAATAAAAACATCCCTAAATTTTGATGATTATTGAGTAAGTGGTTTATCAATAAAATAGATCCATGTCTAGATATGAGCATATAAAGGTGGCTCTGGAACCAATGTGTATATGGGTAAAACCTGAAAACACTGCTTTGAGCTAGACTCGAACGGGAACTGGTGCATGAAAACAGGCCTTACTGCACTCTTGGTTACGACACTCCTAGGGGATATTCTTTGGTAAATTTAAAAGCTTAGTATGATCCATTTTTAAGGGAATAAAAAAATTCCCCTAAGAATATTTTTTGGGAATTAGATCATGGATAACATAGATTAAAGCCTATAAATTCATAAGTTAAGGAAATAAAAGTAATTTATAAGTCATCTATTTTTTTCTTTGGATTACCCTTTATGTGTTACCCCTAACTTTCCTTTTATTCCATCCAATGGCTAGTAATAGGAGGACTTGAGCTAACAAATGATGCGAAGATCAATGTGATGACTGTTCTAATGAGATACCCAATCTGATGGGAGTGGGAATCGCGAACTTTGTCACGATACTCTCTTAGTTAACTCAAGTTTAGAATAAAAACTTGGTTCAATAGGAATGTTCAACCACCCTATGAAATAACAAGTAACAATTGAGAGCTTCATGAGACAAATGCCTCTTACTTTTAATGGATCATCTGATCCCTCAATTCCGAAAAATGGATCAAATACATTAAAAATATCTTCTTTATCCTTAAATGTTCTGAACAAGATATGGTCCTTATGGATGCTTATCTTATGGAGGGTGAAGCCGATCAATAGTGGACATTGATAAAAATTACGAAGCCTAAGGAAGAGATCTAGGAATTGGAATGGAAGGATGTCTGGAAAATGTTTTTCAACAAATATTTTTCTTGCACCCTTTGACTTAAGATAGAAAGGGACTTCGTTGCCCTCAAGAAAAAAGATGAAAACTCTATTGGAGCGTATGAGGAAAAGTTCACAAACCTTGCACGATATGCCTCTGGCTTTGTTGTTACCCCTAAATGCAAGGTTGAACTCTTCTTTGGTGGGATAAAATCTAGCTTATGGAAATCCTTAGTGATCTGTGACTTTGAGAGCTATGATGAAATTGTCTGATGTGCCCTCAAGATCAAAATAGAGATAAAAAAATATCATGAGTATCATGGGGATAAGAAGTGTAAGGTGGAGTTTAATTTTGGAGTTCTGATGGATAAATACAATGATTCTAAGAAAATACATCACCCACTTTCCAAAGGTGTAGAAAGAAGAACCCTAGAAATTGTTTGAAGGGGATGAGGAAATGCTTTAGGTGTGGAAGAGAAGTGCACCTGGCTGTTAACTACCGAAAAGAAAATACATTTGGATAAGAAAATAGAGAGTAACACTTTGTTAAACCCTCAAAGTGTTGTTCATCACTTCAATTGCAAAGAACCGGGGCACTTTGCAAACCAGTGCCCAAAGCCAAGGGTTTTCAGAGGCAACCAACAACCTCCAAGACAGAAAGGGAAAGATTTTTCCATCAATACCACCAAAGTGAACCCTGACAATGAAGTGGAGACAAGTATGGTAGTTATTAATTCAAGAATAGCTAACATACTTTTGGATTATCGTTCTATGCATTCTGTTATATCCTGAATGTTTAGTAGAACAATCCCAACACCATCACAAATCATGGATGTAAAGATGTCAGTGAGAACGTCAAATGGGACAATCATTGAAACCCATGAATATAAATCCTCCCCTATCACAATTTGTGGATTTAACTTCCTAGAGAACCTCATCGTACTTCCTATGGTGGAATTTGATGCAATTATTGGCATGTATTGGCTTTCCCTGTAGAGATCCAACAAAAATTTCCATGAGAGGGAAATCACTCTCGATATAGAAAATCAACCCCCGATTCTGTACAAGTTCAAGGAGGAGGATGAATCTTATTTAGAACCATTATCTCAAGTGTGGATATTAATTCCCTATGAGTATGTTTATATGGATCAGATTATAGAGTCTAAGAAAGAAACCATCCTTGAAGACATGCCTATTGTGAGGGAATTCGCTGAAGTGTTTTCTGAAGAATTTCTTGGTCTTCCCCCTATAAGAGATGTTGAATTCTTGATTGATCTTATACCTGGGGTGTTGTAAATATCCAAGACTCTGTATATAATGACTGTTGTGGAGCTTAAGGAGCTAAAGAAACAACTACAGGAGAATCTGGATAAAGGGTTTATACAACTAAGTGCTTCACAATGGGGTGCATCGGTCCTCTTCATCAAGGAGAAAGAGGGGTCAATGCCCCTTTACATTGATTATTGTGATCTCAACAAAATCAAGATAAATAACAAGTATCCTCTACCTAGAATTGATGACTTGTTTGATCAGCTACGTGGATCACAATACTTATCCAAGGTGGATTTGCGGTAAGGATATTACCAAGTAAGGGTGAAGAAGGAGGATATCCCCAAGACTTCTTTTTTGTATAAGATACGACAATATGAATTCATAGTAATGCCTTTCAGACTCACTAATTCTCCAGTAATCTTCATGGACTTCATGAATAGAGTCTTTAGATATTACCTCAAAAAAATTTTGGTTGTCTTTATATATGATATTCTAATATACTTCTAAACCAAGGAGGAGCATGAGGAGCATCTAAGAACTATACTAGAGACCTTATGAAAGGAGAAGATCTATGAAAAGTACATAAAGTGTGAGTTCTATTTGAAAAAGGTATCATTATTGAGTTATATCATCACAAGTAATGGGATATCTATGGATCCCTCCAAGATAGCTGCAATTGAGGGATGGCTGAGTCCAACATTGGTAACAGATATCCGTAGCTTCCTAGGGTTAGCTGGATATTATCGCCGATTTTTGAGAAATTTCTCATGATTGTCCAACCCTCTTAACAAACTAACTCAGAAGGGAGTAAAGTTTTCTTGGAGTGATGAATGCAAAGATAGCTTTAAGTATTAAAAAAATAGGCTTATCACTGCGTCTGTGATCACAATACACACACGTGGATAACTGTTTTTGGTATTTAGTAATGTTTCGAAGAAGGTCTTGGGTGGTGTGTTGATGAAAAATGACAAATTCATTACCTATGCTTCAAGGAAATTGAATTTTCATGAGAAAAAAATATCAAAAACATGATCTGGAGTTGGATTTAGTAATATTCACTTTGAGAATTTGGTGAGATTACCTCTTTGGGGAGAAGTGTGAAATATGCACAGATCACAAAATCCTCAAGTATATATTCACACAGAAAGAGTTCAATATGCCCCAACAAAGATGGATAGAGATGATCAAAGACTTTGACTGCTCAATCTATTACCAACCTGGGAAGGCCAACAAGGTGGAAGATGTTCTAGGTAGAAACGACCAAACAATTCTATCATTGATGAGATTTAAAAGGATCCAATCTTCTTAGATTTGATGAAGATAGGAATTAGAATCATAATGAAGGGAAAATAATCAATCCTTTCACAAATTATTGCTCAACCATCTCTTTTGAAAATGTTAAAGGATGCTCAAAAGGATGATGTGAGAATTACAAAGAAAGTGGAAACTATCAGAAAATGGAAATCCTTGGACTTCAATGTTAATGAAGATGGAATTGTGAGATTTGGGTCAAGACTACGTGTTCCATAAAATCCGGTGTTAAAGAAAGAACTTTTGGATGATGCACATAGTTTAAATTTCTCTATTCACCCAAGAAACAAAAAGATGTATCGAGATCTCTAAGAGCTTTATTGGTGGGATAACATGAAGAAGGATATTTTTGAGTATACATCAAAGTGCCTGGTATGTTAGCTAGTGAAGGCTGAGAGGCAGAAGTCTAAGGGGATGATGCAACCATTACCCATACCAATTTGGAAATGGGAGATCATCACCATGGAGTTTGTTACTGGGCTTATGAAGACATACAAAGGAAACAATTCTATCTGAGTTGTTGTGGATCATCTTACAAAGACTGCACAATTCATTGAAATTTGAGAAGATTTCTCACTGGATCAACTGGCACAGATATACATCAGAGATGTTGTAAGGCTTCATGAATTACCGCTATTGATTGTATCCAATCAAGATCTAATATTGACCTCTGTGTTTTGGAAGAGTCTTCAACATGCTCTGAATATTGAGATGAAATTAAGTACGTCTTATCATTCTCAAACTGATGGCCAATCTGAGTGGACTATCCAAATACTTGAGGACATTTTTAGAGTATGTTCAACGGACTTCAAATGAGGATAGGATCAACATCTTCCTCTAGTTGAGTTCTCTTACGACAACAGTTTCCACTCAAGAATCCAAATGGCTCCTTATGAAGACCTTTATGAGAAGAGGTGTAAAACACCGACATGTTGGGATGAAGTTAGGGATCAGAAACTTCTAGGTCCAGAAATGGTTTAAGAAATGGTGGAGAAGGTTAAGACTATCCAGAAGCACATTAAAGCTACTCAAAGTCGACAAAATAGCTTTGATGATAATCATCGATGAGACATATATTTTGATGTTGGAGAAATGGTATTCCTCCAAATATCACTATGGAAGATATTTATGATATTTTTAAAGAAGGTAAATCTTAGTCCATGGTACATCGACCCTTTTGAGATCCTTTATCGTATTAGAGTAGTGCCCTATTGACTAGAAATTACACCGAACCTATCTCAAGTACATGATGTATTCCAAGGATTACTCATGAGGAAGTTCATACCTAACCCATCACATGTACTCAATACAAAGGTGGTACCATTGAAGAATGACCTCTCCCATGAAGAGCAGCCGATGAAGATATTATATTGTAGGGAAAAAGTTCTACGAAATAAGACAATGACCCTTGTAAAGGTGTTGTGGTGAAAACAAAAGTTTGAAGAAGCAACATGGGAATTAGAGGAAGTGATGAGGTAGAGTTACCCTCATCTATTTTAGTGTGGGAAAATAAAATTTTGAGGGTGAAATTTCTTAAGGGGGAAGATTGTAACAACCCAAACATTCATTAATGAAAATTAATTTTGATAAAATTAAATGTCTTATTATGTAAAATGGTTATATAAAATATGAAATTCCTTGGTTTTATGTTTTTGTATTTTAAAATACCATTAATAATTTTGAGTGTTGCTAATATAGTTTCTTAATAGTGATAACATGATTAGTATAAATATAGGTCTTTAACAAATCCAAATTACCTAGAAAAAAGAAGTGATGACCTCATCCAGTATAATTGCTCCGTACAAAGCCCATTTTTCAGAGCTCATAAAGGAGGTGGTGTCATTGGGATTCACTCTTGACCAAGCCCAATCCAAGTTTCAACACGTTAAGCTTGAGTGGAACCACTTACAAGAGAAGTGAAAGTTAATAGAGATTACCACCAGAGCGATGTTATCTGAGCCTCCCCAAGAGTCTATGACCATCCGACACCTTACCCTTAGGTCTTATATGGGTGTTATAAGGGGTTATGTAACAATACCCTAGCATTATGATTATGTACATTATTTTTTTATAGAGAATATACATTCATTTTATTATTATCACTTTTTGAATGGTTTTTAAATCAAAAATAGTATTTTTAATATTAAATTAAGAAATCTATTTGGATGAATTAATGGATTTTTGAATTAATTTTTTTTAATAAAATATTATTACTAAATTAGTTTTATTAAATATAAATGATCGTATAATTTTTATGATTACAATTGTATTTTTTATTAAGGTTTGAAATCCGTTTTTGTCAAAACCCATGAATTTTTGATAAATGTCAGTTTTTATTTTAAAAGTAAAAATTAAAATATTTAGAAAATTATTTAGATAAAACGAATATTATTTTTTGATTCAGGATGTCGAAATTATCTAATGGTGAATTTTCCATAATTTTATGAGACAATCAAATTTTTGGGTAAAAATTAAATACCAGTAAATATATAATGTGTTTTATGACATCATAATGACCCAATAGTGATGTAATAAAATAATATAAATGTTCTTTTTCGACAATATATGTTTTACCTTTAAAATAATGTTATTTTAGTTTTTTTTGATTTATTTTACAAAGCCTTTTTGGGCCCTCCAAGACTTATAAAACATTTTAACTTTTTAAAATAATTTTTTTGAGAGTGTGACTCACCTCAACATAAGAAAGCCAAATATTTTAAGAAGTTCTGCCATTGGCCTTATAAAATAATTTTTTCCAATCCCCTTTGGGAAAAACCATGTTCAAAAACCATGGGTTGGTTTGGGGTTTTGATTAGTTTAATGTGTGGTGTTCAAAACCTAAATAATAAAAAATTCCATCTCTTTTCCTATATAAACCCACCCATGCTCCCACTTTTCTTCACTAAAAACCCTTGTATCATGTCCCTAATCTGACCTAATCTCTATAGTATCCTCTCAAGGTTCCCCAAGCTCCCAATAATCCTCTCTCAAGGCTCTCCCAAGCCTTTGGATCACACTTCCAAGTAAGGGATTTATTTCTTCCTTATTTATATCCAAGTTTCCTTATATTTCTATGCCCTTTTATTTTCTATTAAAAATGTCGGGGTATGATTTATAACATCCCCCATACTTCCCTACTTATTTTTTAATTATGTTATACCCATTTATATATCATTAATTCCTCCTATGTACACCTGTTACCATGCCGAAATTCCGTAAGGAATATTTCTCTTCTCATTTACATTCAATAAATTATTTTGTATTATGAATCTAAATTTCCTTACATATGTTGGGAAAAGTATCTATATGACCCCATTACTGTCCATTTCATGTTAATATATTAAGACACCCATTTCTCTCTCATAAACCATTTTTATGAATTCTTATGTCATGTCGTTATCCCGCCAAAATTGCACCGTGATTTTCCAAGTCAAAGTCATTGTGTAGTGAATATCATGCCCATTTCTATATCAAGGGTATTCAACTTTATGCACATTTACATATTGATTATATAGTTTAATTTATAAATTACACATTCTTTTATCGTGGAATAAATGATTATGTTTAATGAATTCATGTTGTATGATCTATGTGGCACACTTATGCATGAAATGAAATGATTAAGAAGGGTGCACCCTGATAGCGCTCCAATGCATTAGGTAAAGATTAGTATCATGATACGTCAAGTGAAATGAGGTTTTACTCATGATAATTCTATTTAAATGAGTGTTTACTCATGCTCCATGTTCCATGAGCCTTAAATCATGCTAATATCATGTTAAATGTTGTTTCCACATTTCCATGTTATGATAATCATGCTATATCGTGCCTTTATGTTCATGTTTCTCTTATGATCCATTGATATTAATATTTTCTAACATGTACCTTATTATTCATTTTAGGCCTTTTTACTCCCTTACTGGTCCTTATATCCCACTCTTTTCTTATTCATGTCCTCAGGTTATCCCATGCAATGCTAAGTACGATGTAATGTATGTGGCCATGTAAACGAAGTTTTCAATAAAGATGTGTATTTCATGTTTTAAGTTATTATGTAATGTTCCTAATCTCAAAAGACACTATACCTATCAATCTTATATTTTTTATCAAGTGAATATTTTATGTAATAAGTTATGTTTAAGTGTGAAATAAATAGCATGGTTGTTATATATTCCAAGAACACAGATGTATAGATTTATCTTCCAACCTATTCAAAGTCCTCCTATGGCACCAAATACATCATTAATACATGAATACCAAATTTATTAGTGTATACTATACCACTGATGACGTGCAAGATATATTCATGGGTGTGATTCATGACATTATACTCAATAGCATTGGTAGGTAAATGTGTGACATCATGTCCAGCCAGCTAATAAATAGAAAACTATCATATGTAGTAGTATCATCCCCCACAATATTAAGGTGTAAAAATAACTATACAAGCTAAGTCCAGTCACTATATATGGATCCTATAATTACAATATCCTAGATAAGAACATTGATCATAAATACCATATCCTCTAGGGTGATTTTCATCTCTCCCTTGGGCTAGAAGAATGCATGAGCCTCAAGTTTACATCTTTTAGTGATGGAAATAAATCGGTGATGATTAATAAATGTATAATAAAATATAATTATTCCATAAAATCCATCACATCATAGGTATGGTAAAACAGAAATAGTATGTGTAATGTATTGATAATGATATTCCCTACACACCCTAACCCGTTAAACCTCATGGCTCGCTAGCACCTCGCATGAGACAAGTCTATACTATGTACTGAGTAGAGTAATATCCTCTATATCTACCCATAAAAATGAAATAAATATTAAGTTTCAAATGTAAATATAATTTCATGGTTATTATAATGTTATGATTAGTAGAATGTAGTATATACCGGTTATGTTAACACCATTTTATCTTTCTTAAGTTGATAATGTAGATTGATATTTATTTAGTAGACAATGTACTACACATAATTACATCATTATTATTCTTAAAAACATACATTATTCATTTTCCATTAATATTATTCTTTATTCCTTTTGAAAACTATATATGTTTACATAGATAATTACTCTTTTTAGAATAAGAATATTCTGAACAATCACTATAAGATTTGGAAGAAACATATTTTGTAGAATGAATAATCACTATAGTTTTGATTGAGTAATTTTAGAAGGTTGATTTTAAAATTCATATGTAACATATTTTCAAAATGTTTATTTTGTTTTCATTAAAACATTTATAAAACCACCCAAAATGCCGACTCGAGGTACGTCCCTAATCAAATTTTTAAAGACTCGGGACATAATTATATTTGAAGGAAATACATTATCATGGCTGGGTATGAGAACTCATTCCAAAAAAGTTAGGGAATAAATTTCTATTATGACCTTTCCTATGACATATAAAACTTCTCAGAAGCAAGCCTTATTCTTGAGGCTAGTCTATCTCACTCCAAATCAAATTATACATTGGTTTTCCACATAGTTGCAACATGATGAAGTCATGTGTTAATGTGGGATGACCTTCAAATATTGATAAATATAAAAACTCCCCAATTGGAAACTATAGTCCACTACAACAGTTATCAATATTTTTGAGTTTTTACACTAGACAAATTTATGGTTCCCATGATATGTTCAAAGATGAAAATTCCACAACTCCACCCACCTCATCATTACTATTTTTATCTTATGTTCCATCATTAGATAACTCTTCATCATTAAAATTTTATTATATCATATCTTAGTGATAATTTTGGTTTTCTTCTTCCATATGATATATTAGAGTTTCATATTCTTAGGTTGGAACTTCTTTAATGAATCTTGTATGCATCTATCATTGTAAAATATAAGGCTACTTATATGAAGTAGAAACCTCCATGTATTACTCTATCAAATAATTGTTAAACCATTGGTTAAATAATGATGTTTCATGTGACTAGTCCTCATCATCAGCAAATGGATAAGATATATTCCAAATCCTATCCTAGAAATGAAAATGTCTATATATAATAGATTAGATATCCTGATTAGGTCTCAGATTTAATTGACCATGAATTCTTCCGAGATGTTCTCTTTGGGTAATAACATCACTTATTCTTAACATTATTGTTGGTTTTCTACTATATGAATATCATTAATCAGTTTGAATAACTTCCCGATAGTAGTTGACACAAGAATAAATTAATTTATAGGTGAAAAATGTTTTGTGATCATTATTCCTATTGTTTTAATAAAACCCATAAAAAGAAATAATCATGTAGGGTTAACTATGGAATAAATGGGAAAAGTTATTTTATGGTATAATGATATAATTAGAAGTTCAATAGTTTATAAAAGTAATGTGAATCATATAATGAAGATCCCTATGACTATGTCAAACTAGGTGTGCATTTAGGCCTCTTTATCGTGAAATAAGTGAATATTGATTTAACACTCAATCTTCCCTTTTCAGGGTTATTACACCTATGTATATTTTTTCCAGATCTCACACCTGTTTGTAGTATATTGACAGAGATCTCATTTCTTGGACAACCACATGGTCTTAACTTTAATAAAATTTATAATGTTTTGTTTTATTTAGAATTATCCATAATACTTTCACTAATGTTTTCTATCAAAAATTTTAATATCCCAAATTTTATCTAAAGATACTAATTAAATATAATGTGAATAATATTAAGAAGATCCCCTGGGAGTGTCAAATTAGGTGTGTAGTCAGGACTCTTTTTCAAGCACCAGGTGATGATTGAGTTAATACCCAATCCACCTTTTTTAGGGTAATTACCCCAAGGTACATATATTCCTAACCATGAATCCCCATATAGCATCCATATAGGGATGTTATTTCTCAGATGACCACACAATCTTTACTTTAATAATTTATTGATTGATAGAAAATATTCACTTTGAGGAATAATCATATTTGGTTGAAAGTGGAGGAAGTGAGAATTTATTTCCTGGTAATGAAGTTAGTAAATAAGTTCTCTTAGTTGTAAGAATCTAACTTAGTAATTGGTAACTAATTATTATTAATTAAGCTAGTAATTAATTAATTAATAGTTATTAAATAGTTAATCCTTAGTTAATGATTAGTTAATGATTAGTTAATTTTTAGTTAATATTTAGTTAATGACTAGTTAATTATTAGTTAATGATTATATATTCATTAGAAAGTCATTAGTTATTGAATAGTAAATTAATAATTAATCATTAGTTAATTATTAGTTAAGAATCAATTAATTCTATGTTATTCATTAGTTAATAAATATTTAATCATCAGTTAATCATTAGTTAATCATTCATTAATCATTCATTAATTGTTCATTTATCGTTATTTTATTAATAGTTAATAAGTAGTTAATTATTAGTTAATAATTAGATAATGATCAGTTAATTATCAGTTAATTATTAGTTATTCATTAGTTAATCATTAGTTAATCTTTGGTGGACAAGTCAACAACTGAGAAGTACTCGACATGGCACCACATTTGAAGGTACTTGGATCAAATCCCAATCTACACTCATTCCCCCCAATTAAATTAGGTGTCACTTTAGGGGGATGACATCATTTGATGCTAGTGTGATGTTTTGGACCACAAAATATGGTGTGTGTGGTTGTGCAGGATAGTTCCCTTTCATAGGGGTAAGTGCAGGTGAGTGTAGCCATGGCCTGGACGCATGCGAATGGATGGTTGTGTATTGTGATGATGGGGGGTGGGATCAAGGGGAAACAATCCCATTTTTGAAAGACTGGGAACTGTGAATCAAAACATTTGTGAGAGGGTTAACATTTTGAGGAGACCTTCGGTAGCCACATGCATTGGCATATGGGTTGTGGAAAATTGTGATGGTTGAAGGAGGGATCGAGTGGTGCAACGATCCCATTGGCGATGGATCATGTGCGGTGACTCAGAACAAGTGGTGGAATGGTCATCCTATAGAGTCCATCTCTAGGGGAGATAGGCATGGTTGGATGGATTTTAATGACTGCGATGGTAGGTGCAAGGGTATAGGATGCATCAATCCTAGATAAAGAAGGGCTTGGTAGAAAATGAATGATGTAGAAAAAACATGACTTAATGCAAATTACAGGCCTCAGGTGAGGTTATTGGAGGTCCATAATGGTTCCATGAATAGTGTATGCATGAAGTGGTGGGCGATATATTAAAATTTATTTTAATACAGAAATCCTTGAATCCTCATGAATGGATCTTTCACAGAAAATTCATAATTAAATTATTTAATATAGGAAGAAATAAATTCCTAGTCTTAGTATGTTTCTTTGATGTGAATGTTGATCATCCAAAAATACCCTTTCAGTTTTCCTTCATTGTGATTTAAGGATACAAGGATAGAATCCCTCTAGCAGTGATCCACATGTGCTTCTTTGATCTCCATGTAATTCCAGTGAATCTCTAGGTGCTAACACGGTGAATCGATTGTCTTCCATTATTTGTATTGATCATTCATCTTTTTATCTTGAAGGAATATCTTTTGTGTTTCTCATTCTTGAGAGGGAGAGAGAATGAGTCAAGAGAGAATTCCTTGAGTACAAAAATTATCTATTTTCGATAGAAAAACCACCACAATGGACATAACCGTCCATTTATAATGGTAGAGTTTAGGTTAAAATACTACTTAATTGCGTGTTGGCCATTAAACAAAATTATAACCTTTAATAAACCACATGTCTCATAATAATAATAATAAAAATATTTTTTAGTGTGCGCCAGTTAGCACAGTAACAAAAATTATTTAACTAGATATGATCTTGGTCCATTAGAACTCATCTAGCATTTATTTAACATCAAAATTAATAATAAATATTTTATTCATCAATAAATATTTGTATTCAACTATACATGAAAAAAATTATTCCACAGTCTTGAAAATTATATTTATCTTATTAATTAAATTTAATTATAATTTAATTGAGATCATTAAAAACACTTAGTATTTTACCCTCAAAGACTATTTCTCATTGGAATTTGGTAATCTTGCCTAAAGTTCAAGATTCTTATCTAGAAATGGGTTAAGGAACCCAAGAGAAATAACTTAATGTTATATTGATGATAACCACATATGAATTCCCACTGTATAATATAATCCCTTCATCACAATATATAATAATGAAGGTTTCACATCTGTTTCACCAATATATATTCTTGATACATATTTCCTTAACTATTTTAAATAAACACATTGTTACACCATTTCCATTGAATTTATGGAAATGTTTCTATTATAATAAAATGGACATGATATAAGCTTCTTTAAAGATGGAAGGGACAAATCCTTCCTTGACATATCCATTAATAACATGTCAATAATGATGCACCCAACTTACCCAACCTCAACACGAATATATGTAATCATAGTTTTTATCAAAAAATCTAAGTGTGGGAGTCATAATATTCATTAATGATAATATTATAGTCTAAGTACCATTAAACATGCTCATAGATAAAAATATCTGATGAAACCAAACATGTTCAATTACTACTGAAAGGTGTGTTATCATAATCTCTCATCTTGGATATTAGAAAGTGAAAACTTCATGTAAAGAAACCTCATCCACTTATAAGTACTTTTACCCAATTGTCTATATACTAAGTGTCCCATCAGAGTACATTATCAAACCACAAAATATTATTTAAGAATATCTTCATAGCACTTCAAGGTTAACATTATTGCAAGGGACTTCTATTACCTTATCAATGCAATGTATACTCTAGGAAATTATTACAATAAATTTCTGTATAAAAACGAACAATATATAATAATAAGTTTTATTAATATTGAATACATCAAATATACATGTAATCAAAGTTCAAAAATATGGTCTTAGGTCACCAACTCCAAAAAACACCCACTTGGACTCGAGTCAATTGCCTAAAACTTTTAGTCCACTAGAATACAAATGATTATCATGTTTTTGCTGAGTCGAGGATTTAGTCAAGGAGTCCACTATGATTTCTTATGTTGAAATACTACTCACTGTAACCTCACTTGTTTGAGAAAAACACCTTAAGATATGATTTCTCAAATGTATGTGATTAATCTGCTAATGTGACCATGACTCTTTTTTGAGATCCACTACTGGAGTATTATCATAATAGAGTATAATAGGAACTTTAATTTTTAGTACTTTGTCAAGGTATTTGACGAATTATTTCATTCATACATATTCTTTTGATACCTCATAAGCCTCAATATAATTGCAATTTTCAATATAATCTATGACTATATCTCTATTTGAGATCTTCCAGCTCATAGCACCACCATTAAAATTGAAGATGTATCCCATATGCGACTTCATGTAATCTTGATATATTTTGAAACTAGAATCTAAATATCCTCTGATTACTAGATCGTAATCTCTTCCAAAAACTTGGAACATAACTTTAGTATGCCTCTGATGCTTTAAGATAGTCTTGACTACCATCCAATAGTGGTCACCTCAGTTAACATGATATCTTCCTACCATACTAAATGCGTAGGCGACATCTATCCATGTACATAACATATAATACATGAATGACTGAATCGATGATGTGTATGGATTCCTTTGAAATCTATTTTATATTCTTTTTTGAGGGAAATTTTCCTAGAAATATGGATTCCATGTGATGTTGGAAACAATCCCCTCATGGATTGTTCCATACTGAATCTATTTAGTATCTTAATTATGTATATACTTTGACTTAGGTTGAGAAACCTATTGAATCTATCATGATGGAACTTTATCCCAAGAATATAATCTACCTTTCCCAAGTCATTTATAGAGAATAATTTATTCAACCATGCCTTAACAAACTATAAGACTAGTATTTATTTTCGAGTGAGTAATATGTCATCAACATATACTATTAAGAAAATGACTGTACTCCCACTAAACTGTTTGTAGACATGAGGATCACACTCATTATTTATGAAAAAAAATTCCATTATGGCTTCATTTAATGAGTTTTTTTATGACCTAGATGATTTCTTTAATATATAAATATTTTTTTTTCAATTTTCATATCTTGTTGGAATCCTTTAGAGTCACAAACCCTTTAGACTGTGTCATATAGACATCTTCCTTAAGGTTCTCATTAAGGATATTTTGACATCCATTTTCTAAATCACATAGTCAGGGTAAGATACAATGAAAGTAGAATTATTATGGATTTTATCATTTCTACTAGTGAAATTGTTTCACCATATTCAACTCCATGATGTTGTTTAAACCCTATTACTACTAGTAACGCCTTATTGGTGCTAAAATTTCCCTTCATATACAATTTATTATTGAATACCCACATGAAACCAACAATATTTATATCCATTAGAGGATATAAAAATAATCTAGATATGTTTTTGGTTCATGGAACCCATTTTAGAATTAATGGCTTCTTACCACTTGGAAACAATTGTTCCACTTACTACTTACTTATATGTTATATGATAATTATTATCAACTAATAAAGAGTCACCTTCCTCTGTGACTAGAAAACCATACCTTTATGGTTATCTAACCTATCTAGTACTCTTATGCGATACTTTTTCCTATAAAAAAACTTATTATTCTATAGGGATTTGTGAAATTTGTTCATATTTCAACTCTTGTGTATCTTGAGCCTGGACTTCATCAAAATCTATCTTACTCCCACTATCTATTTTATATATATGATCCTTCTCAATTTTTTTTTGGATTTCTATCATCCACAAGCTTTTTTTCTAAAGGATTATATTGTTAGTATCACTTTTTTTCTTTGGGATATCCTTTAAAGAAATAATTTGTTCATTTGGGTGAAATATTGTTACCTAAGGTGGCCTTAAAAAATGGTTTGTAACCCTAAACATGTAATTAAGACACCACAAGTTTCTTTCTATTCCATAATTGGTATGGTATACCATTAATCACTTTATTTTACACTCAGTTTAGTATATACATTTTTTTAATGAGTATCTCTAAAAGGATAATAGAATACTTGAATGACTCATCATCGAGTTGTCCATGTCAAACATGGTGCAGTTCCGCCTTTTTCTTAGACCACTCCACTAAGGCGTATAAGGATAAGTGAGTTGAGATAGTATTCCATATTCCCATAAATAATCAATTAAGTCTTGATTAAGATATTATCCACCATGGTTTAAGTGGAGTTTCTTAATCTTCTTACCAAACTGGTTATCAACTTCATTCTTATATTCCTTGAATTTATTAAAATAATCCAACTTTTTCACATTAATTAGACATATACACATTTAATTAAATCATCATTAAAAGTTATGAAGTTTGAGTACCCAACCCTTTCCTTAATGGAAAATAGCCCACACACATCAGTATGAACTAATTCAATAATCTTTCCCTTTAACCTATCCCAATAAATGTGGATTTAGTTATTTTTTCTCGTAAACATGTCTGACATACACCAAGGGGTTTTTGTTCAAAAGAATCTAAATATCCATATTTATGTAATTTAGTGAAGTGTTTTTCATTTACATGACCTAGGAAATTATGAAAAAGTTGGGTATGGTTTGAGTCTTATGAAGTAACCTCATTATTGATTTTTTCTACTGGGTTCATGTAATCCAACACATACAGACCATTATTTAAAATTTTCTTACAATAAAAAATTATATCTTTATAAAAAAAATTATTTATCCAAAAAAATGAAAATAAGCCCTTCTATATCAAGTCTAGATATAGAAATAATGTTTTATGTAATAGATGGAACATAATAACAACGAATAATAACCACGATCATTACCATTAACAATTTTAAGTGGTAAACCCTAATAGGTAAAATAGAAAGTTTAGCTCTGTTGGATGCTTGTAGATCTACCTCCCCTCATTTAAGATTTTAGAATCTACTTGGTTCCTATATTTTAGTACATATGTGATCACAAAGAGATGTATTTAATACCCAATTAATAGAAAGATATAAATTTCACTCGATAACAAGTACACCTAAAGCTTCCCATTGCTTCTTTGGATGGGTTCAGTTTCTCTACCATTAGACCTTCATTCCACATGAAAAATAGATAGCATTATGTTTAATTTCATACCCCTTGATCTTCTTATGCTTGGAAGGTCATGAATAATCTTTTTTACTTAGAGATCTTAATTTTACCTTTTAGTTTTTTTCATTATAATTATGGAAGACTTTTCACATTTCGTATCCTTATCTACTTGGAAAAGGATAGTAAGAAGATCGATTAAAGACTTCTCAATATTGTTTATATTAAAATTTAACACAAAAATTTATAATCTCTTAAGAAGTGATGCATGAATGATATCGGTGCCTAGTTATTTGGGGATTTCAAACCCTAGAACCTCTAGGCACATAATGTAGAAAATGGGCTTGACTACGTGAGGCCCAATTAAGGCACCCTATCCAAGATTACTCTAAAGGGGAACCATGAAGACCTGAAACCATTCCTCTCTATATATCTTCGGTTAAAGACCATGTAGGTGATCAATCATGCTATACAAATCCATGTTTTCATGAGACTTCATGATTTCACTATAAATAGATGAAATCATTAAACATTTAATTTGAAAAACATCTCTCAATTTTTTTCAAAGATAGGGAACTCTTCATCACTCACCACCTTAGTGGATGAATCATGCATTGAAGATTCTAGAATATAATATTTCCATTCATAGAATAGAAAAACCTGAAGGCGTCTAAACCACTCCTAGAAGTTACTTCCATTGAGGAGGTTTTCCTTCTACAATATTGATCACATGTATAAGGTGGATGAAGAGCATTCCATTTTATTCTATAATTAAAGAGGGGTTTTTTAGTATTTTTTCTTGATTAAAAATTACATGAGAAATAATTAATTGATTTTTATTAATTAAATCTCTCACTATTTTGTCAAGTCTCAATATCCCTCATCATTAAACTCATAATTTTTAGTTTCTAAGGCATTATAGTGGACAGACCCCTATTACTTTTCTTAATGATCAAAACATCAACAATGAACACCATAAGAAAGTATTTAGGTAGTCATCATTTCTAACCATGAGATTGTATCTCCTTGATCTATTGAGAGGATTCATTTATCCTGAAAACCCTAACACATATTTACTGAACACATGCCACCAAATTTTTATTGAATAGACTCTGTCTGATAAACTCAATACAAGTTTAATTAAGTCAACAAAAAAACCTCATGAGAACATCTTGGTAAAAGTATGTGTCCAACCTTTGGTCATGTAATAAACTTATTTCTATGATTTAATTCCAAATAAAGTAATGGAAGTATTTCTCTCATATAATATTGGGCTGAGGGATTTTAATTAATTATGCATAAATTTTATCTTGTTTTATCCTTCACATGTCTCATTAACATAAAGTTAATGTTAATTAGTTAACCATGATGGAGAAAATATTTATGCATAATTAAATTATTTAATTTCTATATTTATAAATTAATTCATTTGTTTATGTGATAACGACCTTCCATACAAAAAATAATTAATTTCATAGAAATAAATAAATAATTAATTAAATGATCTGATCATGGTTGATTTAATGAGTGGACATTCAATCAAACTTTGGCCAAGGGAAATAACTCTTTTTAGTGGTCTTGGAATGAGTTGGAACATTCCACCTATCCACATATGTATCTCTTGGGTTGGTATCATTATAGTTTCATCTTGAACCACTTCCATGCACCATAGGAAAATCCATTAATTACAATTATTTATAACTCATCTGTAGGTTAGGGGAACCAAATGATTATTTAAAGGGGGATTA
Organism: Viscum album; assembly: GCA_963277665.1. Classification (NCBI taxonomy): domain Eukaryota; kingdom Viridiplantae; phylum Streptophyta; class Magnoliopsida; order Santalales; family Viscaceae; genus Viscum; species Viscum album. Next base: position 123,737,067 of record OY728140.1, on the reverse strand, counting down.
CATAAATATACTTGGACATGTACGTACTACATAATAATGGAGGGAGGGATGGACCATAGTCCATAAAATATAATTTATTAACAAATAGTTTAAAACCCATGCAATAAATTTAATTATATAATTTCCAACACATAAAAAGGTCTTGGTATAGCTTATGAATGATCATACTTGAAGCATATACACAAAGTAAATGGATAACATTCATTTCTCAATTGTTATTTATTATTAAGATAAATTTTTGCATCAATTAATAAATTAATAAATTCCATTTCATCTTAATGAACATTCGAATATTCTTGGATATAACCATCATTAAGTCATTACTAAAAAAAATGGCAGAAAAAATAAATGTAGATTTATTAAAATTAATTAATTGATCATTTAAAATTATTTAAAATCCTTATTAAATTGTCAAAAACATAAAGATTCAATAAAAAAACAAGGTTTTAATGATTAAATTTTCAATTTAATGTAATTTAATTCTACCAGTAATTGATAGAATACACAACATGTACTATCCAAATACATGACATATACCTCTGTTTCCATGTATCTAGGCCACACCTTTGACATTTCAGTGTGTTAACTCGGATAGACTACATGGAGTGTATAGTCTATCTACATTCCATGTTGTCTGATTACCGAGTGATCATGAAGATTTTCAAATAAATTGGTGGGTTCTCGGGTGAGAGACTACAGGATGTGTGTCTCCAACTATACACTATGTATCTCTACTTCTGTGTGTCACTGAGGACTCAGAGTGTATCTTAGACACGGTAATTGATGTATTACACTCTGTGAACACTGTATACACACCCTATGTATCATAAATTCTCTCGGTTATTAGTCTCACATGATTTGAACTTGTATAGTGACCACAAAAATTACAAAAATTACACTGTAAACTTGTGTAGACTACACGACATGTACGTCATATACACACTATGTAATATAACTACTATGTGCTAGGTTGGATGATAAACTCATGGTGTACACCACATGTAACAACTGTGTGGTAGGCCATGTATCCCGAAACATTTCCAGGTGTAGTGTATTAGGGTACACGAAATGTACTCTGACTACACACTTTGTAAACCTATTTTACCAGCCAAAAAATTGGCAGTTCCTGATAGAATCTTTGGTCTTTAATTATTTTTTCTTAGAACTTTAAGAAAATTAAACACTAAATGAACATAATTAACATATCTATAACATATAAATTCAAATTTTTTTAAAGAATGAATAATATGAAATGAAAATTCAACCATTATTTCATATGGATCAATAATAAAATAAATAATTATAAATATTAATGTGACCACTATGATACCACCTGATGCTTCTAGGTGCTGCAGAAGAATGAAGTGGTGCATGATATATTTAAATTTATTTTAACATTGCGTTTCCCAAAACCCCAAGAGAGGATCATGCATGTAAAATTTGTAATTAATTTTTTTAATATCATAAGAAACAAATATCCAAGATTAGGACATTTCTTTGATTTCAATGTTGACCATTTGAATATAATCATTTAGATTCATGTTTTGTGATGTAAGGATATAAGGATAGAATATCATTAGTAGTGATCTATAAGTTCTAATTTGATCTCAAAGAAATTATGATCAATCGCTAGGTGCTTACATGAAATATTGATTGTCTTGGGTTTTTTTGTTGATCCCTCTTCCTTCAGTCTTGAAGAAATATCACTAGAATATTTATTTCTTTAGAGGAATAGATAAAAAGGATTCGATAGAGAATTAATTGTGTGCAAAAATTATCTATTTTTGATCGCACTACCTCCCCAATTGACTGAACCATCTATTTATAAAGATAGGGTTTAAGTTAAAATATTATTTAATTTCATGTCAACCATTAAAAAATATTATAACCTTCAATAAACTCTGTTTATTTTAATAATAATAATAATATTATTTTTTTGTGGTGAAAACCAACTTTTTCAATAATAAATACTATTTAACCAGTTTATTAATTAATTTTTTTCACTGAACATAGTCTGGGTCAGTTAGAACTCCTCTAGTATTTAATGAAATTCTGAATAAATATTAAATATTTTATTCATCAATAATTATTTGTGATCGATAAATCCTAAATGAAATTATTCCTTAGTACTGAGAATAATATTTATTCTATTAATTAAATTCAAATAGAATTTAATCTAGATCATAAAATACACTTAGTGGGTGACCCTATAGGATTATTTCTCGTTCATATTAGGTGGTATTTCCTAAAGTCCAATATTACTATATAGTAATGGGTTAAGGAACCCAAGGAAAATAGCTCAATTTCACAATGATGAAAACCACTTATGGATCATCACTATGTAATATAATCCCTTTATCATAATATCTCATAAAAAACATTTCACATCTATGCACCAAACTATATGATTGATACATGTTTCTTTGACTATTTGAAATAAACAAATTTTTACTCCATGGACATGGAATTTAAGGATATACTTCTATTACAATCAAAGGGTTGCAATATCAACTTCCAAAATGATGGATAAATCTCCCTCAACTTATTCGTTAATGAAATGTCAAACGTGACACACCCAACATACCCTATATCACCACGAACATATTTCATCATGGTTTTAATCAGAAAATCTATGTGTGTGAGTCATGACATGCATTAATGAAAATCTTAAAGTTTAAGGATCATTACACATGCTCGTAGATAGGAATATCCAATGAAACCAAAAAATATAGAATTATTAATGGCATTTCTGTTATCAAAATCTCTTACCTTGGAGATTACAAAGTGAGAAGTTCATGAGAAGAAGTCTCATCCTTTTACAAATACTCACACCTAACAATATATGTATTATGTGTCCCATCATAGTAAATTATCCAACTAAATAATGTTATTTAAGAATATCATCATAGTACTTCATGTTTCTCATTATAATAGGGAACTACTATGACATTATAAATGTGTCATATACTATAGGAAATTATTACATTAGAGTCATGAAGAATAATGAATAATATGGAACAAGAAGTTTTATTAATATTCAATACATCGAATATACATGTAATCAAATTAGAAACAGTTGGACCTAGAACACAAAATCCAACAAGCCTTTGGGAAAATTATTGTAAGGCATAAAAACTATATATTAGTGTTCTTCTATGTCAATGGAAAAATAAATAAATATCCAAATAATTTAGGTTATCTTATGGGGGGATATGGTATAGGTTATCAAGGATTTCTGGTGGTGTGTGTGTGTGTGTTTCTTGTAATTCCACCTCAAGGACCTAATATATATTAGTTAATCATCAGATGAGGAATAATAAATTTTTAATTTTTAGTCATTTAGTAGTAAATTAGTAGTTAATTTTTAGTTAATTATTAGATAAGTACTAGTTAATAAATAGTTAAGCATTTATTAGTTAATAGTTATAAATTGTTTAATTAATAGTTAACTATTTGTTACTTATAACTTAATTATTAGTTAATTATTTGTTTATCATTATTTAATCTTTAGTTAATAATTAATTAATCATCATTTAATACTTAGTTAATCATTAGTTATTCCTAAGTTAATCCTTATTTAATCCTAAGATAATAATTAGTTTGTCATTAGTTAACCATTATTTAATCATTAGTTAATCCTTAGTCAATCATTAGTTAACCATTAGTTAATCACTAGTTAACCATTCATTAATTGATAGTTATTAAGTTTTTAATTAATATTTTATTATTATTTAATAAGTATTTCAGTATTAGCTAATTAGTAGTTAACTAATAGTTAATTATTAGTTAATTGTTAGTTATTTTTACATAATTATTAGTTAATCACTTAGATAATCATTAATTAATCTATGGTTAATCCTTAGGTAATAATTATTCAATCCTTAAATAATCCTTAGTTAATCCTTATTTAATGAATATTTAGTCATCTTCCAATGAATATTAATTAATAATTAACAAGTAATTAATTGTTATATTATTATTTTTTAATTATTATTTAACTATTAGTTCAAAATATTTAGTTAATTAATTATATGTTGGTTAATAATTAGTGTTTTCTAATTATTATAAACTCAAAAAAGATATTAAATAATAATCAATTCATAATACTCTTTAAGTTACAAAGACTAATTATAAATTATTTACTGAAAAGTCATAATTACATAATAACAATTTACTCACTAATATTAGATATTATTGAAAAATTACATCTAATTAACTAAAAACTTAATTAAAATAAATAATTAAAATAAACTAAAAAATAAAAAACAAAATAAATAAAAAACATTAAAACAAATTAGAAAAAAATAAGTTTAAATAATGTTTATCAAAATTTTTACTCCTTTAGGGACATCAAAAGAGTCGCGGAAGGTGTTAATTCTTTCAATGTATTTTTGACTTTTATCATGCGAAAGACATTGCCATCCTTAATTACTTTTAGCTTATAAATAATTAAATCCATTAGGGTCAATAATCCCTTTTACATGTCACATATCATAGGAAAGGATGTTAATGCCCTTAATGTGTATGGTTCCGGCCCGGATGCCACTAAAATGGTGCCCTAAGCTAGTGGGTTACGAGGCCTCAAGCACAAATCCTTATATACTATAGGCTGATGACTAGTAGTGAGGGCCTAGGGTGTCATATTTGGGACACTATTCCCTTATATAAGAGTAATAAAACATCAGAAATAACTAAGTATCATACAAAAAAGAAAGTAAACTGAGTGCAGAAGCAGTAAATAGACTGAAATAGAACATTCTATAATCCTAAATGAAAATGTTGTAAAATACCGAACAAATATGTCATGCATAAAACACCTGTCACCCATTGGGACAAACATATGGATACTGGAGTACAAAAGAAACTGAAATAAAATTACACATATCTAATACTAACTCTGAGCCAAACCACATACCCGGTCTATAGACACTGTCAAAATGCACCATACCGATTAGAAGAACCCACACGATCAGCTCCACTTGATCATGAAACTCTGGGCCTCATCCCTATCCACCATGCAACTAATGATCAACCTGCATGTATACACAAGGTCTAAAAGTATAGTGAGGTGAATGTGCAGGGGTGAGAAATAATATTAGTAGGCCCCTCGATGAGAAAACTATAAATATGCTGCTATAAGTGTATGAAAAAGTAAAGTGTTCAGCCTATCTGAGACACAACTAAAAATATAAATAAAACCAATAAACATGAGACTATAGTCAAACCTGAGTCTATAATCCCATATAACTGGCAAGTTACACCATGGATTTACATATCTATATGTGTATACATACATATATACATAAATATGAATATTTGTGAGTAAGTGAAAGAAATAGCATAAAACCATTCAGTATTCGATCCTTGGGTCTGTAATCCTGATCACCTAGACATCCTGTTCAAGGGAATTGAGTTGGATGTCGTACCAATCAAGCCATGTATCATTAGGTTGATCTATGGGTTTTTAATCCAAATCAACATGTACATACTTTGGCCAACATTGGAAAATATCTTTGAGAAAGGTATGTCACCACAGGGGGATACTCATCCTACACATGAGTTCACCTGTACACACCTCCAATCATTGAAATCATTGATAGTATATATCGACGGTCAATCTTGTAAAAGGCCAATGTAGCCAACTACGACCTATGCTAAGTAATCAAGTGCCAAAACCCAAGGGAAAAATCCAATTTATAAATAACAATTCATCCTCATCGATCTACTCTATGTAATCACATGTATAACTTCCTTCATGACCACTCCATATAAAAAACTGTTAGACCACAAAGGGATAGATACATGGTATAAAATACCAAGGAATCCTCATCGATTCTTTGAAGTAACTCGATGGAAACTTAGTGAAGACTCGTGTGGGGTCCAAGGATAATGACCATGTATAAGGTGATCCCAATAAATCCATATTCAAGGGGTAACAAGGCCCAAGGAGTCCAATGGAATCAATTCCCAAGGAGAAAACTAATCCAAGGAATCCACTACCATAATCAAGATCCAGGGGCAAACATCTATAGAATATAATGGAATAAAGATCCAAGGAGATCATCCAAGGTATCCACGAATACAATAAACTAGATTATGCGTTTGTCCAAGTCATTCCTACAATGGGGAATCTAAGTATCCCTTAAGGATTAAAAGTCATAAGACATATGATCCCATCCAAGGAATTACTATAGTGGGAATCCATTTATCACTCAAGGCATACAAGTCATCAAAATAAAAGGATATATAAATGTCCAAGGCATCCTATATACATCATGTAAGGATCGATAGCTAGATTCTAGGAAAAACATTTGGAAATTCCAAACAATCAGGCACAAAAGATAGATCCCAAGAAGAACTCATGGGCATCCTAAAGAGAAAGAAAGATGCCTCATGTTAGGCTCAACATCCACCAATTAGAAAAAACCTTTGTTAGACATCTCTGCATAAATAATAAACATGTGAAAGACAAACAAATAATGGGGATGGCCAAATACCCAAACCAAACATTACTTCCATAACCCCATGGGAAAAGAAGTTCAGTTTGAGTTCTATGGTGACACCCACTAGAATATATAACAAAACCTAATGCACTAACTTGGGGTCAGTTAAAAATAGGCACCCACTAGGTACCTCAATTCAACCATAGAGAGGCATCCTACTTTGGGATCCTCGAGGTATACATACAAGATAAACAATCCTACTCGGGATCCTTAGATGTTAGGTAATGGAGGAATTTTACATGGGATCCTCAAATAGTATGTGAACAGAGGCATCCTACATGGGATCAACAGAACAGTACTTAGGAAAAAGGTGTCCTATATGGGACCCTCAAGATAGTGTAAGAATAAAAGGAATCATACTTAGGATCATAGGAATGATGCACAGGTAAAAATGGATTCTAAAAGTGAATTCCTAAGTTATCATGTAAGAAAAGGAATCCCTCAGGGGATTCTTAGTACATAAGGAAGATAGAGGCATCCTATATAGGATCATCTATGTTGAAACATAAATAGAGGAATCCCATAGGGGATCCTAAGAAGCAACTAGTCTCATGGAATCTTACGCCAAAAGGGCACAACTAACCAGGGAGACATCCTCAAAAGAAAATCTATAAAAGCACAAGTCACAAGAGATAGCTCATGGATCATCTCAGAACCAGGGTCACAAACATGGTTGGTTTGAACACCCAAGCTATTATTCTCATTCAAATCTATCTTTTCGGAGACTAGATTTTTTTACGAGGGGAGGAACCTCTCCATTCAATAAATGAAACATAAATTCCTCAAAATACCTCACAGATATTATCATTATGATCTAAGTGAAAGGTTACTCATAATGGACTACTCATGGGTCCAATTATGACTCCTGGGTGAAAATATTTGAAGAACCCAAGAAGGTTTACAAGGGGTAAGTGCATGGAAGGTCCCCATGGGGTACACCATGTGTACTCCCTAATCCTCACATGGGCGTGTACTCCCACTGGTCGGGGTGTGTAAACACCCCAGGTACATGGCGTGTGAAATGGGAACATGATGTGTACCCGACATGGGGTACCTGACCATGACCATCAAAAATCCTAGCCATTTATAAGTCCTAGATGTGTACTTTTACATGTAGTGTGACCCACATAGGGTCTATCCATGTACTCTACACGGTTATGTGCCCCTACACAAGAATCCATGTCCAGATACTCGACCACAAGACCAAGACCTCGTACACTTCATGTACACCCTAGTACATAGTGTACATTGAAAACGTCATATTCCCTGAATAGGAATAACACATAGTGTCTCACCCAAAACCACACACGGTGTAACCTGGTTTTCCTAAATGGAAAACGTTCAAAATGCTTGATACCCCCATTTTCACCCCCAAATCAATAGATCAGGCACTATGGGAAATAAGAAAGAAAAAAGGGGATCAAAATTTAGAAAAATGTAAACCTTATGGGGATCTAAAAAAACATAAAAGGCCTAACTTTGGGTGGAAACAACTGAAGGTTCACTCAAATTCACAGTCCATAGTTTCCCCACATTGATCCAGCGCATTGAGAGCTCTGTGACAGAATCCATTTCTCTCCCTCTCTCTTTGTATTTATACATATCCTTATTTTATCTCTTTATCAAGTGTCATAGGAGGACCCCATAGGTGCACGTGAGAATCCATGAGAAGAAATAAAGAAAATAAAAATAAAATAAAGAAAATAAAAAGAAAATAAATAAAAGAAAGAAAAAGTAAAATAAATGAAAAGGGGGTCCAACCCGTCTCTAGTTCCAAACTCAAGTTTATGACCCACCTAGAAAAAACTCCCCATTCAAAAATTAATGACAGAGAAAAAATCTCAATATGAATCTCCGTTAAAAATATATGACTGAAAAAATCCATGTGAATAATTTAATATTTAATTTAGTAAATATTAAATATTAATTATTCTAATAAAATTGAAACGACTCAAAATTCTACCAAAATCATGACCTAGGGTAAGACCAACCATATTCCAAAACCAACAGAGTGGTCATAAAAATTATTTGAGATCATTTTATAGGGTAAATAGACCATTTTCTCCTTACATGAATCAAAAAGAAAATATTCAAATTTTTTTCTCAAATACTCAGTTTGAAAAAACACGGTTTCTTACAATCTCTCCACCATAAACATCCTCATCCCTGAGAAGCATGGTGGTAATATTGGCCTCCATTCACTAAACTAGAGAATCTACATAAGAAAGATATTTGGGCTGTCTAATAACCATCCTCCTAGCATTAAAAACTTTCCCCTACATTAGAGATGCTTGATGACTGATATAGTACTCCCCACGTTAGGAATGCCCTTATCATCGTCTGAAAACAAAATATTGAGCTCAGTAGCCAACAAAAAACACAAAAAATCAATTGAAAATGAGGTTCACCACCATCTAATGGACAACAATGAACTCCCCACCATATGTATAACCCTACACCTCTTCTTGAGAGTGAAAATTCAATAGGTTCCTTCCCATCAATGAAAGATATTTAAAAGAAATGAAAAGGAACTCGACATAGGGACAGAACTATCTCAACATACTCAATATGAATTCAAGATAAATCATGATTTAATCTAGTTGGAGTAAACTAAGATTCTATAAAAGGGAATGTGAATCTCCCTCTAATCCATGCTCACATCCTATCATGACTTGTCCAAGATTCAACAATAGGTCAACCATCTTACGATAACCCAATTTACTCCCGATGTCACCTCTACCATGGATGGACATTCATCTTTTAGCCATAGATCTTGGGAAATAACACCACTAAAAGTCATGAAAACATTGGTCCTTTCTCACACATGACCACCCACCGATGAAGATTCAAACGATACCATGTAATCATATGTGCACCTTCATCACCTGACTCTTACTCCCATGAGTCATCCATTAAAAGTCTTAGATAAACATGCTGTATGGAATTTCAGTATCATTAAGATATCATATCCCTAGAAACTCCTATTCAAAATAGATCACCTTACCTCTTCCAAAATTTTATTCTATGACCGCCTGTCACCCAACATCATTCTAGTCATGAGAATCTACCAGGTCTCTGACTCAATTTACAATAGAAGAAACACTAATCAACTTTCCCAAGAACCCAAAAATTCCTACCCATTGAATCCAGTCTTGATACAAAACAAAACTAAGTGATTCATCAATAGATGAATGCATCAATATAACTATTATGAAAAACTCAAGAAACTACCATGAATCGATCTCAAAATGAGCGTAAAAACAAGATCACTACCAAAAAGGAATTTGAAAATACAAGAAAACCTATCTCACACAATGTTCCTTAAAATAAAACAAACTTAAACCTAGAAGGGTCCCAGTCAAAACTAAGGGCCTCTTGGTATCCCACCTAGCCCAATAGAACAATTCTCACAACTGGTTCACAATTCCTACATGACCTAGCCCAAAATATCAAACATCTCAAAAGAAGTTTAAGATTACCCTGATCTACAAGGTTCAAAATTGAAAACACAGCCTACGAGGGATTGATCCTCACCGATCATCCTCATAAGGAACTGCTCTCTGTAGATCATAATAAAAATGTGAAAAAATGATACTAAAATAACAATCACATGCATATTTATATGGTAATGTACCATGAAGTTATAATTCTTAAGAATGTTTCTTGTATCCATCGACATTATACTTAAAAATCCAATTAGATAAACACAACCTTGAGAAACAAAACCCTACAAGGGGTATAATAGAAAGGAAAAACATACCATATTGACTTACTAGGGTCACTTCACCTCCCATACATGAGGGATGAGTCATAAATCTCACAAAAAACACCTCAATATAGATCCACATAACATTCCATCAGAAGGAAATATATATATGTAATTACCACACACTAATAGGCCTATATTTTATGAATCTTATGTACTAAATATGATGCATGAGACACCTCTTTCCTTTTCTATTTAAGAGTCGAAATCCATATCTGACTTATTTCTAATGGCTAAGATCCAAAAATCCACAATAAATCATAACATCCACACAACATGTGCGTTATATACAATTTTAACACAGTAGATCATAACATCAATCCCAAAACCCCTGGAAACAAATACTTCTTAATAGAATAAGTGTTCTCGATGCACCGGTCTGATATTCATCACATGTTCCAATATATTTTAAAGACTCTTGTCTACCATATCCCAAATAGTAAAGACTATGAAAATAACAGATTTGATACCACTTTGTAACATCCCATCCCGGATTACACTAAAATGGTTCCCTGAACCAGTGGGTTTTTAGTCCTCAAGCGTGCCTCCCCATATGCAAGAGGCTGCAGACTAGTAGTGAGGGAATATGGTGTGATAGTGAGGAGACTATAACCTCATATCAGAGTAAGAAACAATATAAATAGCTAAGTATCATGTACATCAGAAAGTAAACAGAGTATGAAAGAAGTAAATAGACTGAAATATAACATGCTATAATAATAAATGAAAATGTTATAAAATCAAAAACATCTCTTTCATACATACAACACTGGTCACCCACTAGGCCAAACATACATATACAAGAGTAAAAAAGAAGCTAAAATAAAATTATAGAGATTTACTACTAACTCTAATATAGACCACATACCCAGTATCTAGGCACTGTTGAACTACACTTGCCTTATCATAAGAACCCACATGAGAAGCTCTACTCAATCATCCAAATCCGGGCCTCATCCTTATCTACCATGAAACTCATGCTCAACGTAAAAATCAAATATAAGGTCTACACTTACATTGAGGTTCACATACAGGGCTGAGAAATAATCTCAGTAGTTCAACCCGATGAGAAAACTATAAATATTCTGTTATAATTGTATGCAAAAAAAGTTCTCATCCTAACTGATCCACAACTGAAAAGATAAGTAAAACCAATAAATTTGAAACCACATTCAAACCCGAGTCTGTAATACCAAACAACTAGGAATGTGACACTATGGATGTCAATATCTATATGTGTGTACACATATAGTCCTATAACTATACATATATACATAAATAAGAATATTCATTAGTGTGTGAAAGAAATAGCATAAAACCATTCAACATTCGATCCTTGGGTTTGTAATCCCAATCTTCAGGATATCTTGCTCAAGGTAATTGAGATGGATATCATACCACTAAAAACATGTATCATTAAGTAAATATTTAGGGCCGTAATCTCAATAGACATGTTACTACTTTGGCCAATTTTGGAAAATATCATTGAGTAAGATACATAACCATAATGGGATACTCATCCTACACCTGGGTTCAACCATACTCACCTCCAGTCACTAAAATTATAGATACTATATACTGATAGTAAATCTTGTAGATGGTAACTATAAAAAACTATGGCCTATACTGAGTAATCACATGCCAGAATCTAAGGGCCATATCCAAGGTATAAACACCAAGGCATCCTCATTGGCCTACACAGTGTAATCACATGTATAACATCCCACATAGCCACATTTTATAATCAATTTTTGAGACCACAAAGTGTTGGATCCATGGTATAAAAGGCCTATAATCCTCGTCGAGTCCTAGGAGCATGTAGATGGAAACTTAGTAAAGACATGGGTGGGGTCCATGGAGCTTGTCAACAAACCATGTCCAAAAAGAACCCAAGAAATATGTATCTAAGGGGTAGAAAGTCCCAAGCCATCCTATGGAATCAAAACCCATGGAGAAGACTCATCCAAGGAATCCACTACCATAATCAATATATAGGGGAAAAACATCCCTGGAATATAATGGAACCAGGATCCAAGGAGCTTATCCATGGTATCGACTACCATAATCAATTAGCCTATGATTACATCCAAGGAATTCTTATAACAATGTATCCAAGTATCACTCAAGTCATACAAGTCATAAGGCCTATGAGTCCATCAAAGGAATTCCTACAATGGGAATCCAATTATCACTAAAGGTGTACAATTCATTAGGATAAAAGGAGATATAAATATCTAAGGTATCCTATATATATCATCTAAGGATCAATATATGGATTCTAGAAAACACCAATGGAAATCCCAAATAATTAGTCTCAGAAGTCGGATCCTTGGAAAAACATCTTGGCATCCCAATGAGAAAGAAAGACACCTTGCATCAGGCTCAACATCCACCGACTAGTAAATAAATATGCTAAACATCGCTAAAACAATAATAAACATGTGAAATATAAAGAAAGAGTAAGGGTTTTTGACTTCCCAAACCCTACACTACTTCCAATACCCCATGAGATTACAAGTTTGACATAGGTTTTAATGTGACACCTGCTACCATCTCTAATGAAACCCGTTGTACCAACTCTGGGTTGTTCAGACAATAGGCACCCACTGGGTCCCTCAATTTAAACAAAAACAAGAAGTATACATTGGGATCCTTGAGGTATACATAAGCGAATAAATCCTACTCGGGATCCTTAGACGTGATGTAAGGGAGAAATCCTACATGGGATCCTTAAATAGTAAAAAATGGAGGTATCCTACTTTGGATCCTTATAATAGTACTTAGGAAAAGGCATCCTACATGGGACCCTCAAGACATCATAAGAAGCAAAGGCATCCTACTCACGATCCTTGGAATGATTCATAGGTAAAAAGGGATCCTATAAGGGACTCCCTAAGTCAACATGTAGAAAAAGGCATCCCTTAGCGGATTCTTGGTGTATAAGGAAGATAGAGGCATCCTACATGGTAACATCTAGGTCAAAATGAAAAATAGATAAATCCCAAAAGGGATATTTGGAAGTAATTGGTCTCATGGGATCTTAGGCTAGAATAGAACATCTCACTAGGGGCACATACTCAATGTAAAATCTATAGAATCATCAGTCATGAGAGATAGGTCATGGCTCATCTCAGAACAAGGGTCAGAAACTATATTGGTCAAAACACCCAAACTATCATTCTCATTCAATTATATATTTCATTAGATGACTGAATTTGATTACTGGGGTAAGAACCTCTCCAAAAAAGAAACTCCACATAAGAGTTCTCAAAACATGTAACAGGTCTTACCATTGTGATCTATGTGAAAAGATACTCAGAATAGACTACAAATGTGTCAAATTTTGACTCAAGGGTTAAAAGATATGAAGAACCTAAGAAGGGTTACAAGGGGGTAGTACACAACGTGTCCCCATGGATACAAAGTGTGTACTTCTAAAGCCTCACATGTGTAAGTACTCCCGATTTCCTAGGCATGTAAATTCCCTAGGTACATGGCATGTGAAATGGGTACACGATGTGTAAACTACAAAAGGTACCTTCTCCTGTTCCTTAAAAAACCTATCCATTTAACAAGAGTGGTCATGTACTTCTACATGGATTTAAATCCACATGGGGTTTGGCTATGTACTATACACAAATTTGTGCCCCTACATGGGCAGCTTTGGTTGGAAACTCGACTACATGGATGAGACCCAATACACGGTGTGTACACCCTAGTACGTGGTGCGTAGTTTGAAAACTTCATATTCCCTGAATAGGAAGAATACACAACATGTAACCATGAACCACATGTTGTGTAATATGGTTTTCCCAAACAAAAACTTTGAAAACTCCTAAAACCACACTTTTCATCCCCAAATCAACAGATCAGTCCACTAGGGGACACAAGAAACCAAAAAAAGGTTTTTAAATTTTGAAAAATAGAAAATATATGGGGTTTCACGATAAAAAATTAAAAATCCCTACCTTTTGGAGGAAACCACCAAATATTCACTCAAATTTGTGGTCCACAGTTTCTAAACATTGATCAAGTGCATCAAGAGATCTACGACAGTACCCCTTTCTCTCCATCTCCCTCTAGCTTTCTCTTTCTCCATCTCCCTCTTTTGTATCTCAGTAGAGTGGTGTTAGAGGATTTCCTTGGTATTATGAGATAATACAGGAGAATAATGGAATAAAATAAAAATAAAATAAAGAAAAGGAAGAAAAATAAAAAGAAAAGAAAGAAAACTTAGAAAAAGAAAAAGAAAAGAAAAAGGCCCGAGCCCAACCCCAACGCTCAACTCAAGTTTATGTCCTTAATAGAAAAAAATCCCCATTACAAACTCAACAGTGGTAATGGAATATCAATCCAATACTCTATTCAAAATATATGTCCAAACAAACCTATGTGAATAATTTAATATTTAATTTGGTAAATATTAAATATTAATTATTTCCCAAAAATTTGAATAGCTCTAAATTCTACCAAACTCTTATCCTAGAATAAACACACTATTATAGAATCAATGGGGTGGTTAGAAAAATTATATGATATCATCTATGTAGGGAAAATACCATTTTACCCCTTATAAGCATCCGAAATAAAAAATCCATATTTCTACTCAAAAAATCAGTTTGAAAATAAAATGGTCCTTACACAATGGATTTTTGATTTATTTGAAAGGCACTCAGGCATGAAATTACATTGTTACTTATTTTTTATCTTTTTAAACATATCCATATTTTATTATTTTCTGAAAAGCATATAAAAAACACCATGATACATTTACTTGGAATTTTTAGTGAATCTTACATTGAAAATTGATCCATAATATTTGTAGTTGCATCCTTATGGTTGAAGGATATGATGAAAAATTATAGAATGTCACTCATGTATAAAAGATTTAGTTTGACGTTTCAATAAACCATATGGTAAAATCATCAACCATTGAGTAATCTAATGGTAAGGTTTTTTTAGTTTTTTAAATTATAAATTGATATAGGTTTTTTTAATAAGTAGGACTTAAATCATTTTTTTTCAGAATTTAGTTATTATTATATACAGTATTACTTTTATTAAAGTAGTATGAAAATATTACTATAACCCTCACCCAAGGTTTCTATTTATAATGGATAGTGCCTTTTAAATCCTTATGGATTTATAACATGGTATTCAGATTCCCCCTATCTAGCACAATAATTATATTAAAATATTATTACTAATTAGTAATTAATTAATAATGAATATTAATTTGTAATTAATACTAAAAAATTACTAAAAAATATTAAAAATTATTTTTTTAATTAATAAAAATATTATTTATTTATTTATTATTTAATTAATAACTATTAATTTTTAATAAACTTAGTAAGAATTGCAATTAATTATTAATGATTTGAAATTAATAACTAATGGAGGTCTCCTTTAAAGATGTTCTGGAAAAGGGTACAATAGATTAAGAAGTTGTTCAATCATTTGATAGCCAAGTTGTCAAGGAACACTCTACTCATAAGGATTCCAACTTCATCTTATTGAAGGAGAAGATAATGGTTAATTCTAAGAGTAGAAAAGGTAAGGATAAGATGGATTTCTTAATATAAAAGAAGTATTAATGCAAAAGGGATGTGCATACTTCTTGAAAATATGCACCTATGAAAGGAAATGAGAAGGTAACTCTTCCGGCACACTGTTTCTTTTTAGAGAATTTTGCCTGTCATTTGGTTTCAACAAGAAAGGATGTTGCTATTGAATGTGCTATGTATTCCTCCCTATATAGAAAGGTTGACTACATGAAATGTATTAATGAGACACTGATTAAAATTTACTCTAATGGAAGTAAAAATCCCTTGGTTCATGGACTGTCTTCTAAGCCTATTAATCCCCCTACCATGACAATATTTTTAGGAATTTTGGATGCTAAGGAGGCTTTGTGTCATGATTCTAGTGGATTGGGGGCCCCTTTAAACACTACAAATTTTCATGTAGTAGGAACTTTATCACCTCTAGTAAAAGTATATGATAAAGAGTATAGGTTGACTTCCAATTATTCTCATTTGGAACCTGACCATGTTTCCAGATACGTCAAACAAGAAATATTTGTCCCTATTTTGGATACAATTTATGATAAAATGTCAATGTGATAGAGCCATTTGCAGTGCCTATAGGCCATGCTCAAACTTAGTATGGAATGGTAAGTAGAAAAGTGAGTACTCATAATTCCTTTTAATTAATTACTTATTCTAGTAGTGATGGTGATGGGAAAAAAACTTTTGATTAGTTTGGAGCTGATGTCATGAATTATGATGAGGTTTTTGAGCTCTCAGATGATGGTGGTGGGCTATGGATGCATGTCAAGACTTGAAGGGGGGGGGGAACCCTTGTGGCATGGGTAAAAAACTATCCCATCATAATATGAGCACTCTTTATTGAGTGGGATGTTTTTTTTGTGGACTTTTTTTGGTCTTGTATGTTCCTCCATTTTTTTCGCTATTACATTTTTATTTTCAATAAAGTGACCTTTTGTCCTCAACAATTCAAAAATAAAAAATATTAATAAAATAATTTAATAATAATTATAATTAATAATCACTAAATTTCAAATTGTAAAAAATAATGGTAATCTAATTTCAAACTAATTAATAACTATTAATTATTAATATTATTATAAAAAATATTATTTAAAAATAATAATTATTAATCAAATTTAATTAATTAAAAAAATAAAGAAATATTTTTAATTAATTAATAATAATATTAATTATTAAACTTAATAAAAATAACTATTAATTATTACTAAAAATCATTAGTGAATTGTAATTAATTAAAAAATATAAATAAAATTTATCACTTTATTAATAGTAATCTTTCATAATTATAAATTATATATTTTTGATTTAAAACACTAAATTAATAATTTTAATTAATTTATAACAATTAATCATTGAATATTAGAAATAACTAGTTAATTAATTAATAATAATTTAACAAAACTTAAATAGTTAGAAATGATTTGGAGTCACAATACTTAATTAATAATAAAAAGGAACCTCTATTTTGTCTCAGTTAGAGGAAACCCACTACATGTCAAGAACCCAAAACAAAAATGGCCCAAAGACCCAAAAAATACGTAAATGGACCACAATCCCAATGAAAAAATGTTAGATGAGTGACCAAAAGTCCCAGATAAGAAATGAGGCATAATAAATGTTTCCATGATCCATGTGCTTAAAGCCCAAATCGTGGTCCGAATGCCCATGGGTGAGTTTCATGCCTGCTGGTCATTATATCACCCAACAGTACACACGAGACCTGAAGCCATCACCCTATGAAGCCTATGGTCTTATTTAGGCCATGTCCACAAATTTTTGGAAAAATCAAGCATGACCAACCGAAACTACCATCTCGACACCATTTTAGATAATGTATTCGAAAATTACAATGACATCAGAAGCTTCAACACCATCGATTGGTCTGCATCCCATAGATGCCCTGCATCGTCACTGATGTCAGTTTTGACCAACCCTACCATTTTCATCTTTCCACGTCCAAAGTATAGAATTCCCTTCAGCCTAGGCTTACTAATGAATCCCATGTTTCCACTCAACCTAATCGCCACCAACCCCACATCGAGTGAGGATCCTTCTTCATTATCCCCCCCAATGAGGGGAAATCCTTCACTGCAGTAATCGGTCGACCCCCTCTAAGAACACAACTATAGATCAACACATATGCAATGCTTGATTTTAGCAGTACTATATAGAAAGTGGTGATAAATAGGATACCTTTATTTGGACAAGCTAAAAGTTATGGTAAAGGTAACTTTTATCTTCCGTAAAAAAACACTGATAAAATGTTTTAGTAAAAATTTATTATTAATATATATAAAATTATTATATTTATATTCAATAAATATTGTTTATTTATATATATTAATTAAAAAATTCATGTTTATAATAAATATAAAAATGATATATTAATATATATTTATTAATAAATCACACACACATATATATATATATAATATTTTTAAAAAGTATTTATAAAATTATAAATAAATAAATATTTAAATAAATATAATATTATAATTATAATAAATATATATATTTATATATTTATATATTTAAATACATAAAAAATAATAAAAAATATATTTAATTAAAAAATTTTGTTTAAGTCACAAACAATTTTATTGAAAAAAGAAGAAATTAAGAAGGATGAGGCGAACAAATACAACAAGGTAGCCCTAACAAAAAATAGAGAGGATCATAAAGAATCCAACAAAAACCACAAATAAAGGTACTAAAAAGATGGAATGTCAACTGCATGAGTATGGTTAGGAACTCTCTTACCCCTACGACGAGGTGATCTCCCACGTGGATATCAGCCCCATATTCACTATGCTCAAAGCCTCTATAGGCACATCTTTAGCAACAAAAACCCCTGAACCAAAATTAGTAGTAGTAGAAGAGGTAACATTCCTTACCTTATCTCTATACTAAAAATTAGATTGAAACCCCCACTACCTTTCTCTTCTTGAGATCTGGTTCTAACACCAGTTTTACTTCCTGAATCCCCTTCCACATTTTTATATAACAAAGATACATCCATAGATAAATCTAGAATGGTTTTCATTTCATTTTCCTCAATTAAGGAGGCAGTATGAACACCTCTAGTAGCCACTATTAATGTCCCCACCTCTAGAAACATATCCCAAGAGTCATTATCAAAAAACTACTAAAAACTCCAAGCCTTATACTTCTTATAATCAACCAAATATTGAACACTAGGATGGACATTGGATTGTCCATGGAAGGAGAAGAGATAACCTCCTCCATAGAAGAAACATCCACACGATATCACTAAGGATCATGTAGCCTTGGAGTATCCTTCAGAAAAAATATTTTACCCTGTGAATAATACACAAAATTAGGATCATAGTGATGCACTCCCACCATAGGGCATGGAAAAAGCATATTTTTATGTTTTCCTAGTGCAACATAGTGTCTAACTGGGGTCGTCTCACTTGAGGATATTTCTCAGTTTGTTCACCTATTTAATCTAATTCACTTAAGGACTAATTCCCTTTTTTATTATGTTTTATTGAATAAATTTAATTTAATAAAATAATTGGAATGAAAAATTTAATTCTAAATAACATGAAATGTTAAATAGAATGGAATTAGGGAAGAATGTATGTTCTTCCAAGAGAACATTCAGGGAGCACCTTCATTGACCAACATCAAATCTTCTTAGTTAACACACCCTATTGTATGTGTACATACCTTAATATACCATGGTTATGAATGAAAAGTACACTTAGTGATCGCCAAGAACACCCACCTCCTCAATCAAGGAAAACAATTTTATATTAAGAAGTTAAACTTTATACAACCACAGTGAGGATTACACCAATTATAAATTATCCTTAAAATTAAATTTAAGAAGATTAAAAACATGGTCTCATGTTCAAGAACCTAATTAGTACCTCAAGATATTCCTCAAGTAATTTAATCATGATCATGAGTATTATATTTCACATTGTTAAGATGAGAAGGTGAAAAGAAGAAAATTAGGAGAAATTTTGGAGAAGAAAAGAGGGTGGATGAGTGGACATAATAATAAAAACAATTCATGAATTTATTAAAAATCAAAATTATATTTTAAAACTAAAAAAATAAAAAAAAATTAATAAGAAAAGGGGAATATTTTTTTCCAGCCTCACTCAGTGGAGACATCCTCTTTGGTGCCTTAGATGCAACGGGATAGAATGGAATGGAATTATTTGGGAAGGATGAGATCTTCTCCTTTTATAAGTCAGAATTGTTTCTTTGAGAGTTGACATGTTGTTTACAAAATAAATGCACGATTCATGCATTAAATCCTTAATAAAAGTTCTTATTAATGTATATTTTGTTCAACCTCAAAATTTTAGATTAATTGGGCACATGATGTAGGAGTTATGAATTTTTTATTGACTATTATTATTTCTATCTAATATTTCTAGGAAGCTTCCTTCAATGTATAACATCCACATACCACCTTAATGGTTTTTAAAATCCATGAAATTTATTAATGGCATGAGACTATGAGTCCTAGTTCCATTACAGGTTTAATAACCACAAATGGAGGTGTGTATCAAGAATTCTTATTCTGTTACAGAGGTGGGGTCCATGATGTCTGTCTGGATGATTGTCTAACTTCAATGATTTTTTATACCATCTAGATGTTAGAATCAGCTCTTGGTCCTAACAACAAAGTTTAAGAAAATAAACTTAATAATCTTTCAAAAAATTATCACTCAAATTGTTTAAATATTTTAATGTTTATTACCAAAATACGCATATTATGAAAATCAGTCAAAATTCTAGAATTAAGAACTTTCCACATTTTATTCCAAAACAACTCATTAATCAAAAATTTGTTGTAAATAAGCTCAAATTGATAAATTTATAGGGTTTAAATAATTTAAATTAATATATAAAATGAGTAAAATATTATCTATATCAATTCTCACATACTTAAACCATGATTTTTCTCAAGCCTAAAATCTTAACATGGAATTCAAAGGA
Organism: Viscum album; assembly: GCA_963277665.1. NCBI lineage: Eukaryota > Viridiplantae > Streptophyta > Magnoliopsida > Santalales > Viscaceae > Viscum > Viscum album. The sequence goes on along the minus strand of OY728140.1, from coordinate 123,716,245 downwards.
CACAAATGTTACCAATATTGAAATTAAAAAGTAATAAAATATAATAATTTTAAATGTAAAATCAAACATTAAAAAATAAACATAAAATATCAATTTAATTACTTATTTTTCAAAAAAACAACCAATTCATTTATTTTACCTTTCCCCATTGAAAACTTTTGGAACTTCTCCTTTCATTAATTCAAGCTCTTCAATTCATTATTATTAAACATTACACCTAATGATTTACCTCAACTTGGAATATTTCCTCTCATATATCATGATAAAAATCATGTATAGTTATGATCATATCATGAGAACATGTACCTTATTCGAAGGCTTGTAAATGAACTACTTTCTCTACTTTTTAAAGACAAAAGGCATATAAAATCATGATAACTTGCAATAAAGGTTCAAATGAATCTGAGGCTTATGGTTGGTAGGATTTGATACTTTAAAAATTAAGGATCATGGAGGAGGTTTATCTCTTAAGTAGAATTCATGATATCAAAAAGTTTAATGATATTATCCCCTTTAAGGTATAAATTTTCATTTATACTAAACTCAAAGTAAGTTCATGATCAAATTATACATAATGAATGATTTGTGCACCCTCTTTATTTTTTTTTTGTTTTTCAACAAAACTTTTCATTTTTTTGAAAGTTATGATTAGAATAAACCTCACATCCACTGCCTTACCATGTACAATAAAGACTATAGGTCTAGTAATGGTGATTTTTGGTTTCTCCAAATCAATACCCATTTTTCTTATTTTTTTTATTTTTTTATCATATTCATTTTTTTATATTAAAGAGAGGAAAAAAATAGTGTAAAATGAATGATTCCAAAAACTTTTAAAATTCCCACAATAGCACCCCCACACTTTTAACTTATAATGTATAACATCCCTTTCACTATGATTCCATTTATCAACACACTTCAAGTTTAAAATATCATACATATACTAAGAGTAAGGTAGTAATGGATAAAAATGATTTGAAACATGGATCATACCTAAAAAGGTTATTCATGGTATCTATGGGCTAAAAGAATGATTGATGTAAAGGGGGTATTGTAAGGATAAGTGGTTTACCAAAAATACCTCATTCATTTTAAATGTGTTTTTCAATAGTCATCAACTTTGACTAGTTTCAATACAAGTTCTAGTAGGTGACATCTCCCAAGATCTCTCAAGAAATATGATAATGAATAAATAGGAAGTACTTGGTCTATAAATCCTATTAGTAATGAAACATATGATTTTGAACAATAAATCAAGGCTTTATTAATAATAAAAAATCAATTCAAATTAATTTTAGAAATTCAAATCATGAAAAAAGTTGGGGAATTTCATTTACATGAATAAATTAATTCCTTCAAATCATGATTAAACAATTCAATATCTATTCTTAAATATTAAAAATTCAATTCTACATTTTAACAATTCTATCTCATTAACACTGAATTATAAAACATGTAATCACTAGATTCTTAAGAAACTCATGTCTCCTAGATAAGTCAAGTAAAACATTTATTCAGGTGTCGTCATGCAATTCTTATCATTAAAGATCAAAACATGTATCTGACCAAAAAATGAAAGGAGTTTAAAAGTTTAAACAATAAAAATGAACTCCCTTTACCATGAATATTAGTACTTATCTTACACTTTTTGTGGATTACTTCTACCATCATGAACATAGTAAATAAAACAACTCAATTAATCATAAGGATCATGTAATTGTATCTTAAAAAGACAAGAGGGAGGGGGATGTATGCTTGAATAATTCCAAAGAATGAATTTGAAATCTAAATTACTAATATTTAAAATAAAATTAATAGAAATAAATTAAAGGATAAATCTTAGTACGATCCCCCATGTGATCCCGGGCTTCTTTTACTACCTCCAAAGGGAATTGCTAGATTTTATCTATAATCTGTTGTTGGGTAGATTATCTTGGATTTGAACCACCATATTTGGTCCTTTTCATATTGGACTTGTTTTTCTTTATTTAGGAGGACTCCATGGATAGAGTACCCCATATATGTTCCCTTTACAATGTTGAACATTTTTCATGGAGTGGGTATGATTATGTATAGATCATCCTCTTATTTGGTTGTTACTTGTGAAACCTTATCTTTCTTTTCAAGTATTGTGTCAACATGGGCATTATGAATTGAATGTTAAAAGGTACATTAAGAAGTGAATTTTTCTTGAATAAAATATATATATGAATTAGAAAAATATTATCCCTTTCAAAATGATCATCCTCTATCTTGATTTCCTCAAACTCAGCTTCTTGGACTTCTTTATGGGCTTCTTCAAATTCTTGTTCAATAATATCATGGAGATCTAAGTGTTACTCAATAGGTGTGGGTGTTGTTGATTCATCTTCCTATAAGGAAAATCAAGGATTTGAAAAATATAAAAATAAAAAACCATAAGGAGAGATACTAAAATAATATTGACTAAAATAAAAAAAGATAGAGTTCAAGAAAAGAACAATTCCCCGAGTTGGGTTCACTTCAATGAAATCCAAAACACACAACCAAAATATAAGGAACCCAAAAATCAAAAAAGCCCTAATTAAAATTTGGGAAAAGAATAAAAATGGAATAAACCTTACCCAAATCTTGAACTCATTGTCTTCAATGGTGGTGGATAGAATCGGTCTTATCATAAGAAACCACCTATAAGAAAATAGTGGGAAAATAAATGAGATATAACAACTTCTTATATATATGTGATCAGTGTGTCAACTGTACATGATAAATGATACACGAATCCATAACCAACAATGAACAAATAATATTCAAACTGATATGTACATCCCAATACTAAATAAAATGATCATTAATAAAGCTCTTTATTTTTCAATCATCACCTTCAATTGCATATTCAAAAATCAAAACTCACCAAAATATGAGAATAAAGTAAACCTCCATAATCACTTAAAAGCAAGAAATAGGGATTAAAAATTGTTCTTACCTGGGAAAATGATGTTGAAGAACAAGAAAATTTGATTAATGATTAAAGCCTCTTAATTGAAATTAAAAATCTTATCCTATAAACTATTAGGCTATCCACTGAGTAGGAAAAATCCTGCACTAAAGTAGACATGATAAAGAACATGGAACCTGTCCTGCATAACAATACACCATCGGTTCTTGTACCCAAACATATGCAGATTTTTAAAGACCCCGAGGAGAAGAAGTAGAGTCATATGAACTCTGTCAAACAATAGTCTACTTTGGATCCACCTGTCCCAGGTACACCTACTCCTCCCACTATTGCTGGTGGAGATTATTCTATGAAGTATGAAAATCTGCTCTATGGTCAAAACGTCAGCAATTTACTGCTTAGTTCCAAGTGTTCCACAGACTCATGCACTAATGTTTTCTCTGATGATTCTGCTTCATTACAATTATGTGATCTGAACACCACTGACCCAACCCGTAATGCTGCAAAAAACACTAGAAACAGGGACCCAGTTTTAACTCCAAGTGCTACCACTATCAAAAAGAGGTATGAAACCAAAACACATGATTTTTCAACTCCCTCTGCTTACACTGTCTCTCTCAACATGGCTGTTCAACCCGTTACACAGACCCTATGTACTGATTTTACTGCATATGTTAACATTCCATTAGAACCAGTTCTACATGATAGTTTACCTGTTGTGCTGGAACTGATCCATATGCAGGAAAAAAAGAACTCCCTAGAATAGAAACAAAGACTCTCATCTAACTTTGTCAAGATACTATCAACAGTAGATACAAAGTCTCAAGGTAATTCCAATCCCCTTACATTATTAAATGCAGACTGTGCTGCAATTTCTGATATCCTGGTATCTCAAAGTATCAATAACCTGTCGCCAGGCTCAAAGGATACCACAGATTCAGATATGACTACACAAATAAAAAACCCACAAATAATAACAATGTCATTTATCACAAAGAACAGGAAAATACCACTAATACTCAAGAGGTTAGAAGGTCTACTAGAAATAAAGGATCTGGAAAAAAGAAAAAATGGAGTTAACTCCAAACACAGGTTTAAATGAAGATCCTTTTTTGGAATTGTCAGGGTATTGCCAACTCTGACACCTTCAATGTTTTTAAAAGAATGGTTAACACACATCACCCTATTCTCTTTTCTATTGCGGAACAAAAAATCTCTTTCTCCTCTAAATATTCTCACTTGTGTCAACACAATTATATATTTTCTGGTTCCATCAATAATAATCTAAATGCTGATTCTTTATTTATTTTTGCGTATTCATCTTTACAAGATTTTAATGTTTTTAGTATCTCTGATCAGATTCTCACTTGCACCTTTACTATTGATGGTACTCGAATTTACTACTCCTTAGTTTATGCTAAGAATAAATACCAAGAATGAATAATTATTTGGAATGAACTCTCTTATTTAGGAACTAACACAAATTCCCCCTAGTTTCTTATGGGAGACTTTAATGTTATTCTTATTTCAAGTGAAAAAATTGGCCCATCTCACGCCTCTATCTCTATGAAAGAATTTAAATCCTCGATTGAGGGAAACAATATCATTGAAATTAATCTCACTGGTGCAAAATACACCTGGTATAGAAGACATTACAATAAAGTGGTTGCTTCCAAATTGGATAGAGCCTTTACGATTGTCCCAACTCTTGTTAAAAAGGACACTATCTCTTGCATCACTCTTCACAGACTGAACTCTGATCATCACCCTATCCGGGTAAACATTTCCTCCAAATACATGAAACATAGGTTACCCTTCTGATTCAATAATGTGAATATCTCTAATGAAGAATGAAATCATGTCATCCAAAACTTGTAGTCCTCAATATCTCATTACAATAATGCCTTTACTTGCAACCTCAAACTAAAACACCTCAAACAGACTCTCAAATCTTAGTGTAACACCAAATCCAAACAAGTTAACAATGAAATTACTCTTCTTGAGAAAGAAATCAAAGATATACAAAACAGAAACACCAACTCTGACCTCCACACTGATCCCACACAAGAAATAAACATTGCGTTTAATCTCAATTTCCGGCTCACATTTAAGGGTAACGTGAGAAAGCAAGCTTATAAAGTTAAATGGTTAACTGATGGTGAAATAAATAACAAACTCTGTAACTCCCTATAAATAATCATGAAGGCCTGAACACCCCCTTCCCCCTTCCCCAACACCACCCTTCTGCACATCACCACCCCCCCCCCCCCCGCACCACCCACCCTACACCAGCACCCCCCTGCCCCACCCCCTCCCCCTTTCACCCCCACCGGCCTAAAAATATATTTCTTAAAAATCCCCACATTTTAAAAAGAAGTATGAAAACTCATTTCCAAAAGAAAATAACATTGAAAAGAATCTCACTTCCTTAAAAAAATACAAAATCCATTTCATAGGGTAAAAGTACAACTTCCCAAGTACAGAATTTTAAAAAATATTAACACCAGATTTGATAATCATGAACTTATTTAACATAAAATGTCACTCAAACTTCATAAAGTTCTCCTCTATTTTCAAAACACCACATGAATTTCATCATAAGACCAAAAAATTTCCTAAAATCCAATTTCGTTTTAAATCATTTCCCAAATTATATAATGTTATAAAACACTTTCAAAGCATCGTGTGAATGTCAAAAAAATCATAAAACTTGTTTTTTTTGAATCCAAAACATCCGTGAGTCCCATTTTTAAATTAATCACGGAAAATGTTTTAAATTAAAATACTTCATGAAATGAATTTTCATTTTAAATTAATTCCCAATTTATTTTTAAACTTTATTACTCTTGAAAAAAGTATACATGATATTCAAAATACATTACAAATAAGCCCCCAAAACTAGTTTTGGAATAAAAAATTTTCAATAAATGTACTTCTGTACAGAAAAATTGAAGCACCAAACAAAAGAAAACAATAATGTGGCACAACATACAAAATCCATTACAATAACACCAAAAAATCACTAAAACTTCCTTCGATCCATCTCCCAGGGTTTAAATTTCCTTAGGATCCATTGGAAATCAAAATAGGTTTACAAAATAAATCCAAAATTGATGAAATGATGTGCATGACTTGGCTACATGGTTTAGCTGACCATACACCAATCATACAATAGCATCTGAATTTTTTTGAGACGACACACATAGGCTCTATATATTTTTTCAGACCAAGTGAGATGATGATGATACTTTGGTTCCTTCCTACTTTCATCCCAAATCTTATAGAAATCCCCCAAAGTATCTGATATAACTCTATGGGGATCTAATCATCATTATCAAAATAATTAAAACTAGAATCCAAATCAAAGATTGAAATAACAACTACCCATGGAAACTCACGTTTTGTTATGAAAAGTGGTGATAAATAAACTACTCGTGACCTACCTATTGAGTCCTGATGATGATCATATCTTCTTTATACTAATAATCACTCCGTATAATAAGAGAATAATCTAATACCATTTTGTAATGAACTGGCCCAGATCAACCTGACATGTCACCCAACCTGGATCTCCACAAGGCCCAAATAATGTCTCTAATTGTTGTTGGATGGTGACAAGTGTCAAGGTATCAAAGTATAACCATTGGTAATGGTTTCACCCTCTAAATATGAATAACCACATCAAGGACTCCACCCATAAATCCAACATCACTCATCTATAAATCGGTCACTCATGCACAAAATAAATAGTTTCAATATAAACGAAACAATAAAACATAGTATAATATTTTAGAAATAATAAAAGTTAAGTCACATCATCACATAATAAGGTAATAAGAATAATCCCAAATATATAATAAACTAAAAGAAATATCTGGGCCAACAAGGATTATATATAAACATCCAAAAATATGACCAAACTTGGATCACTACTAACTACCTCCTTATGACCCACAATCCCCCATAACATCCTATACCATCTATCATCAGACCAAATCGAACATTAACCAAGGTAAAAGAACATAATCTGGGATCTTGAAAGTAAACATGAAATTTTCATACACCCATTGGTGTATGCACGATGTGAACCAAACCGTGCCTAGTAGGATTTCACTAAGGAGTTTGTATAATTCCTTTGAAAAGACGTTTTATTAATGATAGTTTAAAATATAAGTATTGAATAGGTTTTTCATAAGATGGTGTAAAGAAAAAGTGTAACATGCCATAACTTATTTTATAAAACAACTTCCATTTTCATTTTAAAATCAAATGCTTTCAAACTAAGGAAAAAAGTTGTTTCAAATCCATTAAAATAGAACTAATCCTTTTCCCCTTTTTCCAAATCCATATCTCAAAACCACACCTTTAAATCAAACATTATTTTATTTAATAATATACTTCAAAAACTATTTTCTAATTCAATTTTAATATAAACCAAAACCATAACTGAAATGCAATATAGAAACACAACATGCACCAAGATATCACTGGGAAATTGATAATAAGAAATAATTGAAGTAATAGTGGGGATACAAATAAGGAATGGGATGAGATCCTCTAATCAATATTAAAAGAATTATATACATTATAGGAAACTCATTAGGCTCTAGAATGGGTGATACTAGACCTAGTTCATCATATTACTCATTGGGACCCTATGTAAAATCAGATCATCCCATTCAGCTTCCCCTTTTAGGTCTCTCCACATATAAAATAGACCCCTGGTAGGGTGCTAATATCCTAGGGCACTATCTATCTAACATACACTAAGCTATCATTACATGCCGCTAGACCATCAATTGTTTACCTAAGTTCCCATGATAAATCAATCTAGTGGAGGTAGAAAATCAATAGAACCACAAGAATCGATAAAAATTTATTTTAAATAAATATCATCTCGCCTCAAACATCATCTCCCTCACAAGAAATAACTCCTTTCACTTCATCCATATCAAAAATAGAATAAAACATCCCTTCTAGAGAGCCAAAATTCAAATCAGGCATAATCGAAACAAGGGGAATAATCGATGGTCTAAAAATCATTATAAAAATATCTTATATAAAGTGAAAATACCCCTTTTCAGAAACCAACTAGGAATGCCAAGTCATTTCAACCATTTAAAAACTGACATTATCACCTTCTTTATAACTATTATATGTGAAACCACACTTAAAATAAATTGTAAAACCAACTACCTTTTCATTCAAGTCATTTTAAAATCCATTAAACCAATTTTATTTCAAAAAATCCTTGAAAATCATACCAATACCCAAACGGGTTCAAATACCTTTTGTTATATAAATTGTTTTAAAACAAGCCATATAGGCATTCCCACAAATGCTTTTCATTTAAACCAATTAATTAAAATTTAGAAAACCATTATAAAACCATTATTCCAAGAGAGAAAAATATTTGTAACACTTTTCAAACCCACAATATCTATTAAATATTGATTTACTTTAACAAAAAAAGTTTTAGAAAACACCAAGCACAAAATAACATGCTAATTAAAGTAAATACACAAAAATACCTACCTAAATCCAAGAATAACTGGTTCAGTAAGATATATTGAAGGTAGAATTTCATGAAATGTCAAAAAAATTGTATAGATATGATACAAATAGCTATGAATAACTGATAAAAAAATAATGAACCCATAATTGTTCATAACAAGGAGGAGGAGGATCATCGGGAGTGGGTTTGCCACGTCGGAGGAGGTGGGGAGGCCACCTAGGAGCAGTGTCGGTGGGGAGAGTTGAGGTGTCCCGCATTTGGTGGCAGCGTCCGGGGGGGAGAATCGGAGATGAGAGATCCTGGTGGGGTTGCCTCATTTGGTGGTAGTGAGGGGCACCATTGCGAGGGTCGTCGTCGCGGGGGTCACCATCGGTGGAGGAGGATCAGTGAGCGGAGTAGTCATGATGGGCCCCGTAGGGGAAGGAGGGTCGCACGCAAAGGGTATTGGGGAGGACGGTGCTGCTGTGAAGGTTGAGGGTTTGGAGGGTCGTGCGCAGAGGGAATCGGGGAGGAGGGTGCCACCGTGAAGATCTGGGAGTATCGGGAAGAGGGTGGCTCTGAGGGTCGCACAAAGAATGTATCGGGGAGGGGAGGGAGGAGGACCCCGACAAATTTTATATAAAAAAAAGAGACGACACATTTTATCCATGCAGGTTCACTCAATCATGGCTATAGAGAAGCTATAGCCACAGACTTATAAAACCGTGGCTATAGGTCCTTGGCTATAGCTTAAATTTGTAGTAGTTATATTATTTTCATAACTGACTAGATTTGAGGACAAACGGACGGACACCTCCTTAAATGAAGGAACATAATCTCCATCCTTCTTTGAGGGAAGAGCAGTAGCATTAGCAGTATCGGGGATAGAAGCCATGAAAACCTAAATCATATAAAATTCTTTGGAATCTTTGTAATCTCCCTAGATTCCCACCCCCCATTTTATCAAAATAATAAATATTTTTGTTATATTTATAATTATAGAAATTTATTTATTAATTTATATATATATATATATAATTACATACATATATATAATTATATATAATTATATACATATATATATAAATATACAAATATATATAATTATAAAAATACATATAATTATATAATTATATTTATATTTATATACAAATATTTATAAATATATATTTTTTAATTTGAGATTGAATACACTTTTTATTATAAAAGAAAATACTTTTTTCTATCTGGGTAGAGGGACACCCATTACATTGCTTGTATACCTAAGATCAAGTGGCCCGTAAACATGACCCGAAGGCCTAGTGTAGTGCCATGCCTACATCATCTTGCCTACATCACCAAGATTGCATCATGTCTATGTCGTTGTCTACCTGCATCATGCCTGTGTCACTGCCTACATCATAAATTTCCCAAGGGGATAGAAAAGATTCAATCCCTGATATTTTGGATGTAGGATTATGGGGTTTACCACTCAGTTGTCGCACTAGATGTAAAGAATGTGTATGGGTTACGATAAAATACTAGTGGCAGGGGGGCCAAATCTATAGTGCATCACATCTTCACCATCTAGAAAATGGCTTTGAATCACCTTGTTCTTAATAAATACTGTATCTGCGTCTAGAAGGACTCGAGCTTGAGTGAGTTACCACGAAGAGCGAGGGGTAAAACAAGTATATACCACTCGACTAACACCCCATGGGAATTGTTTTTGATAAGGTGAGGCACTATGAACCATTTATTAATTACAAAAACACAAAGTACAATTGAGGAATATAATAGGTAAATAAAATAAAAAGACAAGCAATTAGCCTCCTCTAGATTTTGTGCACATGTTGTGATGAGATGAGCAGCCACCTCAACCTAGAGTATTTCATCCTCTTCTCAATGTTGTAACCTACATCTTGGGTCCACCTATATCATCTAGTAGGATAGAATCAACAACATCTATCTTCTCAAAAACTTTATGTTCAAAAACATTACTTTGACGATCCTCCTCAATACTACCAAACCCAAGTAGCTCAAAAGAATTATGTGTACTTACTTTCACAAGTGGATTGTCCTTCATAGGTAGAGAAGATTTACATCCATCTACAATAAAATGAGGTGTTTCTATGTTCCTGGGTTTCTCTAATGAAGGACCTATGACTACCTTAATAGAGAAAATATACCCCTTGGTATTGATATCCAAGGGAGTAGAGGCTTTGCTTCCAAGAATAGGATGTGAAGCTGAGCTGAGCACCTTCCCCTATGTAGTAAGAACATGTATAGTAGAAAAAAAGGTAGGTTGTCTTTTTCTCCAAGTGATTTTTAAATTTGAGTGCCTAGATTAATTGTTATCGAATTTACCGACCCTTATATCACTACTAGCCAAAGGATTGGAAAATTTTATACCCTTACATTGGTTAGGAGTTACCTTACTGAGGTCTAGTTGAGTAATTGGAGATTCACTAGAAAAAAACATTGGGGAATTGTTTTCCCTTAGAAATACCAAATTTAGAAGCCCTTTCAACCCTCATAGAAATTGTTAACATGCCCTCAGGTTTGAATTTCTCTCTATCAAGTACAGGATGTGAAACCAGAACCTGATCTTAGTTATTCAAATCCCCACAATCAGCGTGGAACCAATTTTCCAATAGATTACCTTCAAAATGATCCACTACATGTCTAGTATATGAATAAGGTGATGAATCATTCACAACCATTTTTTTCTTAAAGAAGTGGTATTTCTTGGTCAAATGAAGTCCTTAATTGTATTCAAATTAGGGGCATACCTACAATACTCATGATAAGAACCAGTGAGATCCTTTTTAGACTTGGATGCAGAAACCTCAAATTTTTCATTCCCCTTGTGTGTTTTTTAGAGTAGACCATTTTTTTCCCGCCACCTATTGTAATCCACAACATCCTGAGTAAAATATTATCTATCTGAGTGCCTTTCCACGGAATCCTCATTATCAGAATCTCCTCTAAAATTTCTAGATAAGTAATATTTGAATGAAACCCCAGAAAATATTCCTTCATATGATAAGTTAGCCTAATATTTCTTAGGATTATCTTACATGTTATTGTTTGGAGGCATAGAAGTAGGAAGGATATTACCTCATTTTCCATCTTTATGTTGAGGATTAGTAAGAATAAATCTTACACTATGAGAGGAACCTACGTCTTCATGTTCCTTAATCTTTCCCCTGATAGCATTTAGTTTCTTGAAATCAGAGGCATGATCAGAAATCGCCAATGGGTGATCACCCAACTGACCATTGGTCTGTTTAAAATCAGAGGTAGGAACCGCAACCACCATGGGGTGATCAACATACTGATTTTACAGGGACTATACAAGAGATTTACTATATTTCATTTGGTAATTTTTGGCATCATGGCCTTTTGATTGGAAATTGGTACAGTAGATTTCACCCCTACAGTTTTCACTTGAGTGGCTAATTATTTTATATGAAACACAGAATAATGGATTTTTCTCATATTTAATTCTAAGGCTGATTTCATTGTGAGGTATAGAGAGAACTACTTTATTAATCAAGGTCGAACTAAAATATAATCCAACTATAATCCTTGAAAATTGTCCGAAACTGACCAACTAAGTGGTTGTGTCCATCCTAATTGTTGTACCTTTTGTGGAGGCCATGCCGAATACAATTTCTGGGTTCCATAACACCAAATTAAGACATGGATTTTAATCCAAAATTGAGTAAATGTGTCTTTAAAATCATTGAGGTTAGAATTTAAATTCCATTAATGAGATCTCACAATACCTAGATGAAGGTTGATCGGACCATAACTCTAAGCTTGACTCTTTAGATATGCAGAGGGAAATAGTAAATGAAAAAAACCACAACCAATAAAGATTAATTTAAAATTAGTAAATCCCCAAATAATAAACATAGGATCTACTCAGTGAACACTTTATAGGGTTTCATATCGTTAGAAAAGGAGATATGGGAAATGAAATAATGCTTATAGAGTTCAATGTTTTCCAATACCACACCATTCGAAGCCACTACATGCACAGTAGCACCATTGCAAATTATGCTACATGAAACTCTATTTTTAAGGAAGGCAAGTGATCCAATAGTAAAAATCAAGAAGGAAGATAGACCCTTAAAATCCTCATGCTCTTTAGTCATCCTCGATGAAGCTGATTCTTCCCTACAAACAGTGTGATTCGGGACATACGTGATGAAATTTAGACCTCTAGGGTGATTAAAGGGGCCATGGTATTCAAGCTTTACTTGAGAGGGATTCACATTCTCCTCTATCCTCATGGGAAGAAATATATTAATTTATAATTAGAATTATAAATAATTATATATATTTTAATAATTATAAAACTATAATAATTTTTTTAAAATATTATATATTTATTATATATATAATTATATATACATATATATTAATTGATATATATAATTAAATATATGTATATAATTATATAAATATATATAATTATATAAATATATTTATAATTATATAAATATATTTATAATTATAAAAATATACTTATAATTATAAAATTAAATATTTAATTATAATTATAATTATAAATAAATAAATATTTATATATATGTAAATAAGATTTATATTACAATAAGTATATATATTTTAAAGTAGTACATAAATATGAATTATATAAATTTTAGTAAAAAATTACTTTCATAATTTTATATATAGTTTTTTTTGACATTTTTATTAGTCATCAAAATGTTTAATAGTTTATTTATATACTACAAAGACAACGTAAACCATGGGTTATCCAATGGTTCATGAAATTTATTGAAATTAAAATAAAGGCAGTGAACAAGGGGAGACGGGGAATTAAAACAAGTGACAAGCCACTTCAGGTATGTATGTTTATGTGTGTGTATATATTTGTGTATGTATATATGTGTGTGTGTAGATGTGTAGATGTACATATGTATATTTTTAATTCATGAAAATTTTATGAATTCACTTTTTAGTATTTTTGAAATTTATTTAATTTAATTTATCCATTTATTATTATGTATTCATTAATAATGTTAAAAATATATCTAATCATTTTTTTATATTTTTTTATACAAAAATTTATTTTCTATACATGTAATATTTTTAATATATTTTTAATTTATATAAATAAAATTTATTCATTTTTATTTATTACGTTTTAACATTTAAAATATTTTTGAAATTTATATAATTAATCTATCTTTTTTTAAAAGGTAGAGGCTCAAAGAAGCCGTTATTGAATAAATAAAAAAGAATTATAGTGGAGGAACATGTATACATAAGATGTCCATGATCACAACATAAGAAAAAGAATAAATGAAAATTCATGTAGTTTGAGATCGAGATTTCATGTTGTGGTTAGAGGAGTGCCCACCACTACCTTGAGGATTCATAACACTTCGACATGTTTGCACCTCTATCCATAGCCCACCTATGTCATACGAGAGTCTAACATCCATGACTTATTTCATTTCTTCATCTCCAAATATATGATCATCGCATTAACCATCTTCCTCCCAGCTTCCAGATTCAAGAAAATCAAAACAGTTATGCATTCTGAACATTGAAAGAAATTTTTCCTTCACTGGTTGAATATTAGCATAAGTTATTAAGGAAGCAACAACTGTTTTTTAGATATATACTCCCTTAAAAAATTCATAACCCAATCCAAATAATGGATGAAAAATTGCAATAAGAGGTGTTTTCTAGCCACATAGTCCATGATCATGGACAACCAGCTTCATGAAAGTGGTATCTACAGATATTTCTTCATTATAAACATCCCCTAGATATGGCAGAAGAAGCACTATGAAATTCCTTTCCATGAGAAGAGTCTAAATCCAAAGAAGGTGGTTCAGTAACAATGAAGGTCCCTATGCTCTGAATATATTCTGAGGA